>CM022527.1:13930404-14603790 GCA_012273795.1 Dendrolimus punctatus
TAAATTCAAAGAGCACGGGTTCGAAATCCTGGCTGAAAGCATTGCACCTTCGTAGGTGTTTTCTAACCCATAGTGAGCATATTGTTACAATTACCACGTACTAACTGTGAAGGAACCTGCACATAGAGATAACCGATGTCTAAAACCCATCATTTACCTTAGACAAGTGTGGCGGGTATACTATCCGTTTTCTTATAAGAGGGAAGCCCGAACCCAGAGGAAGTTTATGTTATTTAATTTTAAATACTATTTTATTAGCCTTCAGTATTTTACAATTTAAAAAAAATAGAAACACTGTAAAGAGTTGTAATAAGTAAGCAGTAAATTTGATGTGTTATTTTAAAATTCGGCTATGGAATTTAACATAAGTAGGACATAACTTGACTCTGAAGTTAGGAACAAGGTGCACAATCGTGCTTTAAGTCAAATTGTAAATTGTTCCGAACCGGGAATAATACTTCTCGGCATCAAAGAGCAAAGCTGGTTGCCATTTTACTGTCGTGAATACTTTGAATATAGAAAACAATGTGACCTCACATTCTCGAGGCTCACTTTAGTGAACATACTGCTAATCGTATTATGTATGCGCCATCACGAAGTAAAAACTCGAAGCGATAAAATGACGCCATTAAATAAAGACGTCACCACGCACAAAAAGGCATATAATATTTTATTATTATTTCGACTTTTAGATTTTTATAGCATTTGAATAACAATATACATATTAATTGGGAAACTAGGAAGTTGTATTTATTAACTGAATGCATTAAAAGTGATGTTTTCCTTAATTTAAGTTCGTAAAATTATTCGATGCTTGAAAATGGATTTGTCACAGATAACACATTATAAAACTATTTGAATGGCATATAACACTTGAATTACATGTAACAATTTCGTTCCCTGCTCTACCTGCGTTAGTGTTGTTGACTGTGACTAAATGCCTTTTACTTATAGTGTTAAGAAACAATGCGCTAGGGATAAGCTGCATTAGTATAATATAATATTTATCTGTCAATGTTTAACTTAGTTAACAATATCGCATCGAATAACGCATTAGGCCCTTCGCTACATCTGCGAGACACAGTCACTAAAATTATTCTAGGTGTAGCATTACATATTGATGACGCGGGCGGGAGCGGGAATAAAGGAAAGGACTTATAGGATAAGGTACGCCGCACCAGACACGCTACGAACGATGCGTCTTCGCAGCGGCAGGCACTTCTTCCTCGTGATCCTTTCTTCTTGCCTCGCGGTTCATTCGACTTAGTCGACCAGCTGGAACGTTACAGCGTGCACCTCTAACGTGCGGGTTGTTGTAAGCGGGTGTAAAAAGCGGTACAACACACAAGACGCGGCGAGGTTTGTGCGGGAGCAGCGGTGCGTTCAGCGGTCGAGCGTAGACTATGTCACATTGCATAATGACAGATGCGGCGGAAGAAAAAAGAAACAAAAGAGGCGGCGACCAAATAGGTCGGCGTTAACACATATAGACAACTTAACTTATCCTATACTTTAAATTCATACAAAATTTGGTATTTTGATTTATTTTGCAGATTTTATTTAAGCTCATGTACTTTAAGTAGCTTTTCAAAATATTTCATTGATTAACAAAATGTAATGTAGAACATTTTTGTTGCGAGATGGAATAACTTTATGCAAAGACACCTTATTACTCGAAGATAAATATTAAGTAGTTTGAGACGCCTGGCTACCACTGAAATCATGGGTTCATTCCGTCACCTTAAATCAGGACGTGAGACAACAGCTACAGCTTAGCCAGCTCCAAGACCCAGGCAAGTGCAGCTTCCTTATGTCGTATTACAAAGGGCAGGCTATTCTCAAATTGACAGGCAAATTGAAGCTTCCTCTCGGTAGTGAGTGACGAGGGCGAATGTCGGCAGCCTAAGTGCAAATCTAAATTAGTTTTTTTTAAATTATATTATTACAACTCAGGCCCCGACAAAAACCAAATCCATCCATATTTGAAACAAAACACAATTAATTAACTGCCGGCATTTAAACTGATTGTTACTTTTTTTATGATCGTCTTCTTTGTTTACTTTGTGTTTAAAATTTGTGATTAGAAAACAGCCCATTATTTTTGTATTCTTTTATGGCAGTCATTAGCCAGGTGCGGCGGATTAAGTCGACTTAGATACGGGGATATTGCATTTGTGCAATATAAACGATGACCTGATAGAGGGGGTGGCACTCGAGTGAGAACCACGAGCGAAGCGAGACGTGTGCACTACAATCAGGAATCTAATAAGTGACGGACTTTGCGCGTTTTATGGAATTTTGACCTCCTGCATTACGTTTGGACTTGTTGTGTTCGACTATATTTGTACCTGTGTTATAAGTGTTTGTATAGTTCTAGTAAACTCTATTCTATAGTCATTCTAACGGCATTTTAATTCAAGTTTCGCGACTAGTAACAATATTATACCTACCTATATGTTCGCGTTTGACCGACACTGCACCTGATATCAGATGGAAATGCAGTCTAAGATAAAACATGCTTACAAAGAAGATGCCTGACCATGCGAGACTTGATGACACCTACATTGCATGTTTGAGGAAAAATAGCTGATAGTAAAGAGTTCCACCCTGCAGCGGTACGTATAATAAGTCTTATTCCAACAAAGTAAGATCCATATTCAAGATGACATAGTCTGTGCCGCTTTATCATCGCCCTAACCGAAAACTTAATTGATTACCAATGAAATCTCTAATGAGTATAATGGTAGCAATTGACTTTTACAATTCAAATCAGACACATTAACGTGAAGAGGTGATCTTATTAATGCAATGGCGCCACAAATTTTACAATGTCCGCATAAGTCGAGTAATAATAGGGTTGCCATGTCTGATATACCTAGCTTAATATTTTTGGATGCCGAACTTCAGAAAAATTCCACGATTCCAGCTCTGTATTTTACGTTTCACATCTAAACACAATAATTTCAATCATCAGCTTTATACTACACTTTAACCTTTACAAGTTCATAAATCATGGTCGAATAACCTGATTCCAACCAACACTAGCCGTATTTTCGTGTTGAAGGTTTCAACCACCACACACAATCTTCTGTAAACAGTTGGTGTCTGAAATGAGACCATCTTTAAAAAGCGATTGTTCGCGAGAACAAGGTTTTTATAACAATTCAATTGCTTACTTTCACAACTGTCAAAGTTATGCATAGTATACAATTACTTACATATAATCTAATAAATTCTGCCATTATTATATGAGTAATTACTGCCATATAATTTAGGATGCCAACACATTATAGACAATTTTATATATTAGCGGCCTTACTTATAATAATGGCATTAAGAAACGATAAGGCATCTCTTAAGTAAGAGAATCAGAATCAGACCCTAATTCATTCATCTTTTTTTTACTTATAAACGTGTATTAATTACCTGTTGTTTACCTAAGAGGAGCGCAGGTGAACGAAATTTGAATGATTAACGTAGGTTTACCCAAAATATTCGGCTAAAGAGGAGTTTATGGGTAAGATTTTCACTAATCAGCTGCTGAGCAGTTTCTCTAAATTTGAGAAACGATAAGTAAGGCCCTAGATATATAAACTGACAATGTCTTTTAAGCTGATCAGAATTGTGAATCCCGAATAGTTAGCAGCCCTAGATAAAAGCAACTAAGTTACACCTAATAAACATAACAACATGAATTTATTCGGGATATTAATTACGAAATTGACTTATAAAACTCTTAGGCAATGTCTTGCATATAATTTTAACTATTCCTCCTTTCGTTTCACACTGACAGTGTGTTACGTTGACATATGGTTACATTTGGTATGAAGTAGTCGATTTTTAGGGACACAGTTTATTTAGAGATTATATACTATGAAGTGAATTTTTATATTTCGATATTCTTCTATTTGGTGCAAATAAAGATTAAAGTCATGAAAAGACCAAATCTGAATATATATGCACTGAATCTAAATTTTTATAAAACGCTTATGATCTTTTGCATTTATCGTGTGTAAGATATCGCCGGCGGCGACAAGACCTCCTATTGTACGAGGGTGAAACAAAAAGTTCTTGGAATCAATATTAAAAAATACAAAAACGTTATCAATAATATTTTATTTTTCTATATAACCTCCTTCCAATGCAGTGCATTAATAATTCGTTTCTAACTTTCTTATTCCTTGCGAAAAACATTTTTTTCTTGAGTCTCGAAAAACTATCGTGAACATTATCGTGAAATTTTGTTCTACGAATATCTGAAAATCACTTGAGGGTAAGTCCGGAGAATATAGTGGGTAGTCAAGGATATTGAAACCAGCACGCGGATTGCGTTGACCGCAGCTTCTGATCGATGAGTGGCAGCGTTATCTTTTTCCACGACATTTTTCTTTTCACTTCACGCACTTACAGAATTAAATCCAGTCCAGTAATTGTCTGGCATTTTGGCATTTAATCAATAATAAGGATTCCTTCGCTATCCCAAAACACTGAGAACTTTGCCAGCTGTAGGAGTAATTCGAAATTTCTTAATGGATGGAGAGGATGGACCTTTCCAAGACATGCTTTGTCTCTTAGTTTCAGGATTGAAATGGTGGACACGCGTTCTATCCATGGTAACAAGGCGACGGCAAAAATTATCAGAATCACGCTGGAACATTATGAGATTACGCTTAGAAATTTCCAAACGTCACTTTTTGGTTTTACAGTAACAAATTGAAATTATAAACGATAAATTTATAAAATTATACAATTAAAACCTATAATTCATACCTAATCACTTCTATATCTATTCATTCGCTTACCTTACAACTGATACTTACTGATGATAAGGTACAATAATAGTAAGATCTAGAAACTCGGCATATGAGCAAGATCAATAGAAAGCAGTCATAACATGTAGTTGCCTATGAACAATCTCATAATTACAGCTACATTTAAGTTCCAAATGTGCATATAAAATAATACACATTAACAATGCGAAACCAAATTTGATATGGGCAATAAAATCCGCCTATATTGAGTCTACGACAATTACCCAGGAAATAAACGGAAAATGTTCTAGTCGTTGTAACATTCCCAAACATGGTAATATTAAAAATGTCTGGACATTTGTCGTCTTTTAGTTATAGTAATTATTTAATATAGATGTAAATTGAAACTTTACTGATTCTTTTGTGGAAACAAATAAATAATCCCGTGAAATTACAATTATATTAGGTAGTTGTTAAATATTGTAATGCACTTTATGTAAGCGAAGATAAATCTATATATGAGATTGCTTCTGCTCGATTTTAAAAAGCTTATGCAGTACCCTTTGCTGCATTAAAAATACTATACACAATACAATTTTATTTAACCCAACCTCCCGCCTGCTCCCGGGTTCAAGCATCAATGTTTGGTAAAAAAATATCGAAACGATCATTTCCGTTTTTGCTCCGAATTTAACCTGGAGTATTCGTTTCTATATTATGCGTAAAACAAGTGTAACAAACGAATTGGTAGGTTTCAAACATCGGTTTGTACGACGTCGTGTTTTAACAAGATTTTTTTTCAACCGTTATTATAACACATGGTTATTATAACAATATCTACATTAGATAATAAAATTGCCTAAGCGTTGCATACTTTACAGCTAGAATTAAAATCCACTTCATTGAAATAAGACCGGAGTGTCTGTATGCATGCAATAGGTAATAAAATTACCAAGGAAGCCACTATTGAATAGTGATTTTAAATACAAATGGCCTTACTTATAATCGTTCGTTAAATTTTAAGAAACTGCTCAGCAACTAATAAGTGAAAATATTACCCATAAACTCCTCTTAAAAATTCTAGGTAGTAAAGTAACGGCAAAAGGCATTAAATTGGTGGCGCTACCGTAGCTAAAGTGCAATTGTTTAAAGGAAATGTTAAAAGTTTTATAAAATCAAACAATATAAAATCAATAGGGTAATATTAAATTACTTACTTAAGAGATGGCTAATTCTTTCTCAACGAGATTATTACAAGTAAGGCCCATACACTTTAATGAATGTCTAATAAAATTGTTTTACGGCAACTAAGCGCATATACCCCATTTCACAAGATGTGCTATAGAAGTATGAGTTATGGCAACCGACGACGTTTCGGTGAGCAATTTGGGGTTTCGTCGGCAGTCAGCATGTATGTGCAATGTATTTGCAGTAAGATCGTTGCCAAAATTGCCGTCTTAACCCCACTGAGAGCCGACGGCATCAACTATCGGCGGTTAGGTTAATCTCGGATTAAGAACGAAAGTTCTTGATTAAAACTTTTGAAACCATGTGAAAAACCTTCATTTGAATATCCGAATTATATAGGCAATAACATAAATTAATTTCATGGTCATTAAGTAAAAGGTTAAATCTGGTATACATAATAAGTTGTCGATAGTACATTAACAGAGTTTTCACAAATGGAGAAGATTATTATTGAAACTGTTCGTATAATAAAACGCCACAACAAAAGAAGGCATTTTAATTAGATTTTTGGGGTCCCGTAGCTCTTTTGACAAAACCTGAACTTTTCTACAACCGGCATGTCTTGTCTTATTATATCGATGGGTGAAAGGCTATTTGTTTTAAACGACACTTTTATAAATTGTCCAGAGAAAAGCTTAAAGTTTCTAATGACCCAGAAAAACACATCACTAACGAACTATGTCCCATATTTTAAAAAAAGAACATCTGTAGACTGAAACTAGAGATCAGGTTCTTTATATTTCTTTAAGTTGAGACATTAGGATTAAAAAATCCATCGTGTTGAGTATCACAACAAAATGTCGCTTAAAACAAATTTTCACCCCTCGATATGTTTATACATTATGTACAACATATGTCTCAAATATTATTCCCCAATACTTTCAAGTCTATTTATAGACGTTTAGCAGAATAGTCGTTATAACGCTACACAGTAGTGTAGTGAAATTGAAAAAAAATATATTTTATAAATATTTTTTACAATTTATATTCATAGAATTTAATATTACATACATATAGGTACATGTGGGCGATACCCCCACACAAGATATTCAATTCCAAAATCTAATGTGTGCTTGTTGTAACTCGGATCCTGCATAGTTATTTTGAAAAATTCGAGGTAAAAATGCTTTCAACCAAAATTGGTCAGCAATAACAACAAAAAAACTGTTGAATAGTTTTTGTGATATCATGGTATTTTCATTATTGTAGAAATTCAGCAGACAAGCAGACTGCCCACTTGATGGAAAGCGGTTACCATCGCCTATGGACATTTGCAACACCAAAGGTGTTTTTTTTTTAATTAACTAATCTACGGACTCTAGTTCCGTACCCTTTTTACAACTTAATTATTGTTAGTTTTTTGAATTTATACACGCTTATTGTTTATGTGTTATTGTGTGTGACATTAATTTTATGATTTTTGTGTTGTGTTGTGTACCTTAAGAATAACTTATATAATTATTTTTTTCTAATTTTAATACTTAACTTATACTAATCTAGAGTGTATCTGTTACATGCTGGTGTTGTGAGAAAGTGCATGTGCAGTGTGTGCCTTATGTCTATACCTATATATTATCTTAACTAGTGCCATGTATGCTGTTTTTCTTTCTGTGCCTAGGTTATTAATTTTTAGGCTCTTTGTGTGTCTTGGTTTGTTTGTGAATTGTGCGTGTAATGCAATGCAGTGGTATTGCGCGTTGGTGTGAGTAAGTGTATAAGTTTTGTTGTTTTTGATTGTGTGTTTGTGAATTTGTGTGGTGTTATAATTTATTATTTAATTGTCGTGACATGAAATATTTTTAGTTGGTGTTAGTGATGATGGATGGTTTAGGAGGGGGATTATTGACCCTCCATTAGACGTTGGACCACCGTCTTATCTCCCATGCGTATCGCCATTTTTATATTATAATCCCTGATCTCATCGGCTGTGTCTTTCTCCGCTTTGAGGACGAAGGTGGCGGTAGCGTCCTCTTCGCACACGGCTGTGTAGTAAATACATTTACCAGTGTGCCGCGAAATTGCCACGACCGCATGAGGGATGCTCTTGTACAGGTCCATCTTGTTGAAATTGGACCTCACGATCACCACTGTCTCGAAGGTAAGAGGTCTCGTTTGTAACACCAAAGGTGTTAAAGCGGGCGGCGCGGGTGGGGCCCCTAGGAGTGTAGGGGTTCACACTCACCCGCACATGCCGTAGAGATGAGAGCGCGAATGTTCCGCGCGCGCTCATCTCTCTTCCCGTGGGGCGCGTTACAGACCGCCCCACGCCTGGAATAGACCGAGTAGGGCCGGGGAAGTAGATCCTCTGGCATTGGAAGAGGCCCAGTGAGCGGGGCCCACGCCTGCCAGGGCATGCGGAAACGGGATAGCCTACACCCGTAGCCCTGGCGTAAGGCGCAGGACGGAACACCCAGGGGTTTTAGTGGGTATCCCTAACTGGGGAGTGGCAATAGCCACCGGTTCTGACCGGGCACGCTAGTGCCACCCCCGATCTGGCGAATCCCACACTCTCACCGGGTCGCGAACATCCCCCAGGCTTCTGTGCCTGTCGCGGCTTAGTTCTCAAACGGATTTCCCTTGGCCAAAAAAAAGGGGTGATAGCCATCTAGTCGGACAAAAAAAATCGATCAGTTTTATGATTTTTTTAGTTTCATACTCAAATGATAAAACAGGAGATTAATTTTCTCTGCGGAACCCGTTCCTGGGTGTAGACTGGCATGTATTCTGCTAATTTGGTCTTTGTTATTGGAATACAAATAATATTTCACAAAAATGACATTTTTAATATTTGAATTTTATTTTAATGAGTAAATCTACATAATTATTATTCTAATTTTTCGTTTACAAAATGTGCATTTTAATCGGAAACTAAAATTCAAATTAGTTCTCTGTATCACTGGTCCTAACATAAAACTGACTTCGACTATTTAAAGGACTGTGTTAGGCTTTCTGGAGGCTAAATTTTAAAAAGGTTTACTCTAGTCTCGAACCCTATACTTCTCAACTTTGAACTTTATGCTTTGATATTAAGTTAGGTTTTGGTTTAACAGGATGGCATTTAAGTATCAAAAGCATTAGCATGGCTTTCATCCAAATGTGATGCAATAACCTTTGAGAGGAAAAAGGCATAACCAAAGTATTATTTTCCAATATAACAACAATCGATTCAACACAAACAGCTCTGTGAATTGGAAATCATATTCTTAAAAGTGATTTAATGGTTTTAATTTGGATGGTCCAAGAAGAAATAGAAAGAATTAATTTAACATCGTTATACGAAAACCATGTTGTTATAAGGTTATCAGATAGCTTTTCACCCCTCGATACAATCATGCTTTTATTTAACTTGCGATTGTTTTATGTATGTATGCAATTTCGGGTGGAATCTTAAAAGGTAAATTTGACCAAATTCTCCATTTTCCTATTGAGCTGAAATTTTGCACGCATATGTATATCGCGTGACAATGCAATAATATAGAACCATGGAGCTGACCTGATAATGGAATCGGAAGGTGGCCATAGGAACTCCTGTCCTAAACGAGATAGACCCGTCGTGTTTGGGCTCGTTTTACTTGTCTTGGCTAGCACTCTGCTGCTACATGATCCAGAAGATTGAACCTTTTCAAAAATCACGTTATTACAGTGTCCTATATCATACAATGACAAGTCATTCGACTCGTGGTAAATAGCAAGAAGAAATAATTATTATAAACGTATAAGTATATCGATCAAATATAACATACCAAAAAACAGAATAATGTTGAAATGTCAATACCTACATTCTCGTCAGAGAGCATTATTACATAACGATAAAATAATTAGTCATTAAAGTTGTAATCGACCAAATCGGTTAAAATTGATAGTTATAACAAGTGTCTATTTTATTTTTGATTGATTTAAATAAGTTTTTAATAATAAGACAAAAAAGAGAAAAGAAAGGCATAACATGCCTTTGAGGTACCATCTAGTTATGTAACATATAAAAGCTTTTCAGTTACGTTTTTTACTAAACTATTGTCAGCCGTAATTTACAGTATTTATTTACTTCGACCGTCGTATTATTTTATTAAAATGAAATCTTCGTATACAGATGATTCATATCGCGTGTTATGTGTTATGTGGTAGAGTCGTCGCTATGACGTCATGTATCGCGATTCGCGGTGCCTTTCACCGTTAAACTCGAGGTAAAAGTTTGTTTTTGTATGCACTTACAAGCGGCTCGTTGGTCTAGGGGTATGATTCTCGCTTTGGGTGCGAGAGGTCCCGGGTTCAAATCCCGGACGAGCCCTGTTTTTATCACAATTGGTAAGCGAGGTGACGCTTAATTAAGAATGATTGCATAAACAATCGCGCGTGGGGCTGGATTTCAACACTAATTACATTAAAATCTATTATGGTATATTACAACCAGAGAAATTAAATCTGTAGTTCTATTTAAGCGTTATAGTGCAGGTTAATTAACTTCGAGACGTTTTTACTTTTGTAGTAGTGTATGGTCAGCAAATAAATAAATAAACTAATACTTGTAATATTATTTTTATAGGCAGGTACTTAATATGAAACTAATAATATTAAACGATATTAAAATATTAATACTAAACATAATTAATATTACTAAATGTTAGTCACTGTTCTAAAGAATGATATTTGCTTTCTAATAGCACTTTTCTGATGGAAGTTAATGAAATTTCGGTTAATTTAGCAATTAAGTGGGAGTTCGGATTACTATTGCACTCATTTTTGAAATATTTGTATAAATTATCCAAAGCTTCTTTAGTTTGGCAAGTCAGAGACTTACTTCGACCACGTTTCGACATCGGAACCATTTTTAACTAACAACTTTAATATTAAATACCAACAATTAGCAACAAATAATAACACTGAACAATAAATAACAAAAATGAACCACAAATAAAATCAATTAATTCACATTAATTAATAATCAAACTAAAACCAAATCTTTAAACCTCACAACAATTAGCAATGTAATTAATTATTATTTATTTGACTTTACCAATGACTTTTGATTGTAAATATATTTCCTTCTTCAAAACGTAATGCACCTCTTTTTGCTGATTGTACAAGGAACTTTAAATTTCAAGTTTAGAGTTCCTGTAAATATACAAATATTACTACAAACGCAAGAACGTTTCGAAGCTAGTTTACCTATATTAATTTTTACACCGTGTTACTTTAACTTTGTCTTGTTAGCTTCAATGATGCAGATATATCAAAGTATCTTTTACCAATAACTCGGATTAGGCCAGCGCTTAGCGTTATCTAAATATCTTTTTAAAATGTTTCACAATGTTTTTGCGTCTAAACAGGATATCAAAATAATGTGAGATACGACGACAACACATCACTAACCTATCATTCCTATAACTTTGAGAATAGTAAAAAGTATTAGCAGTAAAACCGTATATTGTACTGTCTGTTAATACTTACCTATTTTTTAATAAATACATATGGTGTGTATTTTTATGGTGCAAGAATACGTAATAAAATATAAATAAAATATTTTGCTTATTGACGGCCTATTTTTAAATCGGCTAAGCCTCTGCCGATCTAGTTCTTTGGAACACAGAGGCGTGCTAGACCAATAAAAGCTCCGCGTTTGATTCCTAACATGATAAATATCATAAAAGAACTTTCTGTTATTTTACTGTGCTCTGGATCTCTGGTAGTCCATTGTAGTCCGTTGTAAATTACTAATCACAAAGGCGTAAGTTACTTAGCTTGGAGATCTACAATGTATGCGTTTAAGTGCCGAATATTATGTAATACTCTTTTCTATTATCTTTATAAGTACTTTGCCCTTGTAATACAGTGTACCTAACTTAGTTTCCCACAATAGTCATATGTTTGCAACCAAAAAAGTAACATTTAACAGTTAGACGTAATTCATTACAACACAAGTGTATTTCGATTTTATCTCTACAATATTACACGGTTATAATAAATAGTAGATAAATATTCCGTAAAGCAAGAGTAATGTTCCATTAATGAGCGAAAGAAAACATCGATGCTCAATATATTACAGCCTAATTACCTATACATTATACTTATCTAAGGTACACGACAATCGTAAGAAAAATGTTTTATTCCGATCAATGCAGACGGGCCGCTTTTGAAACACACCACAATACTTACTCAAATTGTGAAATGAGCTCTATCTTGTGGTTTTCACAAGGCAGTATAATAATTACGCTGCTGTGCAAAATTTACACCCTAAATAGATTGGTTACAATCTCAATGAGGCAGATAGCTCAGCGGCTCCTTTTTGTAGCAGATACCCAGGGACGGTGGTAAGCACCTGCCATCAGGTGGGGTAAACAGAAAAATCTACTTTACGTAACAATATTATATCAACTAGGTGATATTTATTATCTCTGCCACCTTCCTTTTTGACCTCAAAAATACGACATATATTTGATTTGCGTTAAGAGCCATTTATTACTTACCAACGGATAAGTCAATAATCATTCGTGCTTTAGAACGATTTGTAAAATGTAACACGTGAGGTACGCAGAAAACGCCCAGATAAAAATTTGGCATGTTCAAGACTTAACCCGTGACAGAGTCGAAACATTATTTAACCGAGGTAGTTTGAACGGAGCATGTTTTTATCATTGTTCTCAAGCACGGCTGCCACCGCACTGGCAAGTAGTAGTTGCGATGTGGTTCAAAAGTGGTCGGACTATGGCAACCCCATTTTTGGTTGTTGAAACGTATCCAGTATTTACATGTCTATTAATAAGATTAAAATTGGATTTAATTCCACATGTTTTGTTGTGTAACAGGTTCCTTCACGCCGCGTCCCTTTGGTAGGACCGTAAAGAAAGGATTAGAGATGACAATTATATTTATTGAGTCAGTGCCTTGATTGAATTATTTTATACACTTTCTTTCTTATGGAATCCTTGTATGCCTGGCGGCCATAAAGCTGCTAGTTGTCAGAGAATATAATCATAATTATTAATATGGTAGTTACTTTCTCCTTGTAGGCTTATTTGACACTTTCGCGGCCATTAGGGGCAATATCTGCAACATCAGGGGAGTAGCTGTGTGTCTTCTATGTTACAGACAGCAGAATATGAGGCTCCAGGGCTTAAGTAGATGACCCCTGTCGCAGACGGCCAAGAGGTTCGTAGGCGGCGCTTTGTTTATCACCTCCCGATAACGTAATAGGACTAGGGGTCGGGGGACCCTCCCTACGAGCCACATTCAGTACCCAGGGGTGTTCTGGTCCCAGGGACACTCCTCTTTGTTGGCTTGCATAGAGGTGTTGCCGCAGTCATACCTATGAATAAGGTCATAGGTCGTGACGCTTCATTATAATGCGGGGAGGGACGCTGGAAGGTTTAGTTCAGCGGTCGGTGCTTGCAAGCTCTAATATGAAGATTATGTGCAACAGCGACAGCCGGGAGTCCCACGTACCCTTTATTGAACGCGTTCCCCGTTCTTGCTCCTCTGAATGGCTACCACCCCTGGTTTAAAGAAACGCCATTACAACCTTAAGTCGTGTTCCGGCACTAGTGGCCAGGCTCCAGTCTGCTTTGAGAGAGGTGCAGCTCATTTGTAAGACCTTTGGTGTTGCAAATGTCCAAAGGCGATGCTAGCCGCTTTCCATCAGGAGGGCTGACTGCCAATCTGATGAACTCATGCGATTTAAAAAAAACTCAAGGCTAACAAAAAAAGACGTAAGCACATGAGGTCTTCTGCCGACGTCATGGAACCTTATATTCTGTTGCTTCAGGAAAACCGGACATCCGGAATTCCATTCCACAACTTGCTCACATATGAATCGATATTCGAGAAATTTTGGTAGCCATGTGCCACATACGATTTATTTTATAACGAATAATTTATTTTTGCCTGGGGAATAGCAGAGAAAGGGAGAACGGAAAGCTTTTTCTCGCAATTTCACTTATCTAACCTTTAATTTCGTGTGCCAAGGCAAAATACAATATTTCAGACATAAAATCCGCCATATTTGTCGATTTTGTGAACCTTTACACGCCTAAATTACTCAACCGGTTTATTTCATGAAACTACGCTTTAGGGAAGTTGTATATTTCGATTGACTCCAAACAGGAAATTTTTTTAATAATTACCAGTTTTTCTGCAATTACCAGTTGACCAGATTATTATTCTTTAAGATAAAACTGGACACCAAAACATCACCCCAAGTTTCCACTAAACCCCCAATAATCTATTATATTCACACCAGTGTAACTATGTCATAATTATGATAATAACGAGAAAGCTATCACAGTATGTGTTATCAAATTATTTATGCGTCGACACAAATTACATCTCTACTAATGCCATAATATCTGGAAAGTAGGCAGTTTACAAACAGAGCCAAATGATACTTTTCATTAAATAGTTGAGTTTACTACGCAGGCGGCTCGTTGGTCTAGGGGTATGATTCTCGCTTTGGGTGCGAGAGGTCCCGGGTTCAAATCCCGGACGAGCCCGACTTTTATTAGTTTATTCAATAGTTGAGATATTAGAAATATATTTACTATTACTGCACAATACTCGCCTTCGATTACAAAAATAATTTTGTTTTTGTTCAGTATTTTTCCAGCTATATATACTGTTGTATGTGCTAATGGCAACCAAAACATGAAAATCATATCTACTATACTAATAATATATAAATGTGAAAACAAGTTTCTTTTGATATATATTCCATACTTTACCTTTTTGCCAAAACCAAAAGTACTTTATGTTCAACCCAAAAGTTGGCATATGTTTACCAAATTTCATAAATTTCATTCTCGAATCTCGAGGCCATAAAAAAAGAATAAACAAAATCACTTTCAGATTTCTATATTAATATAGATTAATAAACCTTAAAGTAAAATCTATCGAAACCACAACTAGCAGACAGACTTTAAATTATTTTTTTGTAATCTTATTCTACGATCAAGCGATCGAATTTTAATAAATCGCTTCCTGCCATCCTATCGATATTATTTTCGATAGAGATAAAATTCCTTGGTGACCATTATTAAAATAAAAGCAAAGTAAAAAGCCGGTAACGTGTTGCCTTTAAAAGATCTACGACAAAATCAAGCATTTATTCCTGTGAGTTGTTACATCATGGATGATGAAAGTTGAGTGTCAATAGCCCAGTAAAAAAGTACATAATACTAGTATTACATGACTAGGGGACGCCGTCAGACATTCTTAGTACATGATCTCTAATTTCACATGTTTTATAAGCTGTAAACTATCTTCATATGATTGTCTGGAAGAAATCGCTAGCACCGATAATGTTGCCAATTATACTTATTAAAAGATTGTTAATTCTGATGTATAATGTTTTCTTGTGTGCAATAAAGAATATTCTATTCTGAACTGTATATCAGAACTAAATAAATTTCCTACAGATATTATGTAAACTTACGAAGAATAGACAGTAGTGTGGTCTAAATCAAAAGTCCAGTAAAGCTATATCAAGGCAACACGTCAAAGTACCTACTCTATATTGGCATGAATGATGAATTGATGATTGGATAGCTGTCGGTACTTAGGAACGTTTACAACGCCCGAGGATCAGTTCACTTACGTTAAAAACGTATTGTTAATATTACAAGCAGTTTGGAAGAACGTAGCGTTTTCTTTCTAGCACCGCCCTGATCCCTGCTGCCGGGTGTTCATCTCCATTTTCTGTAGCCGCTGCGCTCCTATACGCAAAGCAAAGTTAGCAAGATGGTTTCTCTTTTACATTTAAGGTATTTATAATGAGCTTCCTACAGAGTTTCGTATAGTACTACGATTATATAATTTCTTTCAAATCTATCTATAATATTTAAAAAAAACAACAGGAATATTTCATATAAACGACAGAGAACCCGATGCATTTTCTCTAGATTTCTGGTCTGTTTGTTTGGGATTTACGTAAAATTACTGGGCCGATCGATCGATAGCAAATTCTTGGACTTAATGTCTGCCGTACTTACCCGCAAATCCCGCGGAATTTTTCCTGGGAATGATTTAATGGAACGGCTGATTTTTTTAAGAATTCCAGTAGATACTAGTTTCACTGATCGATAGCGCTTTTTATATAATAAAATCTGTGATACTTTATACTCCAGGAACCCTGCGGGAATTATCCCGGGAGTGTTTAAAGTCGGTCAGTATGCATAAACTTGATTAATTTCAATACGATTTGTACTAGAACGACAACTTATGTTCTTTTTTAAATGCCGTGGTACATTATATCCTGGAAATCCCGGATTCTTTTCTAACAATTGAGCACACGGGTTGAATAGCATGAAAATTGGCCGTGTTACTCTTATTACAGCTTCACTTGGTACTACAGAACAATTTGTTAACTGACTAATCCGAGCGGTACTTTCTATATTTCTCGAAATTTTCTACCTTCGAAACCACGTGCTTTAAGGACTTGCTTAATGGGATAGTTTTATATTTATTAGACTTCTTTAGTAGAACAGTTGGAGTTGTGTATGCTTTTAATAACATTAATCGTTTCGGGTTTTACAGGAATTTACGGCATTCACGTATTTCCATACTAAAAAATGGCATCCCTGCTGAAAGTAACCTTTGATTTTAAATATTCCCAAAGTAACTGTAATCTTTGTTAACTGCCCAACGTAGACGAAGTCGCGGGTAAATGCTAGTAGATATATTAAAGTACTTTCAACATCCTAATAAAGTCACTATCACATTTTTAATGTCTGTTTAGTGTAAATCTTTTCAAATAAAATTATTTGAAACGTTGAGCTAAAGCACTTTATAATCAACAAGTAGGTAGTTTTATTGATGCTACGGAAAAATACAAATTTGTAACCTAGTTGATTATTTTTGTTAACTTCCCTTGACACAGAAAACTATGATTATGGTGACATTATTAATGTTGACTATGTAAATATTAATATTTATATGATTTTCCTTAACTTCTACGTACACGTACTATAATAACAGCATATAAATCAATTTAAAAATTTTAGAATTCGAATTTGGTTACCGAGGAAAACAAAGCGTAGATTTTTTATATTTTTGTTCTCAAAAGGTTAGTAAACAACAGTGAAAAAATGAAAAGATTAATGCTTCACTAACTACCGCAAAATTACTAACAGCCGTTAAATATGACAGATAAGGTGTACCTATTTCAGCGTTGCTAATTTAGAAAGTTTCCACTAGCGATGTGTATTTAATAAAGTACTCGCTATCGTCTTAAAATTGTACATACTCTTAGGCAGATTCTCCTTATATATTCTAATATTCCTTAATTTATTTCTGGTAAGGTCATGTACGCATGCAGTCTAGCGAAAACATCTCTAGTTTAGCAATAGTGCTCAAATTTGCACCAGGCACAACAGTTGTATTGTACTAAGAAATAGGTAATATGATTTTCCTGTTATAAAGTTTCGATCGAGAATTCGAGGTTAAGAAGACAAGTAATACTTCATTCAAAGGTTTTCTTAGAATGTCCTTAGCACGACAAGTGAGGTTACGATTGGATATAAACAGTAATGATGTGTATTGAGTAAATGATTCGTTACTACTAATACGTAATACAAATTATATCATTTGCAGTTTTGTTGATGATTTATACTGATCCAAAACATTTCATACCAAGTTTGTAGCGTTGCCCTTCTTAGTGTTTTTAGTGTCTGTATTTTTAAAAACACAAACACGTAGATTATCATTTACGCATCTTACTAAGAACAACACAAAGTAACAGATTTTCTAAAGAGATCTAAAACCTCTCATCAGTTCTTCAAAAGATCAGTGAGCAGCCTGACAATGAATCTGTATGACGATCAAATAAGATTACGTTATCAGCATTCTCGGTATCTCAAAGGTACCTAAGCCTACTAGGGTATCGCCTAAACTAAGTATTCTACTTATAGTCTCGAGAAATTCTAAGATTACGGTGCTAAGCTTAAAGTATTATGTTCCTAAATACCATATACCCATATATTCGTATTACCCACTTTTATTGAAATGTCAAAAAAACTCGAGTAGGTAACTTCGTGACTATCGTACACGTGTCTCAATCCCACGGAAGCAAGCATGCACCACTTACGCGCTTTTCTGACATAATGTGCGTAATGTTACTTATAGCACGTGCTGAAGGTGACGAAAAAAAAACCGTGATGAAACTTGCACTTCGAGATACTAATGTGTCAAACGAACTAATCCGCCTTTGACAAGTGTGGCGGGTATACGCTGTTATTCAAAAAAAAAAATGGGAGGCCTAAGTCCAGCACAGGGACATTAATTGCTTGATATTATATTCAAAGCTTGATCTCACGTAACGGAACCTACAATTACGATTAATATATCAAAATAAAATCGAAACGTTCGTTTTAAATATACGAGGTTATAATTAAAACATGACCCGTTGTCACTAATCCTGGGTATCGATTTTCGACGCGGCAGGGCCCTTTAATTGTCTTCAAATCGAAACTTTATGATATTATTCCAACGTATTTATTAATCGCTTTATACGTCAAAGATTAAGGACTAATACAGAACGCCAGACTTAATACCTTTTCTGACCATTAATACTTGTGTTTACGTTGTTCTCATTATGTTCTTTATAATTGGCACATTAACAAACAAAATAAACATATAGTTTATCTTGTATTAATCCAAAAATAAAGACTCCACTTGTAAAATTGAAAGATTTTGTTAGAACGTTCTTACTAACGACAAATTTTTATTTATTCCACAGAGTTAAAAATACAGCAGCAAAATATTTCAGGAAACAAAAGCGTAGATATTCTTTAAATATCTTTAAAAATTAAAAAATATCAACATATAAACAAGACTTTACCATAATATACTCATTGGAGTAAATGGTAAGAGGTTAGTTTTTTGTGAGCTTCTATGAGGCAGCAATCGTGTATGCACAATATATTATGTAACTCGTTAACCATCTTCGTCATACAGTGCTTAGGGTAAAGAAGCAACGCTGTGGCCCCAAGCCACGTAGACAGTATCGCTGGAGATTGAATTATTGATCCGATAATGGGATCGCAAGAATAATGACCCCATATATTGTTTCAGCTACTTTAATAATGGAAGCCGTTGAACCAACTGTTTATTAAATCTGCTCCGCCTTCAGTAAACCTAATAAAGATACGCATCTCTAATCATACTGAACATTGAAATGATAATAGAATTAACACTAGCTTGTAGTATATAGCTACAAATAAATCTTTTTACTATTGCATTTTAGACAATGAAACCACTTTTTATGGAGCAAATAATCCAATTCCAGATATTGTACTAGGAAAGAGTATTAAACCGTATTATAAATTGAATCCAGATAACTTTGTTAAATATGTCATATCGATTCCACAGATCACAGAATCGTGACAATATAACTGACCTACGGACATTTTGTTTGAACGCGCCGTCTAGATAACAATCAAAATGGCGCCCAAAGCGTCAGCAACTGTCACCGAAATGAACGAGCGCATTAAAATGTAACAGCTCGGAGTAATGGACATAAATTAAATAGTCGTCCACGTCACTCAGCCGAAGGACTTTAAGAAATACGTCCTGACGGAAGCCAGGTAGTAAAGATTCTAAACAAAAATATGAGATAACGCCAGTTAAGATGTTCAGTTTTATTAGGAGCTAACAAAGCGATACTTATTTATGTCCTGTCTAGTAGCAAGATAAGGATATAAAATTAAAAATATATTAGTGAAAGATGTCGTCTAAAACTCGCAACATTTACCGATCAAGTGGATGCAAATGTAATGTTTTACCTACTTCTCTTCTGGACGCATTAAATATAACGTTAAATTTCTTCCAGCAATCGTTCATCTTGTATTACGGTAGAGGCTATGCCACGTGCAAAATGTACTGCAATCTATTACGGCACTAACGCTAGAAACCGATAGTTACAATACACGGTGGTTACAAGTAAATTACTCGAAGCACTCGTAATCTACGCCCGGGAGGCAAACAATAGAGCAATAAAAGCTACTGCATCCGACAACTCGAGTAAGTCACAAACAAATGTATCGACAACAAATAAATCAGACAACCTCCCGTTACCGCATCCCGCAGACTAGAAATTTATCAAAACGCACTTTTATTACTAACATCAGTACAGTGTGGAAAAAATCGTGTTTTTTCCTAACTCAGAACTAAAACCTAGCATTACAACGGAAAATGCCTCTATTCTGTGAATTTTAAATATTGCAATAAAGAAATTGGGGACAACACAATGATTTACGTTATTCATGTGTACTAAACATGGTGTTTTTACTTAAATTGGATTTTACACACAAATAAAAAACAACGTTGCAAGAGGAAGAAAGTAACAATAATTAAGGTTTATGGCTACAGAAAATACACACACACCTTGTGTTAACAGTACAAAGTCTGTCACGTACTCACATTTATTTTTTGGATGTCATAATAAACAGTAAAATTTGGGACAATTATCCAAATATAATAAGTAGTCAAAATTCTTCCACGAGATATTTCGTAAACATAATCGTAAGGGCATCGGACAGACGGAGAAACCAACTTTATTTATGGAACTAAATACTTAAGTTTTCTTGATTATAATAAATTTGCAAATGATTCAATATCCTTGTGTTGTGAACATAACAAAAAAACTGCTCTTATCTACAACAGGAATAATTTAATATTTTAGTTTGAGTTTTAGTTGATGCTAACAGATTAGAACAACCATATTTTATAGTTAGTGCGTTTCCAATCATTGTCATATTGAACCTTGTAAGACTTACAACAATCTTATTCATGTCATTATCTGAAAGGATTAGCTGGCAGCCAATTCACATAAGCTGACATCATTGTGAATCACCAACCTAGAAAAGTGAAGTCAACTATGCGATAACAGCATAAAGCAATTACGTAGCTTCTATTGTCGTTAAGATCTTAGGCGGTTCATAATCACCCGATTTTGAGTACTTTGATACCATCAGTCACGCACGTACTGTTTCTACGTGATTTTAACAATTTCACCTTATAATAAGATACGTTCTCATGGATATACTGATCCGTCTTACCATTGCTAAAGGATCCACTTAGTTTTAAAATGTCTCCAGCCTACTGGTATAAAATATGTATTTATTTACGTACTTTCAAATTCATCATTTTTATATTCTTGCTTAGTTATAATTAAATTAAAAAGTCTCGTTCTTTGAGCTTCATATTTGATTTATATCATTTATATGGATGTATCATTAAGGCATCTAAACTTATTAAATAAATGTTCGAAATACACGGTAAAACTATATATTTAATAGTACTTAATTATATTCGACTTATCGTTATCTCCTGTTTTATAGCGTCTCACGATTCCCAGCACAACACTTCGCCTAATCTATAGAGAATTAACAGACACATTTAATGCGAGAAAAACCAAAGTAAGGATGAATTTGATATTCGGACAAATATTATTCCATAAAAAAAGCTGACATTTATATCAACTAATACACCCTTTTCGTATGTTGCAAATACTTACAGCCTCCTTTATTTGGTAGGTACTAATTTTATAAGATATCAAATTCTAGAGTTAAAAATAATATCATAATTAAAATTTTAACACTCGTTAAAATTATTTCTGTCAATTGGCATTTAGATGATGGAAAAATATTTTAGCGCCTTCTCTTTTATATGTAAATTGTTTAGAATTTATCGTAATATGCATCATATACCTATTCAATTTTAATAATCTCTTGAGTACACAAAATTAATATTATGTAAATATTGTTTATATTGAAATGTGAGTAAAAAACAATAGCAGCCCGTATTGCAATGATTGATAAACTAAAAATGCATTCAAAATCCAGAACATCTGAAAAATTTATGGACTAAAGTAAAATGAACAATTCTTATAAGGACAATTAATTTGACCATGATGTTTGATGATGTTGCTGAAATATGAGGTAGTTTCAATTAAGTAAATACTTTTTTCTTTTTGTATTGACACACACTTGCCGAATTAATTCCGAATTCGATATAGGTACTAAAGTACTTATATCGTAAGTGTAACCAGCAACGGCATGTTCATGTTGCAGGTGCATTGGAGCTTAAAAATTAGATATATAGAACAGTGATGATTAATTAGGTGAAGGTTAATAGCAGTATTAAGGGGTGGCATTTTTATATTTCTTCATCTACACATCGGTTAAACACAGACATTGAGAAATAAAAGAAAACAGTGTCTTGTTATTTTATTCTTACTAAAGGAAATAAAATTACATATAATTTTCATGTTCACTTCATTTTAAACTATCAGACATAAACAAGATAATCAAAATATTATGCTGTTTCAAATACTTTTAAGTATTTTCGTCCACAAAATACGCAGTAAAAAAGTTATAATAATAAATTAACTACTACAGTGTTAAACTTGAATAATAACACAGAAATTTAATGTTACCCTATTTCATTTTATTAGGTAAAAAAAACAGTACAGGAGTACGATTAACAGCTAAAAGTCCAATAAAGATGAATTTCACATTGAATCACCTTAAATCAATCACGGGTATATTAATAATCATATCTATAATCATAAGACTTGTTCGTATCTGATTCATCGTCGTTTCTATGAGGCGATCTACTTCTTTTTCTGCTTCTCCGATCACTAACGTTTCTTGTTCTATCTCTGGTATAATTATAATTGCTTCTTCCTCCGAATCTTCTTGTGTCATAACGTCTTCCGTTTTGACCATCTTCTTCATCGTCATATCCTAAAGGAGATCTATAAGTCATACTGTCTTTGTTGTATTTCCCTTCTTTCAAAGGCTTTAACTCCGTATCTCGGCCAACATCAGGTGGTGGGGGTTCTTTGCCCATTAAATCAGCTAAGTAGTTTTCTCTCTCTATTTGGTACCCCCTTGCATTTTCAAATCCTGGAACAAAAAGAGCAAAAGACGTCGCATAGAAGAAAATGAAACAAAGCAAAGATTTTGAATTAGAAAATCAGTAACTATACATTGTTTCTACTTAAAAGATCATTTTGATACAACATACATGTTTTTTACAATCAATTGCACCACTATTTTGAATAGAACACAATGTACTGTATTGCATAACATTAAGATAGAGTTCAAGAGACAATAAGTATAGAAAACAATATGCAGTCTTCTCTCTAAAAGCATTTTTTCCAGACAATCCTAAGATGGATTAGAAAAGTTTGTGAGGGTTTGGGTTTTGCAATATAACTATTAAATGACGTTTGAACGTCTTATGCTGGTGTGCACCTACATTTAACCAACGGTTATAATAAAATAATCACTGTTTATGCATACATTTTTAGGGATTATTTAATTTTAATCATCGGTTAAAAGTCGGTGCACACCAGCCTTAGTCAGCTTAAGAAACATTAAAGTTAGGTATTAAATTAGAAAATGATTCAAATTGACCATCTAAACATACAAGGAAAATTAAATTATAAATATTATTTAAGGTACATTCTTTTTACTTGAATTTTACACGCAGCTTTGATCGAGGGTTCTTGGAACACGTAAAAGACACATTTACGCATTTCGGATATTTAAATTACATTAAAATAGATTCACACTAAAGTCGGTGACGATAAGGCATCCAAACTTCGATTCAAACTCACTCTCAGAATTATTATGCAGTTTTTAAGTGGAACAATATTGTAACATTCGAAACCATGTGAAATAAAAATAGGTTTTTGCAAAGTTAATTTCTCATGATAATAGCCCATTAACGTCCTACTACTGAGCTCGGACCTCCAATTAATAGGGAAACGGAAAAAATCTTAGTCAAGCGCAACTGACTGTAGCCATTTTCGCAATAACAGAAACAACCTTGATCATTGTCCAACTGTCCGTATGTACGTCTTTGTGTCATAGCTATTTTTCTGACAAACTTGAAGAACTAAAAGTTATTTAAAGAAAGTTGTTTAGATTAAGCTGGATTTATTATATGAAAAATCGTATACATAAATAACTTTTAGAAACGTAGGCAGAACTGCCTAAGTGATGCATGCGCTCGAGCTAGGATTCGTACTTGCGCCCTTTGCATTTTTCTTACCTTCTTTATTGTATGAAAATTACACACATCCGATTTTACTAAATTTCGTATTACTTTAAATTTAATATTACTGTTAATATAATTAATATTACTTTTGATGGCAGTCTTTGCTGGTATGCCAAGACGATCTCTCATATATCTGCAGACCATGTATCCCGTACGATTCAATCCGTGCGTACAATGAACACCAACCAATGATTCTGTGAACAAACACACATAAAATATAGCATAAATTATTCAAAACTAAATTTAAATCCAATATGAATTTGTTTGTATTGCAATATAAGTAAAAACAGTAAAGTAAGTAATCTTAGTGAGATTAAACATTTTGATACCATCATAATAATGTAGCACATATGTGCGATCTGTATTTAATGCGAGTATCACCGCACCCTTATCGCATAGCTGCTGTGCCCGCTACTTTATTCGCAATAATAATTATATTATTTAACTAGTTTTCAAGTACTCAGCGAATTTGGTTGCCTCATTAACTACGATTGTTTGCTTAATTAAGATTTGTTTATCTCAAAGCAAGTGCAATTAATCATTCTCAATTAAAACGCACCAATTGATCAACTCGACAAACAGTTATGGCATATTTAAAGAAAATAACCAAAAAACAGCATGTTTTTGTCTTGAAAAATCGCACCGCAAACATCGGTCGGGGGTCGTTGACTCCCGCTCCATAGCACCCCTTTGCACTAACGGAGGGAGAATGCAATTGGAATGAGGAGGGGAGCAGAAAGGAAGTCGTGGCCGCGGTTTGACACTTCCTCAGGAAGACCTTTGAAACAGGAAGATGTATCTACAGAATTGCATAGATGCTTGCCTTTGTCGACTTGCTCTTTTCAAATAAATCTCACTTAAATACAGCTCGATGCAAGACTGATTTGAATTTTACAAAGAATCATTTATCTACCTAGTCAAGCATTATTTATCTACATAGATCATTAACGCATAACTCCCCAAAAATAAATAATAATGCACATTTACAATACTTTCTTAGCAAAACAATAGGCAGCATTATCGGTAAAAGGGTTTTTTCCAGGCAACCTGTATTCAGATAAAGAGAACTGAGCACTTAATCAAGAAAATTAGAAAGAAGACAGACAGCAATGTCAATTATGGGATAAACCAGTCGACAGTAATGAACCCAGCACCACATACTTAGTAATAAATCAAATATTCCAAAACCTGAATACTAATTCGACTTGTACAAACAGAAAACCAAGAGAACAAGGTACATGGCGCCACTTTCTACTCACAATCTTTAAACCAGTATCATTTTTTAAACTTTAATTGACACCTGATTGCTCCTGCCCACATATACATTGACAAATCAGAAATAGCCCACAGATCGTAAGAAATGTCCGAGGTATAAAACGCAGAGCATCTCAATTGTAAATGCAAAATTCCCACGGAGCAGCGCGCGGTAATGCATTTGTACCATTACGTATGTAAATTCATGCTAACCTGCCAAGTCATATGGGTACAGGCAAATAAAACATTTAAAACAATTCATCAAGGGCTTTCGCCAACAAATGCAACTTAATTATTTAAGGCTCTGTATTCAACAGCGGCATAATTTTTACTTAAAAATGAATCTGCAACTTATGATTTTTTTTTAAAGATTATCCCGCCGCACTCAGAGAATACATATACCTAACTAAACAAGCAACTTAAAGATCAATTAAAATGTATTATTTGTTATTAGAATATAAATGGTATCCGTGCTAGCTTAATGGCTAACGTACTTAGATATGTTCCATTGTGATGATTTGGTTTTAAATTCTGGGCGTGAAATGTGTACTGGTAAGGATTATTCAAGGCGTATTGACAGCTTTCATAGATCGATAATGACAATGTATAGGTTTCCTCGTGATGTTTTGCTTTACAGTAGCGAGTGATAATTATAACAATGTACATATTAGATTAGAAAATTGCAAAAGCGATTATGATAATCGGCCAGAATTTAAACGTGTCATTAAAAGGATACGTGAATGAGTTTACGCTGTTATCGCGACTTCTTAAATAAACGAATACAGCAGAAAATCCACCAAAATATTAAAGATTAAAAAGCTATTATTAGACTCTGACGGTAGCAGTTTATTTAAAAACGTGCTGATATAAACATATCATTCCATCAACATAAGTCTTAATAAACATATTCGCTATGAAATGAATAGTAAACAAACATCTGGAAGCAAAGTTAAGACCGGCTGTCAGTCATAACACTGCAAGTTATCCCAAAAGAAGCCTACAGTGTCTTTAAATGTCAATCAAGCGACTATTACATACGTTATATTCAATTCACATGCAAATTGGAGTACAATACAATAAGCTTAGTCGAACGCGTTACCACTATTGAGTTACTTAGCATAGAAAGCTGTTACGGTAACGTAATAAGCTTGATACAAAATACACACTGCCAACCGAATGTACAAGCTCTGACGAACAGACAATAGATATCAAAAGAGGGCGTTCATAATAACGATATATCCGATGAATATCATTATTAACTAATCTTATGAATGGTTAAAAAGTACGTGATAGCGAGTACAATATTTAAACAAACAAGACAGTATGCATCACTTACAACATACAATTTTTTCATCGAAAAGTAATTTCAAGTTTAATTAAATTTTGAATTCACATCAATGTAATAAGTATGTATAAATAACTTTTTTAATGTTCGGGCCTTGGCAGTGACCCATGTGTTCTAAAATTTGTTATATAATACATACTTTCAATGATAGTAATCTATACTTATAATAAAATTGTAGAGGTTGAATTTCTGTACAATATTTTTATTGCTAAAAACCGAGTCAGGGGGATGTAAGAAGTGAAATAGAACTAAATTAGATTTTTTTAGAATTTTTTGTTTCTCCGTTTGTCTGTCTGTTTGTACCGGCTAATCTCTGAAACGACTAGACCGATTTACATGAAATTTTGTATGGTAATAGCTTATATCCCTGGTCAACATATAGGATATAGGAAAAATTTAAGAGTTCCCGTGGGATAATTAAAAACCTTTAATTTCTTAAACAGACTGAATGTAATTTCTCTGCAACGTAACATAATAGAAGCAGAGATTTTGACAGGGTGTAGTGTCGGTGAGAGAGTTTTATCTTATTGAGGGGTGAAAGGCTATTTGTTTTAAGCGACATTTTGTGTGATACTACTCAACACGATGGATTTTTCATCCTAATGTCTCAACTTAAAGAAATATAAAGAACCTGATCTCTAGTTTCAGTCTTCAAATGTTCTTTTTTTTTAAATATGGGACATAGTTCGTTAGTGATGTTTTTTTCTAGGTCATTAGAAACTTTAAACATTTCTCCCGACAATTTATAAAAGTGTCGTTTAAAACAAATAGCCTTTCACCCATCGTTATATATATTAATATATAAAGCTGATAAGTTTGTTTGTTTGCTTGAAAGCGCTAATCTCAGGACCAACTGGTCGGATTTGAAAAATTCTTTCAGTGTTAGATAGCCCATTTATCGAGGAAGTTTATAGGCTATATACCATCACGCTAAGAGCAATAGGAGCGGAGCACCAATGAAGAATGATTCAAATTCGCGGGATATTTTAACTTACTTTTTTAAACTATTCCACGCGAACGAAGTAGCGGGCAGAAGCTATCATCTATATATATAAAACTCAATTCCACTTTTCGTTGTAATTTTATAACTTGAGAACAACTTTACGATTTTGATGAAATTTTGTGTGTGCTTTTGAGTGGGTCCTGGAATGGTTTAGATCCATAATTGAAACCGGTAGGTAGCGCGAAGATCGGGTTCTACAAGTCCTCTAATCACCTGGACCGATAAAAAGTGATTTTGTTTTTGTGTCATGAAACAAAGTCTTTTGGGAATTCAGAAAAAATGGCCGTACGAAGTTCGCCGGGTCAGCTAGTAAATAAATAATATGCCAAATATAGTTTTAAGCGCGATTTGATTTTTATTATTCCAACGTTTCGACCTTTTTTCAGTATCCGTGATGATTAAGTTAAAGTGGCCAAATGTTTGAATAATATAAATCAAATAAATTACCACGTATAAAACCGAGAAAACTAAAGAAAATTTTAGATATAGTATACTTTTTCTTCCGAAAATTGTACATTAAGAAGTAAAGCCTTATAAACCTAAAATCATAAGATTGGATATTGGTGTACTTTCGACAACGAAGGTGGACAATGGAGATATGGACTCAGAGAGTATCCTGAAATGTACACATTTTATCCCCAAATCTCCGCAGAGTGAAATGACTCACATTACAACGGATTTCCTATCAAACCATGCACACTTGTAGTTCACGAATTATGTACGATAAATGAACAAGGCACCCGAGTTTGTTGTTAGCCCAGTATTTTATTCGTCAATTATCATAATTCAGATGTAGCTTCAAATGTACAAAAAGAATTATATAATGTAGGAAAAGCTTAATATTTTCAGATCCCATAGATTTCAAGGACCGTAATACTGATTGCTAGGAAATAACACAAAAACTGTGTTAATACCATTTGGCAATATTAGTTAAACGTTTACAATCAATGCTAAAACGTTTCTGTATGCCGAAGTCGTTTGACCTTTTTCTAATAAGTGTGTTTTGCGATAGAATTCCTTAAAGGCAAATTCATTTCTTTGACGTCAATTTACACATCAATAATATTACTATTATGGTTTTAATAATAATATATTATACATATAAAATTTTGAATATTGATATTTTAACAATACAATGAATTTAGTTTATTGATTATCGTTTTTATACGAAATATACCAATACTAAAGTTTTGTACAAGGTTCTAATACATATTTTCTATATACTGACATGGCATGGCATTCTATATATGGCATTATCTTCATTTGATCTTATGAAATTAGTTATCATATCGACATATATTTTCTTAATAAAAATATAAATACGGCTTTGAATTTGAAATGCAACCTAGAAATATTTTTGGATTTTACGTATTATCAACTTTTATTTTATTGGATAGCATACACCTACTTCAGAAATAAGTATATTTGTAACACAAATTTCTTCCACAGTTTAGCAACGCTTTACAGCCAAAGGAGTAGATACCCATTACATACGCTAACATGCGAACTTTGTACGCCATAATCCGCTTATTGGAATTGCTACACGCGAGCACACTGTTTCGTCCATTACAAATGTATTAAACTATGGAAAATAATACTATTCTTCCATGATTAAATTAAGCAAGTAATTAAATTTTGCTCAGTTCAATTTTTAATTAATTTTGGTAATAATATTATTTAATCCAGAATTTAAGAAATATAACATTTTTAGTATCGAACAACAAGACATATTGGAATCTGTAAGGCGTATGATTTTAAGGCTTTAAGTTATTCTCTTGTTATATAACAAATAGGTTTAGCAGTAAAAGCCAAGTCGCCAAAATTAACCGAAGAATAGGTAAACTGCAATTCCATGTCACACAGAGATGAGGGATTATAATGACCACTTTGTGGGATAAAAGTAACCTACGTTCATCCTTATTGTCGAAAATAGGTACATATTAAATATTGTATACATAAATATATATGGAGTACACGTGATTTTTGTACGATAGTGAAAATGTACACAAAATATTCAATTCACTTTCACAATGTAGGTTGCCAAAAGGATAAAAACAATTTGCTTTCACGTGAATATAAAATAATTGTCAACATAATATTTTTTTAGCGGACATTGCACATTATAGTCAATTTCACATTAATGTATATACAATACAGTATACATACATACATAACTTCACGCCAGGTCCCTTGCGGGGTAGGCACGAACAACAGAGCGCCACACAGGCCCATTCTTACACACCACACTTGCTTCTTATACATTCATAGCTCTTGTCATGCACGCTCGTCTGTTCTTAAGGCTCCTAACATCACCTTCTGCTAAGTATACAGTATACTTAATGTATATACAGTTTCTTTTAATTTACATTCCACCCATAAGCATGTACAAGGTTGTATTTTCTCTACACTGTCAAAGTTAATAGATAACAGTGTTTGGTTGCAAATTCGTGGTAACAGCTGGTACTCCAAAAACGGTTACTGATGAAATGCTTCAATTAAAAAGCTGTAGAACTGTTTTTGAAGCTACCTGTGTACTTGTGCACGAGAACAGGCTAGTCATTGCCACATACTTGTACCGCGCGCGGCGCCACGCGTAGGCGTCTATGTGATGATCACATGACTGATTAGCTATTTAAAAATATTAATTGTTCCAATGGAACCACATTCTTTATATAGGTATTTTTATTGAGAGAAATCCAAATGTTTTTATATCGTAAATGTTAATCAGAAGTGGGCGTATGTGGATTGAACAAGAATCAAAACGAATTTCAACGGCAAATGCTACATTCGAAAAAATAAAATAATCAAATTAATTAATCAAAAACATCAATTTATTTATTAATAAAAAGAACAAACACATTATTAATTTAAAAGCAAATAGAGATTGAATAATATCAGATTTTTGCAACGTAAGCAAACAAACAAATTCCAAAATAACATTTGTCACCACTACGTAAAGTTGGGAAAGTGCAACTTTGTGTGCACAACTATTTCTTCTCAAATCTTGGCGATATATCTCTAACTCTGATATCAACAAACTTACAAACTTTAAAACAAACTCATTTCTTCATAACGTCAGCTCAATAATTTTATAGAAAGACATCTTGTTTTATAACGTCTTGCGTATTTCATTTCCGAACTTGGAAGTTATGACTTTGTTCAAAGTATTTGTGTCAAAAGTTAATACAAACTATATATTAACTTCAGGTTCTAAAGTGATTCATAGTCGTATAAATTAGAATTGTAATATTAGTAAATAAAAATATCGATAGCCTGGAGAAAATCATTACCAGAGATAGCGTCGCCGAGCTGCCTGAAAAAAATTTACCACTGCAGCATATAATTAATAAAAATAAAACTATCAAGTGACATCCCCTACAAAAATAAACAGATAGTTCAAAATTATTTCAAAACAATAAAAATATGATAAATTATAAGGTACAAATCACCAAAATTATAGCTGATAAAGGACGAGTCATCTAGTTAAAACGATAAAGATTCATCTATCAAAACGTGAAGTGGCATGATGTGACATCTCCTCACACGTCAAATAATTCCCGAACATACATTTATAATAGCAATTACTTACACCATCCTAATAACACTAGATAAATTTACTGGTAACCATAAAGGAATTGCAAAATCGTCAAGATGGTGGCTACAGTTTGTTATGAAACTAGTCTACTAAATCAATGTTAAATCATAATCAATTAGAAGGAATTCTTATATGAGAAGGCCTACAAGAATGAATTATACCATGGATAGATAGAAATTATAGGGATAGATCATTTTTGTGAAGCTATACTCAATTCATGTTTAAACACAACACCGTACAATTGACCACCCTTCACGCATAAACAGTAGCAACTGTAAAACAGTGTTAAAACATTCCCGTGCATTGCGGTATCGTGTAAATCAGTACGCGAGTGCGATTCTCGGGGAGATACTGCGTGATATATGAATATCGTGGCATTACCGCGCACCGTGGTGCACCCGATCTACCACCGATCGTCTCATTTGTTTACTATACACGCCTTCCTTAACAGCTTAATAACCTCACATTCAATGCCGAGTATCAAAAAGATCGAAAATAATTGAATAATTATAAAATAAATTTTATACAAACGAATAAAGACATATTTTTAAACCATTACAGCAATAATCATAACAATTATAATTACAAGGTCGATAATAAAATAGATCGAACCACCCGGCTCGGCTTACATTCCTCAAGAATCTGGCGCTAGCCGTAGCAAACCAGTATAATATACATCTCACTCAATCTACTTAGCGACACCGATAACCGGCCATTACCAATGAAAACGCCGACAGATACTCGCATGCTCACAATTAATTGAAACTGCCCACGTAATCTAATAAAAGCTAGTTTTGGTGATCAAGACAAACAAGGGCGCCCATTCGTAATTAGAACTTAATGAACATTCAGTATATTGAGTTGGGCACCGTGAGAAGTCCAATGATAACCACGATTTGTGTCAGAGTAATTAAAAGCGTGGCTGCCGATAAACTTGGACGCGCGGACCGAATCTACTACATTTGATTGCTATGAATTATTGACGAACCACTGTTAGACGACCCCTCGTACAGCTTGCGTCCGGCATTTGCCGAAGCACCCAAGTAACAATTCGAGTGAGAGCGTGAGCTCTTCCAAGATTGAACGTGTAACACATTCCCCGTTAAAATCGAAGCGGTCTTTAATTGAAATCGTATGTTGTGTCGAACGTCACTGATAAGCTCTCATTACGATTCTTTTGACAATCGGAATTAAACTGCCCAAGATGCAAATACAGACTCAATTAAAACTAAACTATATACTTCTGACTGTTTATTCTTCAATAACAAATTGTATTATCAATATCTATTAATCGTCTAATTTCCTATTTGATAAACAAATGTTTAATTTAATTCATTACACTTAATTTAAATGTTATATCTCTATATCGCCGTGTTAATTTACAGTGAGCATTATGCAATTCAATAATGCCACAATGTCGAGTTGTAGACCATTTTACAGGTACGTTCACTATAGGGGCTTGACACATAAGACCATATTCATCAGTGAAGACGCTTACAATGGGTTAACGATTAGTGGCTATAAAGAGTTAGCTCAACGATACTCTTTATGGTGGGCCTCGTAAAGCAATACAATTAGGCAATGGGCGTGCATTAGCACCTTGCAAGAACGTCGTCACCCACGCGAAATCTCTCAGTGATCTCAGACACTTTCAATGAATCGTGAGTTTAACCCATATCCACGTTTACAGTATTCATACAAAGAGTCATAAACGCAAACGAACAGAACTTCGAGTTGTGGACTCTTGCTGTTTAAAGATACCGAATGCGCCAATAGAACGGAATATGACGAACCTCATCTGTGGTTGACAAAATAGCGCCGAGCTCTCTTTACATGTACGGCCACTAAAGAAAAGAAAACCACAAGACTAATATGAATCCGCACACAAGAGCCGTCATTAAATTACACACGGCCCAAAAAGTAATCAAGTGAGCTAACAGATTGCACAAACAAAAATTTGACTCACCGCAATCTTTTCCCAGGAACTCGTCAACGGCGTTCATAAATCTGAAAACAACAAAGCTCACTTAATGCTAACCACAAACGTTTACTTTAACTAGCTACGGATAATATTACGTATTAGAGTTATCATAATAAGCGCGCGTGTTCACAAATAATACGAATACACTACAAACAATAAAAACAATTTGCGGTGTAAATTTACTGCACTACAACACATTATAGAGTTCTTCACACCACGAAGTGTATTATAAAATAGTTAAGACAGTGTAAAACGATACGTAGCAACAGTTATTCCACCATAAAACATTTAATTAAATTTCACAAAAATACAGAATCTATGGCACCAGTCATGGCGAGATGAAATATTATCATGTATCGATCGCAGCGTGTCGCCGTACTTTAATCGATTTTTTTACACCTAAAACCGCATGATCAGTGGGCGTCTGAGAATTACAAGGCGTTTCTGCCGACCACAACCGTCCCATTTGGTGAAATATGTTTGTTTTCATCATAACAAATGCCTTTTCATATTTGCTAGAAGAGAGCGTTTCGACCGATCCTGGCGCCGGGAATTATTCGGATGTTTTCTTAAATACCTTACAAGGGTGGTCTGACAATAAACAGTGTTGATATGTCTATTGAAGTGTGGATGTAACCATTCACTAAATATAACACAGAAACCTTTAACTTATATGTAAAAACATATTGTTTGTAGTATGCAAATATCGAAGCCCGTTTTGATCAAGTCTTGTTATGCAAAATTGCACCAATTTGCTAAGCGCCATCAATTACTGCCTATACAGAAGGTTCCCCTCAAGCGATAGAAGTGTCGTCGAACGCTGTCGCAACGGCGTCAATACAAGTTGCATTCAACCCGAATTTGCATTTCAGTCATCATCATTAAAGTTGTAATTTAAAATATGCTAACTAACTTTTTATGAAGAGCTCTTAACATCTAGTTTATCAAGTATTTTATTATTACCAAGTGTTTTCCATATTAAATTGTTAAAATTGTCGTGATTGCAAAAAGCTGAACAGGATTTATGAAAAATATAATGGACGATTATACACTTGAAAACACCAAAAAAGTACAATTTCCCGTGAAACTGTATTTAAATTGGTAAAGTTCAAACAATGTTGGTTAACGAGCGTTTACGTGGAATTTTAATCTTAAATACTCCAATAACGTTTACAAATGAAACTGGCCGCGACGTGTGGCGCCACAGTGTAAACACTTTAATTAGGCATAAAGTCACGATTCAACTTAATTCATAGAATATTCTTATTTTATGTCTTAGATTTTTTGAGTTTTTATATTCATTTCTTGGCCGGACTTTACGCGTATTAAAATAACCTTTTTTGTTATCAATTTATCATGAGGGAATATTAAAGAACTTATAATAATGCTCCACAAGACGTGCAAATATAAATCTTGTTTTGTAACTTTTATGCATTGCCTCAGAAAATACATTGCCAATTAAAAATTATGAGGTTATAAACCAAATAAAATTTACTCCTATTTATATCAGCGACTTCGTGTAAACTTACCTATTCTGTGTTTGTCTATTATTTGTTAACTAAAGTAGGAAATATTACCAAAATTATATTAATGGAATGAAAGTATTGGTAACAAATACTGTAATATATTCATTAATTTAAAATTACTAAACAAATATACTCCTCCCAATTGGTCTTTTCTCAGTAATCCGTTAATAAGTCGTGGTAGCGTCTCATTCCAAAGACATGGTTTCGAATCCACTCTAGCCAACATAGACAGTTTTGGCAGGTTTCCTCAAATTAATGTGCATATTCCTACTGTTCTCGCGTGCTAATGGTGGCGAAAATCATTGGGAGGAAACTTGCAAATGGAGATCATCAATTTTTGAAACACGCCAATCTGCATTCATTACGCATGGCGGGTACATGTCCGTTCCTCTAAAACGTTGCAATACTTGCCTAGCAGTGGGTATTAGATGGGCTGATATTATTATATACATTCTGCGTTATTATCTATTTTGGATAACTAGAATATACTTCAATAAGTTATGTTGTTATAATTATAGGTACAAAAGCAAGGACCAGCGTTACAAATTAGTTTCTATGTGGAACTTTCTATACATTTCCTGGTCAATACGGATGTAATTATTTAAAATCTGTCAAATTGTATATTTTATTACACGGTCGGCACATCGTACGAACATGAATTACATGCTTTCTTATTTAATATTAGTAGAATCTTGAGTTCGTGTGATAATTTATATCTATCGGACGTTATCTGTAAGGAGGATCGCTCCCGAGTTATAATCCGGGTATTTTTCATGCGGCACGCCGGTTACCCGCTGCCCCTGTGTGGCGTTAGTGGAGAATTTATGTAACCATAGAGAAGCTGCTGCAATTATTATTGCCCGCCCCGATATTTAAGGACGAAGCATACAGTCAGTACTGTGGTGCGGCATTCCGTAAACATTTATTGGCCTACCTAATCCTAAGACTAATCGTTACTATGGTGCATTGTAAAAGACCTCATATTGATCACTAAACTAAAAGGAAACTCGCATGTAGCAGACTCTTTAACAGTATAGTACGTTTTTGCTTTTGGAACTCACTCTGATTGAGTGTCTAACAAAGCATTGGATATATGGTCTGTTTTTGTAAATTTTTAAATTGGTGTGCAATAAAGTGTAATTCATAAACTACATTTATTGCAGCGCTAAGATTAGAATATTCTAAAAACAAGAGGACGTAAATATAAAATATTAAAAGGTTAATAAATTGACTTGTATCGTTCAAATGCAATTTTAATAAAAAGGTTCAAATACGCCTTAAAAACGTTATTGACCATAAAATGTCAAATTTACAATACGATTACACCATATTGACGACATTAAAGCCATAAAATACACAAATAAATTGCGTTATAATTTTATTGCGAATAATTAACCAAAAGATTGGTTTTAATAGGTTTAAATCGATTTGAAAACTAATTTAAACTGTCATTTACAGTTTTGGCTGCTCAGAGATAATATACTGCACAGTGATGGTGTTTCCGTATAATTAGTGTTGTGTGCGTGTTTTTATTTTGTATTGTTTAGTGATGGGACACGACGAATGTCAAGCGCACTTTCACAACGCTTTGGACCTCACATAGGCGGCATGGCCACATCCATCATGGTAGGAGCGTACATGTCGCGTATGTGTCGGTACCCAACAAGCGCCGAAAGTGCCCCGGACAGAGATAATAGACGACACATAGATACAACGCGAGATAAGGACCAAGGAGGTTCCCATGCGAACCAGCGTACAACACTATGGGATACTCGGAAGAACGTAAAGCCAAAGGTCAAACGTTGACTAAATTAAAAATGGGACACGGTGCTACGTTTTACGGTCTTTGCTTTTTTGCATTTGCTGCCTTGTCTTTTATATAGGTTATCTATATTATAGTTTAGCATTTCTCTATCCCATAAAAATGATCTATTTACCAACAGACGTGTACAGATGTATTGGCCAAAAGGGGGACCACGACTTGTAATCAATGAAAATTTCCTTAAATAATATAATTTCAACCTACTTAGTCTCTGGAAGCCCGAAGTTTCGGATGCGGTTGTCAAAAGGCGAAACTTCTTCACCAAACATTCCTTTATTTTGTCTACAATCCGTCCCAGAATTAAACGTTGTATAAGTAACCATAAAACAAGCGTAATCTGCTTAGTTTAGAAATGTTTTATTATATATGTATTTGTCTGTCAAGTTATATGAAACATGCGGACGAGATAATTCAGAATGGTGATCAATTTCACTCAATTAGACCTCACATCAAACAATAGGTGCGCAACAAAGATAAGACGCTTAGAAACGACCAGATGATAACAACAGAACATGCGTTATTAAAAAGTTTGCAATCAATCATATTATGAGACGCTCAAATATAACCTACCTAAATGCGAATGCAGGGGTATAGTAAACGCATAATATTGGTATCATAAAATTAACTTATAAAATCAATAAAACATTCACTATTAAAATTTTGCATTGCCCTGTTTTTACTATAGTTGAGCCGTTCCAAGAAGCCCCATTTAAAGTCTCATATCAAAACTGACGAACTAACGTTGTAACAGTATCAAAATAATTTAATATCAAATTAAAACACCATAATTAGCATATTTATTTCGAAACGTTATCTGCACTTTTTTCTTAAATATTAGTGACGTGACCTGGAGATTGGTATTTAATCAAAAAGTTTAAACGTAGATCATTATTAAGTTATGAGTATTTTCTATTTTTTTAGATACAAAAAAGGCAACGATAATAAATCGTTTTTTAATCGATTTCTATGTGATTTCTTATATCGATGCCAATATTTAATTGTAACATCATCGATAATTTACCTAATTATCTATTAAAATACAATAATATTTGATAGATGCCAAATGTGGCTTATACAACGGCCGAACTATAATAACATAAATTCGTAGATCAAAAATCAATGTCTATTATTTATAATAATTATGAAAATGTTATTTACTTAAAAAAAATATAAACGTGTATTTTATATTAATGTAGTAAACCACACTAGCTGTTTTTGATGCGCATTATATATAAGTTGACAATTAACTCATTTCACGAACATGAAAACATACAAAATGCGAGTTTATGGCATGGACCATGTGACTCTAAATATCCACCAGTCTAATAATTAAATCCCGTACTATGTTTTCGCTTTAATTTAAAGACTTGTATATGGGTATGAGATAAAGGTCAATTTAGTGTTTTACTATCAACAGGAAGACTATATCATTCATCAGAAATACTTTTTACGTGCCATATAATAGAAAATACATATATGAACAAACATAAATCAATACGATCAAAAGCAAGATTCAGGTTTAAAAAATTTTCACACTCCGAGCGGTCTCTAAAACTTACAATGATTCAATTTGCATTTTTAATTACGACTGCGCCACCAGACGTTGTAACGACTATAGACATTAAAACCGCGCCATTTAAATTAGTATATCGGCCATTCGATGGAAATGTTCCATATGCTAGCGACAGTCGCAACATGATTCCCATAATAGTGACTCATGTATCCAGACAGACTATTACGTGACATTATACTAGAGTACTCGTAAAAACTATCCCAATTACATATGCATGCTGAATCAGCCAATTTAATGTACCAAACACGACAAGTGTAACTATTATTGGCTTCCGACATCACCACATCGTCGCAACTACATTAAAAAAACATTAATATACCTATATTATTCGGAATAACAAAATTTACGGGTGTGGAATGACAAATTGTTGTTATGAAACTCTAGTAATTCTAACACCACTCTGGTATACTATTGATGGAATATTAGGAATGACAGCCCTTATGGAGTTACCAAAAGGACCGCCTTAAAAACTTTCGCATCTACGTCAGCTTTCATGTTCTTTATTCTCCGTGATATAGAGGAACAAGAGCAAGAATGTCAACCACAATGGTAAGGCCACATTTTTCGAAAACCAGCTAGCTGAGGAACGAATTTTTAACCGTGGATCCTCCGTCATATCCTGGCTGACGGCTGACTTGACATTGTAAGAAATGGACATGCGTGCTAATGGTCTAACAAGGAGAGAGGACAACGTCTCACAAGGAGGAAACTACTCGAAGTGGAAAAGAAAATGTGAGAAAGCGGACGCTGTGAACGATAATCCCAGTATTTTAATGTGATGCCTTGATAGTAAGTTCCACTTCCTTTGTTTGATGACTCATTTATTCATTACTCTCATTAATACCGATCGTCATAATTTCAAGTACGGGTTTGAAGGTGTTCGGGTGAATCAAAATTAGCTTTATCCGATACAGTGTTCACTAAAACGATAGTTTACATTATTTTTTAAATGCAGTGATACATTGTGTCCCGGGAATCCCGCGGGAAGTTCAAGTCAAGCGTGGACGAATTCGTCGGCATATTCTAGTTATTTATAATATAGTTTACTCACTAAAGAATTGCACTATGATGCGTGCGTAAAGTACCCAATCATTTGCCGTTTTCAAAACAATTTAATTCAAATTTGAACAAGATGTATCATCGATTCATCATCGTTCATTAGTATTCAAGTTTTATTGACATGATTTCGTATTGTCTATTTTAAACCGCATCTTTATTAATACCGGGTTTATCTTAACACTGCCGTACTAATTAGACAAAATTCAAAAATAGTATGCAAATTGACCAAACACTGTTTATGGCAAAATCCTTTGTAGACGTGAGAATTATTCATAACCGCAAAGATAGTATAACCGCGCTTTACCGCAACTGTTTTAAACACTTGTATTTCATTGCATGCTTATTATTTTAATTAGGAAATAGTTACAAATGTTTATTTAAATATGAAGTCAATATGATGTGTTATATATAGCTCATATTATTTTGTACAAAATAAAGTTATAGCTTATTCGTAGAGTATTAGTTGTAATTATCTAAAACTTTTTAAGTGTCTTCGTTCACTTGAATTTTTATAACTTTCAAAATGTATCTATGCAAATATAAACTATCCTAGTTTCACCCCTGTCATCATGCACACACTTATAATAAATATGCTATGAGCGCATTGGCTTAAACGTATAACAAAAGGCAAACCGTTCCACGTTTAAAAAAATACATTTTAACACCTTGGCCACACCGTTTTATATTTCAAAATGTTATATGTTTTAGAAAGTTCGCACATTTATAAAATTTAATAACTATAACAATACAAATTTGTGACTCATTTAACACTCATATAAGAATAATACAAATTCATACCTCCACCCAAGTTATAAAATCTACTGACCACAACGTAATTATGCCAAGCAAAGAGTTAAAAATACTATTGCAGATAATAAAAAGATAATAAAAAGACAATAAAATTAAAATACTATTTTGACTTCGCTGTATTACAGAAGACTTTTTCATCCATAATACTAGGCTTTTCACTAGGAATGACAATCGCCTATTAAGAAATTTAACTCTAAAAAGTCCATAAAACCAACATTTCTGGGAGGACAAGTGTTCCGCCCCTTCAGTTTCCATCTTTTTATATCACGGAAAGATCAAAAGCACTTTCTATCAAATGGGATAGAAAGTGCTACCGTTTCCTATAAACATTTGCAACGCGCTGCCGATCTCCGAGAAATTTTATGACACCTTTAAATATAGAAAAGCCCCCCTAATCTATTAAGCAACACTAACGTATTTTTAGACCAAATAAATCTAATATTAAATTTTGAAAACTTGCATGCCTATGTAGCGTTTATTACCCAAAATTATTAATACTGTTTTAAACTTCTCTATCTAGTGATGTGTTTTTTACGAAATGAATAACACAGGAAAGACAAATGTAAAATATAATAATTAACCACATAAAACGTTGGCGCCTCTGACACATCGTAAATCTCAGTTTGTGGATACTAAAACATAATAACTGAAAACACTATGAATAATATTTTAATTGATCTCATTACGGTGTACAGTCATATCCGACAGAAGTAGGCTAACCGTTTTAATAGTTTCTGTGAAATTAATAATATTAGTATTGTCTGTCGTTTGACTCCCGCCTTTAATGCTTGATATCACAGATTCTATTCTATTCTAGCAAAAATACTAAATAGCGTAATAATTATTATTTAAACAGTAATTAAAATTGTCTATCATGTTAATATTGTTATTCTTAATTAATACAATAAAATATTATTTTAACACCTGTTCTTTTATATGTAAATAACGTTGAAAATTATTGTAACATCCCTATTGAATCCTAGACTATTCTGACAAAGAAAATACATAAAAACTTACAAACCAAGTTTCACATTTATATAAACATAAGCAAAAACAATTTGCGGTAGTGTAAGCTTTCTCAGTGCGGGAACGGAAAAATAATACAACTTGCAGCGGCCGGGCGACCTGTCGTAAGAGGCGACAAAACAACCCGCAGCCAAGTGATAGGGCATTTGCCCGACTGGATGGCTACCACCCCTGGTTTAGAGTATACCGCCGTAACAACCTTGAGTTGTGTTCCACCATCAGTGGCCAAATTCCAGTTTCTCCTTTAAGGCCGGCAGCACATAGACAGCACCTCTGGTGTTGCTAATGTTTATAGGCGATGGTAATCACTTTCCATCACAATTGGGCGGTCAGCCTGTATGCTGTGCTTCAGCAACAAAAAAAAGGTAAACTCGATGTCAGATGGCTGTCAATCTTCCGCAGGCAGAGTCCAACTATTAATAGTATTTATATTAAATGTACTCTTTGTAAAGTCTCAAAACTGGTAATGTCTTAATTAACTCATTAACAAAAAGACCTGTCCTGATTATCTATGGAGACCAAAAATAATTACGTGTATTAAACAAGAGCACGTTCCAATCGAATCATGTACATGAAGCGTTTCGTAAGTGTTTTAATTAACTTCCAGTATGATGCGATGGTGTTTCGTCATTGCTTGCCACCATGACATAAAAGTCCATATTTTTAGGTGGCTATGTAAAGTTCCCACATTTACAATCACCCATGTATTAAACACCAACATCACCAGTTTGTTAAAATCTATATTTATAATCATTTTAACTGATAAGACATTCGCTATTTTTATTAGTGTATTTCTTGTTTTGGAGACAACTAAATCTTTATATATTTATGCATAGTATAATATCATCTTAATTGCTTGCCGCTCTAAGAATGTGTTTATGTTTAGTGATAAACTTATTAATTTATCTTAAATTGTCGTTGTGATATGAATTTTAATTCAATCTTCAATCAGTATTAAATACAAAAACGTTTATCGTACATTCTTCATCATTATAATATTATCCGCCCATATGTTCACGAAGTCCGCATCGCATTCTAAGAGCAAGCAGAACTGTAGTAGTATATCTTCTAAAAAGCATTTTACTGCATAGAAATCAAGGGTCTTAAGTTGTTGGACCATTACTTATCTAGAGCAAAAATCTTTAACCTTTATTTTTTTTTGGTGTGCATCATTTTCCTACTCGACATTGGGCTTTGTATCGAAGGTAATAATAATAGACACCAGTAGTTTTATTTTGCGCTACAAATTCGATACGTATGTATATACACTTACATTCATTATCTCCACTACAGGTATATCAAAAAAATAAAATTACAATTTTGAAAACTTTAAATTTTCTCTATTTACGTATCCAATTTCTTGACAAATTAGAGTTTAAAATATATCGTATTAATAGGTTCCTTCAGAGAAATGAGGACATTCCTTGATTTCGGGTTCCATTCACTGTTAGATTAAAGTGAGTACATTAATATTTAATTGATCTTACATTACTGGAGTAACAAACATATTTGGTCGTAAAAAGAAGGTCAATAGGAAAGAACGTGGTAATGTATACTATTAAGATAGTCACAAATAATAAGACAACGAGACTTAATGATACCTACGAGACCAATGTCTCAATTATGCAAGTCTGTGTGGTCCGAAAACAAATGATTACATACCCACACGGCAATAAAAGGAAACTATAACATTGTCGATATTTAAATCGGCTATTACTCCGAATGAAACGCTGTAACAACAAGTAATAGACATAGTTATTAGCATTATTATGGACATTATAGAAAATCGACTATTCGTTTCATCATTCGATGAAATTTATGTTATTAAAGTCATAGGTAGTTGTTATTGTAAGAGAACACTTTATTAAGATCGTAAGGCGAGCAACTGCGGACGTCGATGTTGATTGAGATAGAAAATATTTATTTGCATTTATGTTTGTGTATACAGGTATAATTGGTAATACGATAGCGGTAATTGCGTTTATCGATATCATTAGTACGCATTAACATAACGAGAATGCAAATCGTTTGATTAATAACGTTATTCCAAGTTAAAATACTTGTAAACATCGAAAATTTAATTAATTACCGACACGACTTCCCTATCAATGCAACTCAAAGTTGACTAGATACTTTCGAATTTTAGGATATGGACAAACTACATTAATTAAGTACCTGCTATAAAAATTGTTTGTTTGAAGTAACAATATAGACTTGTTCAGTGCAAGACAGATTTCATATCTTCTAGGAGACACGTAATATAATTTTCATAAGTTTTAACTTTCATAATATTAGAAGAAACTTCAATAGCTTAAACCAACTTAATATAAAATACTTTCAAAAGTGTCACATATGATAATAACTTAATATCAGAAGATGCTATAACTTATTTGACTAACAAACTTAACAGGTTTTTGTGCCACAGGCGAATAATTTTTTATATATACGAATCTAGCATATTAGAAAAAAAATAACAATCTGAAATAGGAAGGATGTACGTATACGATATGTACGAGGTAATAAAGAAAAAAGAAAATAGTTCATTAATGGGACAGTAAAATCATTGATCTTATTCCGATCAAGCAATAACGTTCAAAATAACATTATCTACAGGAAGATCAGAAAAATAACCGTTCAATTTCTTTGAGGTAGATTCATGAACATTACTAAGTAATGTATAAAGGATTCCTCGTTTCATACCGATCTTCATAGTTTTACTTTGGTTTGGCATAAAGATATTGTTACGAATTTTTAGAGGATTTGTAGAATGCTGTTGGAATTATCATAATGTTTATTAGAAGTACTCTCATGTAATTCACAGTTCTTACATATAGTTGAATACAACAAAACCAAACCGTATGACAGAAAATTGTTATCACATAAATCGTGACGTCGAAAATTGATATCACCTGTCGTAAGAGGCGTCTAAACAACCCTCAGTTAGGTGGTAGGGTGTGCCCGTCTGGACAGCTACCATCTCTGGTCTAGAGAATGCCATCATAACAACTTTGAGTTGTGATCCGGCATTGGTGGCCGGGTTCCGATCTCCCTATAGAGGGTGACGACGCATTGGTAGAACGTACGAACATGCGTTACAAATTTCTGTACATAGGTTACGGAAACCGCTTTCCATCTGGTGGGCCGTCTGCCTGTCTGCTAAACTCATGCATTTTTTAAACGTCCTTTAAAGTAGTATTTAGAATTTAAACTGGTTACCAAGGCGTCTCCTCTTGACTTTGTTCAACGATTACAGTGGACAATAGCTGGCGGTCGCCATATTTATGTGTTTGTTATCACCCTCGGAAGTCTCCTATCTTACTCTGATTTACACTGGCCCCTTGGTAGACAAACAGTCAACAACGTGAGAATTTACTTTTAACACCTCCAATGAGATAAACGAGTTCACAGCTCGTAAAACACATGCCCGTATTGAGAACTGTAAAAATGATATCGGTGTCACAATAATTGTAGTTGAAATGAAAAGGGTTGTACGTAGCATTTCATACGTTGTTGTACCGAGATGCAAAACGTGTAACAATCTAGTATTGTCATGAAATCAATGAAATAATTATGTAAACTAGCCCCTATTCTTTGGTAATTTACACAAGGTTTCATTCATCAGCATACTTAAAGCTTCGGTTTTTTATTATAACTAGCTAACCCCTGCCCAGTTCGCTGAGCGTCAAACCAACATAAGCCAACATATAATTATTATAACAACTGTTATCATGGCAAAATATACCAAGGCAGTGATGAACTTAGCAATAGTTACATGGCAATGGTTACCATAGCAATGAAGGTATCATTTGTTGTTGTAAATAATAAAAAACATTTCGGATATGATTTTCGTTAAATCGGTTTTAGTACGTCTACGATGCAAAGCAGTACCTATGCAAAATTTGAAGTAAATCGAACGTATGGTTTCAGAGATCTCGTGACAAATCAATCAGTGAGTGGTATTACGCTTATATACGAATATGTATAGATATATCATACAAGTAGACTTTTTTGTTATAAAAATCATAGTAACTTACACACAATAACTTGAGTTCGAAATTGCCCGAAAGTTTTAACAATCAAGGTTTTTAAGGACTAGTTCTTAGTAAGGATATGTAACGGATATATTATAGAAACTTGCCTTATACAAGCATATCGGATAAAGCGTATATTCTCCGACATCCGAGTCCAAAAGTCATCCACGTGCTTTGTACCCGTATCTCGCGAAAAATATGCCATTTCCCGAGTATAAAGTATCACATGTTTACCATTAACAAAAATACATACGTGAAAATAGTCGGGTTACTTATAAGGTTGTGACGATGAAACAAAGAAACAAACGGTAAACAAACCACATTCACATATTATAATACTTGTGTAAATGTGTTTTTGTTCTGACGTTTATAATTTTTTTCTTAGTAGGGATGAAATTTTAAATGTAAATACAATGAAAACCTTTTATTTATAAAATATTCCTTCGTGTATATTGTACCTCAGATAAGATATCCAATCTTACGCGTTACCCCAACATAAAGCCTAATATTAAACTCTACATGCAGCAATGATTACTGTAGCTATTCTAAATTTGTATAATCCATTATCATAGTCTTTACAGACATATCATCTTAACTATTGTATCCGTTACGTTCAAAGTCAAATTAACATTTAGGTTTTTCCAATAGAACAGTGATAGAAGCACCTAAAATATGAAATGACTTAATACAATGACAAATTGTCTCGTTATAAATCTCAATCATGCGCTAATATAATCACAAACAAAAAACAATGGTGAAAAAAGCTCAAAAGCGGATTTGACAAGTTTAACAAGACATAGAATCCATTGTATCAATATTAGATCAAGCTACGACTTTGACCGACGATGACCATTAGTTAAATCATTATAAATTATTCAATGCTATTATTAGAGCTGGAATTTGATTAATGTTTGATTTCTAAATATAATAAAGGTGTAACTCAAGCCGGTATATTTGTACTGTTAATAAATATTATGATCTGTATTGTTTGTAAAATAATGTAACTGTTTCAATATTTGATGTGAAAGATGATTTTTGCGATTTATCGGAACTATTTTCTTTATTGCTTTAACTGCTTTTCTGTGTGTTTCATTATATACAACTCAATGATCAAAATTACAAGTAAACAGGAAATATGTTCCCCATGTTTACTAGGCCAAACAGAATTATAATATTAATAGTGAAACAATTTTGCTACATGCAGCATACGCTTGTGCCCAGTCTGTAATTACCAATTATGTTTCGGAAACAAATAATATTGTTTATTTTTATTTCTTGAAACTTATAGCTAAAATATAAAAATACTTAATTAAAATAATAATAATTTGCAACAATCTAGAGTTAGACATTACCTGATATCAGCTTTCCTAAAAGGATAAAAGTAAGAATAGTTTGCCATATGATCATAATATCTAGCTTCTCAATACTATCAATAAATATGAGAAAGTTACTTAACAAAGACACAAACAACAGCATAAAAACAACTGTATTATTCCTTACACTTAAAACTAAAAATAACATTTTATAACAGCGAATGCATTGCAATGACACGACAATAAAAGTCCTTTAAAAAGTTGAGCAGTAAACAACAGTGATCCGACAAATAGTACCACCGGCGTAGTTTATAATTTATAGACGGCTTGATATACACATGATATGAGCCTGGCATGTACTGACGACGTGATTGTGTCAACTTTGAAAATGGAAACAAATAAAATTATAGTGGTGATAAATGGATAAGCGAAGGCACGCGCCTCATTAAATTGTGGGTATTGTCTCGTTTAGTCATAGGACATTTTACAAGTGCTGAAAAGTCTACAGTTAAAGGGATAATCAGTTAAGTTTACAATTTGACCAATTATTTAACCTATAAATATCCTCATCACAGTACCGTTAGCACTAGAATATAAACCTTGGAGATAATATTGCTGGAAGAATGTACGACAAATAAAGAAGCCAATAACGGACTACCTCTTCAGTCTGTCTAAATTTCTAAAACAGAAGACATAACAAGACCAAATACACAGATAAGTATACAAATTGTATACTGCCAAGTTATATGCGACGAATTGGGGCGATCAGATAAGAGAAAATGAAGGAAAATTTGCATACGATTTTACCCCGCCTGGAGTCAATCTCAGGACTTTTGCATTCCAGTGTACCAAGTGGGCTTATAATTAAGCCTCAGACACAATCATTGATATATAATGATGCAAATAATGTTTCAATTTAAGTAATACAAAGTACAGTAACACTAGAATTGTTTAGTCTAATCATATTAGACAGTATTAATATTGTCACGAGTCGCGAGGCTCGAATTAACATGCCGTTAGAATTACTATAGACTTTATTAGAACTATACAAACACGTATAACACAGGTACAAATATAACCGAACAAGTCCAAACGTAACGCAGAAGGTCGTAATTCAATAAAACGTGCAAAGTCCGTCACTTATGAAATTCCCGATTGTAGTACATATGTCTCACTGCACTTGTGGTTCTCGCCCGACTGCCACTCCCCCTCCATCAGCTCATTGTTTTATACTGCACAAATGCAATATGTCCGCCTGGCAACGTGGACCAAATTTCCTAGAATCAGCTTTTACTTTAAAATCCATAACACCTGGCTAATGATTACAATACAACAATAGTCCGTATGCTAATAAGTAAACAAAATAAGACGATCATAAAAAAATCATAGTTATAAGTTCAAATACTGACGAATAATAATTGTGCTTTGTTTCAGATATGCAGGTGGATTTTGTTTTTGTCGAGACCTGAGTTGTCACAATATCAATAGAAAGACACACACAAGTTTATAATTAACACTTATCAAAAATATTACTAAGCGCTTCAGATTATTTAGGTTCCAACTGACTTGGATATACGCAAGTTAATTATAGCAGGTTTAAAATTGCAGTCTCCACTCAGAGATACAGAGAACCTGTCAATATGTCTTCGTCTTAAGTAGCTGGCCGTGTGGCGCATTTGTCTAAACTTAACTGACAACAAGATGCGCGGTTCTTCAATACGATAACAAGGACCGAAGTGTTCAAGAAATACCGATGGTTATTTATGTCGCTGACAGATTCCAACAGAGCGCATCGCTTAACAAAAGCCTAAATAAACGACGTAGATAATCATTTAGTTAAGGTTTATCATTTCATAAAAACGATAGCGTTAATGTAAGGTATTTTTCTTTTTGGAATAATTGCTATCTGTTGAAATGTCCAATAGTTTTACAGAAAATCTTAAAAATGACCTCCGTTGTCTAAAAGTTGGTTATCTTGGATAATTAGAACCCATACTACACGCCGGTAAGGAAATCCCGGAAACCGCTTTCTAATATATTGATCTAAAGGTACTGGCCCAAATTAGTTCTTTATAGACATGTGTTACGTATAACACAAGTATTACTTGCTTTTATGTAAGTAGGTAACGTATGTTTCTTTAGCAACTAATAATATTAGAAAACTTCAACAAAAGTGGCTATTATAGCCAGTTAATATTTATGTCAAAAATGATACAATACGGGTATTCCTTAGCTGTGAATATAATAAATTCAATAAGCTTTCAAAATAGCATGACGGGTCTAATTTTTTAATTCACTTGCACTGCTTGGATGAATCTTGAAAAAATAAAAATACATCATGTACCAATTAACAAAAAAAAATAGGTTTCTAGAATTTATGATCCAATAAATAGATGTCGTGTTTTAGTTACAGGGACAAGTGTTAGACACAGGGCGACACGCACAAAGCAACGACAAAAATGCCTTTCAAATTCCGAAAGGCTTCGCTGGTCGCGTGGGCGGCAGACGCACCGCCGCGCCGCGTGTATTCACAAGTGTAATGATGCCACACGTCAATTTAAGAAGTCCATACAAACACCCGATTTCTATAAATAAAATAATGATTCTCTGCAAACCAAAAATTCAAGTAATTATTTCAAAATGGTATCTTACAGATTACTTATTGAAAGTCATGGAATCTACCACCGCTTTCAAAGTAATTTTAATTACTATTACAAGAGAAGAAGCGACGCAACAAAATCCCCAGTGACATATCTTTACTTCATAATTATCCCTATCTTATATATATAAAAATCTTGTGTCACGATGATGTTGCCAATAAACTTCAAAACTACTGAACCGATTTCAATCAAATTGCACACCGTGTGCAGTTTGATCCAACTTAAAAGATAGGATACTTTTTATCCCGTAGGAACCTGTAGGTGGCGCTGAGATCGTGTTATAGAATCCTCCTCATCACCTGGACCGATTTTGGTTTTTTTTTTCTGTGTTCGATTGGGTCCCCGGATGGTTTAAATCCACAATTGGAACCGATAGGTGGCGCTGGGATCGGGTCCTAGACTTTATTATCTATATATATAAAAGAAATTCGTGTTAGTTACACTATTTATGACTAAAGAATGGCTTATTCGGTTTGGCTGAAAATTGTCGGGGAGGTAGCTTAGAACCAGGAGACGGACATAGGATACTTTTTATCCCGTTGGAACCAGTAGGTGGCACTGAGATCGGGTTCTACAATCCTCCTAGTCACCGGGAGCCATTTCGGTGATTTTGTTTTTGTGTGTTTGAGTGGGTTCCCGAATGGTTTCGATTCGCAATTAAAACCGGTAGATGGCGCTCAGATCGGGTTCTAGAATCCTCCTGATCACCTGGAGTGATTTTGGTGATTTTATTTTTAAGACATGGAATAAAGTCTTTTAGGAATTCAGAAAATAGGCGGTACGAAGTTCACCGGGTCAGCTAGTTATATTATAAATGCGAAAGTAACTTTGTCTGTCTGATGTCGATATGCTCCAATGACGCGACGGAGAATGCCGACGCTCCATGTTACCGGAGCGCCTCTCTAACGCAACTCCAGGAAAAGGTATTAAAAGCAATGACGATATCAAGTGACACCGCCAGCAACACCTCTCCCTAGGAGACAGCTATCCCCGCGAGGCTCTTCACACGCATAATGGCGTCTATAGTGTAGGGCCCCTTGCGAAAACGAAACTGGTTGTCCGCCAAATCCGGCCCTTCTTTTGTGAGATGCCGGACGGCTGACGGACGGCGGCCGTGTGGCCTGATGTAAAAGACGACAAACCATCAATAACCAGGTGGTGGAGTATTTGCCCGTCTGGTTGGCTACCTCACTCATCTAGAGTATGCCACCATAACAACCTTGAGTTGTACTCTGGCATTAGTGGCCAGGTTCCAGCCTGCCTTTAGAGAGCGGCAGCACATTGGTGTTGTAAATATCCATCCATAGACGATTGTAACCGCTTTCCATAAGGTGGGCCGACTGCTTGCCTGCGGAACTCATACAATAAAAAAAATCACTATAACATTTTGTAAGTATATACTTACTTAAGACAAAAATGTATAGCTTTATTCGGAAAAAGCAGTTATCCAGGATACAGAATCAAAGTTTACTTTAAGGTTATGTTTAAAGCCGAGTAAATACCTGTAGTAAATAAATATATCTGTGATTGATTCATTTCTCATGTCGATCAAATATTGAAAAATCCTATTAAATGTTTCAAAATGCCGACATGTCATAACTTCCCTGACATCTGGTAACTCTAGCCAGATGTGACCAAGTTCAATTGAATACGAGAATGGGTTCTCGGGAAGGCACCGGTTGCACGCCGTCGGCCGTCTGCGGCCCTTCGGCGCTTAAGCCGCCATCGCCCACGCACCTCGCGTAGATTTATAACATTAACCATATTCGGCGTACGAATGGCGCCTATTCGACGGCTCAAATTAAAATCCGCCGCGAATGCAAAACGTTCGCAAGCACGAGCTATTTGATGGATTGCTGTTCGGTTTTTGATTTACGCGGCACCGTATAAGGCGAATAAGAATCTTCAGTCGTACATTTCACATCAAAATGTTTTATTTAATTGTGCTAGCTATAATAAAAACATTAATAGTTTGAATGTTGTCATACTTTTAATATAATTCTCCCTACTATCAATACTTTTCCATAATTTTCGTTTTTCCTATTCAAAGAGGAATTAAAGTCGTATTTAAAAATTGCACCACCTCAATAGTAAAAATCTAACAATCTTGGCTAAAGGTTATTTGGAAAAGATTGATCGCTCTTTATTGTCCGATCTTATCCCGAGTACACATTTAACCACGAAGGCTAAAAAATGTTCACCTGAAATATATGCATGAAAGGAATCCATACGTTCGATAGTTCGACGAAACATACACATCAAGCCAAGAAAGGCCAGCGAACTCTCTTCGTTGGTGTTCATTGGCTCAATATGTAACCGACATTAAACGACCTTTATGTTTTCTTTTACTGTTTGATGGTGGATTAATATACAAGAATGAATTATTTTTCCATTTATTTGTAATATTCTCCGCAGCATTATTATCAACTTGACTTATAGTTGACTCTTAATTTTTTTCGACATCGGAATCGTCGTATATCGGACTCCGATAGATGAATATCTAAAATATTTTTAAAGGAAATAAATTTTCCGATCCAGACATGACAAACTTTCGCATTTCTAATATTACTGTAGATCACGAGATTTTGAATTACAAATATTTGATATTAACTATTACATGTTTAACATAACTGTCAGTCATAGAAAATCGTGCGTGTATCGCGTACGGCGAAAATAAACTTACTCTTGAACTGTGTTTTCAGGTGGTATAATGCGGCCTGGGATAAAAATTTTCTTATGAAGTATACCCGCATCTTTTAACTCCTAAAACAAAAAAATATCAATACATTATTCCAAAGGTATTCCTACACCCATATTGAAATAATGAATAAAATATAGGGAAAATGTTTGCGATGTATGAAAGTTATCTAAAAAGAAACTAACCCGTTTTTAGACTTCTGGAGTCATTTTGTCAAAATCCTTATAATGAAACCTTATGAAATATTTATTTAATACTCTGTGTATATGTGAACTGTCTGCTCGTTTGAAGGAATTCCTACCAGATTCACCTGGTGATAAGTGCTCACCATCACCTATAGACATCTATAAGAAAGACAAAGCAAAGTTGCCTACCTTAACAAAACTAAGTATTTGTTTACGCCCTTCATATTGTACTAAAGTCACCGAGAAAACCACGGAAATGTCTATTCTACAGTTTTCACTCGTATAGCGAGAGTGAGCGCCATCTACGAGACAGATATGGCAAGTATAGATATAAGTTATATAATATTATAAGAGGAAAAATTAGTATTTTTGTATGGTTGTAACGAAGAAACTCAAAAACTACTGGACCGATCTCAAAAATTCTTTCATCATTCGAATTCTTTTTTTTGAGGCAGGGGAAATGCATTCCGCACACTACCGGGTCCGTTACTAGGGATTAGACTAAAGCGATGAGAGGTGAAGCCACAAATAGCCACCAGAGTCAATCGCCAGCATGTGTGGAGACTCGAATACTCAATACTCCACTAAAACCACCCTCCTTCCATGTACCCCGCACTTATGACAGGAAGAGTGTGAGAATTAGAACGTAGTTACGCCCACGCTGATCCTAGCGTATCAGTGCTTGAGAATGCCCCGTGACGCGGTGCAAACTCACTTCAACAACAGGGGATGACTCCTCCGCTCCCTAGATGTTGGAAGGCCCCTGCAGCGGTATCACGGGAGGAGATCTTGCGCATATCTGCGCCTTTCTCGTTCTACGACCTCCTTTTGAGACATTACAGTCTCGCAGAAATTGGACGCACCCACCAAATGATCGTCGCTATCCAGCATGCCTTGCACCAAACTACCCAGCGAATCGATCGTACCTACGGGGGTGTCGAGTTCAAATCTCTGCGGTGCCCATGCTGCGCACTCGACCAGCGTATGAAACGCAGTGTCTTGTGCGCCACATTGGCGACATTGAGGGGAAGGCAGGCAGCCTGCGATATGATCCAGATACTTATCGAAGCACCCATGCCCGGTTAGTATCAACGTCATCCTGAACGTCAGGGTCGCGCGTTTCCGCGAGAGCCATACATTATCCCTGATTAATATAGGCTACATATTAGGAATTCCTACTAAAACTTCAATAACGTAACCCATCAATCCAAACTACTTGGCGCTGGAATCGGGTACTATGATTTAGATGACATTTTATGAAGTTTGAGACCCACTCAGACTCGCATAAAATTTCATCGTTGGGGTAAACCCAGCCCAACTCGGGGTGATTTAAATTCACAACTAGCCCAAGTACGTGGCGCTGGAATCAGGTGCACGATTATTATTTTTTCAGGGCAGTACAATGTCTGCCGAGACCGCTAGTAAGTTATATGTAAGCATAAGAATGTAGACAATGATTACTGACTACATTATCCAATTCAATTAATTATGCGCGTGATTTCCAAATAAATTCGACATCATTTGCATTACAAGTGAAAGTATAGGTAATGTTAGAATTAATAAATTCATTATAATATTACATGTTTATTAATAACTGGTTGTAAATGATCGTTTTATCACTTTACATGATTTATTCACGTACGGTGATTATTGTAAGCGTAAGTAGAGCGTGAATGCTATAGCAACAATTATATATTTATAGTAGGATATGTCCGCGACTTCATCCACGCTTTACTTTAATTTTCTGCGGGATTGGTGGGACACAAAGTATCGTAGCATTAAAAAAAGTTAGTGAAAACTGACGAAATAAGCAAATTTTTAGATTCCCGGGATAAAATATATCACATTTGATTCAGCTATCAATACGTGTAAAAGTTGTATTGTAATTCGTTTCTTTTTTCAATTTGGCCATTTTAAATGTTTCCCAGAAAAGTTCCCGCAAGATTCTCAGGATAAACTGTAGCGCAGATTTTAAGTCTAATGATATGCTGTCGTTCAGCGAAAACCGCATCGAAATCAGCCAAATAGTTTTGACGTGAATCACAAACAAACAGAAATCTAAAAACAAAAGTGCATCGTATTCTCCATCGTTTATATAGTCTATCCCAGTGGTTTTTTTAATAGCGTCAGTCTATAGACACGGCATGTTTCAAATTTTATAATTATAGATATAAAGAAGTCAATAAAACAATACAATTTAGAAGTCTTATTGATTTGTAAGCGCATTATATGAAAAAGTACTGAGCGAATTTTGATAAGATTACCATAACTAATATTCCAATAAATGATGATTAGGCAGAACTCATAATTTTAACGATTTATTTTGAACTGATAGATTTAAGATTTTTAGTAAAGATATATACATAAGTAACATTCATTATAGAACTCTAACTTTTCACAACATTTCGATTTTAAAAAGTTACTTACCATTTCTTGGTTGGTAATAACTTTAGGTTTTGTTACAAATATTTTATAACATGAAATATGTTTATAAAATAATGTATATGACTCCTAAAATCAAATATCTTGAATGCCAATTATTTTTAGACAAATTGAAATAAAAATAAATAGCCAACAGGTTTAAGTGAATACGAAACGATTAACTTTTAAGCGGTTATAAATTCGTAAATATTCATTACTTAAATTCGATATAAAACCCATAAAAACTACGAAAACTCCTGCCCTGTTAACTAAAGAATTATGAACCAGTTAGTTTTACGGTCATTTACTAATCTTGAACACAACACACGTCCATGTAACTCGATATGACGGCCGCATTGTCGTCGACCGACTGGCGACACGTGCCCAAGCCCATCGGAGGCGCCACAACACCATCGACACCCGCCAAAATAACCGGATATTTTAGAGCATGCTACTCCTATAGCAATGTATTTAACCAAATTTAGTTTATCGTAATCATCCTAGCAAATGTAGATTGCGTTCGGAACCTCAGTACATTCCGTATCGTAACGTAATCGGCACGCAGCGAAAGCGAAGCGCGCGAAGTCCACTGAAAGGCCAACGAGAGCTGCTGTAAACAATTATCATGGATGCGAGTCCAGCGGTCTTACATACTCTTCAAGTCTACAGTAGCGATATATAAATTACACCTTCCTGCTGATTGATTGCCATGTACATCCAAACTTCAATTAATATTCATTAAAATATGAAGCACTCTTTTCTGAGATAAATAATAAAATCCACAAAAAAAATCAAAGAAAATTCACAGAGCGTGTAACACGTTATAAAACTTAAAATTACGTCAAAATTTACAACACAATGAATGTTGTATATAGTAAATAGTTGATGTTAACAGTAACGACGTTAAGTTTATGTGACATGTGTAAAAGCACTCGAAATTGACTACCGTTTATTAATACAAAAGGAAATATTTCTGCTTTACCGACAATTATGTGAAACAAAAGCATTCTTCGAAATCTCTCGGTAGCTTGTTTGAAACATACAAACCTGTGGATTATAGTAGCGGGCTGTGTTTGTCAAGTCTATGACAGCTCCTACATTAGGTAATTTTGCTAACAGCGCCGGTATATCCCATCTGCAAACAATATTGCATACATAAATTAAAGAAGAAATTATCATTAATTCCCTGAAATTGTTTTTACACCAAATGTACATGTAACTGGGTATGAGTTTATTTTCATTGATAGGCTTGGAACTCCAAGGTTTTTAATGCATGTTTTTAAAGCCTTTGTTATAGCACACCAACACCAGATCCAAGAAATATTTTATTACATAAAACATATTTTAGACGAACTCACCCAAAAAGGTTTAGGTAAAGTTTTTTTTTTAATTTAATTTAGTTCTGCTTTTAATAGCTTTGAAATAAAAATATTTTTAAGTATTGATTAATAGTTTTACTTATGGTTTTCTATAACAAAACGCATGATAGGAATGATTTGTGATAATAATATTATTAACTCGAGATTGTTATTTATAAAAATAATTGTATTACTCTTAGATGCTATGCTAGTATATTTGTTTATGTTGTTTATCGTCCTTGTGTACATTTCTACATGTCTAAGCTTCGAATAAGTCAAAACAAGCAGTGACATGAAAACAACCGTTTAAATTTGAATGACTACTTACGCAGCACATTAAACACAAACTCAAATTGCATAGATTGATTGTTACGTGGGTGGAACATCAAAAATATATCCAATTACAGTAAACAGTGTACCCGTCGGCGTTAAACAAATAGCTTGAAGAAAACCGTATTTCAACAGAACAGTTTAAAAAAAATAACTTTCCAAATTAAACGCGGCGCCAGACCACTACTACACCTCATGGTGCATTTGCATAATTATCGCGTTTGGGGCAAAAGTTTATGTATGGGATCAGATGCGTTATATTAGTTGCACCATTTTGTAAACTGATTCCATACACAAATGCATACATAATTCGACAATTTATTAGTCATTCAATTAAATAAGTGATAAGCTTTTTGTTTTTTACTGCTTCAAATAGTTTTTACTCATTAAAAGCCTCTGTAGTCTCGCCTAAAAGTACTGGTCTAGAAAAGATCTACAAACTTCCCGAGTTTTTTTTATTCATGAGTTCAGTAAACAGGCAGACGGCCCACCAGATGGAAAGCGGTTCGCCTATGGACGGACATTTGTAACGGGAGACCGGAACCCGCCTACCAATGCCGGAACACCCCTTACACTTTTTATGACTTAGGAATCAAATATCTAGTCATTTATGTACTTAAACAAAAAATACCATACTGATAATTCAAGACATATTCCATACGTCTACATATGTACACGGAATAATCATTCGGCAGTTACATGTAGTATGGCGGGCACACCGTGCACAATTCTCCGTAGAACGAAGAAATAATTTCCTGCCGCCAGGCGGCCTGTGGACAAATCAACGCACAGCCAGGTAGTAGGGTGTTTGCCCGTCTGGATTGCTACCACCCCTAGGCTATATAGAATGCCGTCATAACAACCTTAAGTTGTGTTCCGGCATTGAAGGCCGGGTCCCGGTCTCCCTATAGAGAGCGGCAGCACATTGATAGAAGTATTACAAATTTTTGTCCATAGGCGACGGTAACCGCTTTCCATCTGGTGGGCCGTGTCCCTGTCTGCTGAACTCACGAAATAAAAAACCATTTAATTTTTAGTTTTTACGCGATTTCACGGCATCTTGTAACCGGATATAGAATACACCTGTCTGACAAATTTCATTCGCACAGATCGGACAGTTAACATAGACATATGAACCGCTGGCCACGGAACACTAAAAATAATAACTAATTACATAGAATGTATTTTATACATGTTCACGGTCATTACAATGTATAAGTGTAATTATCTTTATATGCTCGCAAATAGTCAAAAGGATGGTATGGTAATCAATGTCTTCTAAATAGTAGACTGTATTTACCAATTTGCGGAATGACGCTATAAATGACCTTCGGATCCACCAATTACGGAGAAACGATTATTAAATTTTGTTAAAGGAATCCTAATGATATTTACTTCGATACTAGATGACGCTGTAATCCATAAATAAAACCACATTGACATTTCTATATAGGATTTCCTTTTTTTTAATAATCTCAACGAAGTAGGCACATCAGCGCCCATAAGCGATAGGTAGTTCGGTACAAGGGCTGTAGGCTGCGTAGAGCGTGACACAATACGCAATTGACGAATGCCTATTGTGAAAATGCAGTATAGTAGTCTAGTAGTTGCTCTCAGATACCTGAAGAGGCGCACATACGCAATGATCGGTATCCATACATCAGGCGTCTGAGAGACCCCTATTCTATAACATTCGTTGCTTGCGTACAGCGACACGCCGGACACACACTGTTAGGATGGTGGTCTGACTATGCTAAACATGTCCATGAGCGACGATAACTACTGACCATTAAATGAGCCGTGTGCCAGTTTACCTCTGGCAGGTAAACTGGCACACTGGCAAATAAGAAAATCCAGAGTTCCATAGTGACGCATATATATTACTAGCTGTCCCGGCAGACGTCGTCCTGCCCGGTAAAAAATAGGGGTTTATCGTAGAAGGGTGAAAATTGAGGATTGGATGTATTTTTGTATGTTGTATCATAAAAAAATAGAAATTAAAAAGTTTGTCTAAAAAATAAATAAAAAAAATTAGGGGTGGATTACCCCTAACATTTAGGGGGATGAAAAATAGATGTTGGCCGATTCTCAGACCTACCCAATATGAATACAAAATTTCATGAGAATCGGTCAAGCCGTTTCGGAGGAGTATGGCAACGAAAACTGTGACACGAGAATTTTATATATTAGATGTATTACAAGTAAACATTTTTACAATCGAATAAAATTTTAAGAATGTGGAATGAGCAGTCTTTTCGACTAACGATCAAAAATCTAGGATATAGTAAATTAGATTAGTACCTAATCATTAGAAAAAAACAGTATTTCCCCGTGGCTACGCTGCGAGCAAATTCTAGCAAATATTTTACTAAAAAAATATTATGTTCTTACATCACGCGAGCTTTATACTGATTAAAGATTTGTATAGTTTACTTTAATATACTTACTTGTTACTTTAGGATTGCTAGGAATTAACTACAAGTTTTGCTTTACTTGACTATCTACAATACATTAGAAATAATAATTGCCCAGTCATAAACGTAATTCTGAAAATTTTGCATAGACATGTAAACGATACCTAAAATAAATACTAAAAATACACGCCTAAAGAGCAATTATTTTATTTTAACTGTGGGTTAAATGTCTATGCACATCAGCCTAAGTCTGACATGATCCGGTGATTTTACAAATATTAAATAAGAAATAGACAGTTGAACTTTTTCCAAATCCTGCACTCACTATAATAAAATATAATTATTATTTCTCCCAAGTTCCTTTAAACATTTACTACAATACCGTTTAGTTAAAGTTAAGTTCTCTCTCAGATATCCGAAATTCAAAGGCCGAATAAAAAGTATTTATGTCATTATACGAAATATTAAATGGCAGATGATAAGCTTAAAAGATTTAACATGAACGTTGACGCAAATTGCATGTATTTATGCCATCAACCCTTTTCACACTTTCACTCAAAATGTTTTCAACTTAAATATAACTTACATTTCTTTAATTTCAGGGTTGTTCTCTTGCACATGCTGAAACAAAAAGATACACATTTTAATAAAGTACTGCTCGATTTTTCAAAAGATAACATACGGTCAATAACAATAAAAAAACACTAGAGCATTGACTGAATATCGCCGCCAAAACTATTATATTGTTACGAGTTGGGGACTCGAATTAAAATGCCGTTAGAATTATTATAGAGTTTATTAGAACTATACAAACACGTATAACACAGGTACAAATGTATCCGAACACAACAAATCCAAACATAATGCAGAAGTTCGTAATTCAATTAAACGCGCAAAGGCCGTCACTAATATATTCCCGAATGTTGTATACATTCTTCTTGCCTTAATCGTGGTTCTCGCTCTACTGCTCCCTCAGGCCGTCGTTTTATACCTCACAAATACGAATGTACCCGTATCGTAGTCGACATAAACCCTACATCTGACAACAATTACTGATTAACAATGTTAGAGTATGGTAAAATATGACTGTTAACTCGTGATTTTGGATACCTTAGCATAATTATGGAACTCTTAGATTTGGATTCATAAAGTGATTTATATAGGTGCTTCGTAATTTGCATATGCATAAGTCTTAGTAACTTTGCATTTTGGTTTATAAGAGAGAACCTTGCAAATTTCTTATTTTAAAGGAGTTACGCGTAATAAAACGCTGTAGCGACATTAGCTCACAGTTCTACACTCCTATACAGTAATGTCTTTGACAAAGCCGCATGTAGGCGACAGTAGTGTGATAAGGGCTCAGATCAATCATCTAGTGGGCCTACCTGACCGGTGTCAACGAACTTATCCCGACCATGGCCACCTGACGAGTCCGTGTTTTGGGGAATTTGGTTTGGATAGTCTAATTCGGATAGCCTATATTATCAAACTTCTAGAAACGACTGGAATGTCGCGCTATAAGATAATAAATATCTTTTGTGAGTTTCATAGCCATTCTGACAAAAAGCCCCTTCTCAGATAGTGATATCCGTCCATCAGTCTCTCTTTATAAGTCATAATAAAGAAATTCAAGTCAATAGTATATCAGTCATAGTCAATCTACATAGATAAATTTAGTATGAATATAGGTAATCCAACACTGTGAAAGTGGAAAACGGAAGCGCAATATAGTAATTCAGTTATTCCTATCCAAATAAAACATATCATTTATTCTCAATAAAACAATATAATTTGTATTTTTATTCTTCATTAAATATATTTACTATTTTTTCATTGGAATGTCAAGAAAATGATAAATTATATGAATAAAATATAACAGAAAACTAAGCCTAATTGTTCGTTTTCATCGTATTCTTACGAGTATTCAAGAACCCGGTCAACTTTGGAGCGCTGTAATATCCAGATAAATTAATGAAATTAAACAAATTCGAAGTGGAAATTAAAAAAACCCTCTATAAGATTGCTCTGAAATCATTTTATTGTAAAATGACCAGAAAAATGTTTAACGCCCAAAAGAAAATTTGTTCCAAAATTAACAGTTAATTTCGTTTATAACTTTTTTTCCATTTTACGATAAAAGTAATAATAAGAATAAAGTTTCAGACAACTTAATTAACTACAAATAATATTTAAAAAAATTGCTAGTTTACGAGATACAGCGCGAAAAAACTTTGTACTCCTTTTCCAAGATGGCGGCCGGGGGACAAGGTTACCCAACAAATTTGAACTTGAGCATGTATTAATTCTCCCCTCCACCCCACATATCAAAAAAATAAAATTGCGTCCTCTGAATATCGCACCCATAAATGTAACTTTTCAATGGACTATCACTATTTCTTCGGATACAGTATTTTTCTTCTTTCTTGTGTGTAGCTACGCATTATTGTCGTATGGTACAATTAAAAATAAGAGGAGGCCACCTTATATATAAATGAGAAATGATAAAATATTTTTCAGTTCACATAGTTGCTGTAGTGTCATAAGTATGTGGTTAGTCATACCTTGAAAAATCACATGGATTTGTCTTAAGGCCCTATTATTTAAATCGATAAGTGGCGAGATATCTTCTTCTAAATTCAGGAAAAGTGTGTCCTCTCTGACTCTGCGATTTTCAATCCACAAATACATACTGTAAAACAAATTACTATAAATCTCAAAAACCAATATCAAATGCACCGCGGGCCAAAATTTTTGAAATATTTTCAATTTGAACAAAAATTATTTTAAATAAACTGTCAGGACCACATAATAATAGGTTGTTAGAGTGGCTATAATTCATTGACGGCGTTGACACGCTTTAAAAAGAGCTTGGCCCAAATACCTATACGCCAGGAGGTGTGGCTAAATGGAGTTAATTTTCAATTTGGATTCGCAGGTGGGCCTAATATATTAACCCGACAGGATCTTCAACAATTTCAATAAATGCAGGTAGTTAAAAGGAAATTTGCGATACAGAGTACGTGTAAATTAAATACTGACACGGGATTATGGCTACGATTAATATTTTATATCATCGATGGCAATTATCGTCGAGTTACTGTGAAAGTTGTTATATTAATAAAGCGACGTCTTTATGTAGCGATACCGCGACCGAAAAAGGGAAGAGTAATTAATTAATAATATACCGATCCAAAAATATGACATGAGATCTTACCATCGGTTGAATTTTGCAAATGAACAGTTGATAACATGTAGGAACCGGCCTTAAGTAACTTTCGAAGTAAAACGGCAGTCTACCAAAGTGCACTGTCCCGTACGCGCGTCGCGTTTTAAAATTACATGGACATGAGTTCTGACCGGGAAGTATGCACCGGTTGGACAATTTTCTAAGCTAATATGCATATTGTTATTGTTAACAATTACCAATTGCTATTGGTAAAGAAAAAATATGTCCTGAACAATTAACTTAAAGATACTTAAAATCCAATAAAATTATAATAGAAGTTTACATTTTTCCTATTTATGTAACACTAGCTATTTTATGGTTATCACTTAATCGACTGTTGCTAACGTTGGTTACAGATTTTAAAAAAGCGAAATGTAATTATGCGAAAAAATTTTAATATTAATGGTACAATCAACAAAGTTAGAGCATGATCAGTTCTCTAACATTTTGCTTTGAACGGCTCATAACGTATCAATACTCACGCACACACTCTCAAATTTCAAATACACCAATCAGGACGTTTCGAAAATTTTAAAATTATATGGAACAATGGCCTCTGTTTAGTTGTAATTTGTACTTGGCCAATTGACGACACGCTTTTATTGTTTTCTACTCTGCTCACGACTCTCTTTGTTTACGGACTTCGATTTTATTGCCTTCTTGTTGACCTGTGTCTGTTTTCTGGATAAGATATTAACATTTAATCCCTATTGACAGTTACAATGTCTACAAAAATATAATACTTTTGCTATAATCATGATAACTTGATTTTATTTAAATTGCTACAATATCGATTTACGTAGTCTTAAATTTTTTAAAATACTCAAATCTAACACAAATAACATAGCAACTGTGCTTGTAAAATAATTAGTAACTTATCTTACATACATACATACATACATACATACATACATAACTTCACGCCAGGTCCCTTGCGGGGTAGGCACGAACAACAGAGCGCCATTGCGCCTTATCTTACACTCATAAAAAATTAAATTTCAAGTGAAAATATTGAAATTAATACAATCATTTATGGCTCTATTTTGTTATTACTAGTTAGGGGGTCATAAAGACGCCGCCGCCATGTATTGTGCATTAGAATCCTTTATTAATTATTTTGTCTCGTAAAGTTTCGTTTAGTGGATTAGAGGTAACAGTTGAATGCCGACTAGTTATCGGAATTAGTCATAGACAATTTTACTTAACATTGTTATACAATAAAATTCAAATGTCCACATCTGTAAACAGCATTTTATTATGGAATTTTGTTTTAGAAATAAAAAATAAGAAATATAATTCAAACGTTCAAGCGAAAATATTGAAAGTAATAAAACAATTTATGGCTTTATTTTGTTATTGCCAGGTATTTTATTGTCAGGTGGTCATAATGACGCCGCCACCTACATTTTCTGTGCACCGAATTGTAATCCTTTATTAATTCTTTTTGTCTCATCAAGTTTAATTTAATAGACTACAGGTATCAATTGAATTCCGACTGGTTTTCAGAATTAGTCGTAGCCAATTTTACTTAACATTATTATACAATAAAATTCAAATGTTCACATCTGTAAATAGCATTTTTTATGGAATTTTCTTAAAGTATTGGAAAACCAGAAATATCATTCAAAAGTTATTCAGACTTAGTGCCGCAAGACGGGAGAATGTTATAACGGGACAAGTAATCTTTAATAACTTCCTAAAATGTAATAACAAAATCTTTATTTAATTTTAAAACCTGTTTCAATAGGCTTTTCAGTTGTAATATATTTTTTTACATCACAACCATCCCCTTATGAGAACTATAACTAAATAAAGATATAACAGTTAAAAGAAATAAAAAACAAAAGTTTATTTCATGGACGACGAATATTAGAAACTTACTAAGAAAGACAAAGGCCCAGTTAAAAACAATTCTAAAAAGTTCCTAAATCTTACATGAAAATACACATGATTTTACAGATAATAGTTCAACTTTATCTCACTACTACATTATTTATTATTTAAAACACATTTTATCCAGACTAATGTCAAGTCTTGGACATGAACAGACTTATTCGAACTAATCTGATTTAGATATAAGCTAATTATATTAAGGACTACATATCAACTAATAATAATTCGATTTTAAATTAGCAAAATTTGAATTTACTGTAAAGATAATAATAACAACCATAAAAGTTCCAATATTGTTCTCGTGTCTTTTCTATTTTGAGGAGGGATCAGATGGTATACCCGCCACGTTTCTCATAAGCAGATTTAGAAGTTTGACACGGTATTGTCTCAAACTCCTAAATATCAATATAAAGGATTCATGGTGATGTGTTTTTACTGTCAGCAACAATTAGCGTAATTAATTGCGCATGGTTGAAATAGTATGCACATTAAGTCATAAAAACCTTGAAGTGGTTAATGGTTCTCATCTAGGATTCGAACCCACAATTAGTAAAACCGAGTTTCCGAACCGAAAGCGTTAACTAATTAAGCGTGATTTTTTTGAAAAAAAGGGCAACTAATAATTTAAAAAAATTACAGAGGTTATAATAGTTAATTATTAATACTAAGTCAAATGTTTTACTACGATAAATTTTGCTTAATCTTTTACTCTTCACTTTTACATCAAATACATAAAGTATATTATTTAGGTATTGTAAAACAGCGTATTCAAAAAAGCGGCTTGCTTTCTATTGTGTTAAATGAGTAAAACCCAAAACAAGTAACAATAAAACTCCGCCCCCAAACCAATGTTTTACTTGTGTGCGTGTTCTCGCGTTGTTAACGAAAGTGTTTGCCAAGCGATTTTAGTCTTATGCCTGGTTAACCGCCAGCTTTGGCGATTGTACATTATCCGACTCTGAGAGCAGCAGTAAAACCCAAATTTATCCTGAAACATATATTGTAAAACACAGATATGAAAACTCATTGTAAATAAAAAAGGTCAAATAAACTAACTCCTTGACAATGAAAGATTTGTCATTTCAATAGCCATTGACTGTTCGCCAATACTTTAAACAATCGCAACCTCATCGGGTGCGTTTACCGCGATTTTCAATTAACATTTAAGCACCGGAACAAATAAAACGCAAGCGGGACAAAGGAGTTCATTGGAACCGCGAATATCACAATGAAAAAATACGATGGCGTTCATTGTAAAACCTCGGGCAAGTCAAATAATAAAAATCACGCACAATAATAAATGCCTACCTGAAGGTATTTGACACATTTTACAATAAGTTCTAAACCAAGTGAATAAAGAGCGCACGTTTATATGACGTGTTATCTTACTTGCAAAATTGCATTATGAAAATAATTGAATTACCCTTTCGAGAAGAATAATTGACAAATTATTATATTGTTACAATTAGGACATCATGACGACTGCGTCATGGTGTACTGACCCTCATACAAAATCAAAGAGGTTGTGACGTATTGTGACGATAAAGTGTCACTCTCACTCAATTAATATGACTATCAAATAATAAGTACCTCATTTGGAAATATTTTATGTAGGTATAGAGTTCAACACTAGGTCACCATACTTTACAAGTCAACTCAATTTTCACATGACAGCCCTGTATCCGTCGTAAAGTGACACCGTAAAGTTAGCGTCACACACATACATATTTTGTTATGAAATATTTCATGTGCCTTAATTTGGCTAAATTTCATTGTTGCTGTCGAAAATAACTACATACCATATATCATAAGGAAACTACAAATCTCAAACCCACTAATATCTAATATTTGCTCACATTCATATATTAGTACGGATAGCTTTTAAAATGCAAACATTACTTTCTCAACAAATAAAATCACTAGTAATAAAACAAATATCCCAAGCAATCAATACAACTCGCAAAGAACTAAAAAATCTCATTGCGTATCGCAAACGAGATTACAAATTGGCGTTCCATAACTTAGCGTTCAAAATACATCCAGAATTAAATACAGCACGCACTGCGCCATAAAATCGATGAGATGATCTTCGGTCATAAATCGAGTCCATTACGATATTAATGACAATCGTAACTCTCAATCACAAGTTGAATCTGCACGCACCTATATTATTAATGGCATGCGACTACTTTCGCATAATAACAATACAAGCTTTTTTTTTCGTTGCATTGGCCTTTGACTTTTTACACAACGAGTAAAATATTAGGGAATCCTGCAAGCAGCAAGTTATCCAATAACGTGGGTTTGATATGACTTTATTTATTTAACACTTCAGTCAAAGTGAGCTGTCGATAACTGGAATTATTTACAACAGGCCTGGTACTTAGCAATACTAAAGCGAAAAAAGAATTATCGACAGCCGCAATGTGTTAAACACGTTACAAGAACCTCATAAAAATTGATTCGTCAAGCGTTTTAGCAGAGACGTAGGTAATCATGGAGATAATATAAGTCACGATATCTTTAAACATTTGCGCGATCGAAAGAAGTCGTTAATTAAATAATCAACAATACGCCTTAATAAATCGCCGATTGCCCGCTGACAAAAACCATACGACACGACAAGGCATTACTTATATGGTGTCGTACAATGCAATAAATGTACGTTTGTCATGTTTACGACATACCATATGTATGCACATTTGCAAACGCAGTCTTCCCGCGATTATCACCTCCAGCGATATTGTAGTATTATTGAGATGTATTTCCTTTTCGGCTAACCGAAACTCACTGAGTCGTAATGTCACTAACGTGATACATCATCAGGAGTATTGGAAACTTCTTGTCATGTGGTGTTTTAATAAGCGTATTGCACGTACACACGCAAATATTATGCAGAAAATATTGCGAATGATATTGACAATATATTATGTTTCACACTCATGCATGAAATCCATTTTAAAGGCCGCAGTGCAAGAAAAATGAAACACTAATCCTTGGACCTCCCATCAAATTACAAGTGGCAAGCATTGGACTTATCGCACGATCGCGTGTCGACAAAACGAATAACACCTTCGCACACCTCGATCATATTTGACAAATGCTGGGATCAAATAATCGCAAATACGACTCTTATGATAATTCTTTGTTATATTCAACCTTAAGCATAAAACACTAAAGACTCAAACTCGATGACTGTAGTATTTGCAAATCATCCGACACCGATCTGAATATGTAATATAATGATGTAGTCTTACTAGTAAATAGTTTGTAGTGAATTTATCAATTTAGACAAGATAAACAAGGTTATTGCTACAGAGTTATGAATTTAATAAAATACATTACAATGTAATTCATTATAACTTATAACGACTATGTATAGACAAAGGAATAAAACTAACTTTATGCAAAACCAAAACATTGCGTGTGAGTCAGCGTTACACTCAAGAATCAAATTTCAATTCGAATTCTATTTGAAACAAATCTAACAGATATCGAATACAATTTACGATGTTACACGGAACGGTTTGTATTGCAGCAGCTTATCATGGGGCCAAGTAACTCCTATTACTTTCTCTCAAACTACTTATTATACGAGTAGTACATTATCAACTCAAAATTTAAAAGCTCAAGCTCACAACCGCATTTTAAAATTATGTTCATCAAAACATGATTCACCGCAGTCACCTTATAATGAGCCATTACAATGCATGCCCAACAACATTAACAACCGTGCGACATTTTAATTATTCTGCTTTATTGTACATAACTTGAGTGTCAAAAATTAAGACGATGCCGCAGTCTATAAATGAGTTATAGGGTAACTGTTTAGAAATTTCAAATATGCAAGATCACTGCCAATTTGAATACAGGAATTGAAGTTTTATTTACATACATTTAAGAATTTATTTCGTATGAATAAATCCGATTCAGTACCTATTGAAAAGCGCGTTGCGTTGTCATCATGTTGTTTTTTGACAGCCATCTGATCCGTTACGTCGTTTATTCCAATGGTAATGATCGTATAATTGACAGAGGGCAACTATTGTTCCCATTGTATTCTATTGATATTAGAGTTTTGTCGCCTTGTAATGGTTCAACTTTCCGTATTGTCTCGTGTGTCGTTACTGGCTTGTATCCTTTTGACACCGTCTCAACTGTTGCGGTGAATTTAAAAAGGGTGGAGTTTATCTCATTGAAATCCATTACATTACTCTTTTCGAATTTATTCATAAAGCTTAACTTTGTCCCATTATACAAAATACACAGCGATGAGTACACGAACTTTAGAGTATTAAGAGCAAGGTCAGAAGACTACGGTGACAATAATATAACGACAAAATGTATTAAATTGAAATTGTTAGTGATATAGTCATAAAATTAACTTGTCATAATTGGTAAAGAGCTTAAAATCATTGACGTCAAAATAATTGATATGTGGTCAGTTTTATGAATGCGGGCTTCGTCAACTGATTGAACGAACAAAACCACATGTATCAAAAGTTTAAATGACTGATGTTTACCAACAAGGATACGGGTGTCTGACGAATTAGAGCGTGTTTTTAATTTCATTTAACTTTTTACTTTAAGAAGTTAATTAGCCTATTTCAGTTAATCATAGCTTTCTGTGAGCGCAACTCTAATTTTTAGTTAAGATAGTCTGACCAAAATACTATAGTCCTCCTTTTTAACGAGGGAAAATCCGCTTGATTGTCCACTACGGGGCAAGCGCAGTGGGGGTGTGTGGATTTGGCCACGTACACGGTAATAGCACCTCCGAAGAATTACTCTAACTACCCAAGTCGGAGATACCCACTAAAACCCATCAGTGTTTCTTCCTTCGCCTTATGACAAAGCCAAGGGTGAAAAACATGTACAGTCACGTACATTATGTATGGCTTTTACATAAAGACATGTGCTTTGTGTAACCTCATAAACGCCTAAACCCATATACCAAGTGTTCGTGTCAACAGAACACAGCAAAGTCCAAATCAAGCAGCGAACACGTTCGGTCGCATACAGTACACACCATCCTTCTCATTTATTAACACATTCCGTCATCATCATTCTCTCATCATCATCACCATTTGTACGGGTGTCGCGCCGTCGTGGCGTACACAACTTGACTATTCCGTGGACACACTATAGTATCCTTGGTGTACTTTCTTTTGTTCACACAAAAAAACGACCAAATAAATATAATCTGTAAACTACCGACGGCGTTTATTTTCCGTCTTCGTGCCATCGACTTAAAGAAGAGTACCAACGAGAAGAACTATTAACAGATTAAACTCGCTTCATCAATATGTTTGAACCCAAAATATCGAATTAAAAAATAAAATTCTGATTCCGAGGGGTTGGAAAATTGGATTTATTTTCTATGTATTGGAATAAATTGATTTTCTAAATTATCTACATATTTCAATTATCAATTTCTTAAATCATGCACTTATTAGTAGATAACATAATATATAAATAGCAACAACTCGTAAATTTGGAGGCTTATCACAATACTACCAATAGTAATTCCAACAAACAGCACATCAGGTGAAAAATATTAAAATATCGCAAGAGTTGTTACACAAAATAAATAAAGGTATTACATATTAAAATCGAATTCCGTTTGCGTTTCGATGAATCGAATGTAAAGCGAGTATCGTATGACGGGGGCACTTATCTCGCCTAATTACGACCACCGCGCCGAAATTCTGTTTATAACGAGTTGGGTGGTGTGATAGGTGCAATGATACCCAGCAGTAATGATCTTGACTTACATTTATTTCAGGATATCAAAAGAAAAAATCTATGCCCCAATTGCATAAACACCTCACAAAGTCACGAGTAGTTTGTGATCATACAATAAAACTTCGTAACGTATGTATCGGGAACTTATCCCGAAATGGCTAACACATTCACAGCTTACGTTAATTTAACTACTACTGAAACTGAAGGTAATCTATCCAATAATTTAAACCAATTGTCACTGCCGTAAGCCCCATACTTGCACTCTAAACATTATCAAACAACTTTTTTAACTAAATAAAACGGTGAAATTTGTGTCTCAATACCCGACAAAATATCCACATTAAGACGTAAGTATTAATTTAAACACCGCTAAGTCAATTACACGTATCATTTATTATGCCAATTTACAGCAACAGCAGGCGAGGAGGTTTTAACAAAGAGAATCATAAATGTAAGTCACGATAACCAACCGTTTATGATTATTGTTATTGATCACAAAGACTAAAATAACTATTTATTTTGCCTGGGTACTGACAGATTATTATAGATGTTTTCTGTTAGTACCTGTAGCTGCATGCACGTAGAACTGTGTGCATTTTTAATTTATTTATATTACTTTGTTTGAATGCTTGGTAGCTTAGTGGCTAAAGCTCCCGTCATTTCAATTACATGGGCTCGAATCCTAAACCAATAACCATGCAGTGCTTAGACGGTTTCTAATCTAATAATGTGCGTATTATAACCATGTGCTGACAAGAAAATGTACAAATACAAATTACAATAAATTGGGTCAGTGCTTGGCAGTCCACGAAATGCTATAGTTTCCGTAGAGGTAAGAAATTTTCTGTTTTCATTATTTGGCTACGAAATTGTAAAAAATCATACAATCGTAGACACCCCATGCTTCATATTCTAAAGTCTAAACAATGTATAAATATTTTTTTTTGAAACTGTAATTTTTTTTCTATCTTTCACCTCATAGTTTAAAAGCTTAGAGGGGTCTCCATCTATAAACTTAAAAGAAATCATAAAACACAGTCATGTTTTTCCAAGATCTGACTCGTGTACACTTTAATGTTTTTTTTTCAACTCCTAGTTACATGTATGACGGCCACTCTTAATGTATTATTTCGCAATACAGACTACATGGTTTTGAAAAACTATTGTGACATACATAGACAGACGGACAGATGGACGCGAATACAAGACAACATTAATAATAAACCCTAAAAAAGACTGAATTTTAGCTTGAATTTGCATACACGGGTGTTATATATGGTTGTCCGGCTAATATAAAACGACTTGATGACCAAGGCAATAACAGCCGAAATATTACATGACAGCCAGACGACGTGTAAACGAAACCATATGAAAGTCCAAAAACTTTAACACATTCTTCCATTACTTATGTCAGCTGTGTTTGATGTCTAAAGAACGTTAAAATTGTGTACAGGATATAATTTATTACAATCCGAAATCAATTTGATCATATTTTACAATTACACACAACAAGTTGTACCAATTTGTAAAATACCACATTTAAATACCAGGTAAAATACCAGTTAGGATAAGTATTGAATGGACAGAAGTAAAAACCCAAAAACCCAATATTTATCCTTTCTAAATAAGAGTTATCAATAGTTATTGTGAAAATAAGTTACTTCTTAGATCATACAATCCATTTATATGAAAATTGGTTTGCTCACTTTCGATAACAGGTTTTAAACCATGAGAAAATAGCCAAAGTCTGCATAGGCGAAGAAGCGTATACAAGCGTAGTATGTTATATCTACTATAATAGTAAGATACATGAATTTAATCAAACTGACACCGTAAGCATTTACGAGCCTGTATTCAATTTACTATCGCCCTTCTACTAATTTTATATCCCTGTGGTTCCGGATCAAAACAAGACAGTCAAGAAAGCTGATTATACGGTGCTCCCACGATCTCAAGCCCTGACGCGCTTGCAAAGTTCGAAACTTGGCGCATACGTGTCAAAAGATGTAATTATAAACAAATCCAATCAACGGCCCACAAGCCTGCGCCTGAGACGACGTTGATTGAGCGATAAATTTATTGAAGATAAATCACCATCGCGACATATCAGTAGCAAGCAAGCTCTTTTGTAAATTTTATGCGGCAATATCAAAGCATCCTTTACGGACTGATGTAAAACCACACAGTATACTGAAGCTTAATAAATTGGTAGGTGGCACCTAAGAAAATAAATCAATAACACTGACGGACACATAAACTTATAGTTGCTGACGATTCTTTCTTATTGAAACTATTTACTAGATCAATATAATTATTGCAAGATTTCTATTATTTAGAATGTAGAACCAAGAATATGTGTCCTACATATATAATATTATAATACAAATACTACACATTCTTTAACATGGTCCTTCGAGCCAGAGGATTTGACATTTAATATTTGATGGCGCGACTGATGTTATGGCTGTAGTAATTGCTACATCGACTTGTCTTTAAAATTCAGTGGAAAGAAAATATTCTATGCTCGACGAGTGGTTTGTTTTGTACTACCTACACATGTATACAACGTATTAGTTACGTGTAAGTTTGTAACACCGCAATACATGATTATCACCCCCGAGTAGTTACTATAAAAAGTAAAACTGTAATTAAATCCGCCTTCTTAAGGATTTTAACTAAAAAAATAGTATGACATTGACAATCTCTTTTCAGTTACAATTGTTACACTATTTGAAACTAAAATGCAAACAAAAAATCCAATTATAGCTCGGTACGTATGCCATTTATTCACATATTACTAACCTATAATTTGAAATGCAATAATGTTCGTAATATTTAAGTTAAATCTATAGCGATAAATTAAATTCAAATTTATGTTGTAATTCCAAAAGAAATATAAGTGAAATTGCTTTATATACGAATCACAAATTACCGTTTTTATATTTTTCGTTTATCATTCTGTCTATAAGATTGCCCTGAATGGACTTAACGCGTTTAAATGAAAATTTAGGGATTAAACATGATTTTGGCTTAAATTTTCGTATTATTTCGATATGTTGCGGAGTTTAGAACATACGAATATATCGAGTGCTTTATATCAAATGGACGTACAGACAAAAGTGCAACTTTACACAAAGGAAAAAATTGTGAATAAAACAAAACTAGTTGATTGTATAAGGCTGAAATTAAGAATACCCGGCTATTTAGGTATACTTGCATACTGGTAAGACTTTCTAAATTGTAACATTTCATAAATTTTAGTAAACAACAACAAAATGGTATTTTTGCGTGTACGCCCATTTGTTATGAAGCCCTCGATATCTAAAGTTCAAGTTCCGTACAAACAAAATGGCGGCTGTGAACAGTAATAAATAATATATTTGAAATCGTAGTTACACGATTCAGATCAATTTCATTGTTGGCGCCACTGTGACGCCGTATTTCAGGTCATATTTTTGATTAAGGACATAATCGTGACTCGATGAAATGTTGCATATTGACGCAGCGTATTTAATGATATCTGATCGTTGTCGCAATTTTAAAACATGCTCAGAGGAGGACACTTAAAACAATACTCGCAATATCTGAAAGTAAATAGCAAATATAAGAACGCCGGAATGACATTAAAAGTCGTTACGAAGAAAAATATCCCTTGCAAGCTATTCAACACACAGGATTCTGATATTATATGCGAGACTGCAATAAATTCAACAAAATATACTCTTTGATAGCCGTTGACAATGAGACAGTGTACAAAAAACATCATACAAGTTTTAATGTCACATATGAATATTCTTATGAATAAGGCGAGAGATGAATCTGTACACGACTATTGAAATACGACGTCTACGCCGAGCAGACATTTAACGTAAAGCGAAATGTATTATTGTAGGCGGTCTGATGGCGCCTAACCGACTTCTATAAGTATCACATAGTAACATTAGCAGTAAATATCATATATAATTTATTAATATTATTAATTCACTGTTTTAAATTTCAAAAACTTACTAGAGCTTTCCACGTGGCTTTTGCTCATGTTAATTTTTTATTAATATTCCGCTGAAACAATATTATTTTTCGAGATGACAACTAAGCCGGAAAGAAATGAAAAACCATTTATTTGGTATAAACACATACCGAGACCATATTGAAAAAAAATTATAAAAACGTGTTTTACATTAAATAAGTTTATAACAAAACAATGTCATATAAATACAAGTTTTTTTTAAATCAAAAGTACATGTTTTCTTTCATTTTGTATTGTATCTACATATTTGGATATTTCTACGATGTTTGCACATATTTGTATACTAAATTCAAACATTATCTACTGTATTCATACAAAAATCCAAACAAATTCACTATCACATGGCTATATTAGTGTACGTCTAGAAATTTTGTAAAAAATACTTTTTTCTATTAAATGTATTCATGGAATGCACTGTAGAAAATTAAATAGCACAATTTCGCACTGGATATTTCTCAGTTGATGTTAGCCCGCGGCGAGAGTAGTACTAAACAGTTTGACTAATTAGACGCACTAGGCAACAAAGGGCCGTCGTAGTACGCCCATAAACGTCGCATTGTTACTATTTATAAATTTAAGCTCTAAGGTCTCAGTGATAGTGACGAGGAAAACTGTTTATGTGCGTTTGTATATGAGTCCAGTAAGACGTGCGATGTCGACTTGAGATAGGCCGCCCACGCGCGCTGCGCAGGCGCCGCACCGCGAAATTCGTGAGAAGAAACGCCGGCGCCGGCGGTGCTCATATTGAATCCCAAAGCGAAATTCAAGACTTTAACATAATCGTACCTGCCCGCTCTAAATCTGTATGAAATAATGTTCATGGCTTATAAATTAAAATCTTCTTCGGATCTATCAAGACAAAAATGACAGTGACTATTATTTTAAGTTTTTCTTATAGACTGTCTACCTATAGTAAGTGGTTAATCGTCGGCAATGGGTATCTGCAATAATAAGGAATAAGAAACCTTGTTTCATCAAGATTTTTAATTAAAGTGTCAGAATAGTTTCTTAAATTAATTGGTGCATAAAATAAGAATAAATAATGATCAACAAATTAGATACGCACGTGTTTAATTTTGTTTTGAAACAATTAAAGTAATCATATCCCAGAGTTAAATAAAAATATTTTATAATACATATAAAATATTTTTATATATAGTCTACTATAACTATATATCATAGTCTACTATCGGCGACTATCACTTAGATGAACCTTACGTTCTTGGAAATTCAGGAAAGCTTATTAATGTCATAGCGCACGCCCAATGACTTATTATTCTAGTTCCACTTTAGTCTTTTGTTTTCTATGTGATGTGGCTAACGAAACAGGTTAGGCTAAAATAAATGAATATTTTTTTTAATATATCTACTACAATTATATAACATAAAAAAACCAACCACGGCTTCTACAACGTTAATCTATATCCACACTTATCAATGATCAAAATTATGTACTATGTTTAGTTGTTTCGTTATATGCTGTACTATAATAATAGACTAATTAACTATATATACTAACATTGTAATTTCACAACCTGACACCGCAATATAAACTTTCCTTATTCCACCGCTTTAAGAATTAGGAATAGGAGTCAATATCACCTGGTTATGTAATGTGAATAATGTATAATTTCGTGAAAAATAATGAAATTATTATGATAATTTGTATACCGGGAAATACAATAGTTTTTGCGGAGTGTTTGAAATACGCGATAATGTATTATGAGATTTAAAGCAGTTTAAATGTAGCAATTATACAGAAGGGTTAAGCTTTCTATAACAGTTTAAATCTCAGTATACGAGTACACTATGCTCTACAATTCTCGCTTTTGATTAAAAGTAAACGCGCAAAAGTAAAAAAGCGCGGTATTAAAATACACTTGAACTTAAATACAGTTATTACTACACTATGGAGTTGCCTTTTTCTAGTTTTAATTTGAGATCAAAATTCAAGTCACTCGGAAGTAATTTTTTTCACTTTCAAATATATTTTTTGAAACGTGCTTGATATTAGTGTGTGATTATTAAACATGTAAAAAACCAATTCATAAGGACTTCGTCGTCAGCCATTCGCAGTCCACTGCTGGACGTAGGCCTCCCCAAGACGGCGCCACTCATCCCTGTCCTCCGTTATCCTCTCCAGCGCCTTCCGGCGACTTTGCACAGGTCGTCGATCCATCGGGCTGCAGGGCGTCCGACACTACGTTTACCGAGACGCGGCTTCCACTCCAGGACTCATCTGCTCCATCGGCCATCGGTCCTACGGCAAACGTGACCGGCCCACTGCCACTTCGACTTGCTAATTTTGCGAGCTATGTCGGTGACCTTGTTTCTCTTAAGGATATCTGATTCTGATTCTACTGATTCTACGAATTCTGTACAACAAAAACTAACACTTACTCAGATAAATGAAATATACAAATTTCAATCACAAACTGAATCAATTTAAAAGGAAACTGATATTTGATTAATGAATTTTAGGTTTAGATAAAACACTGATTGCTTCATTCAAATTAAAAGACAGAAATGAACTGTGTAATTTCAGTATAAATTTGTTAAACGTGTTAAAGCGTTTACAGGTCCCTCTTCATACGTGTTTTTTATAACCATTTTATACTATTCAGCTTTCATATAATAGTGCGTCCGTAAACCTCGAAAAGGAGTCGTGGATTAATTTCGATAATAAATAATTAATACATAATATACTAAGGCATAAGTGTGGCTAGTTATTAACTAGTATATATTATATAAACAGTTATTTTATTTCATCCCTAACAATTTATAAAAGGTTAAACAGGCTCAACTACTATGGAACAAAATCAACACTGCTAGTTGCTGTAGCTGTCATGTCGTCGGCACTGCAGCTGAGAGGCGTGTCAACCACACCTCTCTATTACTGCACAGGCCTTCGCTGAATATGTCTGCCCATAAAGACTCTAGTCTAGGCACTTCATTAAAATTGTTTCCCAGGCCATAGCAAACTTTTAATTTACATCATTTTAAGGATTCCGTAGCCATTTTGGCAATAACGGAACCTTTATGAAATTTTGTCCGTCTGCTTTCTATATCACAGTCACAGTCTCAGAAACCACTGGGTATATAGGGATGCAATTTAGTAGGAGATGTAATCTACATTGCACTATACAACGCTGTTATAAAATTATGTAAAAAATAAAGACTAGAGGTGTCTGTCATTCATGTTACATAAACGTTTTTGAAGTGAAATTTCTTTAGAACCTTTGTAATTTAAAACTAACGAACATGATGCGACACTAAAAAGAAATATTTAATCATTTAATCGCTAATCTATTATTTATATATATTATAATTCATAAATCAAATGGAAACTAGAGCATTTGTTTCCTATTTTAGTTATCATACATACCCTCTCGTTTTATTTGTTTAAATTAAAAACATGGAATCTGAGTAATATATGTTATAAATATATCTTAAATAGGTAATAATATGAAACGTAATATTTTTCATTAAAATATTTTATTAAGCTTGTTAATAATATTATAAAAATAATAAACCTTATAATTATCCAAATACTCTGAGACTTTATATTTGTCGCATTCTCTCGTAGGATTTTCTTTTCTGAAGTTTCACTTGTGCCGTGTGAATTTCACACACGCATTTATTTTTTTCAATTTACACAATATGCATCTGTCAGAGTCCCTATTCCGTCGTCGGTGGTATTGCTAACCACACTTAGAAATTTCATAGCGATGTTTTGGCTTTCTCTCATAAAACTTTAATTACAATATTTTATGAAACAACTTTAAAAATAATAGTCCATGTGTTGAATATTAATAAATGTTTCAAATTTACTAATCTACACCAGTGTACATACCTACATATAAATGTAAAAGTAACTGTTTGATCGTTTGTTTGTTCCTTATTCACAGTGTTAGGAATGAACCGATTATCATAAAATATCTATGCTTAATAACGGGGCTAAACATCGTATGCTTTTTTCATCCTGAACATGTTTCAGTATTATGACGGAGGAAACCGCTTTAAAAAGCAGTAAAAATAAAATTCTAAACATTTATACGACTCGTTCAAAATAATTAATATATACTATATCCAAAATGGAACATCTCTATAGTGAAAACAGTATTCACAACGAACATAATTTCCTTAATACAAGCGATATTTCATTAGCCTTATTTAAATTATTAAGCAATAAAAAGTCACTCGCTACATAACTAATGCTGGTATCTATGATTTATGAGTTTAAGTTCATTTCAAAACACACTAAATATGCACGTTTATATGGAGTAATAAAATGAGAAAGCATCAAATAATAAATTAACACGGCTATTATATATTCGTCAATTAATTAATAATGTGACAACGATGTTCAATCAAAAAGGCGATAGTTAGATTTTTTTATTGTTGAAGCACAGGAGACAGTCTGACGGCCCAACTGTGATGGAAAGTTGTTACCGACGCTTATGGACATTAGCAATACCAGAAGTACTGCCAATGTTCTGCCGGCCTTGAAAGAAAAACTGAAACCACTGATGCCTAAACACTACTCAAATTTGTTATAGCGGCATACTCTAGACCAAATGCCCTACCCCACCTGGCATTAAAAATTAGCCGACAATTTTTTATTATAAATATGTATACAAGGTTATATAAACTGTGAAACCAGTAATGTATATGTTCATTTAATAAAATACATATAAATTATAATCACAATAAAATATTAAAAAGATGATAGGATACATTTAATGATACTCAACCTTGTTTAGATCGTAAACTTAGATTAACACGTTACATCCGCATCGAATATATACTGGACTTAGGTCAATAATACAAGGATTCCATAGGAGTGATATCATGAGCAAAAATACACCCAGGCAGTGCTGTAATAGGCAATAATAAGTAATAGGCAATGATAAGCATCTCATAATTGGATTTTTCGGGAATATGCCGACATAAAATTAATAATATCATATACTCGTGCAATCCAATGCTTGTATTGGACTTCCTCAGTTTTAACAGAATCGATAATAAATCCGCCGTGGTTGACCAAATCGTATTAACAAGTTTCACACATCAGTTACCTCGATATGCAGCTTTCATCGTGATGCTTTCCTTTACGCATTGCATGTTTATTAATACCAAAAAAATTCCTTAGTGTAGAATGATTTCTGGCAAGGTTACAAACCGAGCCCGAGGTTTTGAAACACGAGTGCTTTAGTTATTAAGTTAACACGACATTTAGGATCCAAAAATTGTGGTACCTTATTGTCTAATGAACTCATTCAAATAATGTGGGTTCCAAACCTGATCGGTAGTTAAGCAGTTTTTTGATCAAATATGTAGATTGCTATTACCATGTAGTAACAATTAAGAGACATTGTCAGAAAACTCGCACGTGAGATCAACTATGAAACCCGCCAATCCGCCTTAGATAAGCCTGGTGGAGTCTAACTAGTGGAACGTTAATAGAATAATATTACGATATGATATAACCAACTATCTGACATCATCATCATTCTTGAGTCTTGTTATATATATACTTCTAATAACACAACTGCAAATGATAGGTTAATGATGACCATGACCAGTTCCTGTATCTTCCAAGCTATAATTTCCCTATCGGCTAATTTTTGGCACAAGCTCGCTCCATACATGTAATGTCAAACTACCGACGGCAAGACAAGTGAATCATTGTAAGATATCCGAGATCTGAGCGTTAGTTCGCTTAGCTCACAGGAACATAGATTTTAAATTCGACATCTGGTCGTACTCGAAAACAAAATTTTTGATACTTAATTAATACGGTCTGTGCTTTACTGAGTTCAGCTCTACAGTGTGATTTCTATAACATAAAGTTTGCTTAAATTGTGAATGCAAATACATTGTACAATGTGTATATTCAACTGTTGATTAAGAAACAAAGCGAAAATAGATAAACTTTGGTTCATAGAATAGACATATACTGCAGTTTACATAAAATATAGACTTACTACAAAATACTTAAGTTTTATTGCATTATGAATCAGTGAGCATTCCGATGAACGGAATAATTTGCAACAATCGCAACAAGTTAACCTCTGATATTAATGCATTAAGACAAAATTGAAATCATCTATTACTCTGTCCCTACAAAGTTCTTTTTACTTATTATAAAGTTCATTATCTTTAATTGCAGATAGAGCCGAAAGACCAATATCTTAATTGTGACTCAGAGATGCAATAAAGCACGCAACTTTCCTCATGACTACCTAAGGCTATATCGCACCAGTCTGTTAATGTTATTCTTACAGTGAAACCGTAGACGCCCATATAAGTTTACATCTAAAATAAAATATCAACAGTGCCTTAAAATCGTTTAAATGAAAACTTTAATAAACGCGTCGGAATGCAATAAAATAATCACCGATACGTTGGCACTTAATCACCTTTTGATATCTTATTTAAAGAGAGCTAATGAGAGGCGTAGATCACATTCGGTAATGATGACATGTGTAGATTTATCAAACACTTTCGGTCCACAACTTATGCGTTGTGATTAAGCCATGCATGTTGACATAATGGCCGGCCAAATAGAGTCAAACACAACTATTTTTTATTAAACGATCATTTATGCTCTCTAGATGGTTGATATATTGTTTTATGTGTGAACTTTCAACAAGCCCGAAAGTTTAAAGCTTGCTCAAATGTTGATCATTTGAAGTAATATTTATATTTGCACGTTACACATAAAGTGAACGCCGACAACAGCCATGAGAACAGGCGTTCGCTCATGAATAGTCATGAAAAAACCGTTGGCATAATTAATACTGTGTTATTCATGTCGTAGTGGCGAGTGATGATGAAACGCAAAGAAAGCTGCGAACTGCACTGACGATATCAAAACATGGATTCGAACTAACATGGAACCAAAATCTTTGAATAATTTTATTGATAAGAAACGTATCTTTGAAAATATATAACAACACAGAGACTTAACCATGGAAAGTTGTTAAATGTTCGAAGAAATTTAATATAAGAGTAAAATTAAAGGTACTTAATATAAAAGTAGTGAAAAATTGTCTACGTTAAACTCAATGAAATTACACACTAAAATGATGATGTCGCATCCGCTAAGTGATATCACGCAAAACAGACCACCGCACATTGTATGGTAAATGGTAGGCCATTAAAGAGAACGACGCTTAATAAACACATTACAGTGCGATATTAGACGCGAGCGAAAAGACGACGTGATTAAACGACAAAAACGTGGGAACAGACTGAGATACAGGACCCATGAAAGGAGATTGCTGTTACCTTTGCTACGTGCAAACATACATACAGCCCACGATTTTACATTTAAAATATTAATTGAGTATATTTATAAATGTTATTTAATTTCAAAACACTTTTTATTAAATTAAATGATTGCACCGAACATCGCAAGACAATAATAAAAACTATAGAGCCAGCTGCCATAACAAAGATCGTAATGCTGGTATAAAATGTCCAATACTATAAAGAAAGTACACTTAAGCGGGATGCACATTGATCGTAGCTACAGCACAATGGATATTGTCGTCTATGAAAATATCAACAATAGTATTCAACTTAGTTTAGTGCGCTATTAATGTGCGCAGCGCTTGCAGACAAATTCAATTGACAGGAGCCTCCGCCGAAGCCCCAGGGTGTCCCGCATTTACATCCTCCCGCCTATCTATTTACGCTGCTATTGGATATAAAATTGACCGACGAGATTGCATAGGGTCTCACAAAGGGTGCGATCGAAGTTTATGATCCGATTTTATTGTTGTCATCGACACTGAACTGTCGACTTGATTCAAGCCGCAAGACATTCTATAAATGTTCAGAAAAATTCTTCATGATAACGAGGTAATAGTGACGCATTAGATCGTGCCGCTACTGATATTGCAACATCGAAGACATTGTTGTTAATGCGTGCTTACAAAACGAATATCGTAGAACAGATCGCGCCATACAAAATGGCATTATACCGTTGCACATGACTATTGTCACATAGCTTAGCTTTAAACCCGATCGTCTGTATACGTTTACGAGATGCGTCCTAGTGGTGTTATCACAAAATATGATAGATCGTCGGCTGCACGACGACGCTCTCCCACGCGGTGCGCAACCGTGATTAATTATAATTCGAATTTTATTCAAAGTGAACAGCGGACAAAGTACGATACTAATCAATAAACGGTTCCATACCGACGACGCGCGACTATAGACATGATACCACAATTTACTGTTGCCGATAGCACGTATGAAGATGTCAAGCTCCAATGGTATAACACCGTGCGGGGAACAATGACAATAAAGTCATCAAATTACAGTGAATTCTAAAAAACCTTACAACTAAAGTCAGATAAAAAGTATATTTATTGCTAAGATTATTAAAGTTTAAGAATATACAACAAATAAGCAACTTATCACAATCTATTTATTAATAAGAATAGGGATTAGATCGCTTTCTTAAATGTTATCCTAATCGAATAAATTTATTTGAACAAGGCCAAAATCAATAATGTGAAACGACCCGTCTAATACTTCAGTAGAGATGTGAAACGTAATAATACTCAGCATTCTAAATTGCGCAATCGCCTTATTATTCAATAAACACATTTGTATACACAAAAATTCCTATGAAGCATGTGTTTTGATCATTAGCTTTATACATTAGACTCCCTCGAGTATCGGCTCACACTGTGTGAGAAATAGACGGTCATTTGACAATATCATCGCTAGAAATATATTCCACGGTACAACACTATGCAGCCAATAATCCTAGTGGTTATATTATACAGGACTTCATTATTTTGTAGCAGCAAAATTCTATTTATAAACTTACTGACACATTGAAAACAGAGTATTTCTTGAAACTAAAATTACTCTAACATCGAAATTAGCGTCTTACAATGAGATTTGCTACAAACTGTTGTAACTTTAAGTAACATAAGATACATCAGCAAACTACTAAGAATATTTTAAGTGAAGTACACGCATTATGAAAGCCGTCAGTTTGACACTAATAACGTCCTTATAATAGAATAAATCATAATGCCGGTTTCACAAGCGCCACAAAGATACAAGCGACACGCATCCTCGGTTCAGGATAATAAATAACATCCAGTTCTTGCTTTCAAAGTGAGGCCGGGGAGCAATAAGTCGCACACGGGTCAGAGGTGAAGTGAATAAAAAACGGCCGACAATTAAATAGCGTTCTTGAAGGTTAATGAGCACAATAAATATGTTGTCGGCACCGCAGCTGCGGACAAACAAATGCATAGTGCCGTCACGCGTGAGGAGGGTAAACTCGTACCAAGTCGCGCTTCAATAGTAGGTCTGACAGGCAAGTTCATTGTCAAGACACTACCACGATCTATTACAAACGTGACACGCTCGCCATAGAAATGTATCAAGGTTAAACAAATATTGAGACTCGTCTTAGAGAATCTGAACACCTCATAAACATAAATGTCTTTAATCGTGTTAACATTTATTGAAATAAACAATCACGCGCATTCAAGTTAACACAAAATAATCATTTAATGGAATTCGTTAAGCCAGTTATTTATTATCGGTTTTGACGGGCTTAAAAATAACCCAATTTTTTATTGCTCATAGACGTGTTTATGAAAACAAACTTATAGGAATAGGTCACGGCACATTAGGTGAGGAAAATGAAATCTTTATTATTATAATCTGTTTATTTATGAACTAAATACTATTATGAGGTTATTATTCAGAATTACCGTCCAAGTTTTTGTCAATTAACTCTATAAATATTATAGTTTGACATTTACATTCAAAATTTGTACTCGTGTGCGAAAAGTTTCTTCAAATTTTAGAAAGGTACGTATGTTGTGTTATTCAGGCTATGCGTGTTTAATTGGATGGTGCTATAACGCAGCTGCAGAAGTCATTGAGCGAACTCCCCCGTAAGGGGTTGCAGATTGCGTTTTTGTTTCCTCAAAACTGCCTGAGACGGAATCATACCTGCATTTGATTTATAGCGAGAAGGGGACAATTGAGCTAGGAGTGTAAATTTATTCGTCGAATTTATACGTCCTGGGGAAATAAATCCTACTAAGAAGAACGTACACATTGAAGCAGTAAGCTTGTATTTTTAAATAGCAGGCTAAAAGCGCATGTTTCAATTTACACTTGCGAACGCACTATCTCTGCGGGTAGCATCAATTGCTGGCGCCTGGTATAATGCAAAGAACCTTCGTGACCACCAACTATTATCGGTGGCGACATTTATGGATTTTATTTCTTCTAGTTGTCTTCATAATGTACGTGACTTTTCTGTTTAATCGGGCTGTCTACAGCTCAATAAGGATGCTGAATTAAATTATCGATTCATTTTAATAGTCAATCTTTAATGAGTAATCGATTCTGGAATTAATGGTAATGATATACATTTTTATCAGCATTACGCTTTATGTAGAAGAATCTTTCAATATAAAGACAATAACAAATAATAATACACCAACTAAGTGAATACACTACAGCTCTTTCTTAACTTTTGGAAATAAAACGGTGACTCGTTCCCAATGAACAAATTCAAAATCGAACGTTCTTTTAAATTTCAAGGCATACCAAGCTGCGAACGAAAATTAGTCAATAGATAAACCTGTTTTAAATAATAACACGGAAGTCTACACCGATAATTTAATTAGCATGTACATGCACCGCAGCGGACGTCTCTATGTACACGAAAAAATGCATTACCACCATCATCATTACATCTCTGTTGTGTTTCACAAAGTTTAGCTAAACACGTCGTGTGAATTAGGCTCTGCTTAGCCTCGCACAAACTTAATACAGGTGTGAAAAACTCGTATCGCTTTTTCTATAGAGAACATTATTGCTTAATTGAGCAGTAAATTGTATTTGCTGAAGGCACAAAATCAACAGGGACACATTAACACCACGCGGAGGCTAAAATACCGTGGGTGTTCTTAACCAGTCACATTATGTACACAGTAACCACAGCAAGCAAATTTGGTAACAATTGTGAATGAAACCGCCTAGTGTGTATGCGCCGCCAAAATGCTAATACGACATCACAATAATCAAACGTACTCTAGCAAATAGGGACCTCCAAAGGCGACAGATGAGTCTCATCGTGAACATTGGTATACACATACATAGTATACACTGTGTTAATCAATATCATTCCGAAGTAACACAAGATTATAAAGCAGAGAGAAAGGACCAACAAGCCTCCAAAAAAGTAGTCTAACTTACTACTTCCCAAGACATTTGTACACCTGTGTCACTCGAGTAACGGTTTTCTGAGTCCTCTTTTTATTTTAACGCTTTTTATTAGGGGCTAATAACAATTACTATCGATGGGAGTGTTGAGGTAATATTTTAGCCATTAGAAGAATATAAAATACTTCATATTTATCGACAGTTAATGAACCAGTTTATAGATTTTAAAAGAAATAAAGAGTTATATAAATATCTACCCAACTTCGTTGGTTCGAAGACCCAGAGTAGGTTTTGGCCTCCGATACGAGAGCGCGTTTTATTGAAATATCAGTTCATCTAATTCATTGCGCGCTGGTAACATGAGACTACAAAGCCAGAAGCGACTGTAGGGCTCCAAGTGAAAAAATAACCCGAAATCGAGTTGCACTTAAGAATACCTTAAACAGGCCGGTGGCTAGCCGAAACGCCGCCCTCTGTTCTAGAGACGAAAGCAAACAATACGAAGATAGTGGACAAACAAATGTAAATGACCGAAATGTGAACGTCATGTTTGGCATTCCCATAAAGCGAGGTTAACACGTCATTAGAGGTAATGATGGCGTGATTACGAAGTGGAAGCGGGGTGAGCGATGGTCAGGTGATTGCCTGCTTACTGTGTGGTCTTGAGCGCCTGCGCCTGGGCAGCGCCTTTACAAACAAACGCGGGCTGGACTCTCCAATTAGTACCACGTGGCACCAACCACTTTGATAGATATCCACACACGTTGCATTACTTTACGGCACACATTGGTCTATTGAACAGTGTTAGTAGGATACTAACATATATCTTGACACCTTATCACATTCTAATATTGAAATACAACAGACGAATAAGATTCAGATGAAAGTTTAGAGAGCCATTATGTCAGTTGTTTAATTGAAATGTTTTCCATTTTAAATATAAGAAAAATATTTTAGTAATTTTTAGAGTTCCATAACATGGGTCATGGCCATCAATCGGTCGGTCTCTATATTTTTTACGTGTCAAAGCCACTTTTCTGTTCATAGATAACATTTGTATGTGAGAGAGAGATGTGTATCTATATATAGGCTCCAAACCATATAAAAACTAAAAATTAGATGTGACTATTATTGAAGGATAAAAAATAATTATGTAAGTTTGCATTATTCGAGTGCCGTAGTAATTTTGGTAAAAATGAACTCCTATAAAACATTATGCCCGTCCATATATCTTCGTGTATCACAAAAATTGGGTTCAATTAAACTGAAATGTTCAACGAAGGTTGAATGATTTCGATTAAATACTTTCAGTCTCGTACTACGATGGCAGAAACTTCAGATATTTGTCGCCTTTAGGTAATCCTTTAACGTGTGCAGTCCGACACGCACTTAACACAATTTTTAAGGAGCTAGTGGACATGAACCTATCGAAGTAAGCGCTCCAAGAAATAATAAGATTTATTCATCGATGCCTGATAAAACAACGCAACGTGACCATCAAACTACTAAAGCCGGGTTTCCATAGCTTACTATCCACTTCTCTCTATTACCTCTTACTGGTCAATAGACAAACCTACAAGTTTCCACCTATGGTAAGGTAGTAAAAGAATTAAGCTATAGAAACCCGGCATTAATTAATCAAGCGTCATCAAGTAAATGGTGCCTGCAAAATACAGATCGATTTTATTCAAATCCATAAAGCAAGCATAACACATCGAACGTTATCGAATGCTTGTTATAATTTATCGGTGGTTTATCGGTCGATCTTAGTAATTGATACGGATGTAATCATAGACTGTCTTCAATGGGGTTTTGGGTTAAGGAATTAAGATAAATCTTCATAATAAAATTTGGTCTTAAGAGCCCGCAGTATGGATTCTATGGTTTTCTAAACATCTAAGTCGTATAAACTTCGATTTCGTATTAAAAATTTATTAATGCAATCGGTAAGCAAAGTATGTCTTTTATGATCATCGCACAATTCTATAAACATACAATCATACTCACGCAGGTATCTATAACATTGTAAAATTCTAAACATGCCATGTCTGTACATTCAAGTTATTAAAAAAAGACAACTGGAATACAATAAATAAACGATGCCTACCATGATGCAATTTCTTTTTTGACTTCTTGTCTGTTTGTTCGGGATTCACGTAAAACTACTAGGCCGATTTCGATGCGGTTTTTGCTGATCGACAGTTAATTCTTAAACATAAATTCTGCTCTACTTTTTATTCCGGAAATAGGCGATGATTTAAAATCGCCGTAATGAAAAAAAGATCGACTTCCAATGCGATTTTTACATTGATCGATAACAAATTTTATATAAGAAAAGTTTTCCCAGGAGCAGTTTGAAGTTGTTAGGGTGTATAAAATTAGCTTGTTACAATTTACACTACAAAGATAGCTTTCATTCTTTTTAAAATACTGTGGTACTTTCTATCCCGGGAATCACGCAGGAATTTCAAGTCAAGCGTGGACGAATTTGCGGGAATACCACAGTATATTATGAGATACTTACATTGCAATTGTGGTTAGTTTAAATAACATATATTTATTCTCATATACCGTGACTATATTTTATATCCCGAACAAAAATTTTAGTACTATATTATAAATTAAAAAAAAACAATATTTTACCAATCGCAACTTTACAGCATTTAATCGATATATTATAATAAAACTATTTAATAACTGCGATTGAGTATTCTAGAAGTATAAAAGTTCGTGGTGATCTCCCACTTCAATTAATATTACTGTACATCACAACAATAATGTGATGCCATGCCACCGTGACAAGTATGCTAGCATATTGTGATTGCGACAAGTAGTCTCAATAATAAAATTCGTGCTTGGCGTGTGCGACCAACAACCGCCACTGATCAAGTATCATATAAACTGTACCACCCACCGACTGTCATTTGCATTGTATCCAGTTACTCAAATTTAAGCACTGGTTCCCAAAGTGTCCTATATCGAACTCCTTTTTAAATCTTGTTAAATATAGTAATTGTAATCTACTTCAGCCCGGGGACTCTTCGGCAGTGAAGCTGCTGCCCACTAACAATCGAACATAACTGACGTTGGGGTCGTAATAAATCCGTAGGAGTTAGGCTAACCTACAACCTTATAACGTAATAGTAAAATTAAGGGAGTTTAAAATTTTAAGGAGCATCTAGATAAAGGCTAAAATGAATCTTCAGATAAATTGTAAGCTTCTTTTGTCTTTACAAATAAAAATAAACAAATCTAAAAACCAATTACAAATTAAGTGTTTCCAAGTTTGTGTTATCATTAGAAACGTGAGTAATAGTAAAACCATGTAGTTTAAGATGCGTACATATTTTAATAAAAAATATATAGTGCGAGTATCTAACCATAATTGAATTAAAACACGCGGTCCACAAGAAAAATGTTTGGAGATCAATGGAGTAAAATTAGTACATTACTATAGTATATGGTATTTTCAACTAACCATCCATTATTTCAATCCAGTATTTTATTCCATCTTTAATAAAAATCCATAGAAGAATATGACAATCGTCATTTTCCAACACGTCAATAAATCAAAGAAGAAATAGATAGCCAGTTCAATATTTAATTTCTAAGTGTCAACCGGCTATAAATTTTAATTAATCTAATTGGGTGATGACAGAAGGTTCAAACCATAACTGTAGTATTGATTTAATACTCATTTAGTTGTTAGTTGTAAACTAGTGAAATCATGCTTTGCGGTGCGCATGTTATATTATATTAAGTCATATGTTATATTAAGTGAAAATATTAATAATTTATACACTGCCCGAGATGTTGGTAGCCATGATTATGAACGAGAGGGTTTAGATTACTTATGTACTTAAAACTACTTAATATGTATTAAAATTACAGACAGCAAAATGCAGTAATCGACTATATATCAAGGAACATAATTGGCAATCAACTGGCGTTGATTAGCAAGATTGGCATGGAATGCAAACGTCGGCCAAAGCAGAATTCGTTTGGACCTATTGTGGTCAGCCAAAAGCTTAAATGAGGCGCCTTATAATACAAATTTATTAATGAATGTCTGAGCTAATAATCGTATATCAATTTCCCACCGACCGCTTAATGTCAACCGCTACTTAAAAATGACCAACAATGTAATCAAAAAGTTCATATCTACTAAATAAATGAGCTCATAACTTAGCACGGTAATAGCAGACGGGGCGTAACCATCACGATAATCGTGTCCAGCAACTCTCGGTGACATCAGCGCAATAATTCCATTAAATAAAAAAAAATGCCATAACACAACCGGCAAAAATGAACCGATGACAACACTAATACCAACGAAATGACTCGTTTGACGCAATCGTATACGATCCTGACTCCGTGCGAAGGTTCTATATTTAAAAAACAGATTATCACACCAAAAATGCATATATCACAGAAACAAAATCTTCCCAAACGGCTAATTTGAGATCAAACAGTTTGCTAAATGGGAGGCCATTAACACTGCCCACCGGCATCGGAGACGCAATCAATACGTCGCTAATCGACTCCGCGGCGAACTCGATTTTAGCACGTCGATACTAATTACCAATTACTGCGCCCGCGTAAATACATTCGCGATTGCTGGACATATAACTATTGATAAATTTAGAATACTTTAACAACACTAAACTAAAGAATATAATAACTTTCCTTTTTCAACAAACAATAATCCTTGCGTTGACGGGTAGTAGTGTATAATAAAAGATATAGGTAGTTGTTTGGGCAGACCGTTATATCTGTATAAATTTAGTTGAAAAAGGCTGGCTAAACACGACAGGTGGCCTGTCCTAAATGTCAAATAATTATTAACATCGACAGTCTTGGCATCCTGAAATTTATCAAGGAAGCAATAAATACCATGTATTAAAAATAGCTGCGTATTCAATATTTGAACAAAGAGCATACGGTAACTGTCTAAAACCGGAATGTAAAAACAAAGTTCAGTTCAAATTAAATACGCCCTTCGTTATTAATTACAAGAATTCCTACACCTTAATGAATATTGAACGCGATACGAGATTCTAATTCAATCCGACCTTAACGCGATGAGGTCGTACTTGTATCTATGTATTTTGTTTTACGAGTGTGTACGACACACCATTACATAGCGATAAACGATAAGTGCAATGTATTCGTATTGATGCTTTTGCCTGGTATCGGCTCAATAAAACGAACGTCCGATATCGACCTACATTACTACCCCGTGTTCCCAAGCTTGTCATCATTTTATGACTTTTTTATTCGGGTGATGGTATTAGAAATGCAACACCATTCCCGACACTGATGTCCATGACGATACTAGAGCGAGGCGCGCTATAAAACTTATAAATGAATCTATCTGGATCAATCACTTTAGTTTAAACAATAACAATTAAATAAATACGTGAAATGATTAACTAATTGATGACCCGCATACTATCAAAGAATAAAATTACGTCAAAAATCATGAAAGGACCAAAAACTGAAACCTGATCTTACACAGATATCACAATAATCATGTCTTATTTTAGAGAGCCGTCATAACAGTAAAATCAAAAATGAAAAGGATTCTGTTAATATGATCCTTTTTGACATAAATGGAGATATAAGGATCATATCACGTATTTTTTACAAAATTTCAGAGGACCACACGCGACAGGGTAAACTGGAGATAAATCGTTATCGATACCGATTCAGTTTCTCAGCAATAAACAGTGCATACCGATACCATATTAGAACGATTAACGCCAAGAGATGTAGATCGACCGCATTAAAAAGCCTAAACTATTACCAATTCACACCTTTTACGAAGGAGACTTAAATAATCTCAGATTTAATTGTGGATGATATTATTTCAAAATTATATTACGTTCGTAAAGATCAACACTAAATGTCCACGCGCAGTGAAGTTTTCTGTACAAGTGACAAATATCCATTGTTTTGATCAATCGGTCATAGAGTCCTTAAAAAGAACATAATCGAAAATATCTATGTCTCAATAATAACTCCTAATGTGCCTTGAAAGTATTTATGAGTAGAATTCCTAGTTGATGTACTAGACAGTAAGTATCCCAAAAGATGTATAAATGAAAAGTATTAGTAGAAATATTAATAACAGTAAGACACAGACATGTTATACAGTTTCGTTTATTAGATGAAAATGTCAGTTCATGAAAGTCGTTGGATAAATTATTGATATTAATAGTATCGATAAAAAAATAGTGCGAGAAGAAAATATTATAATTGAAATGTTGACATGTTTAGCCAACTGACATACTGTGGTACACGTTGCGCTTGCATCCGCTTAGTACATTGTTCTCTTTGATGAAAGTCAAAACTATGCAAATAAATAAAACATATTATTTGTACACGTATTCAATTCTAGCTAAAGAAAAATCGGCCAAGTGGCTGTCAATCCGCGCACAGCGACAAATTCTGAAGTGGTTGCAAACGTGTACTGTTTTCGTTTTAGCTTCAGAATCCTTAAATAAATATGCAGTAGAAACTACTCCACATCTCAAAAATTACTTGACAAATTTAATTCAAACTAATTTTCGATAACAGTATTTTCCACATTACACTTCAAATATCACAGAAGATGGCATACTTTTTATGACTAGCAAATATCCACCCCAGTTATTAACTAAAATAAAATGATTATTTTTTAAATGCCTGTGCGCGTTTGTTTGTTCTCCCCCATTATATTTATATAGTGCCAATTTGTTTAGTAATTTACTTACACAGACAGGTGGATTTTATGTCTGCCTTTTCTAAACGTCAACATCAATTATCGATTATTTTGAGTAGAATAGGGTCGAAAAATTTACTGATAAATGATAATAATAAACGAAAACTTAAAAACTCTAACTCATAAATCATTTTTAAGCAGTGCAGTATGATAGTATTTAAACTAACCCTGCAGAGACCAAAAATAGATTAAACAAACCCAAAACAATAGTCTGTCTGCTTAACAATAAAGAAACAGTTGTAGATGAATGATATCAAATTACACCTACCGATTACCATTACGGCAATTCCCGTTTATAATTCAAAGGGAACAAAACTATTTTAATTTATGACCAGGTGATACCGTTGAATAAAGAAACTGAATCAAAGAACCGAATGAAGGACCATCTTTTAGAAAAAAAACTATAGATGTAAAGATAAAAAGAAACAACTACTCATATTCGAACGGTAAGGCACCCGCTGTTTTACTAAATAAAGGATTAACTTTTTTGATAAAAACTTTTCCAAAAGCTTCAAGTTTAGTGGCTCTGTACATGCAAATAAAAAGCTCTGATGTCAACGGCAACAGAAAATTAAACATGCTACATCAACATCAAACATTCGATATAATCGTAAACGTATGAAAAATTTAGTTATGCATAATGCTGAATTCTACCCCACTTGCTTCTTATTCCAATTACACGAATTCAAATTTTCACAACTCTCTTTTTAGGCATTTTTCCTTACCTAATACTGGATCCATAAGAAACCTGTACTTCGAGATTATGGGAAACCCTCTGATCCGCCTTTGATAACTGTAGAGGGGTTTAGGGTAATGGACGGAATTTCCGTTCTTCTAAGGTTAAAGTTCTCCTTAGACAGTTATTTAAATTGTTATTAGATAAATATTCTTATAATAATTCCAAGTCGTATAAGATCCCTTTCGAAATAATGTCTAGATAATAAAGCAAATGCGCCACCTAGATAAAAACGAAAGTAATGCCATACACGCGTTCCTCTTAGATTATGTGCGGTAGTTTCCAAGAACTGCTCCACATACCGCCCTAAATTGTTACCTGGGGGTTGCGGGTATTATTGGAATGGCACTCGCAATACTGCTCTTAGATTAAGTAGGTGTAATTCGTTAGTACGATAAGTTATAAAACAATTTTCATCTAGAAGTATGAGCGATAAAATACATAATCATGTTACTTTTAATTCTAACAAAAATAGTTTTAACTATTGTTTAAAAGATTGTTACTAAGGTATAAAAGATCGATAGTTCAAAAGATAGAGGATTAGTTGGTTTAAAACATAGCTGACACGTTAAAATTATGACGATTAGACCCGTACAAAATTAATCAGGCAATGATCACTGTTACTAATTTCGCGACTTTTTCACCAGGTTACACGTGTGTATCTACTAAAATACTAACGAGATACTTCGCAATTTTTTACAAAATCCGAACTAATGGAAATTTTAGTTAGGCATAAATGAGAATTTTAAGAGAATAGCGTGTAGTTAATCAAATCTAGCTAATTATTCGATAAACTATCAACCCTAGCAGTTATATCCGGGAAATGATAAAATGTGAATCAATTAACTTGATAACGTTTTAACGGTTTTAAGCGCGGTAATTTATTTGATTTTGGTTATTCCTTCTTTTCTTTTTCATTCCTTTATTTTTCCTTCCACCCATTTTAATATTATATAAAAACTTTAGAGCTAGGCATGTTTGCTGAAGAGTTTCTTACGCCGCTTCTTCTCTTCAAGCCACAACATGTTGCGAAGCGGTGATAAATTAGATTAAGTTCCCATAGATTAAATAATAACCATAAACAAAATTAAAAATAAATAATTAAAGTAAACAAGTTGGCGGTAGGCTAAATAAAACTTTAACAATACTCGTTGGACAATTGTCATCTTTGTCGTCCGTGAGTGACCACGGCCACTGAAAAGCGGCCTAACCGTCGGAATAACCAAAATCAAATAAATTATCGTGCTTAAAACCGTTAAAACGAAGTTTTATTATGTATACGAATCGCGAAACCTTAAGAAAATATAAGTTAATTTGACTTTTAATTACACAATTTTAAAATTGCCAATTGTAAGTAGAACCTCATAACCTAAAATATTTTTAACAAGCATAAACATACTTGACGACATCATTAAAAAATAAGAGTAGTTACATCAAATGGCAAATAACAAGAGCACGAAATGAATAACTAAAAGATTTTACGATTCTTTCTGTTTTTAACTTGCACAACCATCTTGATTAAGGCACAACGACTTGGGAACATTTTGTTGACCGAAACAATAATATACCCAGTAAAGCAATGTACCTACAGTTAAAACAAATATAGGCGCTTTAAGTTTATTATGTGCGCTCATGTGCACTATGCGATTCATTATTTTAACGATTTCTATCCGTGCAGGAACGGAGGAAGAATACAATTTGCTGCGCCCGAGCGGCCTGTCGTAAGAGGCGACAATACAACCCACAGCCAGGTGGTAGGGTATTTGCCCGTTTGGATGGCTACCACCCCTAGTCTACAGTCTAGAGTATATCGCCATAACAACCCTGAATTGTGTTCCGGCATTAGTGGCCAGATTCTAGTCTCCCTTTAGAGAGCGGCAAGCACATTGGTAGCACTTTTCGTGTTCGTGTTACAAATGTCCGAAGACGATGACAACCACTTTCCATCAGGTGGGCCGTCTGCTTGTCTACTGGACTCATTTTTTTTTAAATCTTTCAATACCAGCGGTAAACATAAGATACCATTTATTCCTGAAATTGGGTAAATTTCTACAATATACTTATACATCTTCACAAATATTGAAAGCTCTGGTGAATCTATTGTAATCTTTTTTTAAATCAAATATAATCCAGAGTTAGACTTAAAACGTTACAAATTAATGCAATACTAAATAATTTTATGTTAAATAACAAAGCCTTAATGGGCTTCCTTCTTCCTTAAGAACATAGTTTGTTTTGTAATTCAGACATGTGTATAGCTATTATATTATACTTAATAAAACTACTTTTTAACTAGGATTCCCTGCAACCGTATTATAATATATAGTTTCGTACTATATTATTTCAAGTAAGATACCACGCTTAAAACTGTCAAAAGATCATTTATCGTGTGTCGCAAAAACTTTAAATAATAACTTACTATAAATTACCGGTGTAACAAAGCATTTACAATTTAATAAGATTCATACTATTATAATAATATAGAAATATGAGTACATAGAAACGCACAAAAGACATACATACAACACGCCAATCAAGAAACGTTTATTATTTATAAAAGTTAACGCAAAATCGACAATGACGTCGACTTTAAGATCGAAATCTCGAGTATTCCTGCATTCTTCAAGAACAAACTGTCCAGATCCCGAATGGAGTCGGTAACAAAGGCCCTCGATTACAACCAAACAAACCACATTACTCACACTTATGATATCGCGATGCAATCGCTATGCAGAACAAATTAACACAGATCTTCGAGACTGTTTGCTATATAACTGTGGTGCGGACGGTCAAGTGAACGCCCAGGCAGCCAGACAGTTATACAAACTTACAAACACGCATTGTACGTCCCGGGCTATGGACTAATAATGTGTTCATTGTTGGCCCCGCTTTGGTAATGAAGGTGCAAATGCGACTAAACTTTAGTAATAATCAGAATGAGATCTCACCGGCCTACGAAAAGCCAGTTCCCAAAGTGCCTACTCTGAGAAAAGTTATCCAACTACTTCCCTGACAATAGATCGAAAATATACTTTATGAATTTAATTTTTAGTTAAAATTTATAGTTTCAATTTACCTAACGTATACAAAAAAATATTCCCAAAGTAGTCAACTCGTTTTTTAGAAAAAGAAATCACTTGCATTGTTTCCATATTTCGCAATGAATTCATTATTTGTAAATAGTAATTGAATACTATTTAATTTATGTTGAATTCAAACACAATAACTAGATAGATGTCCAAGTATGTTTGGACATTATTTAATAACCTATTAACTCGTAATAATTAGATCAGTCTCTCCGAAGTGGGATAAAAAAGGTGATGTGACTTGACTAGAGTGATTATAGAGCTGTCTCCGAACTGTGGCAAGAGTGCTCCAATGCATAATAAATTAAAGATTTGGTCTCAGACTGATTTGTGTCCACTATAGCAACCTGCTTACAATAAATGCATACTCTTCCATTTAATTAAAACCTCATTACACTAATCTATACATATAACAAAATTGTAGAGGTCAAATTTCTGTACAATTTTAAAAAATGCTAAAAACCGAGTCAGGGCGTGTAAGAAGTGAAATAGAACTAATTTGGTTTTTTTTTCAAATTTTTTGTTTCACTGTTTGTACCGGCTAATCTCCGAAAGTACTGAATCGATTTAAATGAAATTTTGCGTGGCGGTAGCTTATATCCCTGGTCAACATATAGGATACCTTTGATCCTGAAAAATTAAAGAGTTCCCGTAGGATAGTTAAAAAACCGCACCACGCGGACGAAGTCGCGGGCAGAAGCTAGTACATTATAAAAAATACATAAGTATGTGAATTTGGTCTACATAAAATGAATTATCTTCTTAATATATAAAAAGAAAAGAGTATATTAATATAATAGGAGAAAAACTAATGCGAATTCTATAAAACACCTGGTTTATACGAAGTTCTGCTGCGTCTTGAAAAAAAAACTCAAAAGTCTCAAAAAGGGTTAACAGGTAACAAAAACATCCAAATATACAACCAACATCAAAGTACAGTAAGTAGTATCGCGCAGAATATACAGATGGAGTAAAGAGACGTCCACTATACATAGTTATTGCAGTTAACACTTTTCCGTCTAGCTTCCATCCGCCACTAATATGCGATGAGCAACTTCGTTCCAAAATTCGTGGGTGTCTGTGTGTGTATGGCACTGAACTTTTCCTAAAAGGTTGAACGGATTTTGATAAACTTTTTTGTGTGTTCAAGTGGGTGAGTCCCACTATGGATTAAATTCACAATTAGACCTGGTAGTTACCGTTACAATCGGGTTTGAAGTTTTAAGGCAAGACAACGGCTACTGGGCCTGCTAGTGGAGATATAAAGAAGAATCACATTTGATGTATTATGCTTATGGTGGTCTCAGAAGGTACTGGGGCTACAAGGATGAAAATTAGTAGCAATAATAAATCACCATGCCACTAAAATTTAAAGTAGAAAATTTAGAATGGCCCGCCATACACAAATTTTGCGGATTTGTGTTTTTCAATTAAAATACTCAGGTCATATTAAGGTTTATTAGTCAGATCTTGAAAAATTATTATGACGTTCTTTAGTAATTTTTATGTTTTAGTTGATAAGTGTTGATGATGTGTTTGATACAAACAACTACAACTACTATTCATACAAGTAACTTTTGAAGTATGACATACTAATCTGAATAAATAAGATAATATCCAAATGACTATTAAAGGATGTTCACTACCTCTAAAGAACACTTTACTGAACATGAACTAGGACACTTAACCCGATTTTCACTTTTAGCTTTTGGCATATTAAAACATGAACCAGAAAATAATATACTTCCAGTGATCTCGTCTTGAAGTCGCGCAGAGATATAGGAAGTTTACAAAATTAAATAATTAATTAATCATTACAAATGATAGTCAGATATCACATATATTGCATGAAGCACTGCCATCTCTGAACATAATGTATAAACCACACCAAAATGTTACTACCAGACCCATCCTTGTTATCTTAAAACATCAAAAGATGGCGCTACACACATTTTACAAATGTAGAACCACCGATTTTAAGATATAGAAATTTAAAAATATTTTTATAGCTATACGAAAAGTACTAAAAAAGCATGATCCTTCACCCACTAAAAAAAAGGTAACTCAAACACAGTGCTCCAGAACAATTGGCTCTATGAATTACATATAATTGAAAAGAAGCTTATTCGGATTTTCAGTTTATAATTAGTTAGGTTTTAAAAATATGTTTTAATAATAAGATTATGATGATTACGTTTCAATTGAGATTTTCTATAAAAAAACCTTAGAAGAAGACTTAACATAGTTTTTCATATTTAAGGTAAAGGTAATATGTTCTTAAGTTTTTCTGACCTGTTATACATAATAAAACTATATTTAATGGGTTTTAAGTGCGGTAATTTATTATGTGGTATTTATTTATGGGGTAAATTAGATTAGACTCCCATAGAGTAAATAATAACCATAAACAAAATTTAAACTGAATAATTAAAATGAACAAGTTGGTGGTAAATACAATAAAAGTTTAACAATAGTCGTTGACACTTGACATCTTTGCCTTCAGTGATCACGGCCACTACTGAAGTGTCCGAAATGTCGGAATATCAAAAATAAAATAAATTACTGCACTTAAAACGGTTAAAATGTAGTTTTACTATAAATAATATTAGTCTATAAACATCTCAGGGCCTAATTCAGACTCCCTGTTCTCAAGGAATAAATGGTGTACTTGTCATGTTTATCCTCCATAAATTGGTGGATTTCCCACTTCTGTAACCTTTACATGAAGGTTTTTCTTCATCCTTGGCATGTGAAACAATATAGACATGACATCAGAAAGACTGATCAGATCACTTTCTATTAAATAAAGCTCATATCGGTGGATTGAGACACTAGGTACTTAACATCTTAGTATCTAATATTACACATAGTCACATGATACAGGTAATAAAATATTAATGGAAAACTCTAGTTGATATCTAATTCTGAATCTAAACTGTAACAAAGTGGTGTCCATTAACTTTATATTACAGGGAGTGACAGTGAGGACAGACAACCTGGCTATTAGATTCCAAATAGGACCTGTAAATCGCTGTAGCTATCTGTAAGTCGGAGAAGTTCATATATCATATGATCTCTGGTGCTGGATTGGAAAAAGGTGATAATGCCAGTACAACCGTCTTATTGCTGTGAGCTGTGACAATAGCCAATATGGAGTTACTACATCTATACTACTAATATTATTTTTCTGCATAATTGGATATTTTGCGAAACTCTTTTAACTCAAAAGTAATGAATAGCTGAAATATAACTTAGTTTCGACAACACAAAAGACAAAATGACCAGGATTTACCTTTCTGAGTGGAACCTTGAAACAAATAAATCTTGTGCCCTCAATAATTTTCCCACAAGCTTTGTATGGTATCCATCTAAAAACAAAACGTGTAAATATAATGTTAAGAAGTCTAATTGGTACTCGTATATAATTTATGAACAACACTACCTATTACCTGTCGGGAATAGCGGGCTTGCTAGACATATTCAATTTAATAATAAAATAATGATTATTAGAATAGTTTATCAAAGATTTAGATATGTAAACCAAAACTCGAAATGAAAATGAAAACATAACCTATATAAATAACTTGAATGTACAGGTGTGTAACTCCTGAGTGATTAACTCAAAAGATATATATCCGACGCGATGAGTGATTAGATCTGTATATCACTTGCGTTCAAAATGTGTCTTTATATCTTTAACTCTTTAGTTCATTCCTGTTCCACGCGAACAGCCGATGAGGAAGAATGATTCGCCCGCGCACTGCGCATACGTACTAAGTGAACGAGGAAACCGAATATAATAGCGAGCCAAAATAAATCGTAACACGTAACTTCTTATGGTGTATTTTTGTTATAGTTACTAAAAGTCAAAGGCCATCTAAATGGCGTGTATGTTATTTAAATGTCAGATATTTTGTGTTGCCACAGGTACGCGTGTGGGCTCTGCTAGTATATCACTCACAGATAATAACTCATCTTGTCTGCAATTGACACTGACACTATTCACTGTAAAGATAGAGTTAAAGATATAAAAGAGTGATGTATATCTTTGTAACAAAAAGATATATATCACTCTTTTCTTCTTGGTGAGTGATTTTTCCCATGACTACTTGAATGTCAAATTGGCATTTGGCAAATTGAGTGAATTTGACTCGTGACAGCGTGCAACACTCACACTGCCTAGCTAATCCCTACTAATATTATAAATGTGAATGTAAGTTTGTATGTTACGCTTTAATGCGAAAACTACAAAACCGATCTTTATGAAACTTTGTACATTACTAAAGGATTTCAGTTACGAAATTTCACTAGAAATTGATGTTAACTGATAGTGTGTTAGTGAAACAATAAGTTTGTAAGTTTTTCAAAACCACAGAGTCGACTTTAAGAACCAAAAAAAAGAAAATCTTTTCTAGAAGAATAAAAACGATGTATTCACATTAAAATATACAAGTTGAATGATTTCTAAGGAAACTACGTAACAATCAATATCTGGTGACGTGCGAAACCTAACAGGTGATTGATGTTTACCATTGTGGCAAGGATCTGAAATTCTGAAAAAATAACCACCTTGACACATATATTGTCAGGATGTCATAGGTCATAACTTTTTAATAAAATAAAAATTGTTAATAATATTCACTTCATTAGTTTTTTATGAAAATTTTATCTTTTATTTATACATTATTTTTTGTAGAAAACAATGGAATAAAAATTATTTAAATCGTCGCATATAACGTATAGTTTTGGAGAATGTTATAATTATAGAAATATAGTTTTTAATATACAAAGTTTTTCAACAAAACTACTTCTTGGTTGCCTTTTCTGTGGTTACTATAGAAACAATGAAAAGAAAATCTTGTTTGGTCGAACCATTTGAAGAAAAAGACGACATCGAAAAGAAAATTAGAGAACTTAATAAAAAAAACAATTTAACAATGTACAAAAACAGTATTTGGTATCATTCATTACTTGCTGCAGAAAAATCTTGTTTGAAGGAGGATAAAACCAAAAAAGTTCATTACAAATTTGAGGATGATAGTGAAATGGTGGAAGAGTACAATGTAGATACCCAAGTACTGCTGCGGAGAGCATGGAAAGTTAAAAACAAAATTGGTGGTGAAGCGAAATGGGATGTGGAAGTGGGTGATCCTATCCCTGACGCAAATCCTCATATTGATGTTGCTGATATTACCGAGGCTAAAGATCAAGTAAGCTCTTAAAATGAAAAACTTAAAAAAAAGACATTTATGCATCATTTATTGCAAAAAATATATTTTTTATACTGTAGTGAATTGTTTGATATGGCCTGAATTCACTGTTTTATACTGCCACTAGCATTGAAGTCCCTAATATCAATGGCATAAATATAACACAGATAATGCCATTTATAGCTTAAATATATAGGTATGACATTCATCATTCATTGTCTGTGTCAATATTCACCACTTTGCCATTTTTAAGGAGTACATAGCACATTTCAGTGCCATCTGCCTCAACACACTACTTATCTACAGAATATTGCTAATAAAGGGTTTGTTAACATGACAACTACCATCACCTGAAAAATGTTGTCACATTAAAATGGGTATGTGAGGAATCAAGATTATGTATAACTATAGATAACCTGAGAAAAGAAGGGTTACTATGTCCACTCATTCTCTACAATTTCCGCAAACCCTTATAGTATTCAGTTGTCTATAGATTTCCCAAATTCAAAGAAATCCACACAACCATCATAGCCTTCCTGTCCATTAAGAAGAATCTCTTGTGTTGCTATGGCCACCTGTTGCAGAATCTAGCAAAAGAAATCTTTAGTCATCCCTTTAATTCTTAATAAAAAGACAACCCCAGAAAAAGTTGGCATGGTATCATATAGATTAATACACATGCTATCAATAAGGTCCTCAATAATAAGCTCTATATATAGTAAAAGAGTAAAATCAGAATATAACTGCAACTGAAGGTAGTTATCACAATAAAAAAATTGTTTGGAAAAAACATTGAAAACAAAGTTCTTATGAGTCCTTTTGCATTTTCAGCCAGTGTTAACAAGACGCAACACAAGAGTGAACTTAGAATGGAGGATAAGAAATCTACCATATCCTATTGAAACTTACTCAATAAGTGTAAATAATGATGATAAATGCATCATAATAAGAACTACAAACAAGAAGTATTTTAAAAAACTCAGTGTTCCTGAACTCACTAGATTGAATTTACCATTAGAACAAGCCAATATACAGTCTAACCATCATTTCAATACTTTGATCATATTGGTAAGTATTCCTTGTGCTTCTTCAGTTCTTATTACCATAGATATAGGATAATTAATCTTAGAAGCCATTACACTAATCATGTAAGTCATGTTTCAATTTCACTGCTAATGTATACAGTTCAGAAATAATTCAGTTCATTAAATTTACTTTTTATAATGTCAGACCTTTTAATAGTTTGATTTAGCCTGATTTATTCAATTTCATGTTTTAAAACTGTGCACAAACAATTTTATGCTTTAATTTTCTAGTGCCTTGAACCAGGTTTGGCAGGTACTTATAATTAATTTTAATGTAAAGTATACATTTTGAGGTTCACAGTAAAATGATAATGATTGATGGGCATAAATGTAGAGGTAAACCAAAAAGGAGATGGATTGATTGTGTGAAAGATGATTTGTGGTGTGACAGAGGATGTATGTCAGAATAAAGGAGTGTGGAAGGAAAAGACATTGTGCTTATCACAAAAAAATGGGAGAAAGTGAGTGAAATGCTCAATAAAATTATGTTTTAAGCAAGGTATTTTATTATTCTTAATTTCATAAAAGTAAAATTTTCAATAATAATAAAATGCTTCTCAGGTACAGAATATTATTTGTATATGGATGGATATGTACAGTGCTTTTGCACTCTTTTGTGGTGTGTCGGGATAGGTTTATAATGTATAATTACATTTACTTTGACTGACTTTGTTTTCAGTATAAGAAGCCACAACAGCTGTTGGACATGGAGAAGGAATGGTTTCAGGAGCTCACAAAAGTTAAACCTGTGAAAGACATTCCCAGTGAATGTAAAGCACAATAAAATATTTTTTATTTAAATTCATGTAATTTTCTTATATTTTCAATTCCCACATAAATAATTACTATATTATATACTATTAAGGCTGAGATGAGCTAAATCAAACTCACACTCAATTACCACTGTGTCATAAAATATTACACATTTCCACAGGGTACAGTAAGTAATCTCTAGGGAACTTTCTGCAGTGTATCTGTGATACAAGATTACAGTTTGTTTAAGAAGTGTGTCATAAAATCTCATGGAGGCCAGTGAAAATTTCTGACCAATTTAGCACACCAAACTATACAGTGGTAAGCTTGGTGCTCTAGATTTACTTAAAATTATACATTATATTATATAAACACCAGGAATCTTAATACTTTGGAATTGAATTGATTATGGTATTTAATCCATCTATCATTTAAGATCTATGCTCTTGTCTGTGGAGATTCCTCTAATCTTCTCTGTTATGGGTCAGTTGTTTTACTTCTGTGTAACACATGAAACCCACTTTTTTAAATTTGTTTAATGAATGCTCGCCTTGGTGTTCCCTTCCCTCTCCTGGGTTCCACTTTGCCTTCGATTAACATGCATAAGGTGTCGTGTCGTAGCAAATGGCTAAGCGTCTTCGCTTTCTTTCTCCCAGTTTTTAAAATTGTGCATTTCTCCTTTATCAATCCAGAACTTCTTCATTGGTCTACTTTTCTTTCCAACTTATTCTCTTCATGCATCTCCAACACCATATTTCAAATGCTTTTAATCTATCGCAATCCCTTTGTGTCATTGTCCATGCTTCACACCTGTATAAAGCCATGCTCCAAACATAAATTTTAATTCAACGTTTTTTTACGGATTATGCTATTTTGGACCTAATTAAAGTTTTTACTAAATATAACAAATTTTCCTAAGATATTTGATATGCGTGACTAAATAACAGATAAATGTAAAATACATTATAATCCAAAAAAATTATAGCTTTTATGGGATATAGAATTTACTATATAGCCAAAATTTACAAGATCATGTTTATTAGAAACAATTACAGTTAAATAAAACAAAATATTTGTAGAAACATTATTTACATGGTAAAAATACAGATATATTTATTGTCTAATCATCATCATCCATTATTAATGCTTTTGCTTGCTTCTTTAATTCTTCCTCATCAAGTTCTTTATCCAATAACCCTCTTTCCTTCAAATATTGTCCATACTGCTTTGGTATACCCATAAAAGTTTTTATTTTTGCTCTTAGTTGTTTCCATGTTTCTTGATAGTAGTTTTTCTTGTCTCTTGCCATAGCTTTATAATCATGTCCATATTTATCTAATAGGTATGTTATAAATTCTACTTGGTTTTTTGGTAACCTGAAACAGTATTTTTAAAACAATAAATATAAGCTAACACCTATCTTTATTACAATCCAATATATTTTCCCTGTTTATATTGAAACCACTGAGCCCTTTTTAGAATTACAAATTTCGTTGTATTTATAACCCATTTTTGACATTGTTAATATGTATTTTGACATATTAGGTTCAGTAAAATGAGTAGGCTCATGAAACACTGACTTAGAACCAAGAGGAGTGATATTTGTGCCAATGATTTCACAATGAGAGATGTAGGATATTGTTAAGAAGAAAAGAAGTATTGGAGCTTACTTTCCAAAGCTCTTCACGTTTTTCCACTGCAAACAAAAATGGATTATATTTAAGATGTGTGTGTGCCATAGTTAAATAGACATATGGTATGTTCTCGTCAAATTACTGATGAAGTGTAATAATTCTATAGTAAACTAGGAAATTAAATACTAGTTTCACTAAATTTCTGTGGAATTGAAAAAAACTTACATGAACCTCCTTTCTCTAGGTGCCCTTGATTCTTTTTCCAACTTTTCAATAACTTCTTTCTTGGGTACAATTTCCTGAACTTCCTCTTCTTCTTCACTTTCGCTTTCGTTAACTATTTTTTTACCACTTTTAATTGATCCTGTTTAAAGTTAGGAATTTTGATTATTTTGTTTGGGTCGTGTGCTAGACCCATTTCTTTCAGGTTCCTCAGGGAAGATTTCTTGTGATCCCAGGCGTCTTTAAGGACTTTACTGGAATCCAAACAGCTTAAATTACAAACAAATCCATATAATGCAAATAGGCTAGGTCAAGTTTTATGACTGTCCCAATCAACTTATGTTTACGAAATGCACAAATTTTATACAAAATGTTCCGCATATAATCTAGAGATCATTATTAAAGCTGGCGTAAACTATAATTAATAAGAAATGCAAAGGACTAACCATTGTATGTCGCCGGTACTGCACTGTTTCTTGTGCATACGTTTACGATTGAGTTTGTGAAGGAACTTCTTTTTGCGGTGTTGCTTTTTTATCTTCATTTTTTGTTTTCTTTTGTTTGTGTTTTTTGTTCACTTTTGTAACTTACACTAGGAAAATCTTAAAATACTTTATTGATACAAAATTGATTAAAATAACTCACTAATACAACGCACGTGTTATTTAATTATTTCGTTTCTTTTTTTTATCATAAACGTCATAAAGTGACTGCACTGACTGACAATTGACATTCATTTAATTAAAGTTCATGTAAATAAATTGCGAGTTTTATGTGGGAACTGAAAGGTGCCATAAAACACTACTTAATAAAAGTAACATGTTATGTTTTAGGTTATGCCCTTAGCTTAACTAAAATACCATAAAATATTCAACATACTGGCATGAAATTCGTAATAAAATTTAAACCTAAAAATATCTGTATATATTACTTCTAATGGTATTGAGTATATGCATTTTTTTCTAACTTTATCTCACTATTTATAAAAACTAGGGCTAGATTTAGTAAAAATAAATATATTATATTTTGTTATCACACAAATCATTAATTGTACTGTGTAATATATATATACATCAACATGTTTAAGTAATGTATACACACACACGCATACACATTTAAATAGACAGCTATTAAATAAATTAATTAATTAAAAAAAATATTTGCAAGATTAATTAAGAACCTCCTCCTTTTTAAATCCCTCAATGTGCGTTGTGAGTTGTGTTTTTCATCCAATCTCACGTATCGGGCAGTTTCTGAAGTAGTATTGGGAAAATATTTTGGCGGATATGGGCAATTTTCGTAAATCCAATCTGGAACCCTAAGCCTTTTCTAAACTAATCGGGCCGATTAGTTTAGTAAGGAAGGGTAAAGGCCGTAACGAACATACATATATACACAGAATATTCAGGTAGTGTCTCTCTGGCATAATATATTAGTGGTTTTCTGGTCGGGTTACAACACCACAAATTGTGGGTTCGTTGAAATAAAGTTGGCAACACTGCTAATCGCAAACAAATGTTTGCTCTGGCCTAAAGGCCTAGCTGCCAAGCCATAAACCTAAATAGTAAACAAATGTTTGCTGTACTTAAGTGTGCTTTAGTTTTACGTGCTATTGAATTTTAATTATTAATTAGGTATAGTAGAATTTAAATAAACCGCAAATACTACTTTTAAAATGTCTAAAACAGGGGCTACCCGATACCAAAAGTTTCTTAAATCTGAAAAATCTAAAACAAAGTTAAAGGCTAAGAAAGATCTACCAAAAGGCACTAATGTTACAAAAACAAACTTTAAAGTAAAAAAGATCGTTATTAAGGAGCAGCTGAAGAAACATAACACATCAGAAGTGCTGTCTACCAGAAAACTTAATTTAAATGACCTGCTCTCGCGACTTACACATTTTAATACACAATCTAGAACTAGCGCATTGGAAGGATTAAAAGAGGTTATAACCACACACCCTGCAGTCCTACACCAAAATCTTGGGCAATTGATTCTTGGGGTGACGCCCTTAGTGCTTAATGTTGAGAAAATTGTAAGTTTTATTTTGTATTAAGATTTCTCTTATGTAGGTATATTTAACCTCTAAGTACATTGATTCTCCTGAGATGTTTTTCATACATTACAAACAGGTTTTTTTGCAATTAATTACTATTTTAATATATAATTGTTACTATTTAATTATGTTTAAATGGCAGAGAGTATAGAGGCTAGGGAGTCATACTTACCCCTTCTACAACTCCTATGTCAAGAAAGTGTATATATAGTTCTTAAGATATCAATGTTTTTGTAAATATAACCTAACATTATTAGTTAGTTCAAAATACAATCAAATTCCAATAATATAAAAAGATTAAAATAGCCCAAAATCACAACAAAATTATTGAAAAAATATAGAGTTGAATAGAATATTGAATTGAATTGCTTAACATTAAGATACAATTCAAGAAGTTTAAGTGCAGAAGACAATAGGCAGTCTTATCACTAAAGGCAATTTCTTCTAGACAACCTTAGGATTAGAAAAATTATGTACCATAAATATATGTAATGACTAAAAATTGTTTAGGCAAAACAATTTATATGTAAAAAATAATTAAACTGTTTGATGTTTTTGTAACTAAATAAAACAGCACAGACAGTTAATTGTTATTAGTAATTTTATGAAAACTTAGAAAAATATTACAAAGTATTAAATTTGTCTTTTATGCTTACAGGTAAGGCGAGAGTCTCTGAAGGTATTACATATGGTACTAGACAATGTGAACATGGCGAAAATCAGTCCATTCTTTGATATCATGTCAACATATCTAAGAAGTGCAATGACGCACATAGATAGTAGGATTCAAGAAGATTCCTTACTGTTTCTTGATATACTGTTACTTTGCACACCAGAAAAGGTTGTGCAAGATTTCCATAAAATTGTACCAAATTTTTTGGATATGATTTCAAAATTGAGGGTTGACTCGAAGCCAGGCAGAACATTAACTGTCAACTTAGGGAGTCAAATGACTAGTGTGAAGTGGAGAGTCAAAGTATTATATCGCTTGAAAGATTATCTGAACAAGTTTATTCACTATAATAACTGCAAAGATCAAAACAGATCAGCTGATGTGATTCTTAAACACTTTGATACAGGTAAAGTAAATTACTATCCACTATTTAATGAAAATTACACTTCTGTTTGTCACTTATCATGTTTCTCAAGAAAATCACAAGAAGACGTGAAGTTAAACGAGGTAGAGAAGTTCAAAGAGTACATTGACACTTTGATGCCTTTATTGTTAGAAACTTGGATTGAAGTACATCCTAATGGAATTACAGATAAAATTGGAACACTTCTAAATGAAGATGCTGCATCTCTCTTGAAACATATCCTTGAAGTCATTTCACAAATTTGGAATTTAGTCAGATATTTAGACTATAAAAGTCCTAGTTCAAATATAAAAATGTCATTTTGCCAAAAGTACCGCAAAACTTTCAACCAACATCTTTTAACAAGCTTTCCTTATGTGACAAATATAAGATCCAAAAAATATGACATGAAGACTTCATTTGAAGATGTAATAACAGATCCAACACTAGTTGCTGAGAATTTGAAAATATGTCACCTATTCATCATGCTCAATCCAAATATTAATGTAAAGAATCAACATAAGGAAATAGTTTCAGTCCTCAATTACATCCAGAAAACTTTTGAAAAGAACAAACATGATGAAATCAATGATAGCATAGTTAAAATATTGCACACAATATTTTCAGAAGATATAAACAATTGGACAAAAGTAACTGTAATAGATAAACTGTTTATCAAAATTGTAGAGGCCTATTTTAATGTCTCAAATAAGTTTAAGCAAAAACTTTTTGATGTTCTATGTAAGGTGGCTTTGAATGACAAATTAAGCCATTTTCACAACAGTGATGCTTATAAACAGTGGCTTGAGAAGTTACCTGATATTTTACTTGAAGATAATGTCAGTGTACAAACTGTTAATATTATTCATAAATTTGCTATTCAAAATAATGAAACATTCAATTGTGTTGTGAAGCCAAAATTGAAAATATAATTGAAAATTTACCTACTATTGTTATATCTGATGCCATTAATGATACAAATAGCTATCACAAATTGTTTTCATTGCTTTACTGGATAAAGATTTATGATGGAGACTCATTGAATTTATTAGAAAAACAGTTGATGGAAAATGTTTATAAAAAGGACTATGGGGGATTTATATTTGATACTTTGAAACTGAGAACTGGTGGAATGTTTTGATTTTCATCTAAAATAGTTCTTAAATACAATCTATCTAAAAATTCTCATAAATTTATTATATTGTTGAATTAAATGTAAACCTCAAGAAAGGATTGATTTGTTATAAAATAAAACCATATTAATAAATTAAGATTTTAATTTAATAAATTCAAACACAAAACTAGTGTGACACAGTCAAACAATAGTATAACAACATAAATCGAACTGTGTGGGAGTACCAGACTGATCTCTTAAGAAAAACAAGGTATATAGAGGTCTGGTCAGGACTAATTAACATTTAAAACTGCATAGCACAAGTCTACGTGGTTATGCCACTTGTTGAAATTTCACATAACACTTTTATTATAACCATAACTCAACTATACAATACAATAACATTCCAATCACACAAAGTTCGTTTTGTTAACAGCAAATAACACTATTAAAAGTAGCCGAACCATTTCTTTTGAAACTTTCAACTGTGTCGTTTTATTGACCTATGTAATATGAATAATTGTCGTGGTATTAATTTTAATACCTATTTTATTTTTGACAATAATCAAGTAGAATGTAAGGGGTCCTTGATTTTGGAAATCTGAATGCTTACTCAAAAGTGTAGCCGGTTAATTTCTTAGTAAACAAAATAACGATAGTCAATTTGGCTTTTAAAATCGAATGGGAGATAACCATGACGCAGCAATGAGGAAAGGTATTGAAAGTTCCCATTTGATAAAGGATATAAATGGAATAACGCAAAAGTTATATGGATTATGTGAAGATTATATTAACTTGGTCTTGGGATGTATTCAGAGGCCTTACGATCAAACGCGTTTTGTGGTTCTTTTGCTTCCGATCAGTCCGAAACAGTCAATGAAATTTTACATAGAAGAAACAAAGATTTCTTTAAAACTACTATAATGTAGTCTATGAAACACAAATACAATGGAAAATGTACTTATACATAAATGAACAAGCCAAAGAGTTCAAACCAACGACGAATGACGCTTGTAAGGCCTATGATAAAGTAAAATGAACAGGTTTGAAACGCAACAAACAATTGGCAGACAAACACACACCTTGTATATCTCCAAGCTAAACAAGTTACATTTATCTGGGGCCAATCCTATACACTCAGACCATAGTAACTAACGGAAAGTTCCTTTATGAAATTTACTGTCGTGAATCGAACCCGGAGGCTCTGCGTTCTAGTGAGCTACGTGGACAAAGGCTTGGCACACTCATGGCCCATTTCTATTAACGAACATTCATTTGGCATACTATCGTTTAAAATTTGATATACGCTCCATACAATTAATGTTAAAATGCAACCAATGGTAGGGCAAGTGAATGGTAGGGAATTACCCATTTCACTCCTTAACCTTATACATATATATAAATTCAATGTCATAATTCAGTTATTGAGTCGGTATAATTCGGTACTCTAAAACTGTAACCGTTGTGTATTTCTCATTTTTCTATTGTCTTAAAGTGGCTCACAGAGTAATCTTTATAAAAACATGGGTGTTTAAAATTAAAATTCTCTTTTAACGGATTAAAGCGAATCGTAAAATGATATTTGTCCTGATGCTTCAGCCACTTATTAGTAGCCGTGTTTACAAAATTACTCAAATGCCAGACATTTAAATTAATCTCGGGATAATGGTAAAAAAGAGCAATGTAAAATTATTTTTCATCTAATCCATGGAGGATAGAGGTAAGGAGGACCATCTAGTATGGGGGATCAGTTGAAAGTGTCCACCTGTAAACAGCAAATGATGGTTCGAAAACTCGTCAAAATAGCGCTATTGTAGGAAAGGAAATGATATGAATTTAGCAGTTATAAACGCAGTGAAGTGTCCTGGGTTGAAAAACGCATGCGCGGTTACAAAGAGGAAGTCTTTCTTTCCTTCTTTAATCTAGTATCCTACTCTAATTATTTGTGGCGCTATTTTTAAATACTTTCCACTTGCTATTATGGCGCCATTTGCTGTCCTTCAGTAGACACTTTTTAATAAACTGAGATGGTTCTCCTTACCTCTATCCTCGAAACGACGCGACTCAACTGTCGCTCACAGCGACAAGGTCATGGCCAGGCCGTTTTGTTCATGGTTAGTATTTACTCTATGGAAGCCTATTTAATCAGCTTCTATTTATTTTCGACTTTAAAACCCGCTTAAAACAACATTAATTACGTGTAGGTAACAAATATTAAAATCTAAGAAAATACTATCGAGTATTTTAACTATAATACAGTTTGAATAAGTCCCATACTCCTAAAGATTAAGATATGAAAGCCTCATAGAAGCCGTAAGTTATGCTCAAGTATTACGACTAGTTTTTCTTTATAAGCTAAAATTTCAATAAATACTACTAAAGAAAATAATTGTTAGCTAATTGTTTGAGTTTCTCGTGATTTTTTGGCAATTTTTGGCTAAAATTATAAATCACCAATCGATATTTACATCATTATTATTTCGATTTATATTCAGAACATTAACCTTTCATTAAAGCAACATGGTAATGTATGAAAATACTTTGTAAGATTTTTTGCATAATATAGTATTCAATCTCCAACATATTATTACCTAATTCATATTCTACAAACAAATATATTTTATGACAAGGAGTAAGTGTTTTACTAATTTATAAGTCACTTTCTATTACAATATTTATAGATAGATAAGCTATTCTAACAGTAAGCATTTACATAAAATAATACTAGTCATTACTAGTAGATTATATTTTAAGTCTTACTGGGTCTTTATCATTAAGCCCCAATAAGACTAAAAATCCCACAATTTTACTATTGACCAGAAGGCGCCACAAATCCTCTCGATTTTTGGTTTAGAAAAGAGCACTAAAACTTTCAACCAACATTTCATTATCAAATATTAAAAGCCATAATAACATTATTTTCTATTCTATAATTAACCGGAATATTAGAAGTAATAAGGATAAACCGATACTAGTGACACTTAACTAATAAAGTAAAAGGCAAGACATTACTAGTATTCTTAGGGACTGTGACAATATGGATTTAAATTTTCATTTAATCTGTGTATAAAGTAAATAAAGGAATTTCCAACAAAAATATGTAAAATAGAACTTATTGTTGCAATTTTAATTCTATCAAAATTTTTCAACCAACTAACTAAAATGCGCTAATAAAATTAGCATAGTGTAAATTTCAAGATTATTTTTGAGAATTAAGTTCTCATAAAAGATCTTTAATTAATATTACAAAAACAATTTGTGCATTTCATGCGTAATATCTAAGAACGGATTAACTAAGTCACAGTGTTTATGGAGATCTTCACACAATACAAAACAGATTTTAGGTAATTAAAGAAATGGATAATTGTTAATGTAACTTGGCTTCTAAGTATATAACAGAGACACATTTGATCGCATATTTAAAGCAACACAGTATTAAGTATTTCTAGATTTTGAAAAAATCTTTCTGTTTTATTTAACATTACGTGCTATAGTAACGCATTGGAAGATACTAGCAATGACAATCCAGTGGTAGGCTCTGTAATATGTTAAATATGCATTTATTTGTTACGATTATTTAGATAGTATAAATTGCTTGTGGAAGACGACTTTGAAAGATTACTAGCAACATTTTAATTCTATATCATTGACTCACGCCTGAACCTTGACTGATCACATTTTATTTTTATTATTACTCCTGTTATATAATTGTAACTAATTGAATAAAATACAACGAAATTTTTGTCTCTCTTGAAAACTTAGAAATATCAGTTGAATGACATCGTTAATCATGCATCAATTTCCAGAGAATACAGTTGTTTTGATGCACTTTGTTACGCGGCGGCTGCATTACTAGGTTTTTATACAACATGAGTAACACACGTTCAAAATCTGTACCGTATGACATTCATTACTCCATATAATCAACTCTGCATTATGAATAACAACGTAAATGTTGCGTGCTTACACCTTCGGTGTTTAGCCTCCATATACAGACTATACAATCATAGGTACATCTGCCTTATCATAGACTTATAAGCCTATCCAACACAACACATTATGGCATACTTTAACAAGAAATTATAAGGTATTTTATGTGTTAAACAAATTCGATAAGTTATAGCTTATCCGACACCATAATGAAACTTTCTTGCCGCACTTAATTATCAACGTAGGGCTCCATCATAAACGGTTTTCATGCAAAATTTGTTACCGCTAAGCCATGAAAGCGTCGATTCCAATCAAAAAGGTAATTATGATACTTATTCAGTCTCAGTTTATAAATAATACTGTACTCTCTCTGTGCTTGTAGTGCCTTAATAATACATATTTATAATACACGCAAAAGTAGTACATTTGTTCACTAAACGGCTAGAATGGAAGATAGGAAAGCACGAGTGATATTGATTATAAAGGCTCATATTGTAGAACTATGCTCAGTTTTAGACCAATACTTGGAATAATGCGATCAAAATAAAATACCTTTCAATTCATGAGCCGCCCATCAACTCACGCTAGTTAGCATTGTTATCAATTCAAATCCTAAAGCATGTATAATAATACATTAGGCAGCAACACACGCAACACGTAATGATCAAGAGTTTTGTCATTGTTGCACAACTGCTCGCATCGTTATAAAATGATCCTATATAACATATATTTTAACATCAAATAATAATAATAATATGCGGTTATCCTGAGCACGACACGCATTGTGAGGAAGTTCCTGTCCTTGGAGCCTTAACCACCGGTAGCTTGGACCCTAGGCCCCGCTGCCGACGGACGTCATCTTTTTATATTTTTTTTAATATGTGCCTATTTTATATATATATATATATATATATATATATATATATATATATATATATATATATATATATGTATTAAAAAATCATAAAAAAGAATTCAAATAAATATATATGTGAAATAATAATAATAATCGGCAGACAAACACACACATTGTATATCCCCAAATTAAGCAAGTTACGCTTGTGTTATGGGTAATAAACAACGGACCTCTGGGGCCGATCCCAGACACCCAGACCATGGTAAATAACGGAGAAAATACGTTTCCTAAATTTACTAGACCAGGTATCGAACCCGGAGCCTCTGCGTTGCAGTGAGGTAGACCGGCAAAGGCTTAGCCCACTCAACCACAGAGGCCGTCAAATGTAAGTATGTGCTGATGTGTGAGTGATGAGATGATTGTTGCAATATGATGTTTGTAAAAGAACGTGTATACTATAAATTCTATCCAAACATAAATATCCTACTGGTGATGGGTCTCGCCATTTTAGGACAGGGATGGTTTACCTATCACGCTCGTTCAAAGTTAATTGGTGTGTTTCTTGGCGATGTTTTTTCCTTGTCTGTCAGAACGTAGTAATTCTAACCAATTTACATTATAATTACTTCCACATCTAACAAGGAAATTGAGAGGACAGCGGCAGCGTGTGTACGCCATGTTCGCATAATGGTTTCGCATTTTATGTAAATGTGGCATAAGAATGTACACGTTAGCTGAAAGAAACTTGCTAAACGGCATAGGCTCTCGAGCATTTAAACTTGCGTCATTGAATGAAGGCGATTTAACGAATACTTAGATTTATTGTATTTTTTTCTTTATGTCACTACAACTTTTCCTTTTTTATATAATCAATAAAAAATGCAAGATTCATCGGATAACTTATTGCCGAATTTTTTTTTCGATCAACGTTTATTTATTATAAACGTTGCTCGACAACATATCAAGCGGGATATTGCTTGTCAATTGTTGTCTAATGAATGAAGGACAGAAATTTTACTAAAACTAAGCTCCGTTCTGGAACATGTACCTTAATAATTTTGTTTTAGTTCAGACATATTTTGCCGAAGAAGATATTATGCATTTAAAATAAAGAAAACTCTTTCTCAATCAATCAACTCCTGTTGATGTTGCCATTTTAAGATAAACCCTCTTAATATTGCCATTACATAAACTTGTTTTTGAAATTTATTTTATTAATAACTAAGAAACTGAATTAAATTAATTAAATTTAATAGGATATATAACTTAATTTGATACAAATAAAACATCTTGTTTAAAGTAATAATATAGTTTACAAATGGGTTTTTATCAAAATACCTCGGAAATAAGGTAGGCTACCTTAAAAATAAAAAAGATGTATGCGACACCCGCATGATCCGCCGACGACGCATAACACTCGTTTATAGTGGTTTTGTTGCCCTAGATATGAAAATGGTTTTGGGTCCATTTATGCACACAATTCATGAAACCATCGATGATTTTGTTAGATTCGCTCTGATTTTTTTAAATCTTTATTTTCATTTTACATTACAAAAATCAAAAAACGAGAAATAAAATAACAAATATTTATAATGTCAGTAATATTTTGAGAAATATGGATACATCGAAGTAAATAAAGAGGAAAATGTCGAAGTATATTTTATATTTCCATAAAACGCCTGTTATGAGCTTTTCTTTTATAATCTTTCAGGAGACAATCTCTTTTCAAAGACCAGCAGTAATTAATTGTTCAAAAGATATGTAAAAATCATGAAAATACGAGCACATTGAGAACTTTCATGAATATATTCGTAATCTGGGCACTTGAAAACGTAAAAAACTGCGATGATATCCAGGGCAACAAAACAAAACTTTTTTGTAGAGCTGTGTAATAGCGGGAGTGAAAAGAAGCGTAGAGCGACAGACGCTAATTTAATACTCCCGCTAAGCGATCCCATTGCACGTTAGTCTTGTTATATACTTCATGAATTATTTAGTAACGGGTTCCCTTAAAAAAATAAGCACATTACCAAATGTTAATAGGTCTATTAGTTCAACCGGTCAGCGAACCAGCCAGCGATCCGAGTGTTGCTAAGTTCATAAAGGATGAACTATTGGGAACCGTGATTCAATTTCTGGTAAAGATCGAAAACTCGAATAACCGAATTGTACAATGAAAGTGAAGTGTTTCAATGACCGAATATTAGAAAGGTGCGCTCACTTGGATGATCGAATAAACACAAGACTATTGCCCGCGAACCATGGAAGTGTTGAGGAAAAACATGCTGATATACAACAATACCTATATCTGAACTAAAGTCTAGTAACTATCATTCAATTATTTTAGTCTCAAGGCTAGAATAGTAGTTATGCCAAAAAGCGAATTTCTTTTCACACAAAGCTTGGAGATCAAAAAGGAGAAGGTAGACAATTATACCTATATGGGGACGTGCTTATTGTGTTTTCCGTTTATTAGATTTTTTTGCGCGAGGAATGGTAGCGGAGGCCGACAGCATTGCCTGAAAATAAAAGGAGTAAATTGAAAACTAACTGAAAACAAGCGTAAAGCATTCTATAGATACCAATAGCATTTACTTTTCGTTATAAAAATATGTATTTGTTGCCAAATCCCTTGGCCACTCTAAATACGTGCAGAAGGCTACGCAGTGACTGACGGGCAGTGATTGAAATAGGAAATAGGATTTTGAGAACACATGTCATGAAGTGGTAATACAACCCAAATTTAATTGATTAAAAGTTTCTCGGGTTCGAAAGTTTAAACAATATTTTTTGTTGCTAAACTACTCCATGCATCTATATAACTATTTGTGCACTACTTAGTGTTAGCGATCTTTTTTTCTATTCTTTTCGATATTATAATATTGAATAAGACCCGGCATTTATAAAATACTATACAATCTATGCCTATCTGCAGGTAATATTTATTACAAGCAAACCTGCGGCGTAGCCGTCTTTTACCGTATAAGAGCGAAGAAATATTTTGGCAAAAACTATTGTTTGAAGTTTTCTAGTAAATGCTATTGTAAACTGTAATAATTGTTCTACTATGTTATTGTAGTAGACAACATGAAAGACATACATAGTCAGTTTAGTATAATTAGGAAATTATCAACATAAATATGCACACAACGACACTAACAAAAACAAAAAAAAATCTTATAAAGTAAATAATTAATAGGATTATATTCACTACATAGACATAAAAACAAATTAAGTTTTAAAGGGTTTGTTATTGTTAGTTCTATAAAAATGTATTACGTAAACTATATTAACATGAAATTTCCTAGACGCAATGTTGCAATACGTTTAATCGTTTTAGAAATGGTGGGTTAAGAAAAGGAAACAGTTATACAGTCCTAATGTAAATTAAATATTACAGGATTAATTCTCAAAGTCATGCTTCCAATAACAAAAAATATATAACTCAACATCAAATAAAAACCACATACGCTGCTGCGTTTCTTCTGAATCAATAGTAAAATAGATACGTTTTAAGGAGAGCTTTTATACATCTGTGCTTTTCGATGAAGTCGGCAAATCGTCATGTAAAGAAATATATTTGTATTCAGGATGACTTTCAAGCTTTGCTTCTATAACTTTCTTTAGAGCATCGCTTTTGTCTAAAATATCTTGAGCCGCATTATCGCTAACACAATCTTGAGAAGCGGTGTCTTCAGTAACTTTAATTTGTGGTATATCAATAGCATCATTTGGCTTGTTTGCTACATCTGCATTTAAATCATTACAACTTTGAAACTCATCTATAATAATATCGGCCGACGAAGACCTTCTACTATGTTCACCGGATGAGGTAGATACTTTGTCAGACTTTGCTTTGTCATCACTTCTATGCCAAAATGCAAATTTATTGGGTAATTGTAATAATTTTGCAATACTTGAATTATTACTTATTGGTAATCGTACAGGTGATTTCGATTTTTGTCTCTGTTTTTTTTCTACAAGATTATCTTCTGGTAATTCTTGAGTGGATTCACTCTCTTTAGCTAGTAAACTTGTAATATTTTTATCAGAGCATTCTTGATTGGAAATACTTTCTGTGACGTTTGATTTTGAACAATCATTAGATGTATCATTGTTATCAGTCTTAGGAGGAGCTGGAGCTTTAGCTTTGCCATATTTACCTTTCGATGACTTTCTCTTTTCTCTAGGGGAATTTTCAGGTGTACCAAACGAGACATCATCATCACTTTCTGGGTCATATCCATCTAACGAGCCAGTTTCTTTCTCAGTGTCTTTTTCCATCATATTAGACGCTTCTGTGGGTTCACTACAAGTGATATCTGGATTTTCTATTTCATTTGCATTCACTTGTTTAACGTCAGTGGATTCTTCAGTAACTTTTTCGGCTTTAGCTATTGGGTCATAATTATTGGCAGAATTATTAATTTTATTTTTGTTCAAGGTTGTATCTATCAGTTCGTTCGTAGAAATATCTAGAAATGATTGTTCTTTTGCTAAACTTTTCATTACTGAAGCTTCTAAAGCACTTTCTTTTTGGTTCCGGATATCGGACAAATTTGTATTGCTATAATTAGAATTGCTTAAAGGATATTGACCTAATACTTGGATAATTTTAACTTGATCTCCAACATATTGATATAGAAAAGGAGGATCTGTATGTGATAAATACATAGGGGAATGTACTTGAACAGGGAGGGCATATTCGCATATTCAATATTATCGTCGTCGTGGAGCTCCTCGATGATAACTTCACTTTCCTTTAAATAAAAATGTTTTCAGTCTATATCAAATAAAAGCCATATAAATAAATAAAATATTAAAGTAATAAATGCATAAACAGCCTTATAAAATTAAAAAGTCATAATATACAAGTTTCATGAAAATAAAACATTAATACAAATCAAGCATGCAAAACCATCTACATCTATAAATGCTACGAAAGAATGTACAGTTATTAAAATTATATTTAATATATCTATCTGATAACTTTAATATAAAAGCTCTTTTTATTAATTTTGCCATGATTATATAGTTTTTTTTTGTTTTTTTATATTTCACATACGAAAACCACTTATAAATATAACACCGAAGCCAAACGAATAGCAAATATAATATCATTATGTATGTCATTTATATTTGAGCTCTCATTACTTACTACGATATCTCTCAGTTAAACGTAGATTTATAGCCAATTCTCTGAAGATAATACTATCATTGAACAACCAACAATCAATACCAGCACCGTTACTACCCTGGCGCACCAAAATTGTAGATACCGTGTCATAGAATTAACATTAGGGATATAACGAAACTATAAACAGGTTTTAACGTTAATGTCATTTGATTCATCTACACAGTGCAGAAGACGTCTGTGATACACCCACACGATGCAAACTTGACTCTTAATGCACCCACATAGTGCAAAGTGTCTCTTAATGCACCCACACAGTGCATTGCAAAAAGTGTTTGTCGTTACACCTGCATAGGGAACTTAACTATTAATGCATTCGTACTGTTCATAATCTTTGGCTCTCATGTAAAGTATCACACAAATTAGCCGGATATAATTTCTATGATACTTGCAAGTATCACACACACAACGGCACGATCCATAAACAAATGGCATAGGTTGTACAAATATGTTTCTAACTGAATTTTTATTCTGTTATTTAATATTTTAGACTTAAAAAGCATTTCTTACAATTTAATTGAACCCCTTTCCCCTAATGTTAACCCTATTTTCGTAACACCTTTTAACCAGCTTTTCGAAATATGGTAGAATGTGCGTGGCTTTCTACAATTTGCTTTTGGTGCTAAAGCGACATCTTTACGAACAAACACACAGTGGAAACTAATGATAAGGTTATGACAACTTTGTGACATTTATAAGTTTAAATTCTAATATCAATACTTTTGATTATAATTTTTATTCATCGTAAAATACTAATAATTTTATTATAACATACCCACAAAATAAATGTTATTAAAATCTTTATCGTTAAAACATTTATTTTTATTTTAAAATATCATTTTACTCATGACGTGTATCTGCAAGATATTTTTTTTGTTTTACAAATAATTTCTTCATTATAACTGTAGGTAGGTACTTAAAAATACTTCATTTCAATCGAAATCTTAAAAATTATGCATATTTTTTAAGAATTTGTTTTTTAAAATTTATATCATAAACAGCTTTCTAGGACTGCATAACCCGCTTCATATTATTTATTAACACTTATATCTACATAATAAAACTGTTTTACCGACACATATATTCAAGGTCAGCTAAGACGCTATTTAGCGAATATTTAGGTTAAATACTTGTTAATTTTAAAAACATATAAAGCGGATATAGCAGATTATTATCCTTATGCCGATATATAGCCAAGACTTATAAAATACAATAAAAAAAGATAAGTGGCACACAATTTTACAATGTAAATGAATTTAGTTCAATATATTATGCGCTATTATTGTACTTAGTATATTTTAAGCTTTACCACCGAACTCAGTTTTTATGGATCCTTAAACTTAAATTTGCCGTTTTTCGTCATTTTATTTATCAGCTGAGTTAATTAATATAATAATAACACAATATTGTATTTAATTTATACTTAGATCCACATTATAGAATAACACAGGCGTAAGCCAACGTTCAAGATGATATTCGACAACTGAAATACTGCGTGGCTTTCGACGCCTCCAGTAGCCTCTTGTATTAATTTTTTTTTATTAAATTAGTCTCATATGGTTTATACATGAATATTTAGATTCTAGAATACGGGCCTTAAAATCACTATAAGTAAAGAAAATGACAATGTTAATATGAACTTAAATTTTTAAATTAAGCTGTCTGAGCACGGCGGTTAGGGACGAATACCGAAATGTTACAAGAGCTAAAACTTTTAATATTTAAAATAGTAACATTTGAATATTCGCCAATAAAACATGATACGTGTATTCCGAGATGATTTCTCCTCGATTATGAAGGGTTATTTGTATGAATGTTACCAGACCTCGGCTGCCTGGGTCGCTTGATCGTCGTGACGGTCGTCCGCGAGGTGCGCGAGCGCGCGCGCGCGGCGGCGCCCAGCGACGCGGTGCGACTCAACGACGCCGAGTTATCCGCGCTCGAGTATCCCGAGCTTATATCCTCCGTCGATTTTATGTGACTGCAATAGAATTAAGTCATTTTATTAGTACCGTAAAATGGGGGGAATCGGGACACTTTTTAAGTTCGACATTGATTTTTATATATCGACATTGATAGTTATAGTAATAAAACGGAGATCATAATGGTTCTGGTAGTTTAAATTTTCAATTCTAATGCATTAAGATATAGTTTATTAAAGAATAATCGTAAAAAGTTACAAAAACTCACTTGTCCCTATTCACCAGGCGTTGGGGTGAATCGGGGAGCTTAAGGGTTAATAGAGTTTTTCTAGGCTGACACTTATACTATGGCAGGTATCTAGTTGTTTTTTAGGTTAGTACTTGAATTACTACATTTTTAAGTGTCAGTTCCTAATATTATCATAATGCGATGTTTTAACTACGTTTTTTAAATACTTATGACAGGACTGAGTGTTGCCAGATTATAGAAAAAATATTGCAAGTTTCAAATTTAAATCCAACCACAAAGTGTAACACGTAACATAAATGTGCATATAAGGTCGCAAATAAAACTTGATGTTTGCCCCAATTCACCCCCTAGACCCTATTCCCTCCATTTTAAGGTATTGCCTTTTGCATTAAAGTGCTCTTTCAAGAGCAACTAAAATTGCTCAATCCCGGTCAATTCTCATCAACTATGATATCACGACTACATCAAGCGATTTAGGGCGATGGCAATATGTAGCAAGCTGTCGCTGAGATACGGCCCACAATACCATGCAATATGGTGCATCATAAAAAAATTAGGCACACTCCCGCTCCCGCCGCTGGCATGTTGCTCTAGCGAAAACGAGACATAGTTATATGTACAAACGAGATAGAAAGAATATTGCTTAAAAATCTCCAAACCGATTGGATATTCGACAACTCATATGGCGACGTTGACAACTGTGGAATATATGGAACAATTAGAAGCAATATTCCTGAAAGAATTGCCGAATTTTATTGCAATTGCTCCAGATAGATCTACTGTGCCAAGCAATGATTGCTGGAAAATTGACCGTGTACGAGCACCTTTAAAAAATAACGCGAACATCGTATATTTTTATAATATTCGTCTATCACACGGAAACGAGGGTTGAATTCGGTTAGTAGTTTTCACTGTTCTGACAGCAAACAGTGTACAGTTCAACGTACAGCGTTTTGCTGACGCTGTGGTCTACTTATGCCATTTTAATATAAATAACGTTAAAAAATATTGTGTGCGCGAATTGCTACAAATAGCCACCACTTGCTAATTAATAGTCGAACACTCACTTCAACTACCACTAAGTTGAACCGGCAACTACAGGGATCAGTTTCCAAACGCTATTAAGCAAGAATAAATCCTGAACTTGAAGGTTTTTCTTCGCCATAGTACAAGAAATTACCAGCACTCCAACAAATACAACCAGCATACACCACTACTACCAATTACTGAGCATGTGCGCAGTAGTACTAAAAGTTGGACTTTCAAAATCCACTGATCCGAAATAGCCCCCTGAATTTTTATCATTTTTAAATGCATCGAACAAACTGAACAACCCCATAATATTGCTACTAAAGTTAGATTTTGAACTACGCGATCGAGAAAAGACCGTGACACACTATACGTCCACTATATATGCAACTGTGTTAGAAGACACGTGTTACATTAAATTCTAACATTTTTCATAAAAAAAACGGATTTTAAACTACATTTTATCATATTACTTTAGAAGTATAATGATTGACATATTTTTTAACCAATTTCCATCGAGTGGACCGTCAGCCTTGCCTGTATGAATCCTACAACAAAAAGAGGTATGCTGAAGGCCGCACCAAGTTGAGAAGAAAAATAAGAAAGCGGACCTCGGACTTCGAAGAGGAAGCTTGGGGCTTTAACTTTAGGACAATGGTGATTTTGGTAAAAAAAAAGCTGAAACATTAAACGAACAAAATACACACCTGAAATCAGGTTCGTCAGCCCTATTGGGACGTGGCCTGACGTCTACGTCCACTTCTGGGAAATACATTGGGGACCTGCTATTCGATTCAGACGCGCTGCGGCGTGTGCTAAATCCGCTGAAAAAAATCAAGAACACAATTTCAATTGTATCATGTACTATTTCGCTCCTGTTAACTTTGAATTATCTTAAGTAATAATGCAACATACCACTTCTCAAACTTCTTGTTTATCTGAAGGTTGTCTGGAAAATATCGCTAACAGCGAAAGATCGCCTTTGTATTCTAATTTTTTATTTGTGTTAACCTTATTTTTAACACACATTGAATGAATATGAATGTGAGTTTAATTATTTTTAATTTGTAAAATGTTTCCGCGTGATATTTTAACACACTTGGATTTCATTCAAATAAAATTGGTTCGTATTCTGCCCATGGAGCATTAACCACGAGCCAATTTTGTCTGTTCTGTAAACATTGTTAGTTACAAGTTGACTATGAAGAATAATATCATATAGAAACAAAACATAACAGGCAACGCGTATAAACTGCTGTTCTCTTTAGCCCGAGCCAACTACAGGATGTTTATGGGCAAGTATTACAATTTGTATGTGGTTATAGTATTACATATCGACAGAACATCGAGCTAGTCAAAATATGAAACTAGACAATCAGCCTTATACAAAAGTAGCAGATATACCACCAGTTTACTGAATGGAAGGAAAGGCCAAGCCAAGCAATGCAACATTCATTCTGTCAAGAAATCTTATACCATACGGATGTCGTTACTCACGTTTTAGCACCGCGCCTTAGCATCCGGGGTTCTGTTAGTACATCGTCCGCCTCGTCGCCGCCCCTCTCCTCACGCGGCTCGCATTCGGTTAAATCGGACAAACTGTAGCTCTTACGAAGTTGCTGTACAAGACCTCCACCACCCTATAAAGTTAATCATTTAAATATGCGGTTCGTAACTGAATACGAAGTTTCTAGAAGAGCTCATTAAAAACAATTTTAGTATATTCACATTCATCATTTCTTTATTATTAATTCAGTAGAATTGAGGGCATCATACTGCGCGCTTGCCTTTAGAAGATTACGCGAGTAAATCTTACAGATATAAGACCGGACTAAGATTTGAGACATATGTATGAACATTCATAAAACATATCAAATTTTGAACATAAGATGTTTTGAGCATCGTTATTGTTAAAATGAGGTCGTGTAACTTGGCATTGGCACCTCAGATGTCAAGTCATATTTCATTATTTTTTTGTCACCATCTGTAGCCTACTGTTCAATTTCTCCTCTCATGTTCAATGGTGTGTTATTCATAATCAATATTCATATACTTGATTGTGCTAAATTCAATATTGATAAAAGACCACTGCTTTTCTAATTTATCTACAAATATATTTAATAGCAAACGAGAATTTGAGTTTTATATGCGTTATCATCTACATTCAAGGTTTCACGTGTGAATCGAATTTGAAAAAATTGATGCATGTTCTATTGAAAACGAAGATGACCATAGGCTATTTGTTCCAGAATTATAAAAATTACGCGGACTGCGTCTAAATTTTGAAAGGATTAAGACGCAGACTTATTTTTATTTGTTAATAGCGTCTTCCCTGAAGTGGCACTACAAATGTTACTAAACATTTCGACAGGAACACTTTAGCATAATTAAAAAAAATACAGAAGAAATTGTCTAAATACAGGAATATAAAGAATCACGGCTTACACCAAAAATACCTTTAAAAAGTAAATATCAAAGATATATTTTAAATATTGTATTTAGTAAATTTAGTTCAAACCAATTAATAATATTAATATTTAATAAAAAAAAATAATACTTACATGACTTGATTGTAAACTTTGATAGCAAAGTACATGCTACTGTCGTATGGAAATAGTCGTTGTCGTTGCATTTTTGTATTTGAATTTATAAAAAAAAACGAATAAATACGAAAGAGCATACTACTATGTTTATTTAGATATATTAAATTAGCCTAAATCAGTCACACGTTTCTAAGACTAATACACAGCACACACAGTGAAGTGATTTAAAACACATGCGCACTTTTAAAATATATGAGTATGTAACTCCTTTCATAACAACTAGATGGCGTTGTGGCCAGAAAATCCATATTAAATCTTCTATTTAATCCAAAGTAAATCTTAATAAATTTGTATATCTTGCAGTCATTTCAAAACACCCGTACAATACATTTTTTTAAATAAATCGACGATCCTGTTTCATATATATACTGTACTTCATGAAGGCGACATAAATGCCTGCAGCTACAAAGACTTGACATAAATCGTTCATTAGGTTCTTTATAATGTGATTTGAATGTAAAAACTAAATAAATATCAATTTACTGACCAAAACACTATGTTTATGAAATAAGTCAGTGAGAAACTCTTCAATAACACGCATATTTATAAAATACGTACCAATTATTATAATGTAATAATTCTGTATTTGAACATAGATTAATTTTACTGCCAACATAGCCAAACACAAAAACCCACTTGGTTTGAGTAATCGTACTTATAGAAATCGTAAAATGTATAAAAACAATTAAAAAAGTTCGTTTATTCTTTAAACATCATTATATGTATGGTGGATTTTTTGTTTCCGTCTGGCAATGTCCTTCTTCTTTTCTTTCTTAGATTTTGACAAATCACCACATTTAACAAACTAATGTATCCAAATTACACATTGTGTTTATTAAATTTTCAATTTTATTGAGATCTGTGACATAAATTTATTATTCATTTATTGAATTCATTGTAGATATTTGAAAAATTAAGAAACCTAGAAATTTGTAGAGTACACGAAGAAAATTACCACATTATAATTATTGCTTTAAAATCCGCGGTTATCCTAAATAATTATGCATGTGAAATATAATGTACATTTTTGAAATTATACAAATCTTTTAGGAACAATATAAAATGTTACAAGAGATTGAATGGCAAATAATTTCGTCCGCTCACATACTGACGAAATCGCAGATACAGTCAAAAATTACGAAAGTGCAAATCAGTTAAAAAAATGAACGATACAAGCTTTTGCTTTAAATGAAAGAAAGGAATATAGTAGGAGAAGAGTGAAAATGAAATAAAACATTGCTCATATAAGATTAAGAATATCGAAACCTCATTGAGCAGAATAGTTTAAAAACAGTATAAAAATACAAAAGAAGAATGAAAGAAAATTAAATACTTTGGTTTAAGTTGCATAAAGCATGTTATAAAAAATCTACTAACACTGTCTAATTCGTATCTAATGAGTATAACTAAAAACCCTTATTAAACCGACTGTCATATAGTGCATTATTCGAGATCTACATGTTTACGCAAATATTTACGATGTTTGATATATTAGCGAACTGCGCACACGCACTGACCGGATTTAACTATAATCGAGAATGTTTTTGGCAGTGCATCAATCAAACCCGGTTATTATCGTAAAAAATACATTTACTACAGACTGCGTACTTTTCGTTATTTCTATCAGTACGTTTAATTTATTCATTTACTTGCAAAATCGTAATAATTGTTATAGGACAGTGCACTCAAAAGAGCATTGTTTATGCTCTTGCTAAAACGAAACATTACTGCCTTTAAAATAATTGGTAAAGATTCGACACGCTACAAACATCTTATATTTGAAGCAAACGAAAAATTGAATAATGCGAAACAATTGATTATTGAGAGATATGAACGAATATTCTAACATTGCCTAAAACGATCTAAAGATCACAGTTATGTTGAGTTCAGTTTTAAAACCGAGGGAACGTCTAGTCGACCAATATTTCGTTATTTCCTTTTTCGATTGCGGCTTGACTCCTAGTCTTTCGGCCCCTGGATCTGCTACGTGGTTGTTTTTCTTTGACAACTTTCTTCTTTCTAACAACATTGCCACGACTGCGAGCTGATGTATAATCGGGCTCATAATCCGGATCGTTCGCATCTCCTTCACCTATTTGGGGGTCTTCATGTCTTTCCCCGTCCAGTTCAACTATTTCCACAATCCCTGGTAAATTATCTTCGTTACGTTGGTACTCTAAATCCTCATATGTGTCATGGTATCCGTCAGTGACGTCACGGCCCCTAATCGCCTGTCTAGCCCTCACGTCCAATTGCTCGGGGCCCGGCAGATTGAAATTCTGAATGAAGCAGCAAAGGAAAGGATGTCGGAAAAAAGAGGTATGGAGGGTGGAGGGGATTAAAAAAAGCGTGTTAATAAAATTAAAAAAATGACTAAATTAAATCAAGCTGTGATGTGGTTTAAAATCAAATCAACTGTGAGGATAATGGTGTACTCGGTGTGGACATGCCTGATGACAGGTGGCAATGTACTAGGCCAATGATATCTAGGTCATCACTTTGTAGTGCAAGGTCTTTTTATAAGTGTATAAAGTGCATTCATAGTATAAATAAAAGAGAAAAATACATTGCAGGTAATAACAGATAGTAAGTAGGCAATAAGACGAAGATTTTCGAGCCATAAATACAACTACACACTACTCGGACATCTATCGCCGGCTTTAGTTAGATAAGTTTGAACAATGGCAATTTTGAATAATGAACTTTTTATTTAAATCAATAGTTTGTGTGATTCTATACTAGTAAAATTAGTGTCTTCTTTTACTTACTTACTAATTGAACTTATTAAATAAAATAATAAATTGTAAAAGAACTCTAGGTAATAGAACTTAAGAGCATATTTGTCGGTTTCAGTGTAGTATGTAGAGTACCAGGTTGTTTTTTTTTGTTATATAAAAGTTTTTGGGACTCCTTAGCTAAATAGAAATACAATTAATGTTTTTCCCCGTTGCAGAAGTCTACTATTTATAATTTAGCCAGTTTTCATCATTTGGAACAATTGTTTGCCAACTGCATTTTTGCAAAAAACGTCGTGTACTATGAAATTTTTATCATATTAAGATTAGCTGCTATTTAACAAAATCTTTGCGAAACAGTAAATAACGTGATGTGCTAACATTGTACTGTTATCAAACACCCCACACCGTTGCATCGGTATATTGACATCAATGCGACTAAATTGGTGAGAAAACAACATTGAATGAACAATCAATTAACACTTTCAACTCATTACATGTTAAGAGTTACAAGCCCGCCGTTACCACGTTTAATTTAGCTTAATTCTCTTACTGAACTTGTGAGGGGAAATAAAAATAAACATGCAGTACATAGCTATCCTAAAGTGCTTTTAAGCTGCTAATTTCAAATGAGAAAAAGTATATCAATTAATTATAAGACGATGACTTATAAAGACCAACCAGATGTTGCCTACACCAACGTTTGGTCTCTTAGTTAGAAGGCTGGCTTAGCGATCGACTGCTTTTTTATGGTCTTAAAATTTGCTGCAGATAATATATATAGTACAAATTGTAATCAATATAATATTACACTTCTTTACTCATAAAGGTTTTTGAATTAAAGCATGTTTAACCTTACTATCATTAAATCAACTCCAAATGAACTTAGCAGTCAGCACTTAAGGACAGAAATTTAGTAATTTTATTTACCTTTATAGCAGTTTGCATAATGACTGTGGTAGCGTAATTGACGCCTTTGGTGCCTAAATTGAGCACGGTATGGTAACCTTGGTCTTTGGCTTTTGCAATGTACTCATCTATTTCCTGTAATATCACATGAACAAACATTATAGACATAGATAATTTGTGGCGGGGTTACTTTTTTTAAAGAATTTTCCGTTATTTCTCTGTTCTGCCAACCATGTCTCCCCCGCAAGATTCAGATAGAAGAGAAGTATGAAGAAATGTTAAAGTCATGAAGGATGATATGCGCACCAATGGTACATCAAGGGATACCACGAGACCGCATGAATTGAAGAAGACAAGTAGGCAAATAGACACGTCGAACTTTACCGGTATTTATCTATCGAACGGTTATAATTCTGGTCTGGGTTCAGGATACTTGCTTTATATTACCCGCAACAATAGTGTAACTTGCTTAGATTGGAAATATACAATTATTATATTTATTAGGCAATGTATAATATCTATAATATTAGTAAAATTCTAAACATACCGTGTTTGTACATTGAAGCTATTAAAAAAAAACAACTGGAATAGACTATATAAACGACGGAGAACACGATGCCTTTTTTAGATTTCTTGTCTGTTTGTTCGTGATTCAGGTAAAAACTACAGGGCCGATTTTAATGCGGTCTTCACTGATCGACAGCTAATTCTTAGCTTAAACTCTGCTCTACTTTTTATCCTGGGAATCCCGAGGGAATTTTTCTGAGGATGATTTAAAATGGCCAGATAAAAAAAACAAGGTCCAATACGATTTTTACTGATTAATATAATAATGTAATAAAATGTGTGATATTTTTTATGCCAGGAATCCCGTTTTTTTCCAGGAGCGATTTGTAGTTGTCCGGGTGCATAAAAATTAGCTTATTCCGACAGTGTTTACTAAAACGATAACTTACATTCTTTTCTAATGCTGCGGTACTTTGTGTCCCAGGCATATCCTAGTTAATAATACTTGTTGTATTTACCTGTTCGCGCCTGCATAGCGCTGGATGCACGAACTTCCTGTACAGAATCGAGGAGCCCTTCGTAGCTGGAGAAAGCAACCACAGAACGAGCACTATCTTGACTTCGTAGTAAAAAGGGAACCACGAGAGGAAAACATCCGTGAACGTCTCTGTGCATGTGAATAACGCGAAGACAATCCAGTACATCATCCATTTTACCTGAAAAACATATTGCAAAAGTTTAATATCCTATCAATTTATTTAAAGGAGACACTTTATGAGGATCGATGTTTCTTATACCTAACATGAGCGATTATGGGTTGTCTATATACAATTTCATCCCCCATTTTATCGGCTTCAAGATTTTATTAATCGAAACAAAAGGTCGCTTGTTTTTTCCCCAGGTAATGTATCTCAATTGCCCGATTTAATTTACGTAGATCCATTCAGCCCTTTAGTGTTAAATTCATAATGTTTGTACGAGTGCAAAATAACGAAATGATTCGTCGTTTTATTTATATATTGTGTAGTAGTAGTTATTGGATACTTTACTTTATATGAGGAAAATAATGTAATTAATATTTTACCTACTTCATTATTTTTGACCCAATTGTTTTGTTGAAATTATTCTTTAGTTTCCATAGTGCGTAGTTTTGTAAATTTTACGGAATTATCAGCTAAGCTCATTTAGAGATATTTGATATTTTAATTGATCTAACATTATTCAACACTGGAGCGACTAATTGATGGTAGGAAGTCGGGAACAAGTTAAAGGACACAGAATTAACCCAACCGTTTCAAACAACGAGAGCGTGCATCCGTAACAAGGCCATTGTAGCACGTATTTTACTAGAGCATTTGTTATACGTTACGGAATTTTCATAGCAGAAAATTGAAGCTCGATACACAACAAATGGAATAACAATGAGCATACTAAACAATTCCTGTTTTCACAATGCATTATTAAGTAGGAGAAAATTATAAAATACTATTCCGAGCGTGGATATTTCATGTATATCATTTTAAGAAGTTACTCACGTATTCCTTTAGGTTCTTCGTTCGTACCGCTTTATAAGATGCATAAGCCGGGTAGAGGGTTCCGAATACTAATCTGCAAAATGGATACAGGACCAAGTAAGAGATCATTCTCGGTGCTACCAATCCTGTGGTCACAGCTAGAGCGCCGAAATTGCCCAAAGTAACACTAGGGATGCATTTGCTTAGAGCAACCCCTATGTTTATAGCGAATCGGTTCCAGACTTTTCCACTCGTGCGATCGAGATGGTAGTCATAGTAATCGTCGCAATCCTCGACAGCGTTTGGGTCGTATTTGACAAGTTCACGGTTTCCGTGTGAGGTCGAAGCGACACGAGCGTATTCGGACTCGAGCTTGTTGACAATGAGTCGGACGCTGGACAACCCAAGGCTCAGAACTGGCAGGCTAGGCCTATCGTCACGGTTACGACGCGCGCGACCTGCCTCCATGGATACGATAATAATGACATTACAAACTTGGAGGCATTATACACTGTTGCAGAAACTTATGTCGGTTTATTCGTGTCTGTTTGAGTAGGCCATATGCGCTTTAAATAGACGCGTATGCGCGTGAAACATGGTCGATACTGATTTTATATCGATCAATTGCTTTGTATAAGGTGTGTTTGTACCTTGTAAATCAATATTTATGTGCAGGCTGAGGCCGCCGAGACAGTGTTTAGATTGGAAAGTAAATAGTATACGATCACAACAGCCTTGGCAGTTTGCAATTGCACACAATTTCCAATGGTAAAAAAAATAATTTCCTAGCAGTAAAGTGAACAATTGTTTAAATCTTAAATGCCATGTAATTTCAGCTAGTTTGTGAACGCTTATTGTCAACGTAGCCAAGATAAAAGAGCTAAATGGCAGTGGGCGGAGAACGTTGGCTTTGAACTTTGGCATTGAAATAGGTTTGAATGGTAATCAACTCGAAATAAAACTAAAGTGAAACTTGTAGACATTCTATAACCGCACCAATAAATAATTTAGAACAATTGAATTATTAATGTAAACTTTCGACTTGTATATAAATTTGTAAATCCAAATAAAGATATACAAGTTGCAGGTGCCTAGCAACTGTAATAGGCTAAAATATTCTGTTACCTGTCCATGTAGTGTATAATGAACGTGACTTGTGAAAATGCAAGAGTGCGTAAAAATTTAACAAGCCACCTAGTTCTCTAAATGTTGGTATGTTCTTCTTAAAACCAATTGATTCTCAATTTTACATAGATAATAAATAATTACTTAAATATGAGAATTAATGAACCGATGATATCATTATATCAAATTTGGTATACATATTTTGTATTTTCGACAAAGGTAAGTTCCCATGTTGTCGCGCTGTTCTTCGCAAAATTTATACGATATGCGAGTGTCATCGCGACGATTGGCTACTAACGACACGAATACCACAAATTATGCATACTGGGATATACATATCCCATATTATAACGGATATGAGCATAAGACATAATACTTGCTATCTCGAAAAAAGAAACAATGATTGCGTGATACAGATTCATAGTTTACACGAACGAACCAGAATATATTTTACTAGATTCTGGCCGGGACTTCGTCAGCGCGGAATAGTTACTTTGGGCTAACGCTAACTTTAACCCGCGACTTTGTTCTCTCAAAAGGTAAAACAAACCACCGATTTGGAAATATTCTTCACTGGTGCTCCGCTCCTATTGCTCTTAGCGTGATGGTATATAGCCTATAGCCTTCCTTGATAAATGGGCTATCTAACACTGAAGAATTTTTCAAATTAGAGTAGTTCCTGAGATTAGCGCGTTCAAGCAAACAAACAAACAAACTCTTCAGCTGTATATATTAGTATAGATTTATATGTGTGATTCTGAATTTTGTGATTAGTAATTGGTATGCTTATTCTCGGTACATTACCATAGGATATATTTTTTAACCATAACAATAGGGAGTACAAAGTATTCACCTTTTCTGCCTAATTTTTTTTTTAAACCAATCGCCAAACAAACACGTTGTATATCCTTAAGCTAAGCAAGTTACGCTTGTGTTATGGGTAATATCTAACGGGTCTCTCTGGCGCCGATCCTATACACCCAGACCATAGTAAATAACAAAAAGTTCGTTTCCGAAATGTACCATGCCAGGAATCTAACCCGGAACCTCTGCGATCCAGAGAGTTTGGCCGGTTAAGACAGCCCGCTCAACAACAGAGGCCGTCCAATATATAACACAATGCCAGGTGGTAGGGCATTTGCCCGACTGGATGGCTACCACCCCTGGTCTATAGTAAGCTGCCATAACAACCTTGAGTTGTGTTCCGGCATTAGTGACCAGGTTCCAGTATCCCTTAAGAGAGCAGCAGCGCATTTGTAGCACCTGTGGCGTTGCAAATGTCCATAGGCGATGGTAACCGCTTTCCATCAAGTGGGCCGTCGGCCTATCTGCTGAACTCCTCAATAAAAATAAAAACAATAGCCTCTGTACATTAGTTAGAAAGGGCTGCGCAGTGATTGACTTTGGCAGTGATTTTGACTTTGCAAGAACAAACAGCTCTCTGTCTGCAGCTTCTTGCGGCTATAAAATTTTGCACGGCCTCAAAAACATTGCATAGAAGCCAAAAATCTCACACGATACTTCATTCATAGTTCATAAATGGATATAACAATATAAGTACTCTAAATTGAAGATCTACAAGTGCAAAAATACTTGCACGACGGATGCAAGCAATGCAAGACAGGACAATTCTTCGAATGATGAATAATAAACGGACGATAGAGCAATGTAGCTAGAACCAATTTGATATGAACCACCCCGTCCTACAAGTGTGCTTAGTAAATCATTGGCCATGTTGATTCACAATAGACTGGTCAGGTTTAAAAATAAATAAGACAATCGTATATTGCAGATGCACGACTTATGTTTGTGTATAGAAGAACAATAATTATGTATAAATACGTAATACTACTACGTTTTGTTTTGCTATCAATGGCTATAAGAGAAACAATGATAGGTCAGTTTACATATCACTGCTAATCGAACAATAAGCTACTGAATATTAAAGACTATTAACAAACAATGTTATAATTAAACAAGCATATGTCATTCTATCCGCAACGAATGATCCTGTAGAAGTAATGAAAGGCAACTTTTAATTTTTGACATTTTACTACCAAATTATAAAAAATATTTATTTAATCGAAGATACCCTTATTCCGTTTTTTCCAAAATAATGAACCGTATAAGGAGTCATATATTAATATCTGTTATCAAAGGGAATACACACAAAATTTCAGTAATTGGATCACTCCCAATACCGTGGAGAAGGAACAAAGAAATAATGCAAACATCCAAACAGATCTACTTTCAGTTTTATGCAATACTAGAGTTTATCCTGCACCTGCGCTTAAAAAACAGGCGTTAATACAGGTTATATTGTATTAAATTTTTATGTTTGTGTTATTTGTCCCCGGAAGATTTATTTTATTTTATAACGCAAACTATCCCATCTGTCGGGATGAAATATTTCTACGACTATATCCATTTTCGGCATTCAGACAGACAGATAGAGTTACTATCGCATTTAATTTATATATTGTTTTTTTATTTCTATAAACTTGAAATGATTGGTCTTCCACACAAAGTTTCATCCGTTATTTCAACCCGTGCTAGTTTATTTATCTAACCCCGTCTATCTATCTGTAAACTACATAAACGACAAAAACTACTCCAATACAAACAAAACAGAACTACGTTTAACCTATCACAGAAATTAAGTGTGGTAACTTCGGACCAGTGTTTGGCTCAATTTCAAATAAAACTAAAATAGAAATTCTTTTAAATCATATATCCGCTGTATAAAGTATCGATGACGATATCTACTTCATGTCATACCTAGTGAATACCAATGTTATTTAACTGGAACATCACGCGAATCGAACACACACGCACACGCATTTTGGTTTGATTTCGCCACTGGCTAACTCCGAATTCTAAAATAAGCACGAAACTCAATACGATCGCTCTAAATCCCCAACCGACCGTTTAGAAATGTTTCTTTAATGTGTCATGTTCTTAAGATGCTAGTATAAGAAGAAAACTGTTACAATTATACAGTAGCAGGAGCTCTCCACGCTGGTATGTTCACTTCAACTTTAGATTGGTATCTAGTGAAAGCTACTCTACTTTCAGGGATAAAAAGTATAAGTACTACGTTCATCCCCGTCACCGAAAGCACAAAATTATGTACCAAGTTTAATTACAGTCGTCTAAATGCCCTAAACTGTGAAAAAGGAAGAAACATACAACCTGACCTTCACGTTTGTATATTAATAATATATGAACAAAATATTCAGTTATACCTTAAGCATATCTAAAATCTTCATGTTCCCATAACGTAACGATCTTATATAGTAATCTAAACTTCTATATGCATTTTAACCAAATTTGTTCACTCTTTATAAACTCATTTAATCCAGTAACATATCCCATCGTTATTCGACGACGTATCCCATTAAAACCCGAAGTGTTTCGAAAGCAAGCTAGAAAAGTAACCGGTTATATTATATTTTACAAAAATAAACACGCGTTGCATTTGGGTCAAGAACCTCCGGCTCGTTGGGCGGACTGCATCTCGGTTCATCTCACGATGTTCCTTGTTAGAAGCCCTTTGTTCATATACTAACGAAGCAGGGCTGCCAATGCTATTGATACTAAAATAAATGTATACTACAATCCGTCAACAATGAAAATAAATAACTGTTCAATACTACAAGGCCAGTTTCAGCCTTGCCTTTGTGTAGTGAAGCGTAATTACACTGGTAGGTTTCCAAAGGTTATCTGATCTTATATTAGTCATAGTTAGCTTTGTTAAATGTGGGTAGTACCTAGATATATTTTGAATATATAAAATAATAATTACAAGCTTTGCATCAAGTGTAACCTATATTCAAGTCACGTTTTTGTATGTATGCATCCTGGTATTCATTAATGAATCCTTTCTAATAGTTGGTACTGTTAGCATTGCACCAAATATGGCGCGTGCGCATTGTAGCATCACTTTATTCTTCAGGGCTAAAGAAACTAGTTGAGCGTGGATGTATTCGATTATAATAATTCACAGATTATAACAAACAAAATTCTTCTAAGTATTTGATAATAATTTCGAAATGTTCAAAATGCTAATTTTAAATAATCATATACGAACAAACACTGCCACGAAAATGTTCTCGAAGGATCAAATTCAAATGTTTTACTGAAACTAAGTTCCGATGAAAAATGTTTTTGTTATACATTAAAATTAAATTTATATCCTACTTTGTGTATAGAGAGCCAGGGTAGTGCCTTACTAGTATTTGACAAAAATTCGTATTTAATGATGTTTTCACTATAACTGAGATTTGGAATTTGAATATACTTAATTGAATCTTCCATTACTGTCATATATAGATTTTCAAGTGAAAAGACTATGAGATTCAAATGATATTCGGTCTTAGTATCTTAAAGGACTTTGTTGGTTGATTATACATACTTATTATCATGCCTATTTCGCTTAGGGGTAGGCAGAAACGATGGATTTCCACTTGCTACGATCTTGACATACAACTTTTGGTTTATCATCAATGTCATCATACACACATGATTATTATAGGTCCTTTTACCTGGCAATTCTTTAAGACATATGCGATTTGATTGTAGTATGTCGCAGTCTACCAGCACCAACTCTACCATCCACATATCATGGCTGACTATAGTACTATACAATCTACATTACCTATGCGAAATGTTTGCGAAGATCAAGAGGCTGCAATAATCTTTTCAAACCGCATTTAAATACATACTTAATATTATCAGAAAACTGAACTATCTCAGAAGTTTTACTATTACTATATATATGTGAAATATTCATACAAAATAACTGCGTAAGCGACTTTGTTTAGATGTTTCTGTATTTAGTTGTTACTGCGTTATTACCTTAGACATTTATCTATTATCATTATTCTAGATGGAAACTATATCATTATAATATAACATTTTGTAAACGTCACTTTTATCACGTGTTACAAATTAATACATATATTATTCTTAATTCTTATGCGCATTAGCTTTGATGACTTACGTGTGACGTATCTACTTAAACCGTACCATATTATTCTTAAAATTATTATAGTTAAACTAAAGTTAAAATTATATGAAACAATATTCACAAACTTTTACAATTTTCCATTCTAAGAATATAACAACCTCAATACACTTCCTGTGTATTGTAAGAATCGGTCAAGCATGCCATTGGTTCATTATAATTTCAAATTACCAAGGCGTGCGTTCGTAATAGATGATCTTTAACCAAAACAGTATTGTACTTAAAAAGACCAAGTACCTGCAAGATAACCATATCGGGTACTTTGAATAGCGAATAAGGATGTGGGATTTCGTGACCACAAGGATTTTGCTCAAGTTTTAGCTTTGAGAGAATTATATCAACTTTACGAATTTGCAAATACGTTCTCAGTTGTATTATTTTAGTTGGTCTGGCCGTATTGTATTGCATGTTTGCGCTAATTTGGACGAATAATTTACCCGATCAATTTCAATAACATAAAGGAACGGTCTGTTTCATTAAGATTCGCGTTCTCGCAACGTAACGATATTCGGATTGATTTAATGATACAATTGTGAACGTAGCATAATGTATCTTAATTTATGTCGATGTCCATATTCAGTCAACAACCGCCAAGTAAAGACTGCGTCACGAGCATTGACTGACAACCGCTTTACTCCATATTTATATTCAACAACATCAATTTCATTATGTGTACATATCGACTTAAAACAATTCTGCAACTATTGAAGAAATGAAAGATGTATGAGAAAAGTTTATATTCTTTACATGCGATGCAATTGCCATTAAATGCACTCGATATGTGATTTCCTGTAAAATAGTTTCACGGAATTTGTAAGAATATAAAGCGGAAAGGAAAGAATCTATTGATGGCGCGTAGTAATTTAACTAGATTTGCTAATATAATATTTGATTAAACCGTATTATTATTACTTTTATTTAACAGTTAAAAAAACCTACTTACTGTACAAAACAATTGTAATGAATTTCATTTCATTGTAAAATATGAGAGAAAGGTGTTGTAGCGAAGAAAGATATTACAGGCAGGGCATGTCTGTCTGTAATGAATCCGACAGTTCGCCGGTGATGGAAAAATAATTTACAATAACACTCGTAGTAATTTCTTACTTAGTTTCACATTTCTTGTCAGCAAATATTACATTTCCTGTACGTGCCAATATGCGCTGCCTCGTTTAATTATGCCATAGCTATTTTGGGGTTAACCTACTTGTACTACGTTAATGTTGCCCCATTCTAGTGTATCGTGATTATTAATGTTATAATAAATGAAGTTAATGTTTTTTGTGTTGATATTTTGTTCTTATGAGAAACCTCGTCTTGAAAGGTTGTTAAGAAAACACAGTTTGCAGTTCATTTTATATTTGGTAGCAACATTTGAACAACCAATAATATAAACTATTCGATATTCAAATATAAATTACAACTACATGATCCTCATAATAAATAGTTATTCTTATATCAAGTTTCGTACGTGAAGACATTAAAAAGAATACAATACACCAAATTATGTCATCCGCAAAATTCAGGCTGGGTAAGAGTTATTCAGCCAAGGCTGTGCCTAAAATGGTAATACAAGTATTCGCAATAAGAACATAAAGTGTCGAAGTCAAGGTGTACAACCGCCTGCAAGCGCAAAACGATTGAGCGCACTCGGAACAGACACTAATAACACCGCGCAAGACCTATTGTCGATAAATGAATCACTCTACAGTTAGGTGTCAACGCACTTCACTAAACTGGTGTCGGATAAGCCGGCGACGCGGGCGCAAACAGTGGGCGCTGCAGACTAAAGTCGGGCGCAACTGCAGAGGAGAGGCGAACGGCCGGACTCCGACGAAAATAACACCCGGCAGTGCAACCGGGATACCCTGATGACGAATTCCACTAAGCGACTACCGCTTCTTTGTTTAACGTAGCACAATAGATTGCGTTACAGCTATAAACTTTTGATACAGTAAAAAATAAATTAAATGTACCGACAGCTGCACTTTCCTCCGTGAAAGCCAGGCAATGTCTGAAGGTGAAATTATACAGTTACAGACAGACGTTTTTGTGGTCATGCCAAATTTAAGATGACCAACCAATCCAAAAACATAGAAGATTGGATTCTTGCCAATTCTGTTTAAATTGCCAACACAATTATTACATAGAAAACGATATACATCTCTGTACTCGTATTTTGTTATGTGAGCCAGATTTAATATTTAGCACTTTGGCTATTGCATTAAACATTACATTGTGAAATTATATAGACAATTTACTTAGCATTGAATTGTGAATGATTAAATGAAAATAAATGAATAAACCGTTTTCTGTATTACATTTATTTCACAAGATATGTGAACACACTGAATTTCCACTTGTTACAATCCTAGTTTACATGTCCACTTGTCTACTTTCATTGAGCACTTCATGCATTTATTCATAGTAGGAGTCGCCCAGTGGTCGAAATTCGACAATAATTAATTCAAGTTATAAGTTTGAAAATTATTAAGGTTCTGTTGTCAAAGACTCTTCTATAATCACAGATTTCGCCAAGGCCACTCTGTTAATTTTACTTTAACAATAAACAAAAGAGTAAAATTATATAATTATTATGTGTATGTGTCAAATACATGGTAGTGTGTGTAATGTTTTTTAATTGATTTAATGTATTTTTATGTATAATTTAAAAAAGAAATTAGCATTCTGCATGTTATTATTAATTTTCGTAGAAAGGGTACAAGTTTTTCCTTCACATATGAATAAAATGATTATTATATCTATACTAAACAATTATATTTCTAAACATGGAACATTCACATTAATTGTAAACATGAATCCAAACTCAAAAACATGTTTTGCATGATAATTAATTAACTGAGGGTGGGCACAAGAATGTAACAAATCGCCGAAATATTTTACTTGAACTAAAAACTCTAACTCTGCTTACTATTTGTATTCTAATTTTTTATGTAGATTCATACTCTATTATGTAAATGTGTTTGAATATATGTTTTTTCCATTGTTAAAATTTTGGAAATGCACCAAATACAATGAAGTTTGTTATAAGAACTAACATGAACATATTAGGATGAATACAGCATTTCTATCTGTAGAATATGATCTATTTTAGGGCATACAGATTGGACTGACATTAAGAGATTATGTGGTAGGATAAAGCACATTTATCTCGAGAGTATTTATTTACAAGGCACTTACTAAAAAAAATATCTAAAAACTAGGGACAGAGACCTATTGACAGATCACACACTGAAAGCTTGCTTCTAAACCTTAACAAAAAATTTCAAGACATTCATATACAGAGAGATTTTTTTAAGTGGGCCTTCAGGGCCAAATCCTAGACTGACCTAAATAGTGAATGGAAAATAGAACATTTTGTGCAAAAAAGATGTTTTTGCTTGGTTTGCCATTTGACATTTCTTTATAGAAATTGATCATTACAAGCTACAAATATGTATATATGTGTTTGTATAATAATACTTAATGTGTTTATTTGTTCAAAATTAGCCAATTTGATTCCCAACAAAGGCAATAGATTTTTCAAAAATCTATTGATACCATTTTAGTTGTCATCTTAATTAGCCTCAAGACTCCTTTTCAGTTTCTTTCACTATTTCATATAGTTTATGATTTAAACCTGAAGATCCCCTTGAAAAATCTTCCCTGTATAAGGCAAACATTTATTCATACTTTCAGTTGCTTCACTAGAGAAGTGTGAGGCATAATCTGGTTTATAGAAATTTATTGATTTCAGCAGAATCAAATTTACTGATGTACACTATAAGCACCATGCTTTTACAGAGTATGTGATTGAGATTGACCTGCAATTGGCAGTATCAGCAGTGCTATCTTTTTTTAGTACAGGCAGCACATAATGAGAATTGTAAGAGAGGTATTAAAATTATGCAAGTTCAATAACAATTTTGAGGGCTACTACTTAAATTCCATCCAGCCTCTGGCTTTGCTCACATCTAGAATGTGCATTCTGCTAACCTCAATCTGCCGGAAGTTATATATTTGACTAGAAGTGTATATGAAGACATGCACATATGATGTGTTGACACAAAACTGAATGAACCAATTGTTCAAGATATATGCAAATAAAGTGAAAAGTTTTAGTTAATAATAATATATCATATTTGCTGACTCAATACAGAAATCCATGGACTAAAGTCTTAATAGTAAACCATTGAACTGAGATTAAGGCATCACCAACTTTCATAACCACTCTTTTCTAAAAAATTGGTAGCAAAGCAAAAAAAAGCAATTCTTTTTTAATAGTCATAATGCAACCTAATACAGACAGTACAAATCTTCATTTAAAGTGATAACCTGAGTTGTCAAGTTATGATTGACTGGACAAGTTAACCCATCAATTTATATTTGACACACTAAATATAAGGCAACTTATTCTTTACAATATTCAATTAATGTAAATGTAATTTTTTTTATTTTTATTGCAAGAGTTCAGCAGTCAGGCAGACTTGATGGAGAGTGGTTACTAATGCCTATGGACATTTGCAACACTAAAGGTGATACAAATGCAGTACTGCTCTCTTAAGGGAGACTGGAACCTGGTCACCAATGTCAAAACACAACCCAAGGCTGTTATGGCGGCGTGCTCTAGACCAGGGGTGGTAGCCATCCAGTCTTTTGTCGCCTTATACGACAGGCCATCCAGCTGCAAGATTGTATTCTTTCGCTGTTTCTGCACGGATAAAATTAAACGACCCTTAACACTTTAATAACGAGACCTGCGTTAGAAATTGAGTAAATCAATATTTTAATTAGAAAATGTTTTACGATTATGAATCTTTTTAGATAAGACAGTTTGGAATGAAAATGGATAATAAGCATTAAAATTTAGAATGATAATCCTGAATTTAATGATTTTTCGTACATACTTTAAGATAATGCCGGGAATAAAATACATAGCCAATAAATAGTTATAGCTATAATGAATAAAATAACGCATACGATTTTATATTTTTACAAAGACAGCTGTTTTATGAATTCATTCCAATATGTGAAATTAAAACACATTAGCTGTATTACTATTATACGTGTATGAATAAATTGAGAAAAATTGAATCCATTTCAAAATAAAATCACTATTTTTTTTAATTTCAACAAAGAAACTCTTTTTTATCTAAAGTAAAACGTCATTATGTATAAAAATTGTATAGATATAAAATTATACACTTACATGACCAGGCGAGAAATTATTGATGATATCATTATTAATAATATTTTCACATTAAAAATCACTCAAATATTCACAATAGAAAACATAGCAAAGCACCTGCGATCGACAAATACGCTCAAACCGCCATATTGCACTTGTAGTGACATTTGACAGTTGTTTTGATCACGTGACCACTGCCAGAACAAATCAATATTAATTATGGTTGCTATACGGTCTATACGTGCTCCACTGCATTAAGTTTATATATTAAACATGTATGAAACGGTCTTTTCAAATCGTTAAAAAAGTTGTGAAAAATAAGAAACATTGCCTTCATTAATATTGCTATGAAAATCAATCATTACATCAATACTGCTTTCTGTGTTCGTACACACTTGCTGTATTAAATAATGCAAGTAATGCCATCTATAGAGATTTGAATGAATCTTGGAAAATAGGTTTAGTACTCACTCTATGCATTTACATTTTATTCAACTATTAAAATATTATAAAGTTGTACCAGCGGAACTATTCACGCTTACAGTTTAGCTTTTGTAAGAATTCTTATCATGATCGTTGGTTGCAAGTACTAAACTTCATTAATTTACTTAAAATGCATCCATGTGTTTGTTTGACCTCTTATGAGATCGGAGCGTAGATCTTGAGGCCACACCAATATACTGATTTCAATTTACAATTCACACTGTCTAAAGTGACACAGATATTATATTAAAAACAATTGAAGACATGAGTGGATGAAGGTGATAAGTCGCATAATTCCAATTCTGAGTAAATCGAGATAAAAGTTTTACTTTTCTTTGAAACTGAACTGAACTTAACACCTTTAGCAACGTTTTATTTCTTAAATATGCCTTATATCTATGGTCTAAGGTCTGTAGTCATTTGGTATCGACTTATAACATTCATCTACGCAAAAAAAAACCGAATATGCGACATATCACCTTCATCCACTCACGTCTTCAATTATTGTCTAAATAACTGTTGAAAATGTTTTGTTATCAAATTAACACGTATTTTACAATAAAATAGGGTACAAGACATCACCTTCGATTTTCTACCTTGATTTGAGGAGAGACTGGTTGACATAACAACATGTTTGTTACTTTATTTTGATGCACGTGGAGAGCACCCCCTGACCACCTTGTCGGAGCACAACTCCTCCGTGCCTCGCATACCCTGACGAAGCCCGCATCTAGTACAATTAGCAGCAAAGATTGGAGGAGTAATATAACTTAGAGGTGGATTTGGAGGTTAAGAATATAGATTCTACTCTACTCTGTCACTATTGCTACGTAATATTTATATCCGAAATTCTTAGTTTGTAATTTTTATAAATATTGTATTTAACTTAAGTTTAAAATACGCTTCATGATTATCGAATTTTAATTCCAAGAAGACAACTGCCACTAATAGTATAATTAGCACTAATTATATTAGTAGGTAGTTACAATGGTAGCATAAAAAAAAGAGCAAGCAATCCTTTTGGATTTGCTCGTTTATCCTAGGGAAATAGTGTCATTTACCAGAATAAAAATATCCTATACCTGGAAAGTAAGCTACCTTTGTGTCGAGTTTATTTTTCACTTCTATACCTAGCAGGCAGATAGACAATTGGCACCTGGTGACAATAAAATAAAATATCGTTAGGATAACTGTTATGTTGAGATTAAAGATGCGTGGATCCTGCCAACCACCGTGGTTAATAAATGTGGTCGGCAAGCAATGCGAGGTTTATGACTAGCAATATTACAAAAATGTTGTTAATATGTAACAAGCTTAATTGTGCTCTGAAAATAGTGCCATCTTGTAGTTTGTAGCGGAATCAAAACGTAAATTTACGTTATTGGAATTCATGTACAAGCCGAATAATTTAAAAACATAGTTAACTTTAAGCTGTGTTTTAGCTCTGTGCTCTTTCCAATTTAGTTTATTATACCTGTTTCATTATAGTACGACACAATTAAGGAAACCTGTGAATCTTCACGTTTTGGTACAAAATAATTAACTTCCAAAATTTGAGGCATAAAATATACGTTTTGCAGAAACGTTTCTTATGTTTTCCACGTAGTTTAGTTTCCCTTTGCTCAACGAAGAGTGTGTCGTGTTATTCGTTTGAACGTTGAGTTTTTTGACGTTTGTGTAGTTTTTTAAAGTGAATAATGTGATTGTGTGGTTCGTTATGGCCTATAAATACCGTGAAGATTTAGTTGGCAAACGATTTCTCGCTGTGAGTGGTGTAACAAAAATTAACGTGAATAAAGTCCCTGAATGGGGATGGAAAGCTGGTGTTATCAGGGCAGCATCACTGAAAGATAACAAGAATAAGGAGCTTCAGGTAGTAATGCTGAGCATATACAAATTCAGATATTTCATTACAGATTCTTCCACCAATACTTAATATAGTAATTTATTTTTTGTTATTTTGTTAATATAAAATAAAGAAACCAATATTTGAAGAAAAAGCAACATAATAATATATTGCACAAAATAGTTTATATCACCACTTTTATTTAAACTACTTCTGTTTTGGCGGGTAGTTTTATATTGCCCAGTCATCCTTGGCCATTTTTCATAAACTTCGAAGAATGTCATCAATGTCTTAAAACACGACTATGTAATGCAAACTTCTTAGAACGAATATGAGTTACGTGATTATATTTATCCAGCAGTTCTTTTTTAAAAATATCTAGGACACTTCTTTCCTAGAATCTTTTGTGCATGGGTCTGTAACTGAAGACTGCGACTAGTTTCTCTATGTACCCGCAATTTGCCGTATTACACGCCAAGCGGGATAGGGCGGTGGGAGGGGTAACGGGAGGACGGGTAAGGGCTTTGAGCTCGCTGTTCGGACTGTTGGGAAGGGCTCCGGGCCTGGGTCTATTTACCTACAAGCACTGGGACGTATATATATACTGGGACTGTATATTACATACATAAAAGCGTTCATTTCAGACACATAATTACTCTTCGTGGAATTAAGTACACACTGCTGCGTACTTTAATAACAGAGAGTCTAACTTGGAATCATAGTAAAATTACGCATGTTTCCTTCTATTTGATTATGGCCACGTTATTATCGTCAAGGTGTTGTTAGTGCTGATGAGACTTGAATTCACGTCTACTTAGTGGTAACACCTCCTTGAACAAAATTACGTAAGCAAATTTATAATTTAAGTCTAGGGCTTAAATATGTAATTCCACTGCTAACTGCTGATCTGGATTTGTACTAATTGAAAATATCCCATATCTCAAAAACTACTTAACGGATTATGTTAACTCACCGCAGTCTCCAGACTAGTCTACAACTTCAGATGTCGTACGTTGCTGTGAACCTGAGGGTTGATATTACATGCCTCATTTTACTTTCGTCTCTCTACCTACACGCACAACCAAAAATGAAAAAGAGAAATAAGAGACACGTTAAACAGCGGTTGCACTCCCCCTCTCGACAAAAGTGCACCTCTCAAATCTCGTCTCTGTCCACCACCATCTTGATACAAAAAAACCGAATCCCTTATTCCTGTCGGACACGCAGATAAGTCCGCCGTTAGATGTGGGCACATCTTTCATATCCAGGGTTTACCCTGGTGCAGAATTTCAAGCCACCAGCTGGTGTATGTATATAGTAATATGCTCACGACGACGTCTACTATCGGTGTTTTCGATTCCTTAAAGACCAGAGTTTCTCTACTTTACGGATTCTTGTGGACGCTAGCTTGGAGAAAATCCTCTACGCTACCGGACACACAGTGGAGATCGGGAGACGACCTGGCACATGGAACATCTTAGCAACGCGGCTGAGTGAGACCAGCCAATGAAAGTAGCCTACAGCCTATAGAATTAGGGATTCTGGGGGACTTTAATGCCTACCATCAAGAGTGGCTATTCCCATACCAGGTCACCGATCACGCTGATCGTGAGATGCGAAAATTTGCAATAGTGTCAATCTCACTCATCTGATCCAAGGAGCAACTAGGATCCCTGACCTTAAAGGTCATTTGCCAATTGCTTGGATCTTCTGCTAACCAACGATCCAGAGAGATACTAGGTTCCAATTTCATCGCCATTAGGCACTTCTGACCACTGTCTGCTATAGGCTGTATCGGTCGGTATATTTGCTGCCGGAATCCAGCTGTAATAGCTCGCGTCGAATATGGCACTACAAGGTAGCAGATTGGGACGAAATGCGTTCATTCTATGTATCTTATCTTGGTAGTCTATCTGCTTCTCTTCTCACGACTCTTCAACTTGCGGGAAGCAGTGGCTGACGTGATATGACAGAGCATGGAATATTATATTCATGTTACTATTGCTCATGGACATCTGCAACACTTAGGGAACCGATACGTTGCCTACCTCGATGAGAGATTAAATATCTGCTTTCGCCCTTTTTAAAAATTATTTCCTGGTTTCTTGATTAAGTAAAACTTTGTACCAAAAAGTTTTATTTTCTATTTTTCGAAAAAGAAATAATTAATTAAAGGCTCATAGATCGGATAGATTATAAAAGACGTAAAGCTAACATTCATTGAGTACTTTTCATAGAGCACTGGTGGGAAAAATATATATGAGGCGGAAGTTTGATCGAAAAACAGGAAACCGGGGAGATGACATTGTAAAGACAATTCCATGCATTTCGTGTTTTGCGATTCCGCCGGCACGCGGTGACCAGTCACCAGTCCACCAGGATCACCCTACGCTACGTTTACCAAGACGCGGTTGCCACTCCAAGATTCGTTTGCTCTTTCGACCGTTGGTTCTGTGACAGACGTGACTTGTATTATATGCTTAGATGTCATTCTTTCACACTAAAACACAGGAGTTTTTTAAATAGTTACAAGAGGTTAAAAAATATTGATATTGATGATATTAATAACTACAGGTAGAAAAATTATTGCAATTATTTACAAAATTTGTACAGACGTGAATGCACATGGCGCGGGGTTCGTCGACCCCGCTCTCACCGAGCCAGTGTTCGATGCACCGACCGCTGTATCCGAACGCACCTCCGCGCAGCGTCGACAATCTCGAACAAATCTGGATTTAGAGAAAAAAAACAAGAAAAATTCTTTTATCGTTTAAGGATTAGGTTTTTTTTTTACAAAGGAGAAGACGCCATATGGTAATTTAAATTATATTGTCTTTTTTGATTATAGTTTGTCAGTCTTCTTTGTAAAATATAAAATATTTAATTGTTCTAGTTTGTCAGGTAGCTCGAAATACCGTTTAAAATAAAGATCACAAATCTAAATCTGAAAATAGCAATATGAACACAATTCTCTTAAAGTTTGCTTTGTTGCAAACTATGTTACAATAAATCATAAAATTAATTTATTATAAAAGAGTAGGTGCTAAAATACCGTACTACATATATATACCTAAAAATATTTTTAATAACTGTTTAAAATGTGAGTAGTTTAAGTTATGAACTTATGACGTCATAACTTGCTATTCGTATGCAAAATCTAGGAAGCATCAGCGTTTTGTAACATGATAAAAAGTATTTCAGTTGACTTGCCTGTTAACAAACCTATTTATTATAATCGAGGAAATTTCATAACTTAAATGTTTCTGTTTTGTCGCGTAGATTATAATCTGTAGCTAACTAAATCTGAAAATATGAACAGGTGGATGAAAATCATGCGATAAAAATGTTTGTTTCTGATACATTGGAATAAATGCTCATAATACGACAAGTTGAATAAAAGAGAGATGAAAAAAGGGATGGATGGATGGAAAAGACACTTTACTAACTCTAAATGCCCTGTCATTTAGAGTTAAAAGATAGGTAGGGTAAAAGAAAAGATAGATGTGGATAATAAGGTTTATTAAAAGAGCTGGAATGGATGGGAAATCAACTAAGTTTCAGATTCATTCCTAATTTCACATTCAAGATATCATACGTTCCGACGTTGTATCAATATAATTTTTCAGTATGTAGTACCATGTTCTGCATAGTTCGCACTAATACACACATACACACAAGGTCTAATAAGTTTTATTATGCATATAAATAAAGTAGTAAACGTTAACCTTTATTATTGTAAACTAATGTCCTATGCGTCATTGTGCTTTAATCTTTTAGTGAGACATTTTCGAATCGAAGTTCATAATATTTTTTAGTTTTTTAAATTCCTCCAAGAGAGAATGCCACTTACGATATAATTTCTATTCCTTATTTCTTTTACTTTTATAAAAAAATGTAGTAGAAACTCGTATTTTTTTTAATTGTAACGCTGATACGTTTAATATTAGAGTTACTATTTTGAAAAAAATCAACTAAATTGAATCGATTCCAATTCGAAGCACAGAACTTAATGAACCAAATTTATGTTCATATAAATCCTCTAAATTGAAACAGAAATGAACCGTCTAATAATGGCTAAACTAAACCTGAAAATAATATGAAAAACTTCTTCGAGTTAGTAGAGAATAAGTTTGAACAACATCTGAGACAGTCCGTCTGACACTTTCTTTTATCTATAAAAAGTCATGAGTCAATTATACGTGCGACAAAATATTGTAATTTATTTCATTGCACGTAACTGTCACGTACTTAACAGTACATTATACATACGTAGAACGTTCAAAATGAAACGACGGTTACAAAAGCCAACTCGGGCCAGTGATGCGGCCGCACGGTTGCATTGCCCGTTTATAAATAGACGACATATTACATATCTTCGTACCACTGCATCGCTATTCGCTCTCCCGCCGAGTGAGAAACGCCAGAACAGATTTCAAACACAATCCTAAGCTGTATTCGGGCCACACACCCACCCACCACATGATATAATTTGTTTAGATTACCTATACGCTTCTAAGATTTGATCGGTCCTGGGGAGTTTCTGGTCTTGATTAATGCGTACTCGAATGATGGAATTCAAAAAGATTATTGGATTATAAACAAAAAGACGCATTCCAGAAGCTAATAAAAATGAAATAAGTTGTAAGTACTCATTTTGCAAAGGTAATGGGGATTGTTCACAAAAAATTACCCTCTGACTTTATTTTTTTTAACGTAAAATAGGGTATTTTAATATACTTATTTGAATATTTTTGTATTTTAAGCGATAGTTTTTTTATAATTCGATTTTAAAATGATTTCTCCGATGACGTCATAAGGGACAAGTTTACATTGATTTCTTTGCCTAGAAAACAAAAATAATAAAAGTAAGTTTTATCTATATAATCATAGTAATCTGTGCTACTATTTAAATGTCACTGTCATTACTCATTACGTATCGTGATCATTTTAGTGTTTTTTTTCGCTAGGCTTATAATTTTTCGTGTTCAACCATTATTATTTTCTATAGTTATCGTTAAATTTTTTAAAGTGGTCTTTAGGGAAAATCCATGTTACAGAACTTAAATCAAATAATGTACAGCTAGATTTTTTTTTACACCTGAAGCAGGCAAACAGGCAGACGGCCCACCTGATTGGATTTAGTAAGGTCAAATAAAGTCAAACGCATTTCTTACGAAATACAAGAAGATTGTATTTTGGAATTTTAACTAGACAGAAATGATTGGGGACACTATTCCTCGAAATGGTTTTTCAAATAGCTAGATTGAAAAAAATGAACAATCCCAATTGTGATTCGAAACATGCAAGAGTACACGGAAGGTATCTTATGATAAGTAATCGGTTCATTTTTAGGGACGTGAAAATTGAAAAAAAAATCGTAAAAGAAAGTAATTTTCACTTTCACGTACACGTATTACATGTAGTACCGATTAATATTAATTGTGATTACAAAGTATAAACTTCTGCCTGCCGAAACTGTCGAATCATTCTTAAATTGATTTAGATAACTCAATTATATACACATATGTATATACAATACAGATATTGATTTATTTAAAAATAAGATACCTATTCTAAATGTTCATTGTTAATGCCTCAAATCACCATCCACTCGGGATGTTCATTTGATATGACTATAATAATCACAGCCATATACGTTCACTATTTTAGAACTATTTGTAGTTTATCGAATGGTCTCAAAATTACTATCTTTTTAGGATTCCATAGCCATATTGATAAAAATGGAGCCATTTTAAAGTCATTTCCAACCGCCCGTTTTTGAATGTCACATTTTTTTCGGAAAACTACTCGGACAAGCCCGGATTTTGACAACAGGTATAAAGTCACCGCTATAGGTGTAACTTTGTACTTATTCTACATAGTACAAAATTCTGAAAAAGTCCAGCTTTAAAAATTAAGAAAAAATATCTGAATAATTTCCGTCGAGTAGTTTATGAGATTCGATAATTTTCGATTTAAAAATGGTTTTTATAGTTCCACATCAAAACAAAGAAAACAGGGAATATTTGTCATATCTACGGAACCCTCAATGAGCACGGACTGCCAAGCACATACCCAATTTTTAAGTAGTAAACGCCGTGTGACCCAGATTTTCCTTTAGACAGTCTATCGAGCCCTTTGATGTGTTACATGAAAGAAAACTTTTGAACGCCCTGAAAAAGAGTAATGGCACTGTGAGTACATGAACTCTTTTATGATTTTTACTTGAAAATAAATTATCCTTATGAAATAGCGTTACCTAAGTAGTTACTTTGGTCCCTATAATCTAAGTATTTTGGTATAAATATCTTAACTACACTACTTAGCGTATTATATATACAAAACAGAGAATAATGTAAGTTGTTAACTGAGTTTATTTCTATCATTACTGAAGTAATTTTTAATTAAAATTGAATACATATTCAAAAATCTTCTTAGATTTAGTACTTAAGTATCAATTGATTATCGTTGCTTGTTATTAAATCTATTGGTAAATTAATTACTGTACTTTACCTAGTTTATTCCCAATTGCTTAGATTACGTTAAATTTTGTGATGGGTCACGATTTAATGTGACATCTGTTATATTAAGGTTTAAATGTTATAAGTCAGAGTATTTCAAACTATATTCGTTCCGAAAGTCTGATGTTTAAACAAATTTCTATTGCATCATAAATAATTCATTATTCTCCTATTCCAAACACGTATCTATCTATCCTAATTTAATTATTTTTTATTGCTTGAGTTCAGCACACAGGCAGAGGGCCCACCTGATGGAAAGAGGTTACCATCGCCTGAGGCCTATGGACAATGTGTTGCCGCAATCTAAAGGGAGACTAGATCATGGCCACTATTGCTGGAACACAACTTAAGGTTCTTATCGTAGCATACACTAGACCAGGAGTGGTGGCTATCCAGACGGGCAAATAGCCTACTAGAGTAATGTGAATTTCATACTTTAATCGCTCACAGGCTTTATCATATAACTGGCGATAAAGAGATTAACTGGTTACATAATACATACATTTAAGAATCATCTTGAACGAGCAAAAGATACGCCTGCAGTGCATTCTCAATAGCTATCAAATTACGGTGTGCGTACCTTTTTCATTTCGTAACTGTTTTTAGAAAAAACAGAATATTTATCAAAACGTGTCTCTTCTTTTGGCCTGTCTGACTATGTAGGTCGCAATAATTTCATTTTTATTATATAATCTAACGTTATTTAACCATAAACTAGTACACAGTGAAGGAAACTTAACTTACATTTCATTCTATAATTCGATAGTGTGATATTATTGAATAAAAATGTAATTAACAATTTGTTATACCGATACTTATATAATAAAACTACCTTTTAACAGTTTTAAGCGCGGTAATTTATTTGATTTTTGTTATTCCCACGTTTCAGCCACTTTTTAGTGGCCGAAATCCGGAAGACGAAACAGATACACGGAAGAGTTATTATTTACTCTGGGAGCTTAATCTAAATTTTAAATTTTACCACCGCTTCGCAACATATTATGGCTTGAAGAGAAGCGGCCCAAATAAATTATCGCGCTTGAAACCGTTAAAACATAGTTTTATTGTATATAACAAGTCACGAAAACTTGAAAGAATATTACCGATACATAAAGTTATATTATGTACCTATATTTATAATTATGTACATAAAGTTAGTAGGTTTAAAGGTAAATCGCAAAAATTAAGGGATAACCGCAAGTTTAGCTGAATAATAGATAGCAAGTAATTCGCTTCCAAAGTCGTAGGGGAGACAGGGGATAAAAGTAATAGCGGGTCGAAAGTAACAAACGCTTGTAGAATTGTCCAACGGTCAAAAGGACGCGGCCAGCTGTTAGATGCTAGCTAGTGCCCCTAGACATGCTTGCATCTGATCACCGCGTCCGTGCGATACTGCTATATTCTTTTTGACAAGGCTCGTGACATTAAGCACAAAAAGTAAGATTTTTAATGGTATTTCATTTAATTTTTTGGAGTGATATGATGATGATATGAATGTTGTAACTATTTGACTTTTAGTAGGTCATAATATGGTAATGCATGTATGGTATGCATAAGATGGTTCTATATTCTGCTAGACTAGACAAATACGAATATATGTAGTTTGAGAAAAAAAATTTAGTTGTCATGTCAAGCTATAGAGATTCATATTAGTATATAGGTATAATAACAGCCCATAATTGTCACACTGCTGGGCTTGGGTCTCCCATTATAGGGAATATATAGAATATAGAGAGTCACACAATTTTTTAATTGTATTTTCTTATTAAAGTTGATCTGATTATTATTTAAGTGTAGGTAAATTATTATTGTCAAGTACCTAAGAAATATAAAATATTTTTTATATTGGTGAGTGGTTTTTTTAAAATTATTTTATAATCTAATTATTAATTTAATTTTGTGTTTAAACTTGATTATGTATATAATCTTACGTAGAATCCTAACAGCGTTACTTTCGATCTGCACCGTGTTACTTTTGTCCCAAATGTCCGCAATTTGCATTTGCAGAAACGTAAGATATATCAAATATATTATTAAATATATAAATTTGTAGAACAAGGAGAGCAGTATCCTGTGAACTCTATAGTTATATTTATTCTAATAAAAACACAGGTTGTAACTAAATGTAAAAACTGGTACTTTGGTTCCCGGTACCGCTTATGTAACGTAACTTCCTCTTGAACTATAAATTGGGAAATTCTGAAAAAGTGGAGATAGTTGAGTTTAATAAATACTCCCCAAGGTTCTATAAATAGTTCGAAAAAACGTATTTTAGATTAAAAGCTTTTAAGGATTTGATAGCAAAAAAACAGTGGACTTTTGTTTCTATGGAACTCTTCATTGTACATGGTATAATGTTTACAAACACTCCGAACGGCTCGATGGCCAAGATGTCCTATATTATCGTAAAAGCAAAAGTAATTTGTTTTATCGCATCTATAGGTACGTCCGCCTTTGGCTATAAAGCTACGGACTGACATAAAGAAAGCAGGTTCGTTGACATAAACACAAGATTCGATCACAGTGGCACAATTGAATAGAAAGTTTTACTTATATAGGTAGGTTACTCTTAGTTGAAGTACTGAAAATTACTCAAGGATTCTTCGTTTTCAAATGAATCTCAACTGCTTGGAATTCAATAAACGAAACATAATCAGCAATACGTGCGATTATTGCTGTACAAAGTTTGTTAACTATCCGCTAATGGATACAATATCTAATGGACTTTCGCAATTCGAGCCGAATAGTCATGGAATGCTCCAATCAACACTATCATCCAGCTGATATCAGTGGAGTTGTGCAAGTAGCGTGCAGCACAAAGATCGTTAGGGTGAGGGCAGAAAGTAGGTCATGGGAGAGCGGGGGGAGCCCTTCGGCCACTTATCAAGCGAGTGAGCGTGGCTGTGGCCGACGGGAAAGCGGGCTTGTCTCTTGAAAAATTTTTTGATAAGTATTTTGTTGGATTTGTACCAACACTGAGATGAGAACGCTTGAAATGATAATAATAAACGAGTCGTCGACATCGCTATGGACGTCATCGGCACGAGGTGAAAGGTTAACCGACCAAGACGTCTCATAGTTTGATCGAGAATGTTTTGATACTGTCTTGACTGAGGCTTCGTCTTTGAAATTAGTTTTGAAGTATTCTGTAAATGTGATCTAATAATTTAACTAGGTATAACGTTTCACCGAGCATCTGTAATCATGTGACAAACTGTTTACCGGCCTTTTATAGCCTGTATCTGTACTGTGAGTCGCAACCTCGTGAAGGCCCTTCGCGACCAACCTGCGCGGCCCCTGATTCTCAGTGGCATCGATTAAAATAACTCTTAAAACTCGTTCTCATTCGGTGCCATATTGTTTATTTTTATTAGTCCAGTGCGGTTATTGGCCAGACACTTGAAGTTGTGAAAACTCTACTATAACATTAGCCTAGATATACACCTGTTAAGTGCATTTTTGATTTCTGATTACACTTATATATATATATATATATATATATATATATATATATATATATATATATATATATATATATATATATATATATATGTATATATATATATATATATGTATATATATATATATATGTATATAACATTAACTCTGTATTATATTAATGGAACTGTAAAGAATAAGGTTGAAACTACATTTAAAAGTATTGTTGACAAAAATTATCCCTATTAATATTATAAATGCGAAAGTAACTCTGTCTGTCTGTCTGTCTGTCTGTCTGTCTGTCTGTCTGTCTGTCTGTCTGTCTGTCTGTCTGTCTGTCTGTCTGTCTGTCTGTTCCGTTTTCACGTAAAAACTACTGGACCGATTTGGCTGAAACTCAGTATGTATATATTTTCGATACCGAGGATGAACATAGGATACTTTTTATCCCGAAAAATGGGATAGTTTCCGGGATAAAATGATATTTGTCTGTTTGTTTGTTATGCTTTTACGGAAAAACTACTGGACCGATTTGGCTGAAATTCGGCACGTATGTAAATTAAATACTGAGGATGGACAAGGGATAATTTTCATTTTGGCCTTTTTGGTAATTTTGGCCTATTTGGTCATTTTGGCCTCTTTGGTCATTTTGGCCTATTTGGTCATTTTGGCCTATTTGGTCATTTTGGCCTATTTGGTAATTTTGGCCTTATTGATCATTTTGACCTTTTTGGTCATTTTGGCCTTATTGATCATTTTGACCTTTTTGGTCATTTTGGCCTATTTGGTCATTTTGGCCTATATGGTCATTTTGGCCTCTTTGATCATTTTGGCCTATTTGGTCATTTTGGCCTCTTTGGTCATTTTGGCCTCTTTGGTCATTTTGGCCTATTTGGTCATTTTGGCCTCTTCGGTCATTTTGGCCTCTTTGGTCATTTTGGCCTATTTGGTCATTTTGGCCTCTTTGGTCATTTTGGCCTCTTTGGTCATTTTGGCGTATTTGGTCATTTTGGCCTATATGGTCATTTTGGCCTCATTGATCATTTTGACCTTTTTGGTCATTTTGGCCTATTTGGTCATTTTGGCCTATATGGTCATTTTGGCCTCTTTGGTCATTTTGGCCTCTTTGGTTATTTTGGCCTATATGGTCATTTTGGCCTCTGGTAATTTTGGCCTCTTTGGTTATTTTGGCTTATATGGTCATTTTGGCCTCTTTGGTCATTTTGGCTTATATGGTCATTTTGGCCTCTTTGGTAATTTTGGCCTCTTTGGTCATTTTGGCCTATTTGGTCATTTTGGCCTCTTTGGTCATTTTGGCCTATTTGGTCATTTTGGCCTCTTCGGTCATTTTGGCCTATTTGGTCATTTTGGCCTCTTTGGTCAATTTGGCCTCTTTGGTCATTTTGGCCTATATGGTCATTTTGGCATCTTTTGTCATTTTGGCATCTTTTGTCATTTTGGCATCTTTTGTCATTTTGGCCTCTTTGGTCATTTTGGCTTATATGGTCATTTTGGCCTCTTTGGTCATTTTGGCCTCTTTGGTCATTTTGGCCTCTTTGGTCATTTTGGCCTCTTTGGTCATTTTGGCCTCTTTGGTCATTTTGGCCTATTTGGTCATTTTGGCCTCTTTGGTCATCTTGGCCTATTTGGTCACTGGCCTATTTGGTCATTTTGGCTTATATGGTCATTTTGGCATCTTTTGTCATTTTGGCATCTTTTGTCATTTTGGCATCTTTTGTCATTTTGGCCTCTTTGGTCATTTTGGCTTATATGGTCATTTTGGCCTCTTTGGTCATTTTGGCCTCTTTGGTCATTTTGGCCTCTTTGGTCATTTTGGCCTCTTTGGTCATTTTGGCCTATTTGGTCATTTTGGCCTCTTTGGTCATTTTGGCCTATTTGGTCACTTTGGCCTATTTGGTCATTTTGGCCTATTTGGTCATTTTGGCCTTTTTGGTCATTTTGGCCTATTTGGTCATTTTAGCCTCTTTGGTCATTTTGACCATTTTGATTATTTTGGCCTTTTTGGTCGTTTTTTCCTATTCCGTCATTTTAGCCATGTCGGTCACTGTGGTCTTTTGGTCATTTAGACCATTTTGGCCTTTTTGGTCAAGTTTTGTAATTTATTTTGTTGACAGATAGGCGGGGGATAGTATATATAATTAGCGATATAAAATGAAGTGAATCTTCCGTGGGCAAATACATAAAAACATTGTAATATAATATAACCTGTAGCACTTGCTCTTTTAACAAGAGACACGCACTAGAGGTTAACCCGCGGCGCAGCCGCGGGGTAAACTCTAGTAAAAATATAAATAACATAATAATTTAACTTGCCTTTTAATGAAAATACATTAAAAGAAACAAAAATCCCACGTAAATTATTACAAGGTTACTTTTAGGTATTGAAACAAGTATAATGTTGATAATAGGCATAACAAGCGATATAAAAATTAAAAACGCGTGACATAAATACACTTAAATATTAACAGGTTAAGATTGATTAGTTTTCCAACGATTCTATTTACCACAGAACTGGTGTTTCCTGTTTCATTTATGTAATTGTTCACTGCAGCATGACAATGAACAAAGACAAAGTAATACAATAGTATAAGTTTTCTTTGTTACTCAGTAATGTATATAAATGTTAGTGTTCGGTCAACAAATCTATTTCTGAGAGAGTCTTGAACTTGGAAATAAATATTTTCTTTTTTCTTTCTAGACTTGAATAGCTAATAAGATCAACGATCAGTAACGATCAACTAATAATATAACTAGTCTTAACACGTATAAAGAACATGTTTACTTTTTTTAATTTTACTAATTTCTTCGGCCTCTGTTGTTTAATTTAATTCAATTTGTTTAAAGCGAAAATGGGTATACACAAGGTGTTAAATTTAACATAGTACACTTCGCCAAATTCCGCTTTTCGGCATGCATATGTACAGGTGATACTTACAAATTCTAGTATAATATATTTATCTAATAAAATGTCAACCAATAAAATTATAAAATTGTGTATTAGGTAAATTATAACGATGTCAATTATAATAAAAAGTAACTTGATACATAAGGTACCTACTTAATTCATACAATTTATATTATAACTAGAGTTTACCCCGCGGCTGCGCCGCGGGTTAACCTCTAGTGCGTGTCTCTTGTATATAGAGCAAGTGCTACAGGTTATATTATATTACATTTTTATGTATTTGCGCACAAAAGATTCACTTCATTTTATATCGTTAATTATATATACCATCCCCCGTCTATCTGTCACAAAATAAATTACAAAACTTGACCAAAAAGGCCAAAAAGGTCTAAATGACCAAAAGACGACAGTGGCCGACATGGCTAAAATGACGGAATAGGCAAAAACGATCGAAAAGGCCAAAATAATCAAAATGGTCAAAATAACCAGAGGCCAAAATGAGCAAAAAGGCCAAAATGACCAAATAGGCCAAAATGACCAAATAGGCCAAAATGACTAAAAAGGCCAAAATGACCAAATAGGCCAAAATGACCAAAATGACCAAAAAGGCCAAAATGACCAAAAAGGCCAAAATGACCAAATAGGCCAAAATGACCAAATAGGCCAAAATGACCAAATAGGCCAGAATGACCAAATAGACCAAAATGACCAAATAGGCCAAAATGACCAAAAAGGCCAAAATGACTAAATAGGCCAAAATGACCAAATAGGCCAAAATGACCAAAAAGGAAAAATGACCAAATAGGCCAAAATGACCAAAAAGGCCAAAATGACTAAATAGGCCAAAATGACCAAATAGGCCAAAATGACCAAAAAGAAAAAATGACCAAATAGGCCAAAATGACCAAAATGACCAAATAGGCCAAATAGGCCAAAATGACCAAAAAGGTCAAAATGATCAAAAAGGCCAAAATGACCAAAAAGGCCAAAATGACGAAATAGGCCAAAATGACCAAATAGGCCAAAATGACTAAAAAGGCCAAAATTACCAAAAAGGCCAAAATAAAAATTACCCCTTGTCCATCCTCAGTATTTAATTTACATACGTACCAAATTTCAGCCAAATCGGTCCAGTAGTTTTTCCGTAAAAGCATAACAAACAAACAGACAAATATCATGTTATCCCGGAAACTATCCCATTTTTCGGGATAAAAAGTATCCTCGGTATCGAAAAAATATATATACTGAGTTTCAGCTAAATCGGTCCAGTAGTTTTTACGTGAAAACGGAACAGACAGACAGACAGGCAGACAGACAAACAGACAGACAAACAGACAGACAGAGTTACTTTCGCATTTATAATATTAATAGGGATAGGGATTTTGTCATTTGGATATTCATTGATACTGTAATATGCCTTATCGGTTAACATCTTTTTTACAATTTTCTAAAAATGGGTGTTCAAACAAACACCGATTTTTTTTTATTGATTGAAATTTTTCTGTGAGGTGATTATACATTTTTGGTGGCACACAAATAATGTACATGCAAAATATACTTATATTTAGAACCGCGGTTTTGCTTCTCTTGCGCGTTTCAAATAAATTCATATTGCACCTAAAAAATACTTCATATGTATGTATATAATGAAGGAAAAATAAGGACATTTAATTTTTTTTAAATATGGTTTGCAGCTATCTGTAATTTTTAATTTAAATATAGCTTCTTCTTATACACCTTTTAGCGATCTAAATTTGAAATTGAAAATAAACTTTTCGTATTTAGGTTTAATTTGAGAAGTTTGTCATTTACTCTTTTAGAATCGAAAAGACCTCGATATCTTGCCATTGTATTTACTACAACGCTGCAGGAGAATAAAAAGAATGTTATAACTTCCGCAATAATATGGATGTTACGAATATGCTATTACGTGTTTTAAGCAATTTTACTTATCGTTTTGAGGCCGATGTTATAATATCAAAACAGTAAAAACAAAAGTGAACGCTACCTCAACATTTCTCAAGATTCAATGCCCGAAGGAAAAAAATCTTAAAATTATTATACTCGTATTTATAGACTTTGAAAATTTGCTTTCAAAATCTATATTTTTAACCAGATACTCCTAACTTTTCTGTATCAGCTCAATTTTACTTGAAATTTTCTATTTTTAGTTTAAAGTTATAAAAATACGTTTTCTAATAAAAACTGAAACAAATTCTTACCTTTAATTTAAGATAATATAAGCTCCAACGAAAGCAAACAAGTCGGACAAATTACCAGAGAGTTTAGGTAAAAGTCACCGCCGCATAAAGAAAAATAACAAACTTAAAATTGTAGTTTATAATATATACCTACCAAAAAAAAGTATTGCAATATTTACTTCTGGTTATAACCTATTTTTATGTTGTTTAGTATGTAGTTTGATGTTTTGTATAAGTATTTTATTGTATTTTCACGACTAGTTCATATAATTAAAACTAGGTTTTAGTTTTAACTGTTTGAGGCGCGGCATTTTATTTGATTTTTATTTCAATATTTCGGCCACTTTTCAGAAACCAGAAAGTGAAATGGTAAAACCGTCAAAATTAAAATAAAATCAAATTCTGCGCTTGAGACTGTTACAACGCAGTTCTAATTGATGTTAAATGTTTGTACATACATATCGCGAAACACTTGATTTTATTTGTCTATAAATAGTGCAATCGGTATTAATCGGTATAATCATCACAGATATTTATATATCCGAGAAGTGGTAGATCACTCAATATTTGTATTCTGCATTGTGAAAATCTGTTCTTTATTGTACACAAAAGAGTTACTTATTTTAATTATACAAACAAATATACATATAAAGTCAAGCTACATTGGTTTTCTTCTGCCGTAGCGACAAGGGTCTATGTAGAGGTTGTAAACACTGAAGTTTTGCGGTATACGTATTCTACAGTAATTCCTTATTCTGTACTTTGCAGATGTTGTCTGTAATATCATCTCGTTCTACTAGATACTTAAATTTCAAATAATAAGTCACTCGAGCCGTAAACCGAAGTCTGTATTAGAAAGGGTGAAGCATGTTTGTAAACTGATGAAGTCCTTAAAATTATAGAACATAGAATCTGTACTAATAGATGTATAAGCCTGCCCCGTCTTCGACCGCATCATCGTCCGGCATCGGTCGTGATCGTGGTCAAACGCGAACCTATTTAATATAAAAAATAAAAAAAATGTATAATTATGAAACTAATTGAAGTGGACTACGTATATACATACATACATAACTTCACGCCAGGTCCCTTGCGGGGTAGACACGAACAACAGAGCGCCATTCAGGCTTATTCTTACACACCTCACTTGATTCATAGCTCTTTTCATGCACGCTCGTCTGTTCTTAAGGCTCCTGACATCACCTTCTGCTAGTACACGATCAATTTGATCACGGAAGGTGTGTCGTGGCCTGCCACCACTTCTGCATCCATCCACTTTTACATTGTATATCTTTTTAGTCATGTATATGTATATATCTTTTTAATAACAAGGATGATCATAAGATAGTAATTTCCCGGAAAGTGGGATAGCTTTTATGATATGCAGATTCGTAATTATACTATCTCTAGTTTAAAGACTTGTCACCTACTTTTGAATTGTGTATTGTCATTTTAAATTTCTTTCTAAAATTTAGATGTTGTAATATATTCTAAATCTGTAATGTATAGAGGAAATTCTGCACTGCAAATATTTTTAATCGTTCAGCAAATTGCCCACTTTCAGACAGGTGTGCCGGCCTGTAAACCAGACGAATCAATTTGTTTTAATTCATCTCTCTCAATTAATTCAAGTAGTGTCGAACGAACCTTATATATGATTATGATGTTGTTTACCAGCAATTTATCTGTGCTTCGATTATACGTAGTATTTACAGTGTCATGTATTTGACATTGAACGACCGCAGTATGAGAGGCATAACGTAGAATATTTAACCTTCATGCCGCTACGATTCTACCCGATTTTGTATCGAAGGCTTGTATTTTTGTAAAAGTGGTATTTAAAGCGTAATTTTTCAAGAATGTTTATTATCCAAATTCAAAAGTTCTTTCAAACCAAGTGCCACTGAAGTATTTTTTGAAATATTATACACATGGTATAAGTTGTAAATGAAGTCTACTTTCTAGTTCTATTCTATGTTCATTGTTTTGCAACATGTTATCCCCGTTTTTTTGGTGATTTTGTTGAATTAATTATTATAACTACGTCACGTCATGGAGTGATTTAATCGAACATTTAGGGCTTTACTCATAATCGTTTCTTAACTTTAAAACAACTGATTAGTGAAAATCTTACCCATAAACTCCTCTTTAGTGGAATATTTTGAGTAAAACCTACGTTAATTATACAAATTTCGTTTATCTGTGCTCCTCTTAGGTAAAAATCAGGTAATACACGTTTATAATTGAAAAAAAAGATATTCATTTATTAGAGTCTGATTCTGATTCTCTTACTTAAGAGATGCCTAATCGTTTCTTAACGAGATTATTATAAGTAAACCCGTTATTGTTCTGCTATTGCTTATGCTTTACAGGCTTGATGACGCGTCACGCGTCGTGAGTAATGACAGACGTTCCCTAAAATAATAATCACTCTACAAAACCATATTGAGATCAAGTTGTTAATTATTTATCACGGTTTCTCCAGATCGTGTAATATTTACTTTACACTGTTAATAAGTTTCCACTCAGAGTACTGATTCTGATAACGAAAGATGTATTATCTTATTATAAATGTAGGTAGTTTCTTTTAGATAAGTTTCTTTTTATTATGAATTATTATTAACATGGGAAATCCATAGCCCGGAAATTCTAGTACATACTTTAAACTGTTGCTGTGATGGTTTGTCTGGTAGATGTTAGTATTATTGTTGATTTATGGTAATTGCACATACTTAAAATAATTATTATGTGGGGATCTTATTTCTTTAGCTGGTATAATGAAGTCTGTTCAAACAGGAAATTAAAAAGATATCATTACGAATATTATCAAATAAAGATAAAGGAATGACTTGTAACGTTCTCTGGTCAACAATGCAAATGACCCTACATTAGGGTTTTATTATCTTCCTTCTATTATACTACGCGCATCAACAAGCATTGCAACGCATGCTTGACTAATTAATATACAGCCGCCGTGCAGCTAATATTTACTAAATACATTAATTATATATTGAAACACTTGAGGCATATCTACTTAGTATTCCATTACAGATAAAGGAAAATAATTAAATGACCAAGACTGCAAGTCATTCGATAACACAAGCGATCGAACTCAAGGAATCCGGTGTCGGGAAGACTGACCATGCACGCGACGCGATCTAACGGAGCGTGACATGAGAAATTAACAGTTATTTGTATCAACACAACTATGGTCCGGTTGAAATAACCTGTTACAACATAAAGGAAAGTATTTCGGCGCCGATTTAGATATACCGCGGCCTATCGTGCTCATTTCCATTCACACAAACCAGAATAACAAGTGAAAAGTGCCTTTAAGTTTGTTTTGGAATATTCACTCAAATTGACTAGGATCGATTGAGTCAATCGCACAACCAAGTTTGTTGAAAAGTGTTCTCCTCCACCATTGATAATTGCAATATAGGGGAGTCGCTAACTCTTTGCCATTCGCCAAGAAATGTTATGAATCCTTCAAAAATTACGTTATAGCTTAGAGAGAAAATCTCGACTACAGGTTGTCTCTAGATTGTTATTATACGCGAAACGATCGTTCTAGAGAACCGTTGCGTAGTAGTGTGGTAGTTTAAAAAAATAGAATGGACGTTCCATCGATGTCAGTCTCAAAAATTTTTAATGCCGTCCCTTACTACCCTTGTCCATAGTCCATAGGGAAGAAGTTCCCTCTGGACTTCGTAGGTAAGCATGGTAGTTCAAAGTATGAGGGTAATATAATCTCGCCTATGTCTCGAGACATTCACAATAAATGTACAACGCTGCTGTAGCATTGAATTTTGGTAATATCTCAATAAGTTTGCGTTTTTCAGTTATTGTTATTATCGCACGATGTTGAATCATGATTTATTATGTAGTACCATGGCCAGCCATGACCATCGGCCTTGGTCGGTGAGCGGTCCATGCACAAGGCCCTCTTGCTCTGGAAGATTTCTCAATATTACTATACTTCTCAATATTATAATACGGTTCGCGTAGAGTATTTGAAAATAATAAATACGGCATATAATTATACAACTTAGTTATTTTACTCAAAACTAGTTTTAAATGAACTTTCATGAAATAGAAGCAATTTAATGTTTATTTAAATAAATTAAATAAAAACGTAACGTACAAATAGAAAATGAAAAACTAGAGCAAGTTAAATAGTTTGTTTACCAGAGACGGAAAGCATGGTAGTAATATTGAAAGGAGAGAAATGGCAGGTAATAGGGTGAATAGAGCGCTAAACTCTTTTATGAAAAGCCGGAAAGCGTCTGTAAAGGCACGTCGAGCTGTCCATCAAGGGATATTAGTACCAACAATAGTGTCGGTGGTGAAAGTTGGGTATGGCAGAAGAAGCTAGAAAGTAGGATTAATGCAGTTGAAATGACAGCTTTGAGAACTATATGTAAGATTAATGTTAGTAATATAAGAAACAGTGTGATAAGGGAACGTTGTGGATTGAAAGAAGATGTAGTGACAAGAATTGAAAAACGAATGTTAAGGTGGTTTGGGCTGAAGATATTTTGAAGAAAAGTCAGATTTATCATCAGTTTAAATAAACGTGTATGTATGAAAAGATTAATGAAAGCCGATGAAGCGAAAAGTGTTTGTCAGAATCGTAGCAGGTGGAGATCCATCGTCTCTGCCCACCCCAATAAGAAACGCGTGACAATATGTATGTAAATAAAACACCCCACCGCTGCAACAGTACTACAATTCATGGAAGATCTAGCTTTTTAATATCTGATTTGAAAAAACCATTGAGTTGCTATCAAGGCGATCTTGATCTGGTAAACTAAAGGATAAAGAAAACGTAATAATATTCCTTTTCATTTCCAGTAAAGTGTAGTGAGGTACGTTTAAAGAAATGGACGAAACACACCACGCAAACATCCTGGTGTTTCTCCTCACCCATGAATTGGGGATGTGTACACACTCTTATCATCATTACAATAGGTAGGTATTATATAGGTATATAGGTAGGTATAGGTATCTTACCAATGTGATGAACTGTACTTTAGAAATCAACACTAGAGCTTTTCACGCGACTTCGCTTGCTTACATTTGCAGTCCGTAATTTATGAAAACTATCTAAATTACTAAAAAAATATTCTAAGTTAACTCCTGTTGTTGAAAGTTTTCATTATACACTATACATCTATATTACTATTCTGTATTCTACATAACGAACTGTAGAACAACTTCCAATAAGTCCGTAAATTCAAGCATAAGCTATTTCTTTACTCACAGCAGCAGAAAAATATAATTAAAATTATTTTGTACCTTTTTTGTATACATATGTTTGTTTCCAACGCAATCGAGAAGGAAAATTTAAACATACAACATACACACATTCATTCATATTTATTGATTGGTATGGATGCTTTATCATCCCTATTTCTTGTGAACTGTATTGGTCAATTTTGGCACTATATACATTATGGGTTTTACAATACTAATTGCTCAATTAAACGTTTTAATATCACTTGTCGTAATTGCGTTATTTTTATTTCAATCAATGTAATCGTTGTACATTGTTATTATTATAATCTAGAACTTGTAATGCTACATTTTACATAGATATAGTTTATTTAAAAGCAGAGTCACATTATTGTTTTAGTGAGTCTTGAAGCGCTAAAATTAGCGACATAATATATTATATCTACTGTATACAACTAGTTACAGAACTCAAAAACAATCACAGATAGAAAAAATCCTTCATATACCTTTTTTGAAATAACGTTTCTATGAAAAACAAAAGTAAGTAGTAATTTTTTTTAAAGGGCACATATCTGTGAAATGAAAACATGGCACACAGGCGTGGATAACGTGGCACCGTCTGCTGTTGACGATTTTAATTACATGAACATGCGAGCCCCTACTATAGAAATATCGCAAACTTAATATCGTTGTTTACATTTCAGATATAGAAGATAACTGCTATTAAAGGTGTTCTGTGTATATAAGTATACAGGTTTCATAAACGTCTAATCAGAAACGCAAATTATTAACGTGATGGATTTTATGCAAGTACTTGTTCAATGCTGCAATAAAACTTTCCGACTTATGTAATCAAATCAACCATCAAAAGTATGGCACTTGTTACGACAATACTAAAGCAATTAAGATAAACCACATATGTGTGCCGACGCGGTGTTTATGTCTTTATTGTTTGTCATTGATAACAAGTCAGTGGTTTATCACGCCAGTAACTATAAATAGTACTTTGTTGGGTCTAGCTTTGCACATTTGTTGTGTAAATTGACTTATAAAGTAGTACATGACTGAAGTAAATATCATAAATGCATTTACTTAAATTACCATTATCAACTGAGCATTAAATCCCGGTTGCGTTAGGAGTGTTCATTTCGAAGCTCGTGGCCCGTTTTTATACATTTTCTTTTCCAATTCGCGCATCCTTTATTGTGAGACCATTGATACGCAAGTACCAACTAATACAAGGTTTTAGATTATTATCTCACGAATTTACCAGTTTGTGCAATTTCTGCGATTCTAGGCCTATTATATGGACACTTGCCAAGGATTTGAGGTTATATCCTGGTTCATGGTGGTCCTGATTCAAGGCAATCTGAATATTATGGTATTATTTTCTGTCTGTAGTTGCGAACATTGTTCATTATAATAATTGCAGATATACGTGATACAATTTATGTGATAATTTATAATATTAGAATTAGGTATTGATTTACGTCAAATTTTCAAAATGTCTCAATACTTAAATTGTAACTTTGTTAATTACTCAAATGGCAAGTAACACGTTGCTACGCGGCAAAATATAAGTTATTATAGTACATACATACATATTGGGAAAAGGAAATAATTTTTAGCTTCACCTGTTTTGATATACAATAAATGTGCCACAGTTTAAGTAATCGTTTTCATCCGATGGTAAGTAATATCGTCGCCTGCGGACAAGTATGTAGTTGATGGCATTTAGGGAATTCAATATTTTGGCCAGTGTTCTGCTTTCGTCAATATTCTGATGCAATAACTAGGTCCTGTGACCATTTTGTAAAAATCATTTAAGTTACCTTTTACCTAATAAATTAACTTAATTAAAGCTTTATTATGCCGTGTATTGATATGTTGAACTGAATTAGTATCTATATGTTATTTCCGAAATCAACAATTGTTATCGTTAGAATGACCTTCAATAATAAATGATTATGAAATGATACGTTAAGTAATAAAGTGAATCATATCACGAATTCAAACATTAAGATGCATTCTTAAATATAGATAGCTCTTAAATTCAAGTTTAAAAAAGTTTTGACAAACTGAGTTTTAATTGAACATTAACGTCATAATTTAATAAGTATATACCGTTTGAAACTAGTTTTTACTGTTTTAAGTAGATGTAAATAACAATATGCAACAAGCCTGGATTAATAATGTTCAGTTTGACATTTTTTTACACTTAATCTTCACAGGTAAATGAGTATTGGTATTCCCAAGATTCATAATTAAGACGTATAAGAAATACACTTCGTGTTGCAATCTCAGAAGGCAAGTTTTCAGAGGTTGGCAACCTGTTAATAACGCCCCTGACGCTGCAAATATCGACAACGACGATAACGACTTTCCATCAGGTTGGCCGTCTGAATGCTTTCCTTAAAGTGGCCGACGGCCATTAAGATAAGAACCAATAAACTCAATCTATTACGAAATGTATATTTATTTATTGTGTTGTTACGAGCCGCGAGACTCGAATTAAAATGCCGTTAGAATCACTATAGAATTTATTAGAACTATACAAACACGTATAACACAGGTACAAATATAACCGAACACAACAAGTCCAAACGTAAAGCAGACGGTCGTAATTCAATAAAACACGCAAAGTCCGTCACTTATAGATTACCGATTGAAGTACACAGTGGACGCCTTGCTTCGCTCGTGGTTATCGCTCGACTGCCTCGTCCCTCCATCGGGCCATTGCTTTATACTGCACAGATGTAATATGTCCGTCCGGCTACGTGGACTGAATTTCCTAGAATCGAATAGAATTTGTACTTCAAATCCGAACACCTGGCTAATGATCATAATACAACAATAGGTCGTAAAAGATTACAATACAACAATGAGCTGTTTTCTAATCACAATTTTTAAACACAAAGTAAACAAAAAAGTCCAAATGCCGTAAGGTAATAAAATGTGGGTTTTTTTCAGACATGCAGGTGAATTTAGTTTTTGTTGGGACCTGAGTTGTAACAGTATAGTGGCAGATCTATGACTCCTACGTAGCTTCTGCATTTATGGATATAGTTTAATGATTGGGTTTATAGAAAACTTGATGTTTTGACGACTTTAAATTATAAAAAAATGTGTGTGTAAGTGCAGTTCACACAGTAGAAGCAGAACAAAGTGTGGCAAGGGGTGGGAGGGATTCTAAATTTCGTAACGTCACATTTCATATATTATATCGTTTAATATATTAAACCTTTAAAACACGGAATTTGAAGTATTAACGTAAAACTTCAAAACATTTCCAACTCTATCTGTAGGTGTGGGTATTTGAATGATTAAAAATAATATATTCTATCTCATTCTACCGCAGAGTCATATAGTTTTGTGTACTTCTCTTTTTAGTGTTGCTTTTTCGTTTTATCAAGTTTCAAATCACAACGATTCTAAAGAAGTTTCACTTCAATAATTAAATGTTTCCAGTTTGTTTTTGTGTTGGTTTTGTAGATAACGTTTACAAAAGTACTGGAATATGTTGTCGGAATGTCCATCTATCTATGATTTTTCTGTCAGAATATACAGCAATAATTAGTGTTTTGACTGATGCAGGCGAGATATCAAACTTTGTTTACCAACGCAATCGAGCGTCGCGCCACGCCGTTTGAGTTGGCTGTATTCGCTCCGTTGCGCATTTTTTTATTAATCTGTCTTTTCTTACCTTAGCAAGTATTCATAAACTCTAATACCTTAAAAGTGAAATCCTAACACAAAATACATTTGCAACATCAAAAATGTTACCAATGTACTGCCAGCCTCGGAGGATGAGGATTATATGAGACCTGGCCACAACTTCAGGCTGTTATGGCGGCTGGATAGGCGGTTCCTGTGCCTTACTATCCATTCATTTGCATTAGTTCGGTCTTACGGGTCTATAGCTGTGATCACATTTTAAGTCGTAACTGAGAGACACGGTGATGGGTGTGGCTTAAAACTTATCTGGATAATGAATGTTCATTCAAGTATGCAAACTATATGGCAGAAGTTGCGGACATGACCTTGAGCGTTCGGTTCAGACGTTTCATACCAATCTAGACGCCGCCTCTGATACTAGGCATGCAAATTGTTTTGGACGTGTCCTAAGATGTTTCTGAGGGACGCGTCCCGTAGTATGTTACGGCTTAAGTAAATATTACACTCCCGTAATCATATCAGAATAAGCGCGTACTACCTTTTATTAATACTGGATTCAACTCTGAAAAGATGATTCTGGTATTAACAATCATAATTCGTGATAGCCTATTTATCGAAAAAGGGTAAAGGCTATAGGAATATATCATAACGCTAAGACCAATAGAAGTGGAGCACCAATGAAGAATGTTTCAAAATCGGGGGTTTTTCCTTTTGACAGCTTCCGCTGCGTGCGTTTCTTCGTCTACGTAAACAAAGTCGCGGGTTAAAGTTAGCGTTAGCCCAAAGTAACTGTTCCACGCGGATGTTTTTTTTTTTTTTTTTTTTTTTTTTTTTTTTTTTTTTTTTTTTTTTTTTTTTTTTTTACATGGGGAAATGCGTTGCCGCACCGTCAGCCGCGCGGGGGATCATGCGCGGCCGGTGTGTGGGGCTCCCCGACGCCGGTTCAATACGACCGGCTGCCGGTATACCCACTAAAACCCCATGGGAGCCTTCCTTCCGCCTAGCGCCGGGGTCGCGGTACATGCGTGAGCTTAACCCGCAACCCCGGCAGCGGCCGGCCGCCTCGTAAACAGAGGCGGCCTCTCCTGTGTGCGGGCCGGGGGAGATGGTGGTCCCCGGCCCTGAGAGGGACGCGCGGCTACCTCTCGCGCCCTCTCGCGGCATTAGTGCGGGCGGAGGTCTATGTTGATCCCCCAGACCTCGACGCCCGCTGCCGCCGGGAGGGGGAGGCTGCAAGGAATACTCCTGCGCCATCACCCCTCCCTCTCCTTCCTCCTCCCCCCGCCGCCTCGCGCACTCAGCAGCGTCAGCGGCGGGGGGGAGTGTCTTCGCGATGGGGGGGGGGAGGGGGAGGCTGCGGAGGATTTCTCCTGCGCCATCACCCCTCCCTCTCCTTTCTCCCCCTCCGCCGCCTCGCGCTCTAAGCAGCGTCAGCGGCGGGGGGGGGGCTTCGCGATGGGGGGAGGGGGAGGCTGCGAAGGATTGCTCCTGCGCCAACACCCCTCCCCCCTCTCCTTCCTCCCCTTTTCCCGTCGCCTCGCGCACACAGCAGCGTTGGCAGACGGAGTCGGGGAGGATAGGTCGCCTGTCAGGAGGGCGGTGGTGGGGTGGACATCACCACCGCCGTCCTTGACAGCCAGCGGAGAACACCTCGACGCTGGCGGTCGCATCGGAAAGGAGGGGTATTTGGGGAGGAGGTTTGGTAAGGAAGGGCAGGCATTGGGATTTGGAGGCGGAAAGGTGGGACACCACTATCACGGAGTGAAAAGGGGAATGTGACAGTGGCCGCTCGGGGCCCCGGGGACGCATCCCCTTGTGCCGCTACCTGGACGGGGGGGAGAAGTCCAGGGCGGCACCCCCTGGGGGACGCGGATGTTATCTTAAGCGGTTAGTAACGTATTACACCAAACTGATTTTCGGACACTTTCACTAAATCAAGTTGGTGTAATAAGATAAATGAAGTCAAAATCTTTGGCTAGTTTACGTCCACCAGCTGTACCGGGTTTCTAATTAATAAAACTTTATGTAGTAGGTGTTATAAAAAAACTTCTTATAAAATTCTAAGAGAGGTATATCGTAAAATCACACATTATTGTATTCGGATGCCATAAGTCATAAGTAATAGTAATAATTGCGAAAATAGCATGGACTTAATAACGATGTTATATTTGTGTAAAAGACTTATTTTCCGTCTATGCATGCGGCATTTTGTTACGGTGCCCTTGGTTATAGCCGCAGAATACTTGAATTCAATAAACAGTGTAATAAACAGGTCACCCTGTAGTGTTTGCAGTCATTATCAGATATACATGGTTTCTCTAAGTCTGCTTATACGTAGAAAATGTATAATTATTTAGCACAGTGTACATTTCTTTTTCGAAATTATTTATTAACGACTTCATAATACTAATTTAAAAATTCATTCACATTGCTTACATCGAAACGTGTCATTTACATGCGTTTGTATGTTAATGCGTGTTTATTTTTATATAAGACAATTCGTCAGAAAGTTTTGGAATCTTCGAAATAATAAACTAGTTGTGTTGCTCTGAAAAACAAAGTTTTTATTTAGCACAAGTTTACACTATAACAACATAAACAATACGATCCAGATACACAATCCTACCTGAAAAACAAAGAAACGACATTTAAAGTTTATTAATTAGCTTGTCGATTCCTCTTTCACTCAATTCTTTTTAGTTATTGGTTTTATTTAGCACACTATCGCCATATTGAATTCTCTTCTGTTTTATCTACCTTACGGCTTGTAATGTCAGTGGTGGCATCTATTAATAATTAGAAGTAAACCTGAACTGTTTTATTCATGAACAAATAACTTAAAGAAATCTAATTTCTTTACATCTTCCCCAACAGGGTAGAAAATTATTCCCATAATTTTCGCGATAATATAACTATACTCGTACAGGTACTGGAATGAGTTTTGTGATATGAAATAAGTTGGATTCTAATTTCTTATGGCCCGTGTTTATTCTGTATATACTATTAGATATTTTCTCTTCTATTCTAAAAGGGCCGATCTTCAGCTCATCCAATTTCCTTCTGTTCAGCTTATGCCCATTCTCAACATATACCATATCACCTGCATTGAAATTATGCTTAATCCTATTCTTGTCTATTAACTTTTTATTATAATTATGCGACTTTACCGAGTTTTCAAATGCTATTTTTTTATCTGTCATCCAGTCATCTATTGTTTTAGATTGTTTTAGTTCTTCTGGCATTAATGAAACCTCCGTGCCATCTAAAAGGTATCTTGGGGCGAAACCAGTGACTGTATGCTCAGTATCATTATACTTATCTACACAGGTATGGGCTATTGTTGTCCATGCTGTTTTATTATTTTCTTCATTTATTTTACATCGGATCTTATTCACCAGCGTTTGATTCAGCCTCTCATTTAATCCATTTGAAAATGGTGCGTTTACTGCGGTGAAAACCAATGGAATGGATTTTTCACTCAAGAATGATTTAAATTCCTTTGAGTTTATTCCCGGATATTGGTCGCTCAGGATCATGCCAATTTCATTATGATTGGTTATGTTATTGATAAGTTTTATAAAGTCTTTTGCACTTTGAGACTTTGAGGTAAGTATATATGCATATCGAGTGTAATGATCCACCAACAGATGTAGATATCTTTTCGTTGACCGTGTGCCTCCAAAGCCCCCAATCGTGTCTATAGAGACAATCTCAAATGGTTTTGAAGCAGGACCTAAGTGTGACATTAAACCATATTTCACTTGTCCTCTTGTTTTATTCTTTATACATACCTCACATTTCTTGCAAAGATCATTTATATTTTTTGTTAAATTTTTTGCTGTATATATTTTTCCAATTTTCTTTTGCATTTGTTTTACGCCTATATGACACATTATGTTATGTATTTGTTCTATAAGTCTTATACTGAATTCTTCTGATAATATAATTTTTTCTTGTTTATTAATTGTTTTATAATATATGTTGTTTCTGTGTATTAATTTATTCTTATTATTTTGTAGATCTTTATTTTTTTCTTGATCAGTAACAACATCCTGTAATTGTATTAAATTAACTATTCTTAATTGTTCGTTGATATCATCTATTGGTTCCAGTACCGGATTCCTGCTTAAGCAGTCAGCTTCTAAATTATCTTTCCCAGGTGCATATTTTATTTTGAACTCATATTGAGAGAGATAATACATAAATTCTCCTAATTCTTCGTCTGTTCTTGATTTAATATTCATATTTTCCAATGGTTTATGGTCTGAGTATACTGTGAAAGATTTTCCTAACAGCCAATACTGCCAATATTTAACGGCTTCTTTAATGGCTAAGCACTCTAAATAAATGGCTTTCCTTTTCTTTTGTGCCTCGTTTAATTTTTTTGAGAAATATGCCACCGGCTTTTCTTTTCCGTTTGGTTGTATTTGCTTTAATATTGCTCCAATGCCTTCCAGTGATGCATCTGTATATATATTTATTGGTAGGTCTGGGTCATATATTTCCAAGATTGGTTGTGAACATAGTAGTTTTTTTATTTCCTCAAATGAACTTTGACAGTCTGCTGACCAAATAAACTTTTGGTTTTTTTTTAGTAAGTTATGTAGTGGTTTTAGAATTATTGTACTTTTGGGTATATACTCGTGATAGAAATTTACTTTTCCTAAAAATTGTCTGATGTTTTTCTGTGATGTTGGTCTTGGGAACTCCTGTATAGAAATTAAGTTATCTCTCAGTGGTCGAACTGTATTATTTTCTATTATATGACCAAGGTATTTTACAGAATTTGCAGCAAATGTACATTTTGTAAATTTAAGCCTGAATCCTTCTTTCTTTATTGCTTCCAGCAATTGTTTTAAGTGGTTAATGTGTTCATTGTAAGTTTTAGAGAATACCAGTATATCGTCTATATAATTTACTGTGAATTCAGTTAATTTATGTTTTCTTAGTACATTACTCAATATTCTTTGAAAAATTGCAGGAGATGTCTTCAGGCCGAACGGTAAACAGGTCCATTGGAAATGTCCTTCTTGAGTAACGAATGCTGTTTTTTTTTTGTCTTCTATCCGTAGTGGAATAGACCAAAATGCTGAGTTGATATCTAATGTTGAGAAATATTTGCAGTTTCGTGTTTTCATCACCAGGTCCTCGATTAATGGGAATGGTTGTGCTTGTGGTAGTACTATTTTATTTAGTTCCCTAAAATCAATGCACAATCTGGTCTTCTTCTGATCTTCTTTTTTAAAGGCTAAGGTAACGGGGGCTGCAAAAGGGCTGTATGATTCTTCTATTAGATTTTTTTGGAGTAATTTTCCCACTTGTTTTTCTATTTCTTTTTGTTCCTCTACAGAACACCTGTACGGCCTCTTGCTACAGTACCTGTCAACTAGCAGATCAATCCGGGCTTCGTAGTCTTGTACCTTTCCAACATCATATTTATCCTTCGCAAAGCTTGATTTATACTCGTCTATCAATTTATTTATTTCTGTTTTTTGTTGAGTATTTAAATTACACATATTTATTTTAAAATCCTCTTCCTTTATGTGTTCATTGAAATTAATAGAAATTTCATTTTTATTTTCCTCTTTTTTAGAACTATTTTTGTGAATCGGTTCCTTATCTGTGGGTGTTTGTTCCTGTTTCTGAGTAATTTTCAAATGTTGGTCCTGAACCAAATAAAATTCTTTTATGATATCAAGTCCAATTAGGAAATCATATTGAAATTCATTTCCATCCACTATATAAACATCAACATTTTTTTCTATATTTAAAATTTTTATCTTTATTGTTGTCAAACCTTGTGTCCTTTTTACACCATTAATTGTTACTAAATTTGCATTTTTGAAGTCACCTCTTTTGTTTTTCTTTATATTTAGTAATTTGGAATTTATCAATGAAACGTTAGAGCCTGAATCATATATACCAAATATTTCCACCTGCTGATTTAGTGTTAGTTTGACTTTGATTAATGGTGTAATCACTCGTTTTTTTGGTCATCCTCATTTAATTCAATATCCAACACTGTATTGTTTACATTTTTGATATGTTTTTTTCTGTTTTCATAGTTATCAGTTTGTTTGAACCAACACTTTTCTTCGGGGTGGTAACGGACTCCTTTGTTTAATTTTTCACAGATTTTACATGAAAGGTTTTTTTCATATTTGGATTTATTGTCAGGCATATTCTTCTTAATTTTGGTAAAATTCTTTTTGTTAACTGCATACTCTTGTTTGCCAATTTCATTGCAAAGGCTTGCAGTTGATGTTACTAATGTCCTATCAATTTTGTCCATAACATAATCCGGTAAACCCATCACAATAAGATTTGTCATCGTTTGAGTGTCAATGTCTTTGTTTACCTCTAATAAAAGGCGTTCTTTTTTTGTGGCATATTCCAATAAGGAACCTGTTTGATATCTGAATGTGTATGCATATTTTACTTGAGACCATCCTTTATTACCGTATGTTTCACAAAAAATATTTTTCCACATATGCCATTCTGACTTCGCGGTAAACTTTATTAACATACCTGTGTACCAGTCTAAACATTGTTTCCCAAGAAGATGTTTTAAAATCTCAATTTTACTTTCATCCTGAAATATTTCAAATCTTTCACATTCACTTTCAAATTCTCCAATCCACTGATTCACATTTGATGTTGTTCCCGAAAATTTTTCTAACAAAAACTTGTCAGCAATTTTTACGATATTTTTATGCTCCGACTCAGATTTGGTATTGTTATTGGAAGATTTGGTTTCCTCTAGAATTTCATCTAGATATTGATCACCGAACTGCACATTTTCGCCTGCATCTAAGTAAGTTTTCCGTAACTGATCTGTTAGTGGGATCCATATTTTCCGTGTCTGATGTCTCTTTTTTAGCGAGTTCTTGATTTTCACATAGACTTCTGAAGTAGTTATAGCTGCATGTTTGTTTGCATTTTTTTGTTCATCGGGTACATCGTATACACGTCCATCAGGTGTCTCGATTGAGGTTATGCAAATCAAATTTGTTTTGCCATCACTCGCGGCTAATACCGTGAAAGTAAATCTTAATTTCTCCATCTTCCTTTGCTGGTAACTAGAAATGTCGTTTTATAAGACAATTCGTCAGAAAGTTTTGGAATCTTCGAAATAATAAACTAGTTGTGTTGCTCTGAAAAACAAAGTTTTTATTTAGCACAAGTTTACACTATAACAACATAAACAATACGATCCAGATACACAATCCTACCTGAAAAACAAAGAAACGACATTTAAAGTTTATTAATTAGCTTGTCGATTCCTCTTTCACTCAATTCTTTTTAGTTATTGGTTTTATTTAGCACACTATCGCCATATTGAATTCTCTTCTGTTTTATCTACCTTACGGCTTGTAATGTCAGTGGTGGCATCTATTAATAATTAGAAGTAAACCTGAACTGTTTTATTCATGAACAAATAACTTAAAGAAATCTAATTTCTTTACATTTATTTAACCTTTTCTCGTTGTTGAGGGCCAATAAGAACTCAATACAAAAGTGGTTTAATTGTATTGATCTTATAGATATGTCTATTTGTTTACATAGTGGCGTGACTAAGATTATGTGCGCCCCCTCAGATTCCTAACAGTGCTTTATAAGTGTGGGTTTAGTCCGTTGTATCTAATTTCATCATTACAAACCTAAATGATTAGAAATAAAGACAGAAAATTCCAGCGAGGCTAATGACTACTTCATTCAACATCAACCTGCTTAAATAGGTATTGAAAAATGATTGTTATACAAATTTTAAGCAAAATTTTAATTCAATTGATGATTTTTGTAAACATTTTTTCAGACGCTTATAACTTTGTACACGTATACTTACAGAGTAAACATGTATCCAAAAATGAAAATAATTTGGTCTTCTTCATACTTCTCATAGACATTTTTGTCATATATTAAACTATTGAGATGTTATTTAAAAATACCTAATTTTGGCATCTTCGATTCAAGATTGCGGCTCGCGCCGACATGAAAAGGTCGAAAATTTGAATTTTTATAATAACCATACCTAAGCAATATATGTCAAAATTGTTTCTACTTCACTTTTTGTAGGGAAAAGGCTCTGTTATATGTCCCCACAGACTCCAGTATGGTTCACTAAGTAGTCGCCATTAGAAAAATGTGAACAGGCGGAAACAATATGCCTAAGTGATTCACCTGGACGGTGGAATGCCCGGCAGAGGTCTATGTGATCGATAATTCTATTTCCGGTAGTACATTCATCTTTATAGTATCACATTATTACTATATAAAGAAAATATACCTACATATTTTAATCTCACAATAATATTGTTCTGAAATTAAAATTCATATATTTTGTTATATCTCGCTAGAAATATTTATTAATACTTATATTTTCAAACAAACGAAAATATTTTTGGTGCATGCAAATGGGCGTCGCTGTGATATCATTTCTACTAACTCGATAGATTTAATTCTCTTTTCAAGTAGTCTTAGGAGGCGATTAGAGTTCTATACTACATACCTAGTTATCTCGTTTTCCATCTTATACGGAAGGGAAACCAATTAAAACTGGATTTTTAAAATTAGTTTTATTTACTTACCCTAATTGCAGCAACAATAAATTAGCAATTTCGCATAGTTAGTGGTTCTACAGCAATTATCTATTATCATGATGCTAAATTGATTCTCGGCGGAATAGTCGCGGCCTTGTCGTAGAATTTCAACACCAACATTCGACTACGTGAACGCGGGCGTTAACCCCGCATCAGTAGACCTTGCCGGCTTCTTGTCATTTTCTTACGGACAGATTATTTATCAATGTTAAATAAACCTGATAGTATGAAAACTATATGCAAAATTCATGATGTAACCGACTTAAATAATGGAAACCAAACGTAGCTCCCGCACAGATGTTGTCGTAGGAAAAACTATATATTTGTTCTGAAAGAAATACTGCGACGAATTTTTAGCTTTATACAAGAGAACGACGTAAAGGTGACCTAAACTTCTAAAGCAACAAGCAAAAATAATGTTGCATACTTGTATGTTATAAATATAGAATAAAATGTTAATAACTATTTATAAAGTCATAATAAAAGAGAAGTGAGAAAGAAACTGGACTGTCTTTGTCACGGGGAAAGAAATATAAGTAAATTGCTTAAGTTTCGTTAAGGTTAGACACATCTTATTTTCGTAATTTAGCTACAGAACAATAGAAAAAGCATTGGACCGACCAATCTCTAACCTAAAAGGAAATCTGTATCATAGTTTAAATGCTAGATTAGAGACACAATTTTCAAAACTTTGGTAGATAAATTTTCGCCATCTATTTCATATATTGATTAAAGAACATGATTGAATTAAGATCTAATTAACCATACCCCACCCGATTATGCATGTATATCGTTTTTTTTAAATCCATCATTAAGGTCTCTACCGCTATACCGTATCATACCATGACCTTGCTAGGAACGTATCCGAGGAAAAAATATTTTTTCTATTGAAAAGTTTAAACGAATTTGACTATGCCTCCTACACTGTTTCTCATTAATCAACTGTCGTGTGCAGGCACGGACCATCAACAGTTGTTGGTGAGAATAGTTTGCCGGTACTGCTACTCGCTAACTACTACAAATGAGAGAACGGTAAGCACACAGGCATGATACGATATTGATACGTTCTAGTGGGCATAGTAGACCGTGTCGTAGTTTTACCGTGCCTGATACGTTCATAGCACGGTCATGGTATGATCCGGTGTAGTGGGCAGACACCCTTACTGTTGAAATAACATGCAAAAGAGCGTACATAATAAAATCTTCCTAAAAGTTATCAATGTTCCTAACAGTTATTAAGTAAAAGTTAGTAAGTTGCATAGGTTGGCAGAGTTCGATTTACATGAAAGGTTGATGTCATAAAATTAAAACTATTATTTAAATGTTTGGTGACTACCCCTCCTAATCTTTTTATATTTTGAGAACTTTGTAATACAGTACAGATTACATCTTCTTGTAAAGTTTGCAAAGCGACAGTGAATTTTGTAAGGCTCCATTTTTATTAAAATGCCTACGGAACCCTAACAAACTAATTCTACACACACAGGTGCTCTAATAGCACTTAGTTTATACCGGGTAAGCAACAAATTAAATTTGTTAAAAATTATGTAACTGGTTTTCTAATTACTTAGTTTAATTGAGTAAATTAACGTAGAAAGTAAAAATTAACTATACCAGTAAATCATGACATAAAGGTGGACAACGGTTGAATTAATGTGTGTAATTTTAATAGACCTTTGATATTGGAAAGGAAGTAAATATGGGAAATAATGTCAGTTGATCTATGTATTGTAAACGTTTAAGGAATGTATTACTTACTACTATTCTATATACTTATATAAAGTATATACAATAATAAATTTATTGTAACAACTATTTGTGTATCCTTTTTTATCAACCGTACTGACAATCGACGCGTGACACTTTGAAGCTATCGGCAAAACTTCTGCGCACGGTTAACGGTTAAAAACACCGTCAATGGATATCTGCAACACCTAAGTTATAAAATAATTCTTCTATTCTCTTTTATAGGTGACTTTCTTTAAAAGTATACAGAGAATTAACATAAAGAAATGAAAATAACTATATAATAGTCTAATAAAATTGTGACACTACCTTCGAATTCATATACTGTTGATTAAGGCGCATAGTTTCATTATAAATTTAACATTCCGTACATTATAACCCTTACAAATGAAACCCTTCATAGTACGAGGGCAAAGAACGATCACATGCAACCCCATTTTAAAGCTGCCCTCGGCAAATGAGCGGCATCAGAAGTAGGTCAGATCATAAAGGGATGAAATTGGGACGGTACTAAGGCTACTCGTAAACTGGCGAATGTCGCTCGAAAAATCGCCGGGAATTCTATAGACCTATCACTTATTTTTCTTTACTTCTGATAAAACATTGACACTTGATTTTAATAAGTAGGAGTATAAAAGATTCGATAGTCTAATAGAGGAAGCTGCTGTGAGCAATATGATAAATGTACCTAGCGATACTTATGCAAAATCTGTGTTTTATAGACGCCGCCTTCGCAATCGATAATAAACGATATCATCACTTCAGTAATATATTTTGCTAAATAAATCAGTATTTTAGAAAAAAAAGGACTTTGATTGATCTATCGCTAGGCCTTGAACCAACAGAATGAATGTTTGAAGGAGATATTTCTAGACAACAAATAACGCTTGATGTTCTAGTTTTAAGACAACAACATATAAGTACATAATACATGCCGTGTATTAGCAACTGTTACTATCGCTCACGTAGTTATATGAGTACACAGTAACCAAGTGTATAACCAGCCTAACGATGGAGATGAAGGAGTCGTTTATTGCGGACGTCTTTGCCCTGACTTAAATGCCTTCATAATATGGCGATGCTGTAAAGACAATTTAGACCCCTTTTCATTTAAAATATACAATATGTGTACTAATACCTACTAGTATATTATACTATTCTGATCCGTATGTATACTTACATTATATTTTTTCAAAATGACAATAAGGGAGCGGACAGTTGAATCAAGTCACATACTTTTTATAAACTAAAAAAGTCGCAGCCTTATAGATTTCGTACGAGCGCACCTACTTATGACATCAAAAGTAGGTATAAGTTGAAGGAGTCGAATAGCGTATTAGCGCCGTCTGTCTATTTGCAAGCTTCGCAATACAAAATATTTCTGTCAGGAAATTTTGTAGTCAGATAAATAAGATGTTATTTTAAAGTCTTTTAAATGTAAAAATATTAAAATTTATTCTAACCCGTGTCCGCATCTTAGTTTTAAGACAGATGGTTAAATGCATTTATTCAAATGTCGTTATACGTTTTAAGACCCATCCCTATATAACGTTCAACGTCACGAACCGTCTAATTAAACGACACTCCACATTTTTCTTCTTCGAATAAAATTATTATAAGTATATTTTAACGCTCTGTTATACGTATGGGGACCACCGTTAAATTTAAGTTTTCAGCTTTACTACACCATTATGTAGCGACATAAAATTCATCTTCTGCCTTCCATGTTATTCTATAAAATGCACCATTTTTCAGGAAAATGACGTTGAAGTATGTATATGAATGAATGTTTATTTGCAGAGATATAATAGGTAGTGGTATGTCGACAATACTTGGTAAACAATGTTACTATTATCACCGTATCTGACCTGTGGTTGTATCATACAAGAACTTAAATTTATCTTATTTTACCTATATTTTAAATTATATTGTTATGAGTTGCAGGACTCGAATGGTAGTTTAACACACGTGCAAATATAACTGAACACAACCAGTACAAACGTAATGTGCGATTCAACAACACGCGCAAAGTCCGTCACTGTATAGATAATCGAATGTACACACGTTCTAGTGGTTATCGCTTCACTGCGTCACCCTCCGTTGCTTTATACTGTTCAAATATAATATGTCTCAACACAATACTCGACCGCGTGATCTGAATTTCTAAGAATCACACCTGGCTAATGACTATCATAAAAATACATTACACAATGGACTATTTTTCTAATTACAAATTTTAAACACAAAGTAGACAGTAGAAGTCCAAATGCAGGAAGATAATAAACTGCAGGTGTGAGTTGGTCTTTGTTGGTCGTAACAATATATACTAAAACGTTTAAATGTTCAGCCCTAAAACATTATGCAATTGAAGTCAAACAAATATAGACGGACGGACATGACGGTTTTATAAAGTTTCCGTTTTTTCCAAAGCGACTATACTCCCTAAAAAACGCATGGTACTACGGTATTCTATGGCTTTATTTTATCGGATAGAGAAAGGCTTTTTATACAAATGTGTCTGCCTACGAAACGTGTTTTATCTAATGGACATAATTTATTTTGTAATTAATGATTATTTACAAATTCGGATATCATAATAGTTAACATGAACTGTTCACTTATATGAAGAAGTTCGTTTAGGATCTAAATAAAAACTTGTCAAATCACGCATTATGAAGGTTCAGTAGTTGGTTATTTGTGTATGCAAATGACGTTCCGAAACGAGGTTTTGTTTTTTAGTTATGGAACCCTTATTAAATGAAAAAAGTACAATAATTAAATTCAATATGTTAATTTAAGTAAGTTCAATAAGTAATTAAGCTTAGTCATTTGTTACATATTACATCCATTATTTGTGATTGCTATACTTCCACATAAAAAAGTTGCTGCGATTTAACGGATTTAAGGGTGTATTTAGTTTGATTTCTTTAATTAACTTTAATTTATCATTTTTATTAATAACATTTCAACAACTCATCAGTGAGCATGTTCGTAGAATGACTCAGCTGTCAGGTGTGAATGTAATATTAATGTTATTCCGCAGGGTAGATTAGAACGTGCATGAAACATTATTTTATTGTTACTAGCTGTGCCCTGCAGACGGTGTCCTGTCTTTAAAATCTAGAACCCACATGGACCAATGATTAATCTAAACCATTATCGAGTCCACTTGAACAAACCCAAAAAAATCATCAAAATCGGTTTAGCTGCGCCATCTATCGGGTCTAATCGAATCTAAAGCATCCCAGGACACACTCGAACGCGCACAAAAAATAATGTTACCTAAATCCTGGAACTCGATTGCATCGCCTTTTACCTGGTTAATTTGTTTATCAAAACTATCCCGCGGGACCTACTTGAACACACACAAGAACTTCATAGAAACGCTTCAATCGTTTAGAAAGAGTTCAGTGACATACACAAGAACAGAAGAATTGTATATATAAAGATTTTTTGAGCCGGAACCCTTGGGCGCCCTTAGAACACCCTTCCAAAGTTTAATCACAATCGATCAATAGTTTAGGAACGCATCGAGGACAGACATACAAACATTGATTTTTATTTATAAGATAATAATTATTTAATGGTGCTATATATATAAATTATTATTATTCTATGTCTTTGATGAATTATTATTATTATTATAATATACCTACAGACGATAACGGTTAAGAATATTTTTATAAACCACTATTCGCTAAGTAAAAACCTTTTGCTTAGTTATATTTTTAAGAACGATATTAGTGAATGATCTTCGGCTTTTTGCATCCAGTTTACATACTGGAGGGCATCCCACGCTACGTTTACCAATGCGGTTTTCATTCAAGAATTCGTTCATGCAATCGACTGTCGGTTTTTTGACAGATAAGACATTTCTTCAGCCACTCAGCCTTTTTCTGTAAGTCACTTCAACTTTTACTTAATCTTAAATGAAATCGAAATTGTAGTTTTTCCTCTTATAAATAAAATCTGAAACGTGGATCTGTAACAGAACTGGGATAACCAAGAGAGCTCACCAAATTATCATTGAAATGCTAGCGGTTCGTTACGTCTATCGCGTGTCAGCAAACATAGTGTGGAAAGATATCTAACCCGATGGCCAACAACTTGTGCATGGTCAATGGAGGTTGGATGAACCGGGATATGTGGCGCAAACTTAGGAAGTGTACATTAAGCAGTAGATTGCAACTGTGCGAGGACATAGACAACTTACAAAACATCAACAATTTTATGTCACTTGGTGCTTGTAATATTATAGTCATACAATCAACTACGGCTACAAAAAGTCAACGCACGTCTTAATATTTGAGGCCAGCTACTTCGGTGTCGCAACAATGTGATTTCGTAACAGCTAATTCTGTTTCTTTAACGACGTGACATGAATTCGATGGAGTATTTTATAGCTTTGAAGTTATCGCCGTGAAACATAATCTTTAATTAATTATACTTGCTTAGTACTTACTAATTACGTCTATAATCTTTTTGACATTATCAATGAATTTGTATGTGCTATTGAGCCCTAAAAATGTATATGAAATAAACTCTCAAGTTTAATCGAAGCATTACATTAGTTTGCTCAAACAGAATTTGAAGCTAGCGAACTAGTCAAACGCATGTCCATTTAAATTTTTGAAATAGACATACGTATTTGATGTTTTGCAGACGGTTTCATATAGTGTTAGAACAGACCTTATTATTTTTCTGCAGCAATGATTAGGAACATTATTTTGGCGTAGTAATTGAAAATTTCTTTTAATTTGCAGAAAGCTACATAGGAATCATAGAACTGCCCGTATACTGTTACAACCTAGACGCCGACAAAAACAAATTCACACCTGCATGTCTGTAAAAACACATTTTAGTGCCTGTCGGCATTTGAACTACATGTAGTTCTTTTATGATCGTCTTGTTTTGTTTACTTATTTATTGGCATGCGTTTACTAATTATTCTAGAAAATAGTCCATTGTTTTATTGTACTCGTTTATGGCCTTTGCGATCGAATCATTAGCCAGCTGTTACGGATTAGGTCGACTACAATAAAGGCACATTTGTATTTGTGAGGTATGAAACCAGGGCCCAATGGAGAGAGGAGGCAGTCGAGCGAGGACCACGATCAAGGCGAGACGTGTGTAATTTGGTAACTATTAGTGACGGATCTGCGCGTTTATTGAATTACGACCTTCTGCATTACGTTTGGATTTGTTGTGTTCGGCTATACCTGTGTCTGTCTTATACATTTTGTATATTTCCAATAAACTCTTTAATTCCAACGGCACTTTAATTCGAGACCCGCAACTCGTAACAATAGTATGTGTTTCAATAAAATAAAAATATTTTAATCTCTAGAAATAATAAATAATTTGTAGATCTACACTTACTTAATCAACCTTATTTACTTATTTTAAATACACAGACAAAATAATTCCCAGGAGAAAGAGTTCTAAAAGCGTCTCAGGTCAACGTGAATAGGATATGCACGACCCATTATTCTAGTATAGGTATACATTAGATACATTAATAAGTATAAAAGTCCATGTTTATAATAATATTTAGTTCTAAAAATGTAGGATATATTCGTGGTCAGTGTAAAGTTTTAGCTCGTTCTCCTCGGGATTTTTAATTTTTCGGAATACAATGTAACATATATTTATTGCTACTTTCTGGAGAATATTTCCACAAAATTAAATTGGACGCTTAGTGCAAGTGCTCGCAGTTTATACGTCTGTTCCTTCGAGATGGAGAGGCGATAGTCCAGCATAGAACATTAATACGTTATATTATTGCAAATAGTAGGTATTAGTGTCTGGGACTGCGAGTATCACTCAAGACGTTATGTAGGCAACTTACTTAAGTAAAAGTCATTAGGTCCAGTGATATATTCGGTATTCTTTCTTATGGCAACTCAATGTTCTGATGATAGTAGGACCTCCTTAATGTATCCGTTGAAGGTGACATCTGTTAGGTGTTTCTACCATTGTCCCGAGAATGGCTTGTAGACTTAAATTATGCTTTAAAAGCGCGCCTGCAAGACAAGCAATACAATTATCCACTGGTGTTATATATATCTACGTATAGGAGGCCTCGATTCAATGGTATATTCTGTGCCTCTGTGTGTGCGTTAATTACCGTGATTCACATTATTACAAATATTGTATCACATTAAAACACTATAGTTTCATTTAATCTCTCAGTATGTTCTTGTTACTCGCTCTATCAGAAGATACTTCATAAGTAACAGCTATCATCAATTCCCATGGCCTGCTTATTTATCTTACCACTTAAAATAAGTATTGAGATATCTACAGCGTTGGTTCCGTTCAAGTCTGTCGATTTTCCGAGCAATGAAACTTTGCAGCCGACATTGCGATTCATTTCGATCGCTGAATTGACCTTGCCAACGAACAAAAAGCAATTGAGTGGAATAGTTTTTTTTTATTTTATCTCTCATTTACATAGCAAATAATTGACAATATTTCATCTAAGTTATCTCGGAAGAGCAAACAAACAAACTTGCATGACCTGTTGCTATCTATCACGATAATACCAATTGGACTAGGTAGTAGCAATAATAAAATCAACACGTCGCGTGGTCAAATTAAATTCAAAAGTTTTTAATCAATATAAGTTCCACTGGAGAATACTTTTTGAAAGTCAAACATGTACAGTATATTAGTTAAAATTTAATTTTAGTTCCTATGCTACGTACTCTTTTGCAAGGCTTTATGGCAAGCAGAACAAGCGACAAGAAACTCCCCGGTAACACGTCTAGCTAAAAATTGTTCATCTTTATATTTCTTATTCTATTTATATCACATTTTTTTTCATTAAATGTGTATTAGATCAAAGTGACATATAAATGATGAATCAAATTACTAGCTAGCTCTATCAGGTACCACTAGAAAGGATTAACTAACAAGTACTGTGTACTGTTCGTGCCTACCCCGCAAGAGACCTTGCGTGAAGTTATGTATGTATGTAGGTATGTTCTGTGTACACTCAGTTATGTTACATACTGACAAAAACCGCACACCTGCATGTCGTAAAAAAGCAGTTTATTGTCTTCTATGATTTAGGAATACTTTTGTTTGCTTCGTATTTAAAATTTAAAACCATCCTATTGTTATCGTATTTATTTTATGGCTGTCATTAGTTTCGAACAAATTAATCCTTGTTTTTATTGCATTGCGTCGAAGCTTGCCAGATATGCGTGAACGGGCCCATTTGTCGGTATACAGTTTAGTATAAAACAATGCCCGAACGGAGGGATGGGGTAGTCAAGCGACGACTACGATACAAGTAAGACATGTGTAGTACTTTCAGTTAGCGATATAGTCACGGATTTTTCGCGTGTAATTTAGTTGTGCAGTTTATACAGTGTGAACTGGTTGCCTTCCTCGATAAATGGATTATCTAACACTAAAAGAATGATTCAAAACAGACCAATAGTTTTCCTGAGACTAGCGCGTTCAAGAAAGCAAACAAACAAACTCTTCAGATTTATATATAAGTATAAGATTATTTATTAAATATCTATCGTAGTTCGTAGTTGCCTGTGGCAAGCCACTCTACTTTAGTAAATACTAGCGGCCCTGGCAGACGTTGTCTTGGCCTGAAAAAATAAAAATCTAGGACCCGATCCCAGCACCACCTACCGGTTTCAATTGTGAATCTAAACCATCCGGGAACCCACTTAAACAAACAAAAACAAAATCACTCCAGGTGATTAGGCGGATTCTAGAACCCGATCTCAGCGCCACCTGCCGGTTTCTACAGGATAAAAAAAGTATCCTATGTCCGTCTCCTCGCTCTAAGCCTCCTCCCCACCAATTTTCAGCCAAATCGGTACAACTATTCTGAGTTATAAATAGTGTAACTAACACGACTTTCTTTTGTCGGTATATAGTATATATTTTTAAACGAAAACTTTCGAAACACCTAATTGTTTGAAGTTTTGGTAGCTTTTCAATATTCATTATTATTATCGGCTAATGCCATTTCGGCTTATAACAATACAAATCTTTATTCTATTATTATTCCACTGCGTTGATATTGAGAAGATATTGTGGATTTAGGAGAATACGTATCTTTGACACTATCGCAATGGAATTATACTTTGAATATCTTCGCAACGCCTAGCTATTCAAAGTATGATTTGAGACCCTGGTGTAACGGTGGTACCTCCATACCTCGGTATTGATCTTGCAGGGAGGAGTGGCCGCCTCGAACTCGATTCACCTCTAATTCACCGCGACTGAAAAATTAACGCCTTTCCCAGAAAGCAAGCGACAGCTCATTTCGGTCTTTTTGTGTCTCAGAATTTCTAATTACTATTCCACGTTAGCTTCGTCGCGGCAATCTACTGAGCGCTCTGCGGTTTGACGACATAATTCACTGCGAAATACCCAGCCGAGAGAAATATCTATTTTCTGTATAATTAATCTTACATTATGTTATAATATCTCATGTAGATATCCATAGTATTTTCTTAAATGGAATAAGGTTAATATGAAGAATCAAATCGGATTCGTGCCTAATAATTAGTAATAACGATTAATCCGTACTTCGAGTTATATGTAGAATTCTTTGTAATAGACTTAATAGAGAAATAAAAAAGGTTTCATTTGGATCAACTGTACTCGTATTATTCTAAGATGAAGCGCAAACAAAGATTTAAATTAAACTCAACCTAAAATGGGGGCACCGTTATACTATTGCTGCTGGTCAGTTGCAACCACCGTTGATCTTCTGCTTAGGTTTATTTATGTCAAATAGATATCTTATATATAAAATTCTCGTGTCTAGTTGTTTGTAGTTAAATTCCTCCGAAACGGCTTGACCGATTCTCATGAAATTTTGTGTGCATATTGGGTAGGTCTGAGAATTGGATAACATCTATTTTCATCCCCCTAAATGTTAAGGGTTGTGGTACACCCCTATTTTTTTATATTTGAGTTATTTTTTATTTTTTATGATACAGTATTAAAAAACACATACAACCCAAAATTTTCAACCCTCTACGATCAACCCCTATTTTTTATTTGTTAATTATAAACTTTAGCATGTCGATTGAAGCTTTTCCGGGCAGGACGTCGTCTGCCGGGACAGCTAGTTATTCTTATATGTTAGTTTTTGTTAAATTCCAGAATCAGCCAAATGTTGTCGCATAAAGTCAAAGTTAAAGTAATTTATTTGTTTGAAACATGGACATTTTTGCACATGGTAGTGCTAAGTGATAAAGTTAGATGTTTCGCCTTACAGGCATACAATTTTTTTTGTACTTTATTTTATTTAGGTTATAGCCGTTTGTAGTCCTTACTAAATATAGATATTATCATTATATTATTAGTTATATTATAAAATTACTCATTATGATGCTATTAGAATTACTAATACATTACATAATGTCGACTTGTGAAGTTTTTGTAGTAATTTGAAAGTCACTTTTCACTAAACATTGAAATTAATGTATTTATCAGTAAAATACATAATTAGAAAATTGTTAGCAAAACAATAGGCGGTCTTATCTCTTCCAGGCTTTCTCTTACAGTGATTTTCAACCAGATGTATATATATTTTAAAAACTAATCTGCACAACAAATTTCTCCCCACCCAGCATCTAACTAATCGTGTTACACAATAGATTTCCAGATAAGAAAACAAATTGGAACTGTGACAGAATGTTCAAGTACTGATTATTGTTTAATTTCAAACATAAACTGAGGTAGAAGTTAGAAAGATAGTTACTTATTTCTTTTGATATGAGCTAAACAGATACGCTTCATTAAGTATTATTACAATTTTACTAACATACTAAAAAAAATATTTTCCTAAGTTTTCGCAACTTTAACGGTTTTAAACGCGGTAATTTATTTGATTTTGGTCTATCCGGTTTGGACTGAAAAGCTCCGAAACGTCGGATAAACCAAAATCAAATAAATTACCGCGCTTAAAACCGTTAAAACGTAGTTTAATTATGTATACTAAAAAATCCTAACTTTGTTACGCATATAGATTACGTTAATTTTATGTTTATGCGGTATGATACAAAAGAACGCCGATACACAAAGTGTATGCGCTCGCGCAGCCAGCCGTGCGTTGACCGCTAGGAATGCATCGCACCGCGCACGCGCTTTGCAGCTGTTCCCTGTTCCGCTGTCGCATTATTACAAAAACAATAATAATATATTAAATATTATTTTAACAATAAATTAAAACTTCTATAAAAATGATAAGACACGTTAATCTCTGTTTGTAATCCCGGCCATTCTGTCACTAAGAAAACATATTTACTTGACGGCCTCTGTGCTTGAATTGTCTAAGCGACTCACCTAGCCTACAATCCAATTTGTGTTTTTAAGGATAGTATAGTTAGAGTCCTTTGAGGTAAACTTTTAAAACGAGTTTTGTATGTACCTGTTTCGTCAAGGGAATCATGAACCGGAAGTTTCGTCGGAAAACCATCACCTGTAATAAGATCTCGACTCGATAACGAATGAATATTTAAGTGTCTACTCAAGGGAGAATCAGAATAAATAACTAATATATAAAACTGCAGTCTTAATTAAGTAACACAATATAACATAGTGCCCATATGTTTTTATAGAATAGATAAATAAAATAACACTAAAACCACAACACAGGAACAGAAACTATTGTAAATATGATTGACATATCGGAAACGACCATCCGAAGTATAAAAAAGAAAAATGACCATCAAGAGAACTCGATGAACAAACCCTGATAATATTAGTGAAGACATAGGCTTGATGGGCCCAATAAATAAAAGAAAATACAGGAACAACCGGAGGGAGTGATATAAGACAAAGAAAAGCGGCCAAGTGCGGCCAGACCACGAATTATGAAGGATTCCTTAGAGATGATTAGAGAACAAGTGACGTTAGAAAATATCCTTTATCCTAAATCTAACTTAACAGATGGTTCAAACTAGTTTTCGTTGAATGTATTATTGAAGCTCTATAATTATTGCAATTAAAAGTTTTTTTTATAGTTCCGTAGCTAAATCATGATAACACAGTATTATTTTCATTACCTCTACCGAACTTTTCTTGTTCTTGTGACTGCGACACATTTTGCCCGATTTATATAATAAAAATATCAATAATAACAGCCCTTAAACGTCCTACTGCGGAGCTCGGGCCTCCCAAATAGGGGAAAACGGACAATATAACCGCCACAGTTGTCCAAAGCGTCTTGGCAGGTTTGACACATAGGTTATCCCGATGTGCAGGTTTCGTCACGATGTTTTCCTTCACCATTATTAGCACATGGTAGTTGTAATAATATGTACATGTAATGTGTCTAACCTGACAATTGCCTGAGTGGTGTATGCGTTCTGTCCAGGATTCGAACCCGCGCCCTTTGTACTGGAGACGAGTGCGCTAGCTATTACGCTATCAGCTACCTGATTTTATATGCATTTAATATTAAAAAAAAACAAAAATTGTATATACCTAGCAGTGATGTCACCGGCTTGTAATATGCCAAAATAGCGAATATAGTTGCCCTCAGGTGTAGAACACCTTGAAACAATACTTGCTGCACTTTTTTGTAAGAAAGCCATATATCCGACGATGTCAACAGTTGTCTTGCGAGGTATACAATAATTTTAGGAACTTTTCTTTAGTACAGACCAATAACTAGGCTAGTCTAATTTTTTTAACTAGAGCAGATTAGTTTGACGACTATCCACCGCGGGCGAAACGTGGTAGGGAGTATGGAATTCGCCATGTTAGGGTGGCACTGCAAGCAAGAAATGCTATTGTCACGGCGTGGTTCAGGGTGGCCCCTCGGTTTTCCGACCTTCGCCCTTATGCCAGGATCACAAGTATTTGTTTTAGCCATTTCGCATGCCCTGGCATGCGACGGCCCATAAGGCCTCTTCCACTGCCTAGCGACGTCATGCTCTATCTGCGTGGGGTGGTTTGTATCGCTCCCCATGGGAGGAGATGTGAGTGCACCCATAACTGCAGGTAGGAATCCTATCTTCAAGGGAAACTCACGTTGGCCGGAGGTCGAAGGACGGACGTCCTCCGGCGCCAACGCGTCCTCCTTTGGCGGGAGCAAACAAGGCAAAGCTCAGCTCCCGCTCCGCCTCCTCCTGGGCGAGCATTACGCGCTCGCGAAGGGTGTCCACCTAGTAAGCTAGTCCTAAACACAAATAACTAGAACCGATTTTTATACATTCTTTCTTTATTTAATAAATGTAAGAGGACTAAGTGGAAACCACATTATATAGATATTTATCGTGTTACGAAACGGAGTCGAAGAAGTACATAATATTAACTGAATCCGATCGCATAAATGAAAAGCTAAATATTCGTAAAATAACTTCTTATAAACTATGTACCTAATATTATTTGTATCCGTCTGTATCCCGGAAAATGGGATAGGCGGGATAGTTCGCTGGATACAGATCCAAGGTTTATGTCAGCATAGCCGACTGGATAACATTAATACGATTTTGGGGCCAGTAAAATTTATTCGGTTGACATTAAAGTAAAAACTGTTTTCTAAACGAGCGTGTACCAGATGATACGTGGTTGGAAACCAAATAGTTTATATGTATCATTGTATCCCGCAAACAGCTCCACTTTTCAAATAACAAAATTGAAAATTATATGTATACTAGCTGCCCAGCAGACGTTGTCCTGTCCTGAAGAAATAAAATTTAGAACCCGATTGCAGCGCCACCTACCGGGTCTAATTGTAAATCTAAACCATCCTCGAATCCCCTTGAACCCACAAAAAAATTCATCAAAATCGGTCCAGCCGTCTAGGAGGAGTTCAGTGACATACACACGCACAGAAGAAATATAATATTAAGATAGGAATAGTTATAGATATTTAAAAACAAAAAATAGTCCATAATAATATTGTAACGAATGCGAGACTCGAATTAAAAATCCCGTTAGAATTACTATAGAGTTTATTAGAACTATACAAACACGTATAACACAGGTACAAATATAACCAAACACAACAAGTCCAAACGTAATACAGAGAGGTCGTAATTCAATAAAACGCGCTAAGTACGTCACTTATTAGATTCCCGATTTTAGTACACACGTCTCGCTTCGCTTCGTGGTTATCGCTCGACTGACTCCCCCCCCCCATCAGGTCATCGTTTTATACTGCGCAACTTCAATGTCCCCGTATCTAAGTCGACTTAATCCGATACACCTGGCTAATGACTGCCATAAAAGATTACAATAAAATTACAAAATTTTAAACACAAAGAAACAAAAGAAAACGACCATAAAAGAATTTAAAATTGTATTATTTGTAATTCCGACAGGTAATAAATGTGCTTTGTTTCAGATGTGCAGGTGGATTTTGTTTTTGTCGGGACCAGAGTTGTAACAATATGAAAAAATCAATATCTTAAACTTGGTTTCCATTCGGTTTATATTGCCAATTAGAATGGAATCGGATTCATATTCAGAGAATAATTGGGGTGCTCTTTTCCAGCTTATAATAATAATAAAGTTTCCTTTATTAAATAATAAAGTTTATTTTCTTTGAAATCGTTTCACTATACAGCGGCGAAGTGGTTTCATTGAATATGGATCCTTTCGAGGTCGGTCAGTGGCAGCAAGGTCATGTATCGGCTCACGGGCGATTCGACTTTTCGACCGTGTTATACATAACATAAACATCATGAAAATAAATAAAATCAAGTTTTATACACTCTAAGTACATAGGATCGCGCCTTGAAAGTTCTAATCTAAGGGTCGTATTCATTTTGATTTGGAGTAAATTTGAAGGTTTCTTTATGAGTCTTAAAGAAGCCTACAAACTTACTCTAAGTCAATATGAATAAGATCGTTAAACTATAAGCAATGTCAACAGGTACGTAAGGGATTTTGTTTGAAAGTAAAATAACATAATTAGAATTTTAGGTTTCCGTAGCCCTTTTGGCAAAAGTGGATTCCGTATGAAAACATCATGTCTTATTATGTACTTGTCTTTGTATACCACAGCTATATTTCTCGGAAATCACAGGACTAATATGGATATAATGGGGCACGAATATGTAACTGTATCTATACTTACGTAGTGATATAAAACTTGTGAAATTGCGAAAAAAATAAAGTTTAGGGATGTCCGCCATAAATGTAATAGAGGGTTAAAATTCATTGTGATTGAAACTCGATGAAACGTAAAGCGGCACTAAAAAGAGATATTTACTCATTTGAACACTATGCTCATAAAGTTGGAAATATTTTGAAGTTTTAAAGTTCGCATATCAAATTAAACTAGAGCATTTGTTTCCTATTTTAGTTATCATAAACCTTTTGTGTCAATTGCATTTAATGTAAAATAGTACATGTCATATATAATATATTTAAGATATATAATAATAAGTGGCGTGATATTTGCTTTCAAGTGGATTTTTTCCCTTTTAGATTTTGTATGCTCTCCTATACCTTACTGTCCATTCATTTGTCTTACCACAAGTTAAAATTTCTCATTAACTCCGCACAAATAATGTCAATTTTCTATCGATAGTCAGGTAAGGGCGTGTAACATCTCTATGGATAGTAAAATATAGAAACCCAGCATTAGTTTGCAGGTCGGGGATATCAACTTCTAGACGTGAATGTTTTGCATCCTCCTCCTTAATTTTGAAGTGAACAATTGGGTAAAAAAATGTGTTAGCACTTTAATAGAGCTCCAATAACACTTTTAGGGAATATTGGTTTTAATCAATTTGGGTAAGTGGTTTTGAGATATAATTTAGATGATATAAGACATATGCAAAAAATTCTAAGTTCTAAATCAATAAAGGCTTATTTTTATTGATCTTCTATTTTTCTTGTTCAACAGAACTATCCGTTTGAACAGAGTAGTAAATATTAATGAAGCACGTCCTCTAGTTATTGTTTCAACGGTATAATTTATACAAGCAAGGTCATTGTTATCATGCTAGTTTGTATTATGTAAGTTAAATTCTTTATCTGATATTCTCACGCTATGTTGGCTTTGTGATTGATATGGCGACGTAAGGCAGTATCGCACCACGACACATATTGTTTTTCAATAGGAAGATAGAGGGCTGTGTATTTTTTTTAACTAACTGATATCTCTGTTAATAGATTGTTATAGTTCTTACAATTCACGAAGGCAATCGGGCCTTACTTATAAACACTATTGGTCTTATTCATATTGAGTTATAGTAAGTTTGAAGGCTTCTTTAAGAGCTATATATATAATAATCGAAATAAATTAATGTACCTAATAACATAATTTTTGAGTCTTGACAAAGTCATTTGGCTTTCAAATTCAAGTTTTTATTTAAAATAAATTCCACTGGAGATCACTTTTTGAAGGTCATCATACATATAATTTAATCTACTTCCTATTTTGTGTACACCGCTTGGCAACGTCTTATCGCTGTTTAAAGGAGACGCCGCTCGAACTCACCAGCAACACGTATTGTTAAAAAAATGTTTCGTCAGAATTATAATATTTATCTACCTTAGGCTCTGTTTTTAAATACATATAGAATTTTCGTACACATTTCAAACAATTAAATTCCAAAGAATCAATGGAGTTGTAATAAACAAAAAATATTATTACCGTCGCAATTATGATAAGACATACTAAAAATTCGTACTGCAACATATCTTCATAGATTTCTTACAATGACATGTTATCTATACATCTTTTATTCTATAGATACAAATAAATAAAAGTAAAGTGTCTGTTTATAATATCTCTCTTTTGATCTAGTCACCGTTTCGCTACTCTTACCATCGTGAGAATTAAAGTATTCCAATCTTGCAGAATCATGTGACCAGTGTCGCGCCGTCACGCCGTTGGCACTCCACCTGTTTTTGTTCTGATGTAGATCATTTTTTTATTGTAATTCTAATACTTTAAAGACAGTCGGGTCGCCTTTACAATCCAATATTTCCATCTCGTTATCAACATACAAGTAGCCTACATATAAAAACTTTAATAATGCAAAATTTTCGTCGACTCTTAATAAGTTAGATATTTGTAAATTGTAGCTTGTACAAAAATTCTGTTAAATTTCATTTCCTATAACTAAAATCCAACTCTGTTGTCCAACGCTGTAATCTTTAGTGTATAATAGAGTAGTTTGTTTATCCCAGCCTATCATTTGTATTACATCAACGGAGTGCCAGGTAATAAAACAGACAAACAGGCTAGAAAAAAAATAATATAATCATGTTCTCCATCGTTTACGTAGTCTATTCCAGTTTGATTTTTTTAATAGCTTCAATATACAGACACGACATTTTATAACTTTATAATATTATAGATGAAAGAAAGATAAATTAGAAAATATAGAGTAAAGAATGTTAAAACGCAGGTGTTCAAAATGTCAAAGAAGTCCAAATGTCAATGTATATCCTCATAGGTAGCATTAAAAAGCAAAAATGTATTATAAGAGTAATTAAGTCTCCAAATTGCAGATAACTAAAACTCTGATCTATGTGACTATATATAAAGTAGCCTACTAGGATATGCTCGCAACTTTGTCCATGCTTGACTTGATTCCCGCAAAATTCCCGGAACACAAAGTATCGCAGCATTTAAAAAAGAATGTAAGCTATAGTTGTAGTGAAAACTGTGTCGGAATAAGCTAATTCTTATGCACCCGAACAATTACAAACCGCTCTCGGGAAAATTCCCGGGATAAAAATATCACACATTTTATTACATAAAATTTGCTATCGGTCAGTGAAAAAATCACTTTGCGATTCGATTTATTAATCTCGGTAGTTTTTACGTGAATCCCTAACAAACAGACAGAGAAGAAATCAATAAAAAATTGCATCGTGTTCTCCATCGTTTGTATAATATTTTTGTCTGTACATTGAAGCTATTTTTAAAATGGCTTCAATGTACGACGTGCACTTGTAGTATCTATAACTTTTTGTGATTCTTATACGATTTAATAGGAACTTACTATTTTAATAAACATTTTATTATATGATAGGGACGTCAAAGTAAAAATGTAGAGTGAAAATAAGCACCCGCTTATTAGAACATTGTTTTAATATCCACTTGTATTCTTTTCACATAATATGTTGTCTTCCATGTGGGATTTTTGTATAATAATAAAAAAAAATATTATCACAACATTATAATAATTTTATACTGCATGAGATATATTGCTCCTGTGAATAAGATTTATTTAGGAATATATTATGTATTGCTCAATGATGTACCCGGATGGTTTTGTGAAACTGCACCGAATCCGTCTCGTTTACTAGAAGACAAAAGATTCGATTCGATTCATGAACAAAATTTACCATTTGTCACACCTCTCTCTTAGATCAGAGTTCTATTTATATTTTTTTGTGATGTATATTTTTATGGATTATTCTATTCTACGTTATATGTTTTGTAAACAAACTTTCCGTCGCTTACTCTGGTCTGGAAGCCTGTTTAATTGGGATCGTTCCAGAGTTAATCGCCGTATTCAAGCTTAGCTTGATCATATACAACGCTTAGGCCAGTCTGACGATGTTTTATTCTTGAATTTAAGACCTTCAAACCTTTATTATTATATCCAAAAATCTTTAATATAGTGAGTTTTTACCAGAATTTCTAAGATCAAAGCCAGGAGGATATAAATTCTAGATACGTTCCGTCCATAAATCATTCAATAGTTTCAATGTTTGTTTTGTTGAGCTGGGTTCTTAGTTTAGTTTGATTAAGTATTACTAGCTGCAATTTGCTCGTAAATTTTGCATTTACGTTTAAATCTTTACATCTAAGGAATCATTTCTATTGGTCATAAAGCTCGCATACGAGATGTAGGTAACTATATCTGTATACTCTTGCCATAAGGTCCAGAATGCGGCAACTTTATTCACGGGTCGATAGGAACTACATGCGGATGAGGGAGATTTCTGGATATTCAGGCTATAAATGTATAATTATGTATTTACGTATATATACGGTATGCATGTATACGATCGATTGTGGAAAGGATGACATGATGGTTTTTGCTGTGACCAAGGACATGTAGCAGAATAGCCAGTAGTGTGAAACAATAATTAATATAGCCCCGACCCAAATAATCGGAAAAAAAAGAGAGTATATACATACAAGTACATGCGCCGAAACAAAACTCGAACTTTCAGGGATTTTAGAGGCCGCTGAAAGAATATGGGAGGAGAATGAGCAGGCGGACCTGCGACAGGCGCAGAGACGCGGTCGGCGAACACAGTTTCGCAGGCGGCGCTTTGCTCCTCCCGATGACGTAGTGGGGGCCCGGCGAACCGCAACCAGTGCCGTGGGGTGTTATAGCCCCAGGGACACCCCTCCTTGTCGGCTTACATCGAGATGTCACGGCAGCCATACCCATGGTTACGGTACCGTAGCGCTTCATCATGATGTGGAGGGGCGCTGGAAGGTTTAGTGGGTAGTGTGGGGATGGGTGCTTGCAAATATGAAGCTTGTGTGCAACACTGGCAGCCGGGAGTCTACATATTCTTGGTGGCCTCCCCGGGGCTAGATATGCGCAAATGCATTCACCCCGCGCTGACAAAAAAATGCACCATGCTCTAGCCAAGAAGTGGTAAACCGGACAAGTAAATTTCCAACCAGTAACACCTGGCAGTGAGTTGTACTGTCGCTTCTTACGACAACCCGCCCGGCTGCAGCGCGGGAACCACAGTACCAGAATTCGTTTTGCTTCCTGTACGGATAAGATTGTATGACTTCAAATTAGTTTTTATTTATAGATTCATGGACTATATCTGTATCCGCGGGTCTAACTCGCACACAGCCAGTTGTTTATTGTAAAACAAATGGCATGCTGCGAAGTATGCCATTGTCTTGGAAAAGGAAATATATTTAATATTATATGCCGATTTCAGATATTGCCATATAACAGAAATTAATTGAAATAAAAACTGAAACATGAAACTCGTTAATTCGCAAATATTAATTTTCCACGTGTCCTTTGTTCAGTGAAATGAAGAAGATATTTATTCCCAATAAGTTTTGCAGAGACGATATTTTTGGCTTACCAAAAATTGCTTTAGGACACTTTAGGTAGTCCCGAGTGATTCATTATTGGCTCGGCTTGCCTGTTCCCTTCTGAAGGGGTAGCCAGCTAAATTAACTTTGCCCTAAAATTTACTCAGTGCTGTTTTCTTGCATTAGTATAATAAAGCGGGAGCTATGTATGTACTGTTGTTTATATAATACATATTTCCGTAAGATATGCAGGTAAATAAAGTTCTTCCAACATCCAAGTGCGTTCTATTCCGCGCACAGTCTACTGTTTTAATCCTTGGGCTACAAGACCCTAAAAACATTTAATCGTAAACACACCACGTCTGAAATATGACTTAACTTGTCCAAACCAATTTTCTTTAAAAGTAGTTTTAGGTCTCTATTTTATGTTATTACATAACATGACTTCTAGAGCCGTGATGGCTACCTCCAGTCAAATTTCATCGATATATATATACCTGGTGGTTTGTGAGAAAAGTGAGTAAAAATAAAATATAGCAGGAAGATGGACATGACGGTTTCATAAAGGTTCAATTTTTGCCAAAAAAAACTGGTAACGTGAAAATTCAAAAGGTTAGGACGTTTTGAAAGACTTTAAAAAAAATGTTCTCAACTAGTCGTGTAAATATTTTTTATTAGATAAAATTTATTTTTAGAATTTCTACAAATTCCAGCATTTGCTTTTTTACGCCATTTAAATTTTCCATTGTCGATATGTAAATATCAGGTGCCTATTGAATAAACCTGCGAGCTGACAGTGTTATCAAAATCTGTTAATTTCTCCGGTATTGATACAGCACCAATCTCCAAGGTCGATGGCAATGTTTTGCAACGCATCGTGCGACAGGTCGCGTTCGGCGTGCGGCGTGCCCGTTGCCGCTGTCTCAGATCGGCGTTCATTGACCCACTGAACCCGGTGGGCCGGTGGGACTGAGCGGGCCGCCGGTGCTATAAGGTTCTCCATCTTGCGTCGAATGTATCTATACCTTGTTTTATAAGATATATTAAGATATATTTTGGATAAAATTTTAGTTCAATTGTGTCTTTAAATGATTAATATAAAACATTTTCTATCTAACTAACAATATAGTAATATCTAACTTTAGTTGTCGCTAAGTTATCTATGACATATAAACGTAATTAAATAGTATAATTCATTGCAAAAATTCTGGTTGTAATGTATGAAAATGATGTTCTAAGGAAAACAGTCTATAGTTCTTCTCCTGTCGGCTTCAGCTTTACAACTACACCCGGTTGCTTTATCTTCCAATTAGATTTTTACTTACTACTAATTAAAATTTAACATAAACTTCATAAAAACACGTTTCCCAGTTTTTTACCATTGGTAAGGGGAACTTTATGGTGATCATATTACTCGAGTCAAATGAAGACAGTAGTTATGAAACGTGAGTTTAGTATTTTCACGTAACTATTTCACAGAAGTAGAATAATTGCTATGTCCCATCATTAATTTTTTCTTTTCCTGACTGCAGAAAAACGTCTGCTGTAGATAAAGGTTACTGAAAATCGCCATGAGAAATTACCAACATTACTTATTAAGTAAATAGACCTAATAATAATTATTAGTAAATACATGTTGGTCTTAGTAAATATCGTTCAATTCGCTTTTAACTACAATGACAGATAAGAACATTAGAAACATGTTATAAACTTTTCTTTGTGTCAACATACATATAACTAGTTTTTAATAAATACCTTCTACTAATATTGTGGAATACTTTAAATACTGACTGCGATGGACGGCGTTAGCGCTTGCTTTAATAAAAGAAATCTAAAACGAGAATAATAAATTCAATGTCATTGCTTTAAATAAGTACATTCATACTAATAACAACCATTTATAAGTGTGAAATTTACTTTGTTTGGATGTTTGTGAGTTCCTTCTTCACGGCCTTGGAAATAATGTGATTATCATTTGAGTAGCACATATGCATATAGCAATTCTATTTACTTTCCATATATATCCACCAATCGTCAAGTTTAGTTTGTCACACTTGGCTCATTCTGGATCGTTACATGCCCAATGACGTTATTGTCCTTTACAGTTTCTTAGTTACACGTGTACTTTTCGAAAATGTGCTCCTTTCTTAACGTATAAATTCTCATAAAATCGTATAATATCCATCTCAACATTCTCATATATCTGTTTACATAACACCTACCTTCATATCGTAATAAAACTTTCAATTTCTAATTCATGGAAAGCATTGAATATTTCGCCGTATAATGTTATTGATTAGCATTAAGTGGCGTAGTTTCTTTGATAGTATGAATTTTATTGTTTTATTCAGTAGTTATACGAAGTTGTAGGTATACAATCTTACGTTCGGCCTAGTTTCGCAACCTTGACGCGGTACTTACTCATTCTAATAATAATAGTAGCGGAGTCGTTTCCACAGACGCTCCGAGCCAAAAGAGAGTTGTTGATAGAACAGATAAATAAATAACAAAAAATAATGACGTCAGTTTAATGTATCCGGTCGATTTGCAAAGGGCAAATTTAACTTACACTTTGAACAAATTGCTTATATTTCAACACCAGGCAATAACTTTACTTACGTATCATTTCTCTTTGCTACTATCTTTCAACGGAGGAAATGAGTTGTATACTTGGTTTTATATTCAAATAACCAAGTCTAGCCAAAAGTCATAAGCCAGGGATACAGAGGTTATTATTTTAAGGACTGTCACTTATTAATATGGCAGCTGTATCTATGCAAATTTGGTCTTGTATTTTTACGTAATTCTTGTTGCTTCTTTTTATTTCATACGAGTAGATTCCTAGGTATTATTATTACATCTGACTTTGGGTCTTAAACGTAAAAATATGAGTGACTTTTAGTTTACTTTTTTCGCGGCATTCAGACTGACTAATTATTGACTAATTAAATTTTACTTTCGATAAAAGGAAATAAAATTATGTTTTATCTCGGAAAAAAGAATATATTTCGTGGGGCATGTAGCAGAATTTCCGAAATAGGTGTGGAGTGGAAAGGCCTGATATACAAAAGATACACTTACTACATTAAATCAATATTACTTTACGCATAGAGTTATAATATATGTACATGGTATCAGGTAATCAACTGCTAAAATGATTTGTTATTGTACAGGAATATAATTTTATATTATACTTTATCTTCCTTGATCACGTCTTATAAAAAGTGGCCGAAACGTCCGAATAATAAAAATCAAATAATTACCGCGTTTGAAACCGTTAAAACGTAGTTTATTATGTTTTCGACATCTTCTTAGGCATGAAGCATCTTCCTTTAGCTCAACTAAACATGCAAACACCTCCCCCTGAACAACACAAAGTTCATAGTATATATCTCGAGCACTCGCTTCTGTTGCCATTTCTTCTTAATCATAATTATCCTAAGGTATATAAAACTATTGTATTTTCTTCCTTATGTGCATGAACATTAGAATAAAGCATTCTTTTTTGTTTTTATAACTACATGTCGAAGAATTATGTGTAATAACTGCTCATAAACGTACCTCTGCTGGCTTTCAATAGTGTCTACGATATATTTCTCACAGGTGGCCTCTTGGTTAGTTTTACCTTTATAAACTTAGTAGTTACATGAATGTGCAAGTTTCCTCATGAACTTTAATGTTGCGATATTGTACATGCACTTTAGGTAAGGCTATCTACACGGGAAATACTCTATTGCCAGGATAGAAACTCTCTTCATTGGAACTTTACACAGAGAAAACACGCCATCAAGTAGCTTGTATACAAATAAACATACAGAAGTTACGTAATGTTTAAATTTATCTTCTAAACACGTGATCGTAGGCGGTGCATACAAATTGTTGTATGAACATATTCAATGCATTCATTCCGTTTATAAAACACAGTAGGTATTCTATATTGTTACTTTTGTTACGCATTCGCTTTACGTGATTCAAGTATTTACGCTAAGGAGCTAAACCGGTTTGGGGGCCACTCCAAACCGCTCTATTTTGTTACTGACTTTTAGTTTGCATATCTTGTAAACATTTAATTTGCATAGTAGGCACTAACCAGTTTCTTGAAAACCTTAATAAATATGTTGTACTTGTAGACTTAAATTTAAGAGTGAATTTGTTTAAATTGTATTAGTCTTTCGCATTACATTTTTAACTGAGCGGTTGTCAGTCCTGTCTTGGGACATTTTCTTCTTTCATAATATCCATTATATTACTCAAGACTCCTAACTTTTTTGTCAAACATACAGCAGTAGCGTTTCCATTTGTCCTTCATTCAAATATTACAGCGTTCTTATAGTGGAAAATAAACAAAGACAACCTTTATCGAGATAGTGTTCCACTCATTCGTGAGTAAAGTCAATACAGAAACACTTTCCTTGGTGCGGTGCCAAAAGCAGTAAAAATGTATTGTTTTGTGTCAGACGTGCATTACTTAAATATTTCGTATACACACGGAGCATTAACTTGTTATTATCAGCATACTAGGATCGAGTAAATTATCATGCACGTTCATACAATAAGGCTAGAGCCGAATTAGAATCGCTTATGGAACATGAATACTATATGTTGTAGGGTTTTTATGAAATGTGATTACATATTTTTGACACGTTAATTGCTTAGTGATGAAACGATTATATTAATGTCCTATTATTAATAATTAAAGTAAATTATAATATAATAATAATTATCATTTCTTTATTTCAGGTAATAAATAACCCATATCAATTAAATATTTATAGTCTATTTTATTTTAATCTACTGTAATCACTGCAATCTAATGATGTTTTTAATATTGTTTATTATCTTTAACAATGGGTCCGAAGTAGACTAAAATATCCTTTAAAGTTAGGTTGGTTGCAATAGATAGCTTTAAACTCCTTTTGTCCAAGCGTTGTAGTAAATATGCATTATTGTAATCTTTTGTTTTGGTGAGCATTAAAATATTTTTATCTATTTTTTAGTATTAAAACAACAATGAAAAAACCAATGTGAACAGGTCCTAAAAAGTACAGATAGCGGGACAAGGTCGTCGTTCGTAGCAGTAGGGCTTCGATTGAAACTGGGACATGACGAGACACGACATGTCACGGCACCATTCCTACCCTTTGCATGCAGTCAGCTATCCTGCGTATTAAAATTCACAATGTCGCCTTTGTCACCATAAAATACACAAGGGTTATGACTATTTTAAGAGTTCCGTAAGCATTTTGGTAAAAACGGAATAGGAGAGAACTCCGTTTTAACGGCGTCAAGTTTGTTATTTTATTTGGTTTGTATTCCGACGCTTCGGCCACTTTTCAATAGCCGTGAACTTGACAATTACGAAATACGTATGTCTGATTATTTATCTGTCCATCCATTTTTCTCATGGAAACCAATGGGTCTGAAATCTAATTAGATGAATTTGACAGGAAAGTGTAGTCTATACGGTGCCACATAGTTATTCAGTAAAAAGTCGCAAAAAGTATTAAGATTCGGGATGACCGCCGTATACGTAACTAAAGGCGAGAATTCTTTTCTTAATATCGAGTAGATATTGTTAAATAGATCTTGAAAAGTCATTCTTTCAAGACAATTCTTACAACGACATTCTTTAAGAAAACATTTTTAATATTATTTATCTCGTCTTAAAATACTTTTTGAAATGTGAAGTGTAAAGTTCTGAACATAATCAAGATTGACGAAAATAATTGTAATGAAAATTGATTTAAATACAGTTGGATTTTTTTTATTGCTGAAGCACTGCAGGCGGGCTGACGACCCAACTATGATGGAAAATGGTTATCGTCGCCTATGGATATTAGCAATACCAGAGGTGCTGCCAATGTGCTGCTGGCTTCGAAGGAGAAACTGGAAGCTGGAAACTGATGCCGGAACACAACTTGCAGTTGTTATGGTGGCACAATCTAGACCAGAGGTCGTAGCCATAGACGGGCAAATATACCCTAATACCGGGCTGTGGGTTGTTTTGTCGCCTCATACGTCAAAACGCCCGGCCGCATGAATTAATATTTATTCTTTTAGGTTTCTGCACGGAAAATGTTTGTCTGGCATTTGGGTATAGTATATCCAATTACATGTTTTAAAGGTTTCGTAGCAAAATGACAAAAACAGCGGACGTGAGCTTTCTCTACGGAGAATTATGATTAATGTACAGTTGGCCACATGTTTCTCCAAATTTTCAGTTTGGTTTCTTTATAAAACGTCCCACTTGTGGACTCGAGCCTCCGTATTTTTATAGAGAACGGATAGTATACCGGCTCCGCTTGTCCTTGGCGGGTTTAGCTCGAGGTGCAGTTTTTGTCAAAGGTATTTATTTTACTTTGCCCACAGCACGTACTAATCATAACAGTATGCACCTTAGGTCAGAAAACTGTCAAGTGGTGAATGTTTTCCGGTCAGGATTCGAACCCGCGTCATTATAAAATATGAGTCGTGAATACGTAACAACTATACTACCATGAAGGAGGTCGGAGGATAGGAATGAGTGACGCCGATTTGGGGAGGCCTACATCCAGCAGTAGATTGCATTGGCTGATAATGAAGTTGAAGCTACCATGGCTTCTAAAGATTAAAATATATGGGCGATTAATATAATGAGTTTAGGATCATTATTCGCAATCTGATGGCTTTAAAAAAAACCATATTCACAAATAAAGGAAATCGTGAAAATTCTCTACGGCTGCAATAATTATACCTACTCCCATTGTAAAGAGGTTCTTTATTCGCACGAGACTGAATATTTTAACGACTTAACAAATGAGGTTTTTGCTTTGACTTGTTCTTGACGATTACTTCTTTATTGTTCCCGGGTTTGAAGAATAAATTACTTGACAACTTACTTTCATAATGACAAGAAATAGAAAAATTCAACGGTTTTGAAGTAAGTATATAATAATATATAGACGACCCATTTTACAATAATTTTTAAAATAATGTTCATATAAAAACCGGGTGTCAAATTCTTTATTACCATTGAATTTTAAAATATCACCATAGAAATGTTTACTTTAATTGCTGTTGAGTAATACATTTAATGACAAACGATAATAATAGTAATGAACACATGACGTTGTAATGCTATGCTTATACAAAATCTAGGTTTCGAAGTTTTTTTTTACCCATGCGCTCGACGCTAGAAGGTTTAACGGGTACTCAGTAGTCTAGTGATCGGTGCTTGCGAGTCCTTCCTTCATCAGAAGCTTGTGTAGCGTCGGCCATCGGGAATCCCACGGTTCCCTCGGTGAACTCCCCCGGGGCCGGAGGGGGTCGGCTGTATGCGCGAATGCATCCCTCCAGCGCTAACAAAAAACAGGTTTCGAAGTTTTCTAACATTATGAAAAGTATGTCGATAGATTCCACTCTCAACTAAACTACTCTTTATCTTATTGTCAAAGCTAGGCCTGTCGCAGACATAATTCTCCTATAATGTATTTGGCCTAATTGATCATTTGATAAAGCCTATCCTGTGTATCCCATTCCTCCTATTTTATCCTAAAAGACTGGCAATGCGTTATTTTCGCCCCAGATGTTACAAACGTCTACAGGCGACGAAAACTACTTACGGCCATCTGCCTGTTTGCCATCTTCGCAATAAACAAAAACCTAGTCATGGCCAAATCTTTGACTGGTGCAAAATAAAGGGCCCCACGAGTTACAAGTTGAAATTTGACACACGAATAAACATAATCCTCAGACTGGAACTTAATGTTTGCTAAATAATTGCAGTAGTAATAAATTACTGTGTGACCGTAGTCCAAGTAAACAAATAAACATTGGATAATTACTTTTGCCATTGAATACATTCAAGTTGTCTTGTATAGTATAGTACTTACTGAGGTGAGACCTAGACCTAACTATAAATACTTGTATTCATTCTATCTATGGCTATAGGTATAACTAATATATACGTATAAATGTTTATATATATATATATATAGCGGATATATAAAATAGGTACATATCTCATTTCTTTTACGCTCACGACATAAGATATTCAATAGTTTAATTACATTAAATGAATTATTATTCAAATTCTAATTTATAATGAAATTCCTTAGTCAATTTTAATCTATGTAATAAGTTATAATTATTAATCAAATCTTAATCATTTCTTTGAGAAGCACCCATTTAAACTATACTTGGAATATGATTGTGTCTAGAACATGGACGTTTAATAAACGTTTGTAATGTCAGAAGATAATTTTAATGGAATTCAATTAAATAGTAATTGACTACTCAGATTATTGATTTATTATTTTACTACACACGGTTGTGTCTTTGATAATGTGAGTAGAAGTAAAAACTTCATATATACAGCACTTGCTCGAGGGTTTTTGTGATAATAAAATAAATAATAATAAATTATACGTCAATTTGCGTAACTAGATCTAGAAAAAATGTTACTTAAGTAAACACTTGTACCTACCTAAACTATTTTAATTTTCTACAAATGGTGTCAGTCGAATAAAAGTTGGTTTGAGTGAATGGTATAGTAAAATATCACAATATAGGTAATTATAGAATATATAGGCTATAATAGTCGTTTATATCATGTCAGGACATAAAGTAATCATTGTTCTGAAATAAATAACGACTTTTAAAGGTCGAGAACTATATACGTACGAAGTCGCGGGTGGAACTAATATATCCAATAAGTACGAAACAATAATTCTTGTTGATTTATGAAGTTTGGCGGCTCAAAAAGTGTAGAAAGTAGATTTGTTATTGTTGTTATCTCTTTCAGAATTGTATTGCTTTCTCATGCATATCTGATACGGGCGCGGCCGGTCGCATTGGATTGATTCTAATATTAAACCTTGTAACGCCATCTACTTCGTATAATATGATAACTTGAGGTGCCTCTACTTCACTTGATGTAGAAGCTGGTTCAAGTTTCGCTACTTGACACAAGATGGCGCTAATTTTGCGGAGTAAACAACTAGTTTTATCCTCGAATATTCATCCATAATTTTAAATATTTTTTACTGTGACCTATTAAAAAAAACAACTAATTTGCCCGTTTTACTTGTTCCAGGTGTTAGTGGAATATGATGGTGTTGATTGGCAACGACGAGAATGGGTAGCAGTATATTCTCGTCGGACGTTTCGCGTTTTTTTAGTGGAAAGGACATTAGTTTGGGCTTCTAGAATTATTGAAGGAAAAGAAGTTAAATGGCCCGCTTTGGTGAGTAGAAATAAGTTTTTTACTTACAGTGAGTTGTTTACCTACAATGAGTTGAGCTTGTCAAACCAACGCTTCGACTCTCCCCACTGTGTCTAGCTTGCTTAGCTTTTAATTTTGTTCTGTATTGATAGATGTCGCTAGAAGTATTAAAATTTCCAAGTATTATAATAACTAAATCTATAGATTCTTAAGTTTTCGCGACTTGTACACATAATAAAACTACGTTTTAACGGTTTTAAGCGCGGTAATTTATTTATTTAGGTTTCTCCGACGTTTCGGCCGCTTTTCAGTTGCCGTGGTCACGGAAGACAAAGATGACATTTGTCGAACGTGTAATGTCAAAGTTTTTATTCAGCCTACCGCCAACTTGTTCATTTTAATTATTTAGTTTTAATTTTGTTTATGGATATTATTTACTCTATGGGAGCCTAATCTAATTTACCACCGCTTCACAACATGTTGTGGCTTGAAGAGAAGAAGCGGCGCAAGAAACTCTTCAGCAAACATGCCTAGTTCTAAAAATTTTATATAATATTAAAATGAGTGGAAGGAAAAAATAAAAGAAAATTATCAGTCAAGTTGGTTTGTTTCGTTGCACGCAGAAAGAGCTCACAGTGTCTTGAGGTCTGGCAGTTAGTTTTTTTTGGGTTTGGGTCTTAATAGTTTTGATGATTGGATCCCAAACAGTGCACCTGCAACCATCTTCTCTATTGAAATTTGGTGTTTTTGATTTCAATAGCTCACGCATCATTCTTGTATGAAACGATTCTCTTCGCGAGATTTGTGGTTATCGAATCTGATGTAATGGTTGGTTTATCCAGCGTGTTCACTGATCGCAGACTTCGTAGACTTGTGTGTTTCATGTCAGCAATGTGTTCTTTTACCGTGTTTTTATGCTCCTCTTTGCACCACGGCAACTGAAAAGCGCCGAAACGTCGGATAAACTAAATAAAATAAATTAAAACTGTTAAAACGTAGTTTTATTATAAATCTATAGAATTTGTAACATAACTTTACACCCGAGTTGCTTGCATAATCTGTTACAATATCCGGAATAAAAATATTCCATCATCTCACAATTATTCGTAGGTCTCTAATTCCAAATTCTATAAAAACCACCCACTCCATGTTCAATACAACTAACTGGAAAGTATATATAAAGTACTCTGTGCTGGAAATCGTGAAAAAATAATTCCAGGTGTGACATCGGCTAGTTTATAAATGTAACTCTAAAATAGAAAAGCTTCAATCATCCGTAACTAGATGGCGCCACTGGGCAGTTTCTTTTGGTTTTAACGAGAAATTGCTAATAAACTATCTAAATATTAGCAACATAACATAAACAAGAGCAACCAAAAGGTTACTTGTGAGACCATCTACTCAGATAGTACATACTTAGCATCAGTCACGTTTTTAGTGGACAATTGTTATTCCTAGGATACTTTTTAAATGTTGTTAGTTTTTCTTCATTTCAAATGTTGACATGTCAACATCTTAACGGACATACGACCTTTTACATTATAATCAGTGAGCTTACATATAAGATCATTGATTACAATCACATAGTATTATATAATTATAGACAAGAGAAATTTAAACTCACTATCATTGAGGTATAGCACGTTTATATGATCTAAGCTCATTATATGTATTTCATTTTTGCAGTTTTTAAAATATCTTTGATGCGTACAACATAGCTTTTATCTATTTTCCATTGTGGACGTAAACATAAAAATAAATCCGCTTTTGCTTTTTAACATTTAGGTAGACTGCATTGAGTAATATATAAATAAATAAAGTTATGGACACTGTACTCTGTCTAATACTCCTATGTATACATAATTACGATTGTAGCACTTTCGGTTTGTATCGTGCTTGTTCTTTCAACCTTTGGTACATCACAACAATATTTTGTGTGTTGGGCACGCGCCCTCCGCGACCTCTATTCCATATTTGCGTGTATTTCACGCGTGTCGCTCATTGACATTTGGGTCACGTTTCGCACTGTCTGAGAGGTCTTTTTAGACAGAAATCTTTTTGCTTTCTCTACAAATGGTTTATTGGAATAGATAAGCTTATGGTTCCGTAACTTCCATATTTTAGCTTGAAAGGGTCAGCTGTTTTCTTTTTAGACACTTCTGTAACTATAAATATAACCCTCCTTGTTCCTTTTTTAAATGTTGTTATTGCAGAAGTTCAGCAGACACTTGATGGAAAGCGGTTACCATCGCCTGTGGACATCCACTATGGATATTTGCAACACCAAAGGTGCTACAAATGCGTTACTGCTCTCTTAAGGATGACTGAAACTTGGTCATTAATGACGGAACACAACTCAAGATTGTTATGGCGACATGCTTTAGACCAGGGGTGGTAGCCATCCAGTCGGGCAAATGCCCTACCACCTGGCTGTGGGTTGTTTTGTTCCCTCTCACGACAGGCCGCCAGGCCGCAGGAAATTCTATTTTTTTCCGTTCCTACATGGATAAAATTTTTGTAATACTGGTTGGTTATCGGCGTGCATCTATCTATAATGATTAATTATAAAGAGCTGTAGATACTCCGCAATTTATACGCGATATACTGATTCACTGTTGTGACCTTTTTTGATAAATGGAATATCTGATGCAATTTTTCAGCTCGAACTAACACATGAATAACACGATTTTAGATAATATACAAAAGAACGTATAGGCCGCTATCATTCGAAAGAACTGACAGAAGAAAAATTCATAATGTACGACTATGAATTCAAAAAGACGTCGAAATTTGGAATTTACGAGTACAAGAGGCGATTAAATATAAAATGGCTCGCCCTAATTAGGAATATAGTTTGATAAAAAATTGTCCTTTCCTTTCAGACATTCACCCCGCTCGCTGCCGACCTGACTCTGCAAGCGAACGCGCAACCCGTGGAGTTTCTTCATGATAGACAACTACAGTTTCTAGACTACGCCAATCTTCTACCATATCAGGTATTATATTTTATTGCTCTTTGCTGTGAAATGAGGATCTTACCAGAGTGATTCACACTGTACTTTGTACTTTTGTTTCTTAAAAACCATCACTCACATGGATTTTAAAAGATTAAATTTACGTAATATTTTTAATTCAGAGAATTGTTAATAAATCTACATTTTAATACCATTTTTACCGGCACATAAGATACAATGGCCAAAAAGTCGGAATAACAAGCAACGCCAAAATAAACCATTTCTTCAGCTTATCGATCTTGATTTACTTATTTAAGGGGGCGGGTTATTGTCTCCTTTTAGAGAGCCGCAGCGCTTTGTAGCATTTTTGGTGTTGCAAATGTCTGTAGAATGATAGCCGCTTTCCATCAGACGGCAGTCTGCCTGTCTGCTGGACGTAGGTATGCAATAAAAAATATACTGCGATTCTTACTAACACCGGAATAGGGACATAACGGGGCGACAAATAAAATACATAAAATTGTTATAAGCTTAATGTTCTTGATTGCAGAGAGGGGTGCCTTTGGTGCTTCCGTACAAAACCATTGTTTCTATTGTTGTTATAATCGCGGCCTTTGTCTTGATTACGTCGAACCTCTAAGGATACAAATAAGTATACATACACACGTCTAACCGGTCCTTAGAGGTCAAAGTATTGTTGTGCAGTTTTTTTTCAAAGAATGTTAATATTGATTTAAAGTGAATAATAGTGGTAAAGTATTCTAAAGACTGTGTTTATCGAAGAATTGTGTTGGAAATCTTAGCTATTTAGTGAAGTGTATGTTTTCGAGCTGTACATACAAACTCCCTCTATTGGCAGTGAAAGACCTACAATTTTGGCTTAGCGTTTTACTTTTCACATTAGCTATGTAAACAGTTCATGCAGTGCCATAATTAAAAAGAAGATACACTTTCTATCAGTTCACTGTATGCCTTATTTTGGCAATAAAAAGTGAATTAGTGTTTATTTTGCGGTTCACCATTTGTGGTCCGCACCGCGCCGCACAGTTCTAGGACGTGACTCGTATCATAAGTTTCAGACAGATTTATTGTTATTACCGATTGTACAATTGTCCAACTAAGTAATTTATGTCATATATTGTGCTGGATAGTAAACTTCTGGTCATTAACCAAGTAAAATTGATTGCTATTGGCGTTATAGGAACATTATTAAAATAATTAAATTAATTAAATTTTTAACCGACTTCGAAAGGAGAAGGTTCTCAATTCGTCTGTAGGTTTTTTGTATGTTTGTTACTCGATTTCTCCGTCAATTGTGAACCGATTTTATTTTTATTTTCTTTAATCGAAAGGGTTTACTCTCGAATTGCTACCAATGCACCAGGTCAGAACGTGATGAGTTTGTTACACAATATTTGCGCCACTTGTGGAGCGATTTTCAATTTTTTGTTCTTTATTCGTAAGTCTATACTCCCGAGGTAGTGCCATAGTCACCAAGTCAGGATCTGGTGAGTGGATTCCAAGGAAATCAACAGTAGGTAGCCCTTATTAAAGAACATGGAGCGATACTCTTAGGAAAAAAGCTTGTATACCCATTGTCACATTTTCTACAGGCGCTTAATTTTTTTGTATGCATGTTATACGATTTCTTTATTAATTTTGGGCTGATTTTCAATATATTTTTTTACCGATTGTCTATACTCCCGAAGTCAAAATCTGATTAATGGATCTCTCAGGGACATTGAGAGCAACCCTTCTTGACGAGCGTCTACACCGAAGAGATAGCAACCTTGTATATGTGTGCTAGTACTATAATTTCTACAGGCGCTTAATATATTATTTCTAAAGCTATTCAAATATTTCTGCAACTAAAATATGAACATCTTGTTCTAGAACATCTTGTTGTCGGTGCGAAGTAAAACATAAAAATGAACTGCAAATTTGTTGTTATTTTTATGTTTTACTTGTGTAAGTATGTCATATTATTATTATGGCAAGAAAATAAAAAGTAAACGTTTAGTCTTTTTTTATAATAGTATCTTTAACGTCCTTAATGATGATCTAACATATCGATAAATAGTTAACTATGCTATACTGTAATAAAATGACAAGAAATGCAACAAAATATTAAAAAAATTTTTTTACTTATTCCGTATAAAAAGAATTTTGTGTGATAAGATAATCACCTATAATTTGGCTATAATGGCTTATTTTGTAAATGAAATCGATTTTTTACTGCTTGTCATTTTGAACGATAATATTTATTTTGAATCTTCTTTGACTATCTATCTATCTATCTTATAACCCAACCACAGATTATAAAATACTTCAGTTTTATGGTATGGTCAGGAAAATAACAGAATACATAATATTAACAAATTACAAATATTTAAAACATCTCTATCTTCTCGTCATCTAATCTTGTTGTTTGGTGTGTTGTATGTTAGGTTCTTCAACATTTATGCTTTACTAATTTAACTTGTTTGATATTCGCTTAATTAGATGCGTATTATCAAAAGCGCGAGCTTATTAGTTTAAGAGAGGAAGACAAGGGTGGATGGTTAAAAGCAAAACGCATAAACGACCCAATTTCGAGTGAGGCGATACGAGTGTTTATCCAAAGTTGCGCGCCCGGGCGAAGTGGGGAGATCAAGGACGGTGTCTGCCAAACATGGGGAGGGTTTCCCCGGGAGACGGGGGCAGTGGGCTGAGGAATGGAATGGGACCCGCCACCGGGCGAGGTATGTTTTGATGCTCGCCGCCCGCTTTATTGATTTTCCACACCCGCCCCGCCCGCTTCGCCCCGTCTCTTTATTATATACATATTTCGGCTGCGTCAGGTGCTGGATGGTGGTATTACCGAGTGCCGTGCTATTTTCAGTTGGCCAGGCCGATTCGCGCTCGTGGCAACATTTTGATTGATCCGCTGCAACACGAGTAGGTTAATCTCTACTTTATTCACATGTTATGATTTCATCTGTAATAATATCGAAAATTGAAAGGATAACATTATTGTTACTAGGCCAATACAGTTATAATATAGATTGTCTCAATATTTAAGAATATCTTTTATTTTAAGACCAAATGTCGTATGTCAAAGAGATAACTAAATCAATTATCTTGATTATCTAAACTAAATACAATACTGTGAGGAAAATAAAAAGTTTAAGAGGATACGGGCTATGTACATTTTAATATTTAGTACTTATTCTACAAAATCCTTTTCAATTAATCAACAATCAATGATTGCCAGTATTTTTTTGTCAGTTTGTCATTTCAGTCTATTCTATGAATACCTCTAAGCTATTTCTATGAAATCAAGTTTCAACAGAATTCATTCAATATTGGTTTAATCAGAACATAAAGACAAATGTAATTGGTATTTTGACTGTTGAAAGTCTTTTCATTAGTTCGACTTAAATTCAATATACAAATTTGACCTTTCGTATCAATTATAAGTTAATGTATTTGAGCCAAGAGCAATATAATAATTATAATCGATTAAATCCAGGTTATGAGATTTCGGGCCAATCCAATCAAGTTTCACAACTGCGTAGATTAATCGTAATACTTGGAATTACGGTATTTAATTTGTCTCAATGAATATTTACAACAATCAGGCGTAAGCGGATTTCTTTGCTAAATATATTATTTTTATCTCGAAGTCCTTGTCTACTTATTTGTGTAGCATCTCATTATCTGAGACGTTCGTTTAAGTAATTTATATTCTATTCTGTATATACAAACTCTTCGATAGCCTGAATAAAGCGTTATTTCGAAAAGGGATGTTCATTAACTTTGAGTTTCCTTTCATCGTCAACCAGCCGTGCTCGTGAACCGGCGCACGTCTAACCGATGTTGATTATTCTTTTCTTTGACATTCTAAGATAATCGATCCACGAAATTCATTTAATTATTTCTTCTTATTAAAGAACAATACAGTTCATAACAACCAAGTACTTATATTTTATACTTTTAGGAACAAAGAACGGGACTTTTAGATTTAAAATCATACATACTCTAACTGTGCAATATGTCGTTTAGAGTGGTTTTTTATTATTTGTTTTTCTTTTATCTTATTTCCTTCAATAAACATACAAATAAATAAAATTGAAGTGTCAGTTTAAATGTCAGAATAGCAGCTGTTTAATAAATGCATATGAAAGTATATAGGGAACTTGTCTCAAAAAATCAATTTATACAAAATTGTTTTTTATTTCGTTTCCTTGTAAAATGATAAATCAATTTATAATTTTACGTCTGATCCATACTAAGATACTAATGAAAAAGTGATTTTGTTTGGCTTGATTGGTCCTTTTTCAAGGCCTTAGAGATTCAATCAATTTTAATGTAGCTTCGATGGCGGTAACGAGAATATACTTTTATCCTGGAAAATAAGATAATATTCTTGTTATATAGATCAAAGCGAGCCACGTTGAAAGCTCAATTGTATAGGTATATAAATATAACACAGAAACAAGTTTTACTGATCCTTTTCATAAGAAATTGGAACCGTAATATAGGCACTTGAAACCTACTTGGAAAATAAATAATTTCTGAGAACATCTTTCATTAAGCTAACACATTTTTTTAGTTTTCCTAATTTACCTCCTATCCAAGATTAATTTATTTTTGTTCTATTTTATTTCTGAATGAGAACAATAGAGCAGTAAAAGCGACACTAATCTTGGTACCAAGAATTCTAAAAGTCCTTTGTTATTTGCCCAGAATCTTCAATGCAAATTAAATAAGTAGAACCTTAGAAGATTGAAGATGAAGACAATGATAGATTACTCAAAGTATTCTCATCGTGTCGCTAAAGAGATTTACGAGTGTTGTGAAACTTACGTGTGTAAGAATCGCTATTGATTCAATAATAACCATTTCGTGAAAGGTTACTTACACTTAATAGAACGTGTTAACCAATAACACACGTTCATAATTCTTTACATGACTTACTTGTACACATACACACGAATGAATAATGTAATATCTTTGTAAAGGCTTATGCAAATTGTTCGTAAGGTTTTCTTTATATCTGCCCGAAGTTTGCTTTCCTAGTCGATCTTTTTATTCCACATATTAAAACTCCTTGTTTATCATTATATTGTCTGGTTTCACGATGTATAGCCGCAGCTCCTAGTCATCCTCGACACTCGTATCTTAACTCTTGTCGAAAGTATGTATAATTATAAAACTCAATTACCAAGCAGTGGAAGTTTATCGTGAGTTTCTTAACTTTGTCGTCAGCATGCACGCAACCCAACTCCGAAACTGTTCTCCGCAAAATTTAAACGAGTAAAGTTTGTTTCAGTTAGCTTACTCCACTGTCCGGTACGCTTCACTCACCCCTTTCCCACTCCCCCTGTCGGGGGGTGCTTGGGGAGATAACGTGGCATTGATATAGGCGCGTGTTAGACACGAGACAATGTTACTTTGATCGTGCTCCTTACTTTATGAAGGACATCAATATCTTCAATATTACATTCGTAAGATGTTATTTCCTTTAGCAAATTTATATATTATTTTTGAATGTTTTTCTCGTTGTTTTATTGTTCTTGTGTTATATTAAGAAACTCTATATGTTATTATTCTTGCTAGCTCATCCGTTTTATTAAACAGTATTATCTGGAATTTTGTCTTCGTTAGACTACTCTAACGAAAACAAAATCTTTAATAAGCGCGGGATGTTATCTTCAGATTAATAACCATCTTTACTTGTCTTTATTTACTATACACCTATCAACGCCACATATATATTATGCCCTTCATTTCCGGGAATTCGAAGTTTTTTTAGATTGTGTTTGTTTTTTCTTATCTATACTATTCTGAAAAGTGATATATGTAGTTACTGACTTATACTTACCACGATAATAAGTTCATCCTAAAAATAATCGCAATTCACGTCCAAGGCTACAAGGAAGAAACACAAGACGTAGGTATTGAAACATATAGATAGACTTTTATAGATTTACATTATAAGATCGTTATTTCTTTTTAAATTTCCTCCAAATATTCGCACTAAATGTAAATAAAATAGTAACTCTGTTTTTGAATAGATATTCTTGGACGTTTTGTTATTATTCCTATACGGAATACAACACACATGAGTTAGTATAAAAGCTCAATTTGCGGACCGTGTCTCAGTTTGCGTGTCTCCATTCTCTTGTATGTAGGTATTTTGGTAAAAGCAACGCACGCAGCCACACGTTTCATGTTCCGTGATGGATAAATCTTTAGTATATTCTGACTAGGGATTTTCAGCCTTTCTATTTGTTTAAAATGTAGTTAGTTTTATTTAATTTGCATACTATAATTTTTTTAATCTTTAATCTTGTTGTCTGTCTGGTAGATTCGACTCGCAAGGCGCCTAGCTAAAAAATGTTCATACCTTTAATATGTAAAATTTGTAAATAGCCTTTATAGCACACTATATTACACTGTGAACAATAAAGTATTTTCTACTTATCGACCACATTCCGTTTATGACTGGGTCCTTTTCGTTCATATAACCACATATATACATGTATGTATGTATGTTACTTGGTTACACAGACTTTGCTCCTCAGGGACTAACACGCCCACGTTCATTCCAGTAATTAGGGTTCAAATATTGGCAATATACCGCATTAGCAGTGTTTCTCGACTAATTTGAATGTAATATTTACTACCTGTTGACGATCAAGGAAATTGTTATGATGAAATTGCCACATCATTATCTTTGTGTGATCTCTACATATATAACGTACTTTCCATTAAACTCATTACCTAATATTATTTTTATTGTCACTCATAAAAGCTAACTACATTTAGTGTGAAGTTTTAATGGATTTTTGATATCATGCATTAAGCATCATTTACTTTTTAATAGATGGAAGGGATGTGTCTTGTTTTAATTTCAAAAGTTATATAAATTAAATATACAAGTACATTGTTTTTCATTGCTCGTTTGCTGATACTTATTTGAATTGGAAATGTCAAGGTGTAACGGTTCAGAGAAATTGAGATCCTTCTAAAAGGCCAAACAATGTTGATTTACGTAGACATCGCCCACATTGTGTATTTTGTATTTTTACTGACAAAGAGATGTATCTTATAAAAGTATTTTTAAACGTCTATTTTTCATTCTACGAAATCTCAAATAAATTACCGCGCTTAAAACCGTTAAAACGTAGTTTTATTATTTATTATACATTCTATGAGTTTGAAATGACAATTCTTGATTTTTAGTGTTATATATATTTACTATTATTTATTTCATGTATTTCGTTCGCGTTGGAATTTGACTTTATATCTACTAAACTCTGCAAGATATCTAATTCGAAATGAATATATAAACTTTTTATGGAAATCCGGTGAGCGGCTTTGAAATAATCTTTAAAACAAACTAACAGACAAAAATTCTCAAAACGCTTATTTATAGCAGTTTTTCAGTCAGATTTTAAAATTTATTCTGAGATCGTAACACACATACACTTCCATTTTATTAGTATGGATTATGGAAGATGATTAATAACCGGGTTTAATCCGGTTTGAACCGGGCTCTATATTTTCCTATCTATTTATTTGCTTTATAGACTGGTAAACAAGTGCCTTTCGGACCAACTTTTTCAGCAGTCTCCGAAAATTATAAATGAGGTGTCATTCGATACGGAATGGCATCTAGATGATTCTTGAAAAAAATGAAGTTCCGCTTGCAAAAATTGTAAAAGTTATTAACAATTAACTAAAGTAAAAAAGGGGGGTTTAGTTTTTTTGCAAATATCTCAAAAAGTAATAAAGATTTTTCAAATTTGAAAAGAGGAGGAAATTATTATTAATAAAAAAATGAAAAATAAACATTTTCTAATTTTTTCAACAGGGTTCTATATTAAAGCCTTTCAAGAATTTCTCCAAGAAAGGAAAAAAATCTTAAATTTTAGTTTAACAATTATCACACTTGCAATGTTCATTTGAACATGAACAACACAACAATTTTTTTATTAATTAACTATTAAATAACTAAATCAAAAATTGTTATAAAATATTTTTTCAAGCAGATTATTGTTCATTCATCTATTCAGTTAGTGCCTGAATTTTATCAATTATTTATTTTCATATTTAGTATGTTTAAATAATATCTATTCAAAGGGCCGATTTGGGTGTGGCTTGCGTAAGCCAGAGTACCCGTTTTCGGCCGTAATTTCATTCCTCTGGGAAAATTATAAATATTGATCTTACAGTTTCGGGAGTCAAGACTTTTTTTAGGAAATTTCCTCCTCTTTTCGAATCTTTTTTCAAATTTGAAAAATCTTTATTACTTTTTGAGGTATTTGCAAAAAACTAAACCCCCCTTTTTTATTTTAGTTAATTGTTAATAACTTTTACATTTTTTGCAAGCGGAACTTCATTTTTTTCGGATGCCATTCCGAATCGAATGACACATCATTTATAATTTTCGGAGACTGCTGAAAAAAGTTGGTCCAAAAGGCACTTGTTTACCAGTCTATAATACTGGGTAAAATTTTGATATAAACTCATCTAAACAATTTAAAAGCAAGCAAACGCTTCCCCGAAAATTCTGCAGTGGAATTTTCGGGGAAGCGTTTGAATCACATAAAAATGCCATGAACTTCAACGTAATATTATTTTATCAAACCTAATAATAGCAATACCATATTTTGATACAGTTTTCATATGTTTTGACAGACACAATTTATAAACTAGAATGCAAGTTAATGAATGCACAAACTTTCATTTAAAAATAATGTCAGCTGCTAGGTTTTGAAATTATATACCTGAACTCCTTTCAAATAATTCTAATATGGTAAGGTAAATTACTAGTGAAGTAGTAACCCGTCGAAAGTAACTTATGAGCACGCATATTAAAATATACTCTAAACATGTTATCATTTGATAACACGATGAGTCGCGGAGTCGAGTGTCGTCGTCGTTTGTCGACAGGAAATTGGATGAGAGCCGCGGGAGCCGCGAATGTGTGCCAGCCATAATGGCTTCCTGGTCGGTACTCGGCAGCCCGTCTCTTAACTGCCTATTACGCAACCTACACGCACGCGGCGACGTCTCTACCTAGATTATTAGACACTGGCTATGCCAAGATGGTACAGGTGACGTGGCCAAAGAACCCGCACACCTACGAGTATTGCCTTGACCTACTGTTATTGTGGTCGTTTTTATCTAAAGTGTAATCGCGAGTTTGTAGACAAATTGGTTTAACTAACCATATCATAAAAAAATTAAAGAGGACACTGTAACCGAAAATGATTGATATCCGATTCCTATTTTATATGGTCCGTTTATTTTCGTATTCTAAAAAAATAAATATTAATAAAAGAAAACCGATATCAAATTAAAAAGCAAAAAATTAATATTTAACCGACTTCTTTCTACAATATCTTGAAGTTGGTAGGTTTGCTAGGTGGTAGGGCATTTGCCCGTCTGGATCTCTTAAGAGAGCAGCAGCGCATTTGTAGCACCTTTGGTGTTGCAAATGTCCATAGGCGATGGTAACCGCCTTCCATCAAGTTGGCCATCTGCCTGTCTGCTGTACTCCAGCAATAATTTTTTTTAAAGTAGGCAAATAAAACATGAAAAACAACAGCAAAATATAGTAATTTTATCAAAGATCTTGAAGATGATATAGGAAGAGTTCGATTAAAATTAAACCTGTAATTACATGTGTAGTAGAAATCTACATTTTACAGCTCTTTCTAGATAGAGAAATAAATTACAACTTCCTGCAAAAATTCTTCCATAGGTCTTCAGTAGATTCTGATTAAAAATAGACATATACAGACAGAGAATATACCTGTTCCACGCCTTTATAGTTGAATAAAGTACAATTTTGTTTTTGTTTATTCAAAATCAAAATATTAGATTGTTATACGAGGGGTGAAAGTGACCCATTTAGGCATGAGATGGTTTGGCGAACGAGATGGCGAGAGAGCTAATAGTTCGAGTGCCCAAATAGGCCTTTCACCAAAGGTTAATATTCTGGTTTTCGTTTCACATCTGAGGAAAGTAAATAACTGACTAATTAAACAAACAACTAGGTTATCTAAAATTAAGCCTTAAATCCATATCTAAATCTGATGAAACATAATCATGTATGTCACATATGAAACGTCAAGATTTTTTTGTGGCTTTCTACCATCCAGTATTTTTTTTTCACTGATGATAGTAGATATTTAGCTCAAATTTATGTATGTAAAATAATAATTAAATGAAAAGTAATTTAAAAGTATTAAATGATGTTACAAAATTGTAAAAAAAATATTTCCATTTCTGCCGCGATTTAACAGTGGCTATAAAAAAGTTGGAACATGAGTTATCCGTAGTTCGCATACTTTTCTAATTTTTTTGACAGCAGGGCGAATCGCTTGCCAGCGACGAAAAGTGCTGTTTTCATCCCTTGATTAAACAAGTCCAACAATTCATTTCAGAATATGAGAAATGAAAATGAAAAATCGTTTGTTGTATTGTACTTTTTTGCGGGGAGGCTTTATCGTAAATTGCTTATTATCGTTGATCAGCGTTAAGTTAGTAAATGATGTTGGATCGTCAATTAAACTTTCTAATAATATAAATGTATATAAATGTGCGATCATAAAAGACTTTTGACCCCGAGTCTAAAGGGGAATATTAATATTCATGATTTTCTCAAAGAGAACTGGCATAATCCGTTCTCATCCCCGGGCCACGACCCTGCATTAATCACGGGCAGTAATCTAGCCAAATAGAGTAGTAACAGTAGAACAAAATAAACAGTAAATGCCTGCAAGCGGTATTGCGTAACGTTGCTGAGTCATTTCATTGCCTGGCCGGAGCGAGGCCTACCCGAGCGTGACTTGACACCTTGGGAGCCACGATTGCGAACGCTGCAAGTTTCACATTTATCGAAAAACTGTATGGCCGTGAAAAATAGGAGACAATGGCTACTTGCTTTTATAATACACAACTCTTTATACTATAATCACAAGCTTTTGTACATGTTATCGCGCGCGTTAATGTAAATTACGTCAATCAATTCAGGTGTTTTTGTATCACTGGGGAACAGTACGTTTTTCAAGATAAAAGGTACTACTACTCTACTCTCGGTACTCTACGCGACTTTGAACAACAAGTCGTCATAGCATGACTTTGCCGTAATAACGTGTTTTTTTAGTGAATGGTCAAAAACATGCGACTGTTTGATTTTATTTTCTATCCCTTGGGAACAGTACTTTTTTCTGGGTGGAAGGTATCCCATGTCTTTATCTGCATTCCTGACGATGTGTTTGCAAAATTTCATGATGATCGCAGGCATGATTAAGGCGTGAAAGTGTAACAAACAAACTCTGATTGGCATTTATGTTAATACTAGATCATTCTATATGGCGCACTATCCCATTTCCTGACTTGAAAAGTATTTATTTTATAATATTTTTGGTATTAATACTACATTTAAATTACAGTGAAACCGATTCAGTAGCCCTATTAGTTTTTCTGTGAAAGCTTAACAGACAGTCAGATCGAGTTACTATAGCATTTTTTTATAGGTGACGAATTTTTTATATATTAACTTGAGAAATGTTTGGTCTCTCATACAAATTTTCATTTTCTATGTCGTTCCAGTTTTATTTATCTATAATACCTACCCGGCTATCTATAAGCTACATAAATGACAAGAATGAAAAAAATATCAAAATGGTCGAAATGACCGAAATATTCGAAATGGTCAAACGGTCGAAACGGGCGAAATGGCAGAAATCGCCGAAATGACTGAAATGACTGAAATGGCCGAAATTACCGAAATGGCTAAAGTGACCGAAAGTTTCGAAATAACCGAAATGGACTAAATAACCAAAAGACGAAAATACCAAATCACAAAAAATCTATCCTACTTTGTCCATCCTTGGTATTAAAATTACATATATACCGAATTTCAGCTAAAACAGTTAAATAGTTTTTCCGTAAAAGCATAACAGACAGACAGACAGACAGAGTTACTTTCGCATTTATGATATTAATATGGACAGTTTAAAAAAATCTGTCTATGAAGCCATTGCATTCCGTCATTGTAATTTTCCTTAGAAACTACTGGGCCTTTACGGAAATAATTTAGTACAAAGATTTATTCTATACATCGTTAAATAATGGTCTATTGAAATCGCAAAATAGCAATTAGAAATGTCCGCCGTGCATACACCTACTTACATTCAAGATTATAAAGGCTAAAAACATGCTTTAAACCAGTTAAACGAAAAAAATATTTAAACAAGATCCTTTCAGTAGGTTTTGAAATATTATGGAGTATTTGCAATTGACCGTATTGTTATAAAATAAAACTAATGACGATTATTCATTACCTCTGTAGAATTTCCTTTAAATGAAAAAAAATGTTTACCCGGGTGGGTCTACCTAATGTCGTATAATTAATTACTTCAGTTTATGAAGCGATGATTCACGGAACCGTGTTCCACAATAACTAAGCAATTGGCGCGCCATTATCGAATACAAAATTTCATTATAATCGATTCTTCCTCGAGACCGTGACAAAAACAAGCACAAATCCAAACAAAATTACTTTCACATTTACACATATTGCGAGTGATTATGAATGTAGAATGATGCAATTAGATGTTTTTGTTTCAAACAACCTTACTTTACTTCGAATGATTTATTAAACAGATATTCCTATTAACAATATTTATCATTTATGAAGTTCAGCGGTTGTAATGACCTTTTATTTTCTTTATTACACCACCTGTTCAGACAAGCAATATTATTATCATTATACTAAACGCTTGTGCAGTGTGTTTAACATTGTCCTTCCTCATAATTGTGCTATTGTTATTGTGTATTCATTTTAATTAATTATACCAGTTTGCATTAATTGTTGACTAGTAGGAAGGCGGTGACCTTGAATGTTCAATAGTTAAGAAACAGATGGATATTTGTAGGATTATAATATAGCTAAAATATCCATACCATAAGCATACAATACATACAGATAAATTATATATGACTGACTAGTCTGCATTTTCGATCGAGCGGGATTAGAACAGTATAGCATTTTATTTCTCTCTATAAACATTTATTATGTTTAGGCATCGTATAAGTAGTAAGGCAGCTTTCACATAGATTTTGGTATTTATTTTAAAATCACAGACAAAATTCTATTTTATTTATTACGACTACATTTATACACTATATCACGGATATATAGGTATAACTACCGTGTGCTAAGAGGGTGATGGTTCGAGTGAGGGGGGCGGGTTCAACGCACCGGATACGTCTGTCGCCGGGCTAAGCCTCGTATGTATGCGATCCACAGAACAGGTGTGTGCACTGTACACTAGTGTGCACACACTCTGTAACATTGACATAAATACTAACGTGCAATTGTGTGCATGTCTTTACGCCAACAAACACACTGTACATGCAGGTTGTGTATGCGGTGAATTACTGCATTTAACACGACATACGTAGACTAATATGTAATGTTGATTTGCAGTTGTTCTCGTAATGTGGGCCATAATGTATGTATGTGATTTTAGGTCGTTAAAAATATGCGCACCTACATAAGTAATGCAGATACCGGTGTAATTACGACGTTTAATAAATCACATGTTGTATTTTGCTATTTAATAGATACCTTGAACTGATTTAAGCCAATAAAGCTGAATACATTTAGAAAAACACTTATGTCAATGTATAAACTAATAGTGAATAGTGTATGTATTATATCTGGATTTCATACATTACTAATCTGGCCTTCATTGGAACAAAGTGCTTTAACAGAAGCTTAGGAAGTTTAACAGAAGAACTACATAAGCGGTGCAATCCTCAGCCAGAATTCGAACCTATATTATTAGAATAAAGGAGCCATTGAGGGGGCCAGCCATTATACCATAAAGAAAGAAAGAAAATATTTCTAAAAATGCGACACTTTAACAATCATTTATAAGAGGCCATCCACAAATTAAGTCATGAATTTCATGACTTTTTAAGCCCTACCCGTCCTTGTCAGACCTGTCACATTCGTAAAACTCCCTTTCCGTAGTCTGACATCACATACTTAGTAATTTTACATCAAGAAATTATTAAATTAAAACAGCATTTCCGTAAATAGTTTAATTTCTATTTAAATTAACTTTAATAATTTAAACACTGTGCTCATACAGATAGACTTCGGAATACTTTGAGGTTTTCGTTAATAGTTCAAACGTGTTTTACCCTTGTCACACTTCTTCGACCCCCCTCCTTATAGGTTTTGAAAAGTATATTGAACAAGCAGCTCTACTTTCTTACCATTCAAGAAATTGTATTTTTATCTCCATTCTAATTTAGCAAAAGGTGATAGCACTATCTAGCCTAGTAAATTATTCTATAACAAAAAACTTAAATATATGTAAAGTCGAAACAATAAGTAAAATGTTTCACTAATGGTTTTAAATACAGTCCGATATTCATTCTAAGATATTACGTGTATGTTCGATATTTAAAATTAAAATTCTTATTTGTAGGAATGGGACGCAAGGTTGGCTGGTCTAGAGGCTGGTATCGATGCAGCTACATTGACAGCGCTAGCAACACAGGCCGCTGAATGGCGGACTATGCAGGATGGTCAAAGGATTTTGACAACTACACCTTCCGTACTTGGTGGATGTAGAGCACAAGTGTATAGAGTGGCTGGAGCAACGCAGTGGTACACAGCTGTCATCGTTGGAGTAAATGAGCATACTGGAGTAGGTATCATCTTTTTTTTTCTTCTAAACTTCCGTATTGATAAGGATTGTGCTTTTGATAAGTATAACTCATCATTCCACCGTGATCTATTTTTAATGTTTAAAAAAGGAGTTTATTGTTATGTCTATGTGTCCAGCGTCCGTCCATTTTTTAGGTACATACATACATACATACATACATACCTTCACGCCAGGTCCCTTGCGGGGTAGGCACGAACAACAGAGTGCCATACAGGCTTATTCTTACACACCTCACTTGCTTCTTAGACATTCATGACATTCATTCATTCATTTTTAGGTGTTTAATAATATGTATACTACTAAGGGTTACTAAATCTAAAACGTTACTGTTTCTTCTTCAATTCAGTACAATAACAAAGAAACTAAGTCCATGTTAAACAACTGCCCAATAAAACATATAGATGAGTCGAAGCCTGATTTGACGTAATACAATAATTACTTGTTTTCTATGACTATGTAGGTATTTGGTTGTGAATTGAAAAAAGGCGATTGCAGCGCCATCTATTAAGCTAATCTCGCTTTTTTATGGTAAGGACGTCATTTATCAGGATAAAAGTATTCTAAGTTATGTACATAACTTAGAATACTTTAGAAACTCGACTAGCTCATAAGCTAGTCGAGTTTCATGTAAATCCGATCAGTAGTTTTCACGTAATACTTTTAACGTGAGACAGTTATATAACAATATATATTCATTTCACTATTATATTATTATATTAGTATTACATTTATTTGTGACATCAGAGAGGTTATTAATGCGCGTCATTTAATGACACTAGAAAGAAAAGAAACATATCCTAATGCTTAGTGAAAACCACGGTTCGAACTTATTTCTAATCTCTTTGACCTCTCTTGCTTTGTCCTGAACCTTTGGGCTGACGTGCAAAGGGGCCCAAGGAAGTAAGTGTGAACTCCAGTCCCTAGCGAATGTTCTGGTGTTAGAAAGATGACGAAGGCACCATTTTAAATAGTTCTTAGAATTTTCTTCTTATCAAATGCTGCGATGAATCAGCAAAAAAAAAGTTTACCTTTAATAATCTTCATTCAATCTTTCCTAAAAAAAACCTACAAGAAACAAGCAGGTGCGGTTTGAAAATATAAAAGCACACACAGATAACTGTACAAACATTCTACAAGATAATTCCGAAACGGGAAGTTCTGGATAGAACCAGTTTGGTTTATTGAACGCGATGGTATCCAATGTGGGCAACGTTGAATTTATAAGGGCAGGTATAAGGATCGAATGACTCGTTGTAGTCGAGTGTGCTCGTTATTCGATGTAAGGGAACCTGTATCGCAAGACATTCTCGCCATAAATGTGTGATGAATGCTAAACTTTCCACTCGTCTTTTTTCATTAATTAATTCACACCAGAAAGGGTAATCCACCGGGCGATTGATTAATTTGTCTTTTATGAGTCATTTAGATCGGCTTTTAATTAAATGATTAATATTTTTGTTTAGATAATCAATGAATTGGGCCGTCCGCCTGTTTGCCTGCTTCAGCAATAAAAAAAGATAGATATTTTTTTTATTGCAGGAGATCAGCAGACAGGCAGACGGCCCATTTGATGGAAAGCGGTTACCATCGCCTATGGACATTTGCAACACCAAAGGTGCTACAATAAAGTGTTATCTATCTACAATTGCGCTGCTGCTCTCTTAAGGGAGACTGGAACCTGGTCACTAATGCCGGAACACAACTCAAGGTTGTTATGGCGACATACTTTAGACCAGGGGTGGTAGCCATCCAGTCGGGCAAATGCCCTACCACCTGGCAAAAGTACAATTTATTTATTGTACCTCAATAAAAAGTAGGCACGTTTGTTCGTGCCTACCCCGCAAGGGACCTGGCATGAAGTTATGTATATAATTAAAGTAAAGTAAACTACAGATTTAAACTATGTCTAATTGGGCACAAAGGGCGTTTTTAACGCTGAAGAGCGATCTTTAGACAACCCCTGTAATTAATTTGGAATTTTTACATTGTAAGAAGAATAGAATAGTAGGACTAACTGTACAGTACGAGTAGAACGCACATCTGAAAAGATACCAAATCATAGAATAATTAGTTGGCTTTACTATCCTAATTTCACTGCTGACGTTTTATTATTTAAAAAACATATTTTCTATACCCAAAGATGGTTTAGTAAATTATTTAATAAATTTATTCTTGGGACGTCTGGAAAAACGCTTTTTAGCGATAAGAACGCCCGTGTGCATAATTAGATATGGTTTTAGTTCGTAAAGTTATTATGTATTGTTGTTATTTAAAAAGATTATGTGTCTCAATTGACTTTCGGTAGACCTAATCAGCCAAAATTTAAAATCTGAAAAATATTTAATGATCTAAAACATTATCTTTTAGACAAAAAAATATTTTTGATTTCAACTAAGTAATGAAGGATCCGTGATGATGTGACGTCCTGGAAATGTGAGATTTACGGGGTTTTTAAAAGTTACATACATATGAAGCTAAACTTATTTAGAATCCTTGTGATTTGAAATTGGATGAAAACAAAAAGCAACACTAAAAAGAGATAAACTCATAAATCTACTAAACCTGCGAGGGAATGATATCCGAGTTTTACATTGTGGAGCACAAATTAGAAGTGTATAAGACCGATGATTGATAGATCCAATTTGGCCCGAAATAAAACTTATAATAATAATTTGTCACTAAAACGGAAAAATTGAAAGAGTTACTTATGAAGTTTAATTTGAATTAGAATATGTTGGAGGATGTAGATAGACTAAAGGTCTGGTCAAACAGTGGACGGGGCGGCGACGGCGATGCGACGCTGGCGGTACGTGAAGAGTTGTAATATATTAGTTAATGTAGAATATGTCACATAGATTGGACGTGACGCGACCGCTAGTCGAGCGCCGAGCGCGACGGCTCTTTGTGACATATTCTGCATTAACTAATATATTACAACTCTTCACGTCCCGCCAGCGTCGCGTCGCCGTCCCGTCGCGTCCGCTGTTTAAACAGACCTTAAAGAAATTATATTTATATTAATAAAAGTAAGTGAAGAATATCTGTGAGTATATTCTCTGAAGTTTCAACTCTACTGCGTATGAACTCCACACACATAGTTTTTTGAAGTGAAACTTCCTTAGCATCGTTATAATTTGATAATATGCTCATACAGATAAGCGTTGGAAATATTATGATTTTTCGTTAATACTTTAAATTTAGTGTTTTAAAGCTTAAATATATTAAAACGATATAATATATGAAATATGACGTCACGAAATTCGTGAAGTTAGAATCCCTCTCACCCCTTGTCACACAAAACTTTCACTGCTAATGCGTGTAAACTGCACATACTCACACAATTTTTTTATTATTAAGCGAATGTCAGTCAACGTATAAATTATATAAATACATAGATATTCCTACTTCTAAAACCAAATATGTAACTTCTGTTTTGTGATTATAATTTCCCGAACTAGATGATTGTTTATTATAAATTATTTCATGAGTGTTTAGGAGGTTTATGTTTGTTTTTAGACTTTAATCTGTACCCGTACGACCTTCGCAGAATTTCTGTTATACAAAAGTTGGGCCAATAAATTGGTAACTTATGCTACCTTGCCTCCCATCGGGAGTTGAGCCCTTAACCATTAGTCAACATAAAAAGGAGTATCCGCTAAACAATATAACTGTATGGGTGGTGGCTGGCAAGAAAATTATTTTTCTTTAACGTAAATGTCATTATGAGTACAAAGCTATCAATAGAACGCCAACATTTAAATTCACCAACAAATTCATTTTTTTAATATTATGTGACGACTGTAACTTGCTTTAATTGACATACAAAACCTTTTAAGACATGCTATGTACTCGTATATAATACAGTAATAAACAATTGTTACATAAATTATGTTTCATGCTAAGAAGTAGAATTCCTTTAAAAAAAGTGGTTGATTAAAAGTACAGCACTATTAATATAGTACAGTGCTTCTCCAATATTTCGGGTCAGTGCACTATGGATGCTAATATTATAGAATATTCCAATTCGTTTAACGAAGATAAATGTAATTTGGAATTAATTGTAGTAGATTTAGGCCTCATGGGGCAGATTTTGCAACGGGTGTAATGCTTTATTTATAGTGCGATATTATTTTTAATTATTAATGACGTTAAATATTGACAGACAACGTGTGTATATACACTAATTCTTTAACGGCATTATTTTAACCTCTATAAATAATACCTATATACGTATAGCCACAGTCCAGCATAAGATTTTAGGTAGTCGTAACTACAAAGCATAATTAAATAGATAACGCTTAGTAATGATAACTGTTGTTTTCTGTTAAATAAGAAGTCAGTTATAAAAACATAAACTACTTACATAACATTTTGGCAAAGACGTGTAACTAGTTCTAAGATTTTGTCTTTATAAACAACTTATTTGCTCTTATATTTTGTCTTGGTACAAAATAACCAAAAGCATATCCATTTCCTGTTACTCCAATGATGTTGGGTTTCGTTCCACTCGCCCCCTACAATTACCCCTTAGCTAACTTCAACAAACAAACTTTGTTGTTCTGCGTTATTGAAACACTTTATTGTTTTTCTTTCATCTTCTTCTCTTTGTGGACGGACTGTTACAAACTTTCTTGTATGTATCAAAAACGAAACAATCCACTCGGAAATGTTTGAAATGTGTTTAAATGTATACAATGAATAACCAAATGAACGGCTATATAAGTTGTGTAAACAATAAGGTATTGATACTGACGGTTCTACTGTTTCGTAGCAGCATTTTTATGCCTTTTAGGTAAACTGTATAATAGCCTTCAGTTTTTTTATATAATAAAAAAAAATTCTAGAAAATTGATTGTAACGGAGTTTATTGGAAATTATACAATGATAAAAATGAATTAAATTAAGACACAAATTTTGGGTTCTGGGACTTGAAGATGTTGTATAAAGAGTTCGGTTAAATATTTATTTTTTGCTTTTTAGTTTGAAGATTATAACCTCTCGATGTTCTTTAATATTTTTAACCGACTTCGAAAAAAGGAGGAGGTTCTCAATTCGTCGGAACCTTTTTTGTTTGTTCTTGTTCTTATTATGTATGTTCACCGATTACTCCGTGATTTATGATCCGATTTACGTGATTTTTTTTTGTTCGACGCGGAATAGCTGCCATGTGGTCCCCTAAAAATTTGACATAGTTTGGCCCAGTAGTTTTCATTTTACGAACATTCTTTTGTTCCCGTTTCTTGGGACCTATATTTTTTAAGAAGCGCGGCACCATTCGTAGGTCTACCCATACATAGCTAGACACTAAAAAGTAACAAATAATAAATAAAAACTTCGATTAAAAAAACCGATTTCAAAAACTAATATGTATAAAATACTTATTTCTAAAGCTATTATTATTAATACCTATATATTATCTAAAACATCTTGAAGTCGGTGCAAAGTAAAACATAAAAATTACTAATTTGAAAATTACTAAGCACCGACTTTAAGATGTTTTAGATAATATATAAGTATTAATAATAATAGCTTTAGAAATAAGTTATTTTACACATTTTAGTTTTTTAGTTTTTGAAATCGGTTTTTTAAACGAAGTTTTTATTTTTGGTTACTCTCGATTTCTTCCAGGTAACCTATTGAATGTAGTTTGACATAGATATGTAGATGATAGCGGGTCGGTATTCAGTGCGTCTAGTTAAAAATATATACAACTATTTATCCATATACTTATAAATAGCATATAAAAGCAATACATGTATTTTATAAACATAAACTTACATATACATACATAAATTAAAAAAAATGTGATATTTGATGAGTTTATTAATATAATATCCACTTATGTAACAAATCAATAACAGCGTTATTTTTAAAAGCTTTACAGAAGACTCAATAGCCGTTTTCCCAGATGGAGCAGGGACATTAGAGTGCAAATAAAATAAATAATTATGAACTAAGCGATATGCACGCGGGGAATGATGTTATGAAAAGACGTAAAACAACAGTTATTCGAATAACTCATCAAACTCACTGACGCTCAAAGTTTTGGAGTACCCCGATCTATCTAGAAGTTTGCTAAGTAATTACAGTTAAAAAGTTGAGACGTTAAACAAATTTATACTGGGAATTAGTGAGTGCAAAACTTTGTGAAGTTCGTATTGCTCGCGTCCAAGACGTCAAAGTTTTGAGTAAACCCCCTTTTTGCCCGGCTCCACCCCCGTTCGCCGGGTTCGCAAGTAACTTTCTTATAAGTTTTCCGCTTTGTTTCTTCCAAGTTTGTTTCTCAACTCTGTCTTTTGTGTCGGGATGGCGACGTGTTTATCGGTGTTATTGAGTCCTCTGTTTTATTATTTGATTCTACTGTCATTCTATCAAAGTAGAGTCAAACCCTAGGCACTACCTCTATTTTACTTTCATTAATTACGTATAAAATTATTTAGGTTATATTATGTAAAGAAAGTTTGTTATTGATATCGTGGAAAAATAACATTACGAATGAACGTCAATTAAATAAGGTACTTAACACTGAAAGCTCCTGAAACCGACATGACTAGATGGCGCGACAAGACTTTCTTCTGTTTCTTTTTAATGTTTTATTATTGAGAATGTATTTTTACATCAAATTAATCAAACACTGGATCTTATATTTTCTTTTAATTTTTTAGCGTGTCTTTTATCCACCTCCTCCCAATTATTCGAGGTCAGCACAATACGTCTTTTCCTTCTACTCCTTCATTCTACCACACACAATCAATCTCCATCATTAATTTTTCAACGTGTTGATTTAAAAATAGTTTAAAATAATGAAACTTCAAATAGCGAGACATGCATGTGTCTCGTAGCGCTATCTATCATATAGAATTGTAACTTTTTATCTGATTTAATTTCAACGCAAACATAACCTTCAAAAATATGTTTTCATTGATATTTTTTTGTTTGCATTTGGAATTAAGTATAGTATCCTATATTTGTACGTTTAAAAATCTTTATAGGTATATAATGTTATCTAATCTGAACAGTCTAGTTTATTAAACCGCCGTTTTATTTAAAGCTTTGTTTACATTACATCAATTCGCAAGTCTCTATCTATCTTTCAATGCGTCAACAAACCTAAACAACCGTAAATTAATTGCAAGCTAATCCAATACGGAATTTGTTTATTATGAAAATAGGAGTAGTTTCTGTATTACGGTGTTTCGTATATTTTCCGGCTACCGAAATCAACACAAAACAGACACAAACACGAATGTTTACGTTTAGTTCGAAACCACGGGTAGGCGTGAGAAAGTTGAGATGGGAATTTCGGGAATCTTGTTTATTTTCCCTTATGAAAACACCTGGCGAATCCATCCTTTCACCTTCAACGGAATTGGCAATTCTTCATCCACGTGTATAACATGTAGCACTAATTTATCAGAAAACAATTTCTACTTAGAAAAATGAGGGCCGGGCATGTTGCTCGCAGGGCCCAAGGCTAATGGAAGATATGAGGACCTTGAGTAGAGACGCCATCTAGAAAAATGCTTAGTGTACTTATTATCTGTAGAACGTTTTTTTAATCGAGAAAACAAGTATACAAGTGTTGACTCGCACGTGGGGGGTCTCTCTATATTATACTTGTAATACTTTATATTAAATTTCTTTAATATCATTTACCAAACCAATTTTAAGGCAGAATAGGCTTATTGTAACAATGATAGAGGAATGGTAAACTAATAGGCATAATCTGGTTACCAATATGTGAAACTCTTTCATCTGTATTGGATAAGCAAAGGATAAACAAGATATTGCAAATACCTACGTACATATACAATATTTGTTTCCCTGAATTTAGAACGTCGGGTTATTAAAGTGCGCTATAAGTAAATTTGCCATATACTATATGCCATGCCATATGCCATATATTTATACGATAGCTATGTCCAGAGTTGTCATAACATTTGAGTATCATATAATGAGTGAAGCCAGGAGTTGTATCTTGTTTATGATTAATTCTATTCAAAATTTAGTCCGTGTTCCGTAACATATGATTTAGGTTTCTATGCTTGAGAACTTTAAAAAAAATTAAATAAGGTGCAGTTTGTGTGCGTATGTCTTATTCATTCTTCTTAAAAAAAATCCTTTACATTCGCTTCCCTATTCAATATGTATATTTCCGAAACACAACTCTCAACAAAAATACTATATTTTCTGTTACAGGAATTAACAGTCACCGACGATACTGTTTTAGAAGAGCACAGTGAAGATCCTTGTCTAGTTCAAATGAGGCTACTTGGCGATGGAGGTAATTCATATCTATTTTATCCATCAAAATTAAAGTAGGCTAAAGACTTGTCACATAATACTTTGATAGCCTTAATTTTGTCATTTATTAAAGTACTCAAGAACAATTTAAACTGTATAAATAATAAAGAATTCAAAGTTAAATAGCTTCAAGGATAACGTAGAATTCTTCTTACAATTTCCTTTTCAAAGTTTACTCATAATGCTTAATAGATGGCGTAAGTTGTTTCCAACGACCAAAGTTACAGGCGAATGCTTAATAAAATTAATATTTTATAATATATATAATTAAGTCAATAAAGTTTTGATTTGGACGAGTTTCCTTATATAGTATGGTGTTAATTTATATTTATTATGCTAATTAGGTTGTGAGCGTGTGTCAGATATGTTTAAACCTGACTAAAATATTAATAAAGATGCCACATGTAGTGCATTTGAATTAGCATTCCATTTAAATGTTATAAACAAAGCTATTATAAAAGTGACAATTGTTCGTGCCTACCCCGCAAGGGACCTGGCTGAAGTTATGTATGTATTATAAAAGTTACTACTTCAATCTTATACAAACAATAATAAAACACAGATATAATTAAGAATATTATGTGCAGGAATGTTTAAACTTATTATCAATGTTCTTTGATCACCAAAGTCATGTAAGGTCGTAAGCGCCTTGGATACTTTACATTTTTCACTCTAATAAAAACTTTTCTTGATAAGAAAAACCACACCTTTAAACTACAGGTGTGCCCTATTTGAGGTCAACCTTTCAAGTTTTGCCCAGCTGATTTTATGCCTCCAGTATTTGCGCCTCTGAGTTTGTTTGTCCGTCTACATAGGTATAGCTATGACCGTGGAAGAAAACCTACCAATGCTAATCCCAGAAATTTATTGTGTTGCCTTGATTGTTAGTTTCCGTTGTTCACTAGGTGTCGGCAGGGGTACGGATTAATTTCTATGTATGCTGTACGTAATCTTTATGAATCTTATTATTATAATAAAACAATATTTCGCTGTAATTGTTTGAGTAAAATTAAAATTTTGGTTATTTTGGTCCAAAAACCTAACATGATCTGGATTTGTTATATCATAGTCGTGTAGGATTAGGCGATTGTCATAATCAATCTTAAAGAAATAGTCTAGTAGTTATTCTTCTTCCAAAATACGATGTAATTAAAGCATGGTCGGACCCTGCATAGAAAATATGAAGGTTCGCGTAATCGTTAGAGATTATTCGAATTATTTTGATTGATAAGATAATAACATACATACATATATTCAATGAAACAATAGGACGTGAATTATGTAACAAAGATAGCCTATCTGCGGAACAATAGGTTACAGTTTCACCACAAACAGTAATGATTAATGGCCATTATGTTTTAAATAGATACCGTAATCTGTAATTTTTCAAGCTTGAATGTTAATATGGGATTTTGTTAATGTTTTTTATAGGTCGTTGTTTATAACAGTGTGTTTCACAGTATTGTGTTACATCTTAGGTAAGGTTTTACACCTTAGTTATAGATCTAATGATTTTTATATTGATTGTTATTCATTTATTTATGACGTTAAAGGTCGCGGGAGATTACTGGTTAACCCACTCGCGAATCATTCGATGGGTTCGAATCCTGTTGAGGAAACATGCATTGGTTGAACAGATTTTGAAATTGATGAGCTTTTTATGTGTGACATTACGTGCTGAAGTAAAAAATTGTAAGGAAAGCAAGTATATCAAGATTGCCGACGTTTGACTAAAAATGGCCAAGATGATGGTAGATATAGTTGGTATAACCTTCTTAGTTGTTGTATGTGAGAATAATCAAGGTTTAGATTCGCGTTGGTTTCAAACTATGATAGTTACCAATCCAGTTTACCAATCGGTTGAGACTATTGCCCAGATTATATCTTATATCTCAAACGTCTATGAACTTGTGAGGTAGCTTTTTTTCCACACCACAAAACTTTATTTGACCTATCTGTTAGTTATCTCCTTACCAACGATTACGCCATTGTGTAATCGTTCCGTAATCCAGTCCAGGAATCTAAAACATTCTAGTTATTATTATTTGTATAGATGTACACATTTAACCGTGTTGACAGTGTTCGAGGAAACTAAAGTATAAAATATTATATTATAATTGTTAAGGTAGTCTGTTGCTATGTATATGATTTCATTAAAATATCTATACAATAAACTGTCGAAACATTCCTGTATTAAGCAACACAAGAAAGAATAACTTGTATATTAATAACTAAATATAAACGTAGACGGTGAGTTTACCTTTGTTCATGTAATTGGATTGAAACCTTAGTAAAGAGTTTACATTTCGCTGTAGAGGAGAAGTATTATGTTTTATTTATATGTTTGTAATACTTACTAGAACTTAGCCGTCTATTTGTTTGCGTAATACCGTATTATTAAAAGTAGCCTTTATACAGTTTGGTATTTCATGTGCCAGAATCTGCTATACTTAGGTAAAGAACATAATTATAATGAAATGAATGAACATAATAGAGCACACGTGTATCCTTTTTATTTTGAGCCAGATAATGAACAACAGTTTAAATAATTCTACGCCATTTTCCGTTCCTAAGAATCATGAGTCATTAAATGAAAGCAATTCATGATATTCTATTTTTATTTCGCAGTTATCGAATCGATAATGAGGGGAGAAGTTGTAGGCGTAATGCCAAGGAGATCACGTTCCAATCTTCAGGTAAGTTTAAATCCATGGTCATTATATATTCTATAATAATATTATGATTATATTTTATATATGTGAAAGTAACGTTGTTTGTTCCCTTTCCACGACTAAACGCGTTTTAATAAAATTTGATAAGGTGATAGATTGTAATCTGAAGAAGCACATGGGCTACCTTTTGTTTAAAATAATAATAAAAAAATTGCATAACTCAGGCTGAAGGAAACCGGTTACCATCGTTTACCGATGTGCTGCCGCTCTCTAAAGGGAGACTGAAACCTAGCCACTAATGCCGGAACGTAACATAAGGTTGTTATGGCACTATATTCTGGACAAAGGTGGTAGCCATCCAGATGCGCAAATATCCGGTAGGATGGTAGGTAGGAGGTGGTAACCTAACACAATATTGTAGGTAGTGAAATAGAGACAGTCCAAAATTACTTCAAACTGATATATGCAGGTATATAAGAAAATAAAGAAAATAGATAAATAAGAACCATTGTCTATACCTACGCGGTACGCCTATTATGAAACAGGCTTGATAATATTATCAAATTGATAGTATGTAGAATGTAGATATGTAAAAACATATTATGTCATATCATAAGACAATTGAAGAGCTAGATTTTAGCTTTTCTAACTGGAACAGTGATTGCTTTATGTATCTGATATTTAAGACCTGACAACAAAAATCGATAATTTAAATTTCTTGTTAATGAACAAGAGTAGATTTTTGTCATTTTTAATATTAGGTAGATTTAGTAGATACAACAATAACACTACACAAGTAATCGAAAGACTGCGTTGGCCTAAACACAATTTAAACATTGGACTCTCGATTGATATAGAATACGAGATTTAATTTTAACTTTAATTTTCAGAAAACGTAATTTTAAAGTGTAATTTGCATAAACAGTTTTGAATTTGAATAACTTCGATGTATAAAATGGTAGCCTAAAATATTTTGGCAAGTATAAAATATTATTCATTTAACAGTACATTTTTTACTTTTCAAATAAAACAGAAAAGCAAAATACGTTTCTATCGACAACAAAGATGTACTCTTTTAGTTCCCAGCAACAGAAAGCAACAAAAGCTCTGGTACGGTTCTGTCTGTCATGTTTTCTCATTGAATGCAAATTGTATACGATATACCTACATACATATTCAAGCGACGCGACGTTAGTTCATCTATCCCTCACATTGATTAATATGGAAAGGATTTTCCTTAACATATTTTCGTATACTACATAATTATGCTTTCGATATTATTGCAAATTCGAATCTTAAATTGTGTGTTGTATTAAATGAAGTTGCGTTTATATAAAAATAGTATAATAGAAGTTTTTTTTTAAACTTTGTCTAATCCAGTTTTATTGCTTCGATAAAAAAATATAAATTGTTATTTTATACTGTTTACTTGTTACATTATAATATTCCAAATAAGACTGACAAATAAATTGTGTAATTACTTTCATACTAAAGACGACCTGGGCCTCGATGTAAATCATGAAGGAGGAGTATTATTACCAGTGGTTATAATAGTTTGGTTTTGTCCTTGATGTCTTTCTTTTAAAATGACACAAGTGCGATTCATTAGAGAACTACTCCATAATATCCTGTGCTTTACATATTATTTCATATAAAAACATAAGTAAAAAAAAATATATGACCTGTGATTTAACAGACAGTGCAGCACCATAGGCCAATCTTATCTAGGTTGTACAAAGATCGTTGTTTATTTCGGACTTGTCGTCGCGACAGTGCCCGGCGCCTGGTGACGCATGCGCCAACATTATCGTGAACCCATCCGCACCGGTTCAGCTAAATATGGCATTAATGACTAACAGGTTTTGCTTCTTTGGACTTGGCGAATAGCCCCCAGGTGACATGATTATTTTCTTATCCGTAAATTATTAAACGTAAACATTGATGTTTAGATAGTACCTTGAAGAGAATATCTTGAGGTAAATAATAAATTAGAAATCCTCCTTATTTTTATTTAACATTTGCTACATTTTGTTGAAGGTGTTTTTGTAATAGAAAGCTTAACTTGTAAGCGTTTTATTTTTAACCGACTTCCAAAAGGAGGAGGATCTCAACTTGGCCGGTGTTATTTTTTATGTATGTATGTACATCGATTACTCTGATATTTATGATCCGATATTAGATTTATGATCTGTATTTTTTCCGTTCGATGCGGACTAGTTTTCGTTTGGTCCCCTAAAAAAATAACATACTTTGGTTCAGTAGTTTTCATTTCAGGAACATTTTTTACGAAAAATAATTCTATTTCGTTCCATATGTACCCCGATTACTCTGAGTTTTATGATCCGATTTACGTGATTCTTTTTTAGTTCGATGCGGAATAGTTGCCATTTGGTCCCCAAAAATTTAATGATGTAAGATAATTCCTTCCAATTCCTTTATTACTTGTAAATTGAAAAGTAAATCAGGGCAACAAGCCGGCCTTCAATTACCTCGATTTATACTTAAATTTTCGTCAGTCAACGTTTAATAGCTTTATATTATTGATAATAAATGAAAAACAAATTGAATACTAACGTTATAACTAAACATATTTTACCAGACATTACCCTGCTTTTACAAAAAGAAAATGTATTTTCCTTTTCTCTTCTATTCAGTAATTCGTCCGCAGTCATACTACAAACTATCAATCATTTCATCCTTCACACAATCCATCTATTTATTTTTCGGTCTACACTTGTGTCCATAGATCTTCCGTTAGGTAGTTAGTCATCGGTCAGTCGAACACACTTTTGATTTTCTTGATGACCACAGTTTTTGAAAAACATACTATTTAAACAGACGTGTCCGTCACGGTTAGATGGCTGAATGGTTATGACCTCTTTAAGTCGCTTCGGTTTTAACCAAAATGCCTACAGTGCACTAAAAAGCCACGGAATTGAATATTTTATTATTTAGTATTTTAAAAAGTTTTCGCGATGAGTACTAATCTAATTTTAATTTATTTTTCAATGTATGTGAAACTATTAGGCTAGGCATGTTGCTGTAGAGTTTCTTGCACCGTTTCTTCTCTTCAAGCTACAACATGATGCGGTAGTAAAGCAGATTTAATTATTTCCTACCGCCACTTGCGTTGGAAATAATTAAAATAAGAATTTTAACATTACTTTTTGACACTTGACATCTTTGTCTTTTGTGATCACAGCACTGAAAAGTGGCCGAAACGTCTGTATTAAAAAATAAAACTGCGTTAAACCGCTAAAACTAATTTTATTATCTTATTATTTATTTTAAGAAAACTTAGCCATTGTAACATTTACATTAAAGTAGACGACCCGAGTTCTAAATGGTTCAGCTTCTGCAATACCGAACTCATTTGAATATTGGAACGTAACGGAAACAACGGAGTTTCTCAAAGATAGTTCCCTTCCACAGAATTGTTTTACAACTAATGTTAATCGAAGGATGTTTGAGTTGGACGCAAGCCGCATTGTGCCTGCTGTATTGGGTATATTTTGTAGAAACTTCGCATGAAAATCTAATTTAGTTCAGTTATTCGAGTTGAAGATAATTAGCTTTTAGTTTTAGCTCATAAATAAGTCTAGCCTCACTGTAATAATTTTGCTTTGAGGCGTCGAGGAAATTCAACGTTTATTATATTAATTGTTTCTAGTTAACTGGTTGTTTGTTTATGATAAGGTTGGTAAATCATTCCTTTTTCCTAGAATGGCATTAAGGCGAAACATCACTGCTTATAGTCAAAACGCAATTCACTTAAGTATTGTAATTACAAATATATCTTATACAAAAAAATCATCTTTGTATTACAAATGCAATAAATTATGAATATATACTCTTGGGTTTTCATATTTTCATACATACATAATCATAACTGTTTTAATGTTAAAAAGTTTTCTTCATGTTAGTCATTAAATATGAAAATTGACAACGGCCTACTGAGGCTAGACAATCGGAATATTTTATTTTTGATTATTTTCCACATTTTCAATAATGTTATATTTATTGTATAACTAGCTGCGCTCCGCGGAAAACCGTTATATTTTGGATAATTCACAACAATACCTTTGTAAATTTTAGCCTATATATTATTCTGATAAATAAGCTATTTTATTGTGAAGAAGTTTCATCAAAATCCATTCAGTATTTTTTGTGTAAAAGAATAACAAACATACATCATGCATTCTTACAAACTTTCGCGTTTATAATATTAGTAGGATAGTAGAATAGGCCAACACAAGATTCTAAAAATAATTATTTTAGAATCTAGAATTATAATTTACAATTATGACACAACAGACAAAAGTTACAAATGTTATTAAGTATATGCAGGCCTTTTTATCACTTCTTTTTTGGGGCACGCTAATTCTCGAAAGTTGTAAGTCTATAATTTTTGGTTTGTAGCTCCATACCAAAAAACCTATTAAAATCCATTTATTTTTAAGGTTACCAAAATTGCTTTTTTTCATTTTTCAGTTTTTATGGCCGTTTTTCGATATTTTCGAAATTTGCTTTAAGGGCACTGCATGTCCCCACGTGCCCCCATAAAAAAGCCCTGGGTATCCACAATTGATTCCGAAATAAAAAGGAAAGTTTTAAATTAAAATTCATTTTCTAAGATATATTAAATAATTCAGAGTATTCCTAAGTAATATTTCAGCGCGTTGATTGATTTGAGGGGATACAAGGACAAAGGAGGTTAGTAAGGCCGCAGACGAGTGTAGGCGAGGTAGCCTAATAGGCGTTGCGGCATCACTTTTGATTAACATATAGCTAGGATATACTCGTATATACATGTTAGTCATAAAAATAGTGTAACAAGAAAGTTCTATTATTTCGACATAAATTACATTTAAATCTTTTAAACAATGAACCCTTTTACAATCTGCATGTCCGTGCGTCCATTTTTCATAGAAACTTCTGGATCTATGATATGTCCGTAGTCAAATACCACCATAAACACGTTATTTTAATTTTTTGCCAATAGGCATACTCTTAATAATTATTATACTCCCCTACTATACAATACTCTTAATAATTTTGGATATTTGTAAATTGTAGCTCTTAAGAAAATCCTCTTGAACTTCATTTACTGTAACTAAAATCCATCTTTTCTGCTAGAACCTTCAGTGTAGTTTGTTTACCATCATACCCCGGCCTTTCATTTGTATTAAACATCACCGGAGTACCAGGTAACAGTGGATGAAGTTTAGGGGGAAGATGTATTTTATACACTGCTACACAATAGGCTATTGAATCGCGAAAACAACTTAAAACGGATGAAAAACATTATCCAGTGAATACAGTCGCGTGTGGTATCGTTAATGATTAATCAGATTTTGAAAAACCATGATGATGTTTTATTTGAGACAAAGTGAATGGGAGTAACTTTCGACGCCGCAAGAAGTGTAAGTCTTCTCTACTACGCGATGGAAAAATCTTAAAAAGCTCGAGTCTTGAGCTTTTTACCAGAGTTCAACAAATACTTTCAATAAAATGTATTTAAACAAGGTTCGTTAAATAGTTTTTGTAATTCGATTACATGTTTCTTAGGTTTCTCAACCCCTTAAAGTGGGAATGAATGAATACAAAATGATTTTCACAAATAATTGAATTGATTGTCTATAAACTGGTAGATAGTAAACTTTGGATGTAAAGGAAATAAACGTAAATTGCATCAGATATAAACACTGAAAAGAAATATGTTCTCCTGGAGCAAGTCTTGAGCAGGAACTGTAATTTTATCAGAACAGTAAAATTTTAGACGTTTGCAAAGCTTCTTTGTTATTAAGTCCTTCGCGTGGGATAAGATCAAGGTAAAGCTAATATAATCTTTGTTATCAACACAGAAGGTTACTTGGCTTACTGCTTTAATTATAAAGGATAAAATAGCTTTAACCCAGTATTGATTATTCTCGTTTTATCTGTATTAATCGTTTACAACAATATTAATTTAATTTTCATTTTTAGGTTAACAGGTACATTAGCCAGAAATGGATTCCTTAAACAATAATTGTTATGTCCGTCCGTGTTTTTGTTTTATTTTTACAATTTTCTAAAGTCTGGAAACAACACACCTTTTTAAGAATGTAAATCTTATCTTCCCAACCTACCACAAATTGACTTATAAAAAATTTAGATATATAAGTTTTATAGATTTTATAGATCTGTTATCATATGTAATTATAGATTCATTAAAATCATTTTGTGAATACGCCTATACAAATTCTTTTATAAATAACAAGTTTTCACTATATTATAGCCATTGCCTAGTATTATAAAATCTTTGATATTAACAACATTCCGTTAAGATTATTTATTGTTTATGAATAAATGATGACAATTACACTAAAGCATTAAAAAAAAGAAATCTTAAATGAATATTAATAGTTATAGTCATGGTAACTCTGATATAGTTTTCTTCTTCTTACAAGCGTTTTCCACAACTCCATGTCTCAATGGTTGGCTACTCCTGTCAGTCCAGCTCCTTTAAGAAGAGTCTTAGCTTCTTAATGTTGCGTAGACCTTCCGAAAATGCTGGGTCGCGTAAATTATTGCTTCGTTGCATATTTATAATAGGCTGTGAGTGGCACATACACTGTGAAAGTATACGATAGTTTAAGGGTTACGCTTGTCCAAGACACTTCGCACATCAGTTACCTCGTTGCCCAGGATTCTTTAGTATGATACCGCCAGAATGTGAGATTATAACAAAATACATTTTTACCCCTTTTATAATGGGAGGCTCGATCCAAACAGTGGGCCATTCATACGCTGTTATTATATATTAGTATTACATAGACATTTTATCAGAAAAACTGCCCAAAACACTGAAGCTATGTATACTTCTAGCCAGTATCGAAACTCATATCAAGCACTAAGTAAACACGATATAAAAAGTGTGTAGTTACTAAGCCACATTGCGATAGTATTTAGTCTTTAAAATCTATTTCTTTCAAATACAGGCAATGATATAGATTTATTGGCACATTCGCATTGTGCACGCGTGACACGTACAGCCGTGCAATGGCCGATAGTGCTCATCTCGTATGCGACCGACACATTCGCCTATAATTCAGATCTAGCCATGTTCGCCGCACCGATCTGACGACATGTGAGCACTAAATCAAAGTAGTGAAATTTGAATGGAAGTCACAAAATTACCTATGGCATACTCATAGAAGACTAAAAGAGATTAAAGACTTTAACCATTTTATTAATCTAAAAGGCTGTACTCTGAGACACTCGGTATAAACTTTTTCAACCCGCAGGAGTTGTCTCTTATTTTAATTACCATTAACCAATATACATTTTTAATAAACATTGTTTACTCCCAAGGTGGTGAAAATTAACAAATAAACATACAAATTAACTTTGTACTACAGATATCTTAAAAGAATATTAGTAGATCTGTTAGGTAAATTAAACTTATGAAATAATTGTCTTTCATTTTCTTTAGTTAGATCCCAAAAAATTAATACAGCAAAACGAGTAAATCAATAACCATTAATTAATTCTTGGAGTTAAATGACCATTATCCGACTATGAGTCCCGCAATAACAAGTTGACAATAATATTTTTATTGTAAAAGTACTTAGTCATCTTCTTTCCGGATGCTCTTTATAAGGATGCACGAAAGCATTATAGGTTCGATATACGTAGGATGTGTTTGAATAATTCAAATCGCATCCACTCCATCCGACAACGAAGCATTCAAAACAATCCTACATTTGCATACCGAACGGAAACCTAGTTTGACATGCACAAAGGTGCAATTTATGCTCAATTAGTGCAAATTCCTGCTTTACTCGCCAACCATTTTAATATCGCCTAAAATTTAACACGACAGTAAATCCTGCAAATAATGCGATTAAGCTGAACATTGCGCCCCGATTTGATAAAGGGGAACAATTTGTCTGGTTCACCGACCCTTTCGAAAGGCTTCGTCATTCCTCTCATCTCCCTAGCACATAAGAATTCATCTTGTGGAATCCACGCACGTAAGAGCATTAGGAATGAGAAATTATGAATGTTCTTGGACTATCGATTAGAAAAGTAAATTGAAAAAAATCATTATACTTTCTCTGTGACTCTGTTTTATAATAACGCCATATTTTTCTTATGTAACTACGTATAATACTGAACTCAGATACTAATAAAGCGGAAATGAGAGTTTAATGAGTGTGTGTTTGCAACTGTTATAGAATTGCAATTTAGAACTATTACGCACTATATGTACATTCCTGGTTAACGATACTGCTACAACCTAGGCGTCGATAAAGACAAATTCCACGTACAGATCTGTAGAAGCACATTTTATACGAGTGTGACGTGTGTACATTCGGGAATCCAATAGTGACGGAGTTTGTGCGGTTTATTGAATTACGACCTTCTGCATTACGTTTGGATTTGTTGTGTTCAGTTATATTTGTACTTGTGTTATACGTGTTTATATAGTTCTAATAAACTCTATAATAATTCTAACGCCATTTTAATTCGAGTCCTGCTAGCTCGTAACAATACTTTAGTTGATTTTCATTCTTAAATCTGACTTTCAATAAAATACTCCAAAAAGGTTATTAACTCATTATGTGCAAAAGAAGATCACGACACAGTTTCAATGACAAAATTGCTGGCGCAATTAAAAAGTACCTTAAAAGTCGCGCTTGTATGAAGAAGAAGCTATAAGTATACGCCTGATTGTGGGAAATGGAGATCCTTAATCTTTGCCTGTTCCAAATATGGAAACGAATAGTTACATACATATGTGTAAAGGTTTTGAAGAGAAAATTTTGATTATGATTAATCAAAATATGTGTATTGATATACACTTTCAAATTTCTTGTTTGAATTTATAAAACTTATGACAGTATTGTAAGTAATATTGATAAAGCAATTAAACAGTTATGAAAAATTATGACTACACTACATGCACTCGTCAATTTGCATCGTAAATGTTTTGCTCTGCTGTTATTATTAATAATAACAGTAGATTATACAAATATAAAAAGATTTTGCAGCTGGCTTCGTGGTAACTGCTAGTATTAATGATACTCACTTTACTTGATTTCCTAACCTACTTTTAGCGTTGATCTATAATAAATACTCTATAATGAAAATAGTTCTCAAATCAAGTATACAGTACCTATTTCTACCTTATACATAATAACTAGTGAATAGATGTCAGATATAAAAACCGTCTAGCCGTCATAAATTATAAATTGTTTATGAACACATAATACACAGTCATTCTAATTACAAATGGATGTAAATTACAGCGTTTCAATTTAAGGTGCTAATGATTATCATAATGTATTTAGATATTGCGTACTTGATCGTGAGCCATTAATGCTTTTATATCATATACCAGGTATACATAATTTTGTAATTTGTAGTAGTGCATATAACTAGTGTATGAAATTATTATACTTATACTCATGACTTCAGCACAGTCATCATAAACAAACCAATATATAGCCAATCGTTACCTGCAAGCGTATTGTGTAATATAAGAAATATTTATTCTTAAATTCGATATGTTACAGAACGTCGAAAGAGTAATGAGATGTAAGGAAGTCATCTTACGTTAGCAATAAGATTTGAGAGAAACCATTTCATATTGGACCTTTGCCAAAAACAAGTCGGCACCTTCTGGCCAATACGCATAAATTATGCATTATCCGAGACTCGCTGTTGATAAACACGAACAGTACAGAATTGAGGAGGTAATAAGATATTTATTGGGATTTCCACTCACTGATAATAAACGTGGGGGCTACAAAAATGTTCATAAAATATACACGCTATTTTTGTTTTCAAATACATTTACCGATACAAGGACAATGTTACGCTTTATATTTTATCTATACCTTTCTATTAAATAGCAAGTATCCAAGGATATAAAAACAAAGTCCTTTGGAAAATTGAATACAGAGATAGTATTGATTCAAAAAGAAGCTGTGCTTATGAAAAGAAATTGTACAAGTGGAACTTTATCAGGGGGACTAGCAGAACATTTGCTGAGGAAGATCTTTATTGAGTGTTGCCTATTCATTAAACGGTGCTTTGTTTTCATAAACTTAGAGGAACTCTTCAGTGAGTGATTTGAGCGTTATCCACTTTGCTCACTGTTGGTATGTCCGTGCATCGATTCCCGGTGTTTCGCAAACATCTGTCCTCTACTTATTCTGGTCTAGGTGTTACTAGGTCAGCCCTAGACATACCTATTATAACATGTCACTCATAAGTCGACAACAATGATCAGAAAGTAAAGTTAATTTACGTATTCAAGTGAACCAAAATATAACACAATGCGCTTAAAAAGCATTAAATTCAATTAAGTTATTAATTTCAGGATTCAGAGATATAAGTCAATTACATTTTGTAGTTTTTAACCGATTTCAAAAAGGAGGAGGTTCTCAATTCCTCTGTATGTTTTTTGTGTGTTTGTTACTCAATTTCACCGTCAAATGTGGACAGTTTTTTTTTGTTTTTTTTTTTTTTTTTTTTTTTTTTCTTTTAATCGAAAAGTTATACTACCAAATTGGCCCTCTTAATCTCAATAATCTTTAATCTCTTTCTTTTTCAAAATATCTCGTCAATTTCAGGTACATTATTCCTTTTGTATAATCATAATTCATACAATAGCCATTTCAGGAATTAACATGGGAAATTTATATAGAAAAAGTAATTAAGCTCCGGTAAATTATAATAAAACCACCCAATAAGAACCGGTGTAGGTTATATATATGGTGTTGAAAAATTGAAAGATTTTGTCCATTCTAAAGAATGTGAATTCTGTATACGTAACGAACAACTTTAACATTATTATTGTAGGCACACACGTATGCCATATAGGTGAGGGAAATAACCAAAATTTTCAAACGGCATCTAAGGCAAAGGTTGACAAAGCAACGACGATTAATGGGGGACCATTATTTATTTGCAATTTATTTGGTTATCATTACATTCGCTCCGTTCACGTTCGTAGAACGTGCTCCACTTTATGTGAACCTAGTTGATTATTCAATGTATTCACATATTTGATTGATTGTAACTTATCGTTTAAATGCTAATAGTATCAATTGAATAGTGACTTGTTTTTCAAATAGTTCATATTAATAATTTATAATTCATACCTATAAAGGCTTGACACTGAAATTTCAGTGGCAATAATATTTTCTTGAGTATTTTAGTTCTAATATGTAACAAGATATACCTGTTTCATATAAACATTTGATTATTCTTTAAATCACGTGCCATTTGTCTGTTATAAAAATAAATACAAAATTTCTGCTTATCAAATTTACCCATCAATTTTGGTTCTCCGCCTCCGATAAGTAATGTTCTTCCTGTTTCCATTAAAAAGTTTGAGCGTAAAGCAATGAGCGTCAATATAGTTACTTGGTTGGGTTGCTTTAGAATAATGAATAGGGAGGTAGCTCAGGTTAGTCTAATCGGGAAAGTTCGTAACAACATCGACCGAGTTTCTAGCATAGTTGAAGCAGTTGAAGTTAATACCGTGCAGTTGATACAGATATCGATCGCGGCAAGTGCGGGATACCGGGATTCGTCTGGTACGCCCGGGTAACCGAACACCCTTGCGTCCCCACCGGATTACCCCTCCATTGAGCCCCGGTAGCCGTCAAAAGGGTCCCTATTAACGTGCCACTCACTACTTTGTTCTTGTTTTGTTTGAAGGTTAATATTCATTTTGACCTGAATGCCAGAGTTGTATCTGCTTACAAACTCGATATTGCTTTTTCTAAGGGTTGTCGTTGTTGTTGTTGTTAATTTATATAAATAGGCAGTACAGGTGTAAAAAAAACTTACTGAATAATGGTTTATCATCATTGACCTTTATAATCTCTTTTAAGGAAACTATTGCGAATGTTCTAATACATGATTAGTACTAATAAATACTATTAATATTATGATGACGTACACTGCTATTTAAGTGAATTATTCCATTTGAATCATAATTAATATTATTGAAATGTAAATCGTTCCAATTTACTGACAGTATTAATTAGGGCCAACGTTAATTATTCATTGCGGTTGAATTAATGCAATAAAAGCATGCCTGCAATAATTATGTTTGTTATTCAATCGGGCCGGATATTGCGAATCCATATCATGAAAAAGATGACCTTGCATTGCATGTGCGGAAGGCGCAACGTGTATAAAGTATAAATTAATTATGCAGGCCGGCTTGCGTCTGGTAGCCGGGCAGCGGGCACCGGCGTGGTCTGGTGAGGTGGTGAGTGGGAGACGGGGAGGGGAGGTAGAAGCAGTGCCGGCGGCGAGAGGAGGTGGCGCGGGGTGCCCCCCTCCCGGCGCCAGTTTGCGCCATTCTCCCGCGCTGACACCACAACGCTTGGTTCCTCGTTGCTCGGAACGATTTTACTGAACGCATCTTACCTTTCACCGCACCTAGCGTCACATGTTTTGTTAAATTTCTAATATTCGTGACGTCACCGTGAAGTGATTTGGTGCTAAGTGGCCGATTGTGGATCGTGAAGCTACGGGCTACCGACCCGACGCCGCTGTTGCTACCGGTACTTGACGTGACTCATTGTTTACTATTCAACCGTTAGTTGTCACATTACGTGATTTATATACCATTATTATTAATTATGTCTATTTTTATCTTCCAAGATAGTGATCTGTCTAGCCAGTCCGGCTTTATCTTTATATTATTTATCTCTTTCATATCAAAGTACCTACATACATATTTATAAATAGATTGTCTTTGTTATTTCGTAAATTAGAATACATTTCATTGTTTTAGTTAAGTACTGTTGTTCTATTGTAATGAGAGGATTATGGGTGATGTTATATGGTTTTGCATCTTCATGAATATTAAACAAAGATTTGTCCATTTCTAACTGTACACATATATCAAAAAGCTAATTAACGTATAAAGGTGTGGTGTGCATATTAGTCACGGTTGACGGACGCGGCTGAGGGGCGTGACTTACAACGTATCTGGATACGGAAAGTGCATTCAAGTGTGCATATTATAAGTCGTAAGTTGCGGACATGACCTTGAGCGTTCGGACGTCCTAAAGCAATCTTGAGAGCGTGTTACGGTTCTGGTGTGCACCTTAATGGTCCGACCCTAACATGGCCAACTAAATCACTGCACACATCCCATAGAACACATAATTATACTCTTACGAGATACCATGCTCTCTAGCATGCAATAGTAGGCGCATTGCATACAAACTAGATAACCCCACCCCAAAGAAGGTACCGTCTCTTTCCTACTTGTTTCGAATTAAAAATTCTGTCTTACTCTAATAATAATAAGTTATTTTTAGGACCATTAATTCCAAGGAAATTAGTACTTACATTTCAAGAAAAATGTTAACATATTGATTTCTAGGATCGGGACTGCGAAGCTATTTACAATAAGGGAGTGGGCAGTCAAATAAATTGAGATGGTTTTTATAAATCTACAGTCAGTCTCATAGATTTTGTATGAGCGAGCGTACCTGCGTGTGACGTCACAAGTAGGTACTAGTCATGGAAGTCAAATAGCGCATTAATTATTGTTCGAAAAATAATTAAAACTATGATATATGATAAGATGATATTTTGTCGCCTGTTCTTTTATATGTAAAATTTTCCAAATTTATTGCAACATGGGTCCGCATCCCTTAAACATTATTGCATAGCATTCGCAGGGCCATTTATAGTATTTATACTCTGTTGGACTAGTTTACTACCTATATTTTTAACTTTCATTGGTAGAAAAATGACATTATTTGTACTTGCACGGAGTTTATGTCAAATTTTAACCAACCGTAAGGCAAGTAAATAAAATATAGAACATGGCCGCCATACGTAGTATTTCTAATTAACTCTAACACACCCGCCAGTCGGCCATATTGTTATTATTTTTATGCATCGCTTTGGAAGGAAACTGCTCATTTGACTCGGGTCCTAGTGTTTGCTTTTGTTCTTTTCCATCTTCTTTGTTGGCCTTTTATTGTTCCTTGGTTCGTTATGATAAAATGTCCGCCGCAAAAGAGTGATATTTGTAAACATTCTCTTTTGAATTGGAATAGTCCGAGTAGATGTTACATAATTCTTAACGTGCAGGTGGCGGTTTCATTTAGTATATTGTTATTTCGCTTTTGTGGGATAAATTGTGTCTGGCAAAGGGCAATAAAGCCTAATATGGAATAGTCTTTAAACTCAAGGATGTAAAGGCGATTTAGGAATACAGTGAATACCACAGACGGCCTCCTCGGCATCCCACGCACGCCCGCCCACCGCCGTAATGTTTATACGCATAACATTACCTTTCATGTCTTGGTTTACGTTTCTAGATAAATCTTATTACAATATTCTAAAGTACTTTTAAGTAATATAGCATTTTATGATCAAGCATAGTCTCAGCTTTTGCTTGGCATCTAGCTGCGGTTACAATGGAGAGGAGACGTGACTTTTTAAAGCGTACTGTTCGGTGATGCAGTCATTGAATTTCTACTGTAGCGTGACCTTTGAAAATTAAAATAACTAATAAATCATTTAACGATGACATTATGGATCCATAATTATTATGTTGATCACTATCTAATCTGTAATTACCTAAAGCAACAACTAATTGAAAATTGTAGTTTTACCTTTTATTTTTTATATTTTTAAAGAATTTCGTCATCATGTTATTGCTACATTCGCAATCGATAACATTGACAATAAGTATTAGTACAGATTATTAATAAATCCAGAATCGAAGTAAGAAAAAAGTAATAAATCACTTTTGAATATTCAATGTCACATACCTATAATGCCAAACTTTTCCTTTTTTACTTCTAATAACCAATTTAGTAAACACGCACATCCTATAATAATATGTTGCAGATTCGTCTATGTTTGATTGTAATCTTCTCAAAAACTAATGAATTTATATGAATGAAAAACAGGAAGATGTAGCCTGTATGTCGTTACAAAGGTTTGTAGTGAAATCACGATAGTTATATAAAAGATTAGGCGTGGCCATTGTACTTTGTAATTTGAACTGAAAGTCTGAAAATAATTTAATGTATATTATAGAAAATTTAGAGATTTTGTAATATAAATTCCTTTGTCCTAGTTTCGTGTATTCATTGCTACTGCAAACATTAAATTAATAAACTTTAGTTGGTACAAGTCCAACTCTCGCAATGTTCGCGTTTACACTATTCCCATAAGCCGTTTATAGTTGTACGACCTTTTTTTATCCGACTTTTACTGCTTATTGGGAGTTGACCTCTTTAACATCTTTCTTAAAAGGCATACGTTGCACAAGTTGATTAGAAACATTCTGTATTTGTACACTTTATTGGTTATACGCTTTAAATTGATATGGAATCTATGTATTAGTGTATGTTTACAATAATTTGGCAAGGAGGTTTTAGTAATGTTTGCTTTTTACATAGAACGTGTTTTGAGCTAAAATTTAATATTACTTTGAAGGTGACGATTAAAGTTCGGTTTGGTTTATTTGTTGCAATACATTTAGATTTCTCAAGAAATACTGTCTTCGAACATTAAATACGCGCTGCTCTCGTTGTAGGAGGGATGTTTTATTAGCTGAGCTGGTCAATTCATGAAACCTATTTTTACTCAGATTTAAAAAATAAAATGCTAGTGAAATTATGAGATGACATAATGATGACTATTTGATGTTAATCGTCATTTCATCATACATTGGATAGAAGATTAAAAATGTGATAGTTCTGAATTATAAAATTAGATATTATTAATTTTTAGAAAATTACAATATTATTTTCCAAGATTTTTTTGTGCCAAATTGCAGCGCAGTTTGTTGACAACGCCAACTTTTTGAAGACAATATATTGTTTATCTAACACTTCACATTTCTACAATCTTATACTAATATAACGCTGAAGAGTTTGTTTGCTTGGTTGCTTGAACGCGCTTATCTAAGGAACTACTGGTCTGACTTTTAGAATTCTTTCAGTGTTAAATACTCCATTTATGGAGGGAGGTTATAGGCTATATATCATAACGCTAAGAACAATAGGAGCGAAGCACCAATGAAGAATGTTTCAAAATCGGAAGCTTTTTTAAACTATTCCACGCGGACGAAGTCGCAGGCAGAAGCTAGTATAATATAGGAGTTGTGCTATTAAAGCTCGTAGTTTACATAAAATATTAGGTTTTTGACCTATGAAATTGCTGATTTATCTAAATAATTTTTATTAAAGACTAGCTAGCCAGTTTGACATTTAGCAATCGAAGTAGAATTCCAAATTCAAATTACTATTATAAGTCCGATTGAATTAATAAAACATACTCATAAAAACTTGATTGAACATTTCTGTATCGTAAAACGGCAACTTTTATTGCTAAAGATCTTATAATAATAATTCTAAAGAATATAGATAGAATAAAATGAGTTTTAAAGAAAGGAAAGGAATGCTCCGGTGGTTCGGGCATGTGGAAAGAATGTATGATGAAAGAATGACTAAACAGATATATAATGCAAAAGTGGATGGATGCAGAAGTCTCGGAAGGCCACGACACACCTTCCATGATCAAATTGATCATGTGTTAGCAGAAGGTGATGTTAGGAGCCTTAAGAACAGACGAGCGTGCACGACAAGAGCTATGAATGTCAAAGAAGCAAGTGAGGTGTGTAAGAATGGGCCTGTGTGGTGCTCTGTTGTTCGTGCCTACCCCGCAAGGGACCTGGCGTGAAGTTATGTATGTATGTATGTAAAATGAGTTTTCTCCTACGAACATTGATTATACACATGATAATATGTATGTAAACTGTAACGGTTTACCCATATTAACATAAATTTCAATCGTAACTTTGCATAAATTAAAATTATTCTTTAAATTAGTAGGTATGTAACATCATTATGTATTATATTGATATCATTTGTAATTCAAATTAAGTGTTTCATATTTAGACCAAGTTTTTATTATTATGAATATAACATATGAAAATGTGAAGTGTTTTAATTTATTCAAATGTTGTTAACACTCATAGTGTATTATGTAACTATGTATTGTAAATCTATTTTATATAAGAAATTATCTTTTTATGCAGCAATTAACGATATAATGAAGAGTGTTCTGAGGATGTGTTCAGAACGATGCAACAATCTTCCGTCTCTTTCCATCACCTCACCACAGCGTTCCCCATCGGCTGCGTGTTCATTACTGCTTCTTTAAATGATTCGTGCAAGCAATATAACTTAAAATTGTTTCTCTTACACTCCTTAAAAATTTGAAAGGAGCTAGTCAAGATATTTCCAGACGAATTGTATTGTAGATTCCTTCGATGGTAGCAGCAAAGGTAACATTTATGATCTCGGGCCGATCCCCTATACCCTGTTAAAGGCAATAACGAAAGTTATTTTTGAAATTTACCCTGCTGGAAATCGAAGTTCTGAGTTATGAAGAAGGAGGCCATCCTACGTAAAATCCATCTGATTACTATCCGTTGACAAATTGTATTTGTACTGTTTTAGAAGAAAAAAAATTACTTTGTAAAGTCCATATTTATGAGCGTTTATATAACTTGACAGTTAAAATAAATCTGGACACAGACGAGATTATTTTGATTTAAATTCTATCAATTCGACTTTCAAATTTCGGCAGAAAGACAGTGTATTGAAAGTCCAATTCGCTGTTTAACTGGCATAGAATAGAACGTACTATAAACTTACGTATATGTATTGTTGTCCTTAGATTATTTTCGTACATTACCAACAAGATTTTTGTAGTGATTTAAATTATTTAATAATTTCAAGTAAGTTTAAATATGTTGTATAGACAAGTACAGTACAAAATGTTTTAATATTAATCATCTAAAGACACAATTTAACTAAAATTTTAGCCAAAAATGTATCTTGTGAGAAAAAAAGGTATAGCTATATTAAGCGTATGTTACAACGCTCAAGGAAGACATAGTTTCGTAATATAGTTGAAATGAGCTTAGAAGCGGTCTGATACCGGTTCCGGCATGGGGAGGGCAGCGCTCCGATGGATTCGACGAGTCGTGTTGCGTTCGTGCCCTACGGCACTCCTCCGGCTTCACAAGATTGAGAGATAAATATACCATTCCTATATTCTTGTATCTGCACACTGAATAGTGAACGCCCATGTAGCATACCTCGGGCGATCGACCTTTTCCTCTCGAACGTGGCCCGAACACGTTACTTATTTAAATTATTATATTCGAATTCTTTAAGCAAGCTACGTAGGTATATATATATATATATATATATATACATCAACAATAGAATTACGTAATTTTTAAATTAATTAATAAAGTAATTCTAATTAGTATATACAGTGTGCGTAAATTAAAGATATTAATGAAATAATTAGAATAAAGCGAGGTTCTATTTGAAATAAATTAATAATTTGGTTCTTTGTACAATAGAAGTATGTATTTACAAGTATAATTTCTGTTGAATCTAAACTACGATAAATCTATACATCGTGAAGCAAAAACTTTGTACCCCTTTTTACGAAAATTGCGGAGACGGAGGATTATGAAATTTCGCACTCTTATCTATACGAATATTGTAACCTTAATAATCTTGAAACTTAAATTAAAGATTGTGGTCGAATTTCGACCACGGACGATCACCAGTATAATGAAATAGCATATTAAGCTGTTAAAAGTTGAGGTTGTTTTTCGGTTAAATCCAGGTTTATATGTATATTATATTTGTTGTTTGTATGTTGTACATACGTATTTGAAGGTGTACACTGCTAAATATCACGTTTAAAAAAAAGCACAAAAACTTCACATATATATTTCTTTATTAAAAAACCGTATTATTCTTTTGTAATGCGCTACAATAAGTGAACCGTAATGTCGGAGTATGTAATTATTTTATTTTTGTTCCCTTCAAAACGTTGGAGTTCTTGAATAGATTCTTAAATCAAAAGACTTTAAGTTCTAATTAAATTACGGAATAAAAGATGTATTTGATAAAAAAATTAGAAATAAACAAGCTTTTGAACGCGCATAAGTCGGTTTTAGACCGTTAACCTCTAGAAAATAAATGAACCTGTTTTTCAAGTCCAGTCTTTAATGTGATTCTATGTGTCGCTCTCGATCTATAAAAAACTGGTTTGGTAGACGACTCAGGTCGATGTTATTCACGGGATAGAATAGAATAGAATAGAATAATAATTTATTGCAAGAAATGTATGTGTACATAGTTGTTTTTTTGTGGTAATAGTATCAATACATTTTGCCTTATTAGGCGTGCAAACTTCCAGATCTTATAACTATATCTACATTAAAACTTATTTACAATAATAATCAAATCAAATAAAATTAATATTAAATGTCAACAAGCAAAACATTAATTAAAACTTAATCATCAGAATTTATCATTTAAATAATCCTCGATTTTATAATAGCATTTCATTATTAAAAAATTCTTTAAATGTCTCCTAAATAATAATACGGATTTTTGTTTCTTTATACTGTCAGGTAATTTATTGTATATTACTGGTGCCATACATAATACACTTTTCTGCATCAGTGTAGTTTTACTACTATGTATGCAAAGCCTGTCATTATCCCGTCGATTGCGTATTATAGTTTGACCTATGCTTGGGAAAAAATGAGGATTACTCCTAACAAATAAACAAACTTCATAAATATATATGCAAGGAAGTGTTAAAATCTTGTAATCTATGAAATATTGCCTGCAGCTTTCCGTATTTTGGGGTCTAAATATAGATCATATACAGCGTTTTTGCCCTTTAAATGCAACTTCTGTGTCCGTAGAATTCCCCCAGAATATGATGCCATATCTCAAACGGGGACTGACTTGTATGATTCGAGAAGGTGAGGTGAGGTGAGGAAGAACACTCTGGTGTTTAAAGAGGTATTTTTCTCACGCGCAAAATCAATGCAGCGTGTCTACTACATTACTACCCTTCTAATACCTATATTATGCCGATTTCCACTTGAAAGGAACTTTCGCAGATTTCCCTTTGTGCTACGACATGGGGTCATTTAAGTTGGGAGTTATAACATTTCTTAGAGAACGGCGACACGTTTGCATCGGCCCTGGTGTTGCAGACGTCCGGTGATCACTTTCCATCAGGTGGGCGTGACAGGCCGTCGCCTGTTTTTCGGGATTTATGTATTTTCGGACTACAAAATACCTAACTCCTCTGGAAAATAACCTTTGATTTTAAATATTGGCGAAGTACTGCAATTAGTTACCTGTTCAACGGGGACGTAGTCGCTGGCAAATATTAATCAAATTTGTAAAATATCAAAGAGAGAGTTTAATTTTTATGCTATCCATACATGATTGCCATTGTTTTTGCTTTGAATTGAATTGGGAATAACATTTAGGTTGAGATAGGAAAATTTATTAAAATAAGTCATGGGTTGAGTTGAAATAGAAATGGGTTGATTTGGGATCTTTTTTATGTGGGTTGAGTTTTAGTGAGTTGAATTGGGAACAACCCTTTACTAATAATATAATTAGTCTATAGTTCATTCTAATGGATGTGAAGAAGAAACAAAAATAATATCCAAATCTCAACAAAGCCAACAATGCAAATTCATATATCATCATAAACATACTTTGCCTATATTTTGTAATAATGAAGACTGCAGAGCAACAAGTTGTTATTTAAGCAAATCTTCTATAATATATTTTTGAAGGTCACGCTTATATAAAAATTAAATATATTTCCTACCCCATTTACATTACTTTTATACACAAACAGTTATTGGTACTGAATCAGGTTTAAATATTTTTAGTTATTAGATCAAACAAATATTGTGGCTTATTTGTAATGAGAAAATATTAAATGTGTAATAGGTAGTGGAATACGGTTGCCAGGCGAGACAATTTCAAAGGCTTCGCTCGTGCCGAGTCTTCGTTGGAAATTACCTCCTACGAGCCCGTTTCACGGAGCTCCTTACCATTTCAAGCGATCAAGTAATTTTTGTGTATTACTTTTTAAAGAGAATGGAATTTCTCTCTCCTCGTTTCGCTACCCTTGTTACGTTTATATTAAGTTTATTTTTAGATGTTTTACGAAATATTAAATTTAGCGTCATCTGTTCATAACACAGCCTTAATTTAATATGCGGGTATAAGAAAATGTTAAAAATGTTTATTCGGGATTCATGTAAAAACAAGTGGGTTGATATCGATCGACACAGTTTTCGCTATTCGACAGCAAGTTCTGACTCAAAATTTGCTTCTTTTTTGTCCTGGGAATTTTTCTGGGAATTATTTAAAATGGGCAGTTAAAAAAGTCGAATACCAATGTGATTTTCTCACTGATCAATAGCAAATTTTATGTAATAAGATATATGCAATTTTTTATCCCGGGAATTTTCCCGGGAGCGGTTTGTAGTGGTTCAGGTGCATAAAAAGTAGGCGAAGCCGCTGGCATATCCTAGTATATAAAATGAAAACAGACAAAAATATATAACCACAAGAGTGCTTAACTCCGTGCAGGAACGGAGAAAGAATACAATTTCCTGCGGCCGGGCGGCCTGTCGTAAGAAGCGACAAAATAACCCATAGCCAGGTGGTAGGGTATTTTCCCGACTGGATGGCGACCACCCCTGGTCTAGAGTATGCCGCCATAACAACCTTGTGTTGAGTTCCGGCATTAGTGATCAGGTTCCAGTCTCTCTTAAGAGAGGAGCAGCGCATTTGTAGCACCTTTGGTGTTGCAATGTCCATAGGCGATGGTAACCGCTTTCCATAAAGTGGGCCGTCTGCCTGTCTGCTGCACTCCTGCAATAAAAAAAAACTATTATATTAAAGAATACAAGAGTATTCATAATAAAAGAAAGGAGGTGAAAATCAAAGAAGATCTGAAAAAGGGTTACAATAAATTGTATGCAAAATAAGTTTCTCATTCAGGAGGCAGAGTACTTTTCCTTATTTTTTAAATAATTTTTCAATTGTTTTATTACTAAACTTTTGTACATACATTAAATATATATTCTAGGTAGCGAAGTTTGGCAGTGGGATAACTTATACACCTCTTATTTGCGTGTTTGAATAGTTACGACGAGAGCAAATCAGTCAGTAAAGCTAAGACACCATTCAATTCTGTCTTCGACTGACGGTTACGGTTGACAGTTGACGGAGAATTACGTTTAAAATAGTTAAAAGGAAAAAGAAAAAAGTGGTGTATGAACTACCCTATCGTCGGACTTCGCCACCTTGACCTTGGATTATTCATTGTTTCAATGCTTGTTTTCTGTTTCAATAAATTACACAAATAGCGTTGACAAAAGTATATTGTAAACAAAGCCTCAGTGATTATAGTCATAAAAGTTATATTATGGAAGCGAACACAGCGCGACTAATATCTATGTATTGATAACTCTGACGTGATTTGAAGGGCAACAATATGGAAGGAAATAATGCATGTATACTCTGCCAATCTCAAATGTTTGGGAAAGAGGGAATCGAAAGAGAAAAAAGTGAAACGTTCAAATCATTCTGCTAAACGAATGTGCACAAGTAGAAAATTAAAGTTTCCTGAAATTGTAATGCTGATATTAGATTCAGATAATTCATTAAATTTAGTTGAAAGGAGCAGAACTGAAAGGCCACGTTACACGGTATTCAATGGTATTGAATAATTCTGTAATAGTTTGTGTTTATATGGATCACTTTGCTTGACTCATCCAAATTGTAAGACAGAAATGAATCATCTAATAACGAATTAACAATCATCAATCATTTTACTGTTTTAAACTTAAAAGTAAACCATATTACTACGCATATGTTAATAAAATGCAAGTGGCATTTTTAATTAAAATGAATTATGGATATATTCGTGCAGGTGAACGGCTCGCATCCAAACTAGTTCTGTAATTTATTGTTATTACTGTCATGGACTCACGAATAAGTCTTTAACCTTCAAATTCTTTTTGTGTTCAAATTACAAGCATGAGAAATTACGCCACGTTTTTGTAGCGGATTATTAGCACAGAAACCTGTTCTAATATAATCTGTTTGATTCGAAACTGATCTTTAATATTGTTTATATTCATTGCAAGGCTGTAATTGGGGATAATAATATGATTTACTTTCTTCACTGACTCGGGAATGAACTACTTCTGAAATGAGGATGAACAATTGCACTTGGATTAGGAGAATGTAAATACCAGCAAATGAGATTCCTCGATACGGATTTATAGGTAACAGCGAATGTGCGATGTAATCTATAGTTTATATATAAAATAGTGGTAAAATATTTTGGTAAAGTCATAGTTTAGTTTAATATGATGATGATTTTTTTGTAATATTAATCAATAAGATATTTGATGCCTTAAAATTATGACGTTGAAGTTTACTGTACTCGCACCAAAACAAGGAAACGGCAGAGCGTTTTATAAGGCGCTAAAAAGGGTCTCATTTGATTTGGCCCTAAATAAACCTATCATTAATGTCAATGATCTTAGATCAGTTGATAAAATTTAAAGAAATGAAAACCTGTATTGCCTGTTTGCGTGACTGAAACAACTAAGTTCTCTCTAGTAAGGAATATGAATTGTAATTCCGGACACGAATCGGACCGGCAGTGATTCATAGCAATTTGATTATAATAGGCACAACACTATATATTTATTTTATTACTGCTTCGAGCGTTTGATTACCAATTGTGTGTTAAAGTACACATGCTATGTTATAAACTATAGAGACTAGAAATATTTATGACTCTAGTGAACTATAGACCATCTATTCTTGGATTGCCTTCTTTACGATCGGCTATTATGTGTTTGTTTTATAGTATTGTTATTTTGTTGTTAGTTATTACAGTTATTATTTATTTGCTTACAATATGCCAAGTGTATAATGCTAAACGATTACACGAAATTGTGCATAACTGTTGAATGAATATTCCGTTCCTTAACTCGAAATGTGTTTTAATACTTATTTCCCGTTTATAATATATGTATGTATATTTTATTACAATCATCTTACATGAAAAAATAAAATTAATACTAAGTAGTAAAGTTGGGGTAGATTCACATATCGATGTTATTGTATTTGAAACTTATTATGAAGCAATTACTGTTATGCCTGCAATTAATAAACTATCAACAATTGCGTTTAAGGAAGCGAGTTGCAGTATTGTGATTACGTGATAGAGAGGCACTATCGAATTTGGATCATTTCAGTCTGCCTCTAATTGCTCCACTTCCAACCAACTTCATGAAACTTGCCTTTATGTTTAGATTTCAATACCTTTGTTTAAACAGTTTTTGTTTAAAAGTAGGATGAAAACGCAAATAAACTTAGCTTGAGAATTTACCTTGCTGTCTACTTAACAACGTCAAAGTTTTGGTAGTTACAGAATAATCTGGAAAATTGAAACCTAATTACACTTTGCCATAATTTTTCGAATTCGGTAATTCTCCACTTACTGAAACTATTTATCTTTATTTGATTTGATATTGTCTCATCTTCCCTTTATAATGGGTTTCATTAAACAGAACGCTATGGAACGATGCCAAAAATATTGTGGAAAATCTCTAACATTAGTCAAATGGATTGCCATTTGATTAATGTTAAAGATTTTGTATATTTATTTTTAGTTCCAGGTCTTTAGATAGGAAAACTGTGATAATCACATTAATCGTGTTTCTTATTAAAGGTTCCGTAGGCAGATAAAAAAATTTAACATTAAGTATGCTTTTCGTTTTCCGAAGTTCTAAAGTTCTCCTTGCCTCTAACTTTTAAAGTATAGGCTGAAAATTTTCTAAAGAACTTTCCCCAAAAAGTTATTTGAATATTATACATTCTGTAAAAAAGTATCGGAAATGAATGATTTGTTTATGGTTCCAAATTCAATTTTAGTTATAGTTTTTGTTGTTAGATTGGTACAACTGTTTTATATTTTGGCGCGGAGTTTGCTGTGTCTCACGACTCAATACGTATTATTTTTAATAATTCTTTGGGTATGAAACATGTTGCCGCTCGGCTAGTCCCAAAAGGCCTGAATTTTCTCCAAAAACTCAAACGCATAAGAGTCGCTGGGGGCATGCTAGAACCAATCAATTCCGACCCATCTTTCATGAATCGCATTGTTGCTAGTGACGAGGCGTGGGTCGAGTTTGACATACAAACTATTCAACAAGCGTCGGAGTGGCGCCTTCCTACTGAACCGAAACCGAAAAAAACATACCAAAGACTATCAAAAGTCAAAGTCATGTTGACTGTTTCTTTGACTATCGCAGTGTTATGGACTCGGAATTTTACCGTAAGGTCAAACGGTGAATAAAGTATATTATTTGAGCGTTATGCGGCGTTTAAGAGAGCAAATTCGAAGAAAATTCTTGGATTTTGCACCACGAGAATGCCTTTTTTTTATAATGAATAGGTTCGCGTTTGACCGACATTGCACCTTGTCTCAGGCGGAAATGCAGTCTAAGGTGGAGCACGCTTACCTAGAAGATACTGTTTACGCGAGACTTAAAGACACTTAGATTGTATTTTTCGGGAAAAACAGACGAAGGTAAAGAGTTCCATTCTTCAGCGGTGCGTATGATGAATGTAGAAGCATAGCGTTTCGTTCGCTTCGTCGGTATTTCCACCATATAACGGTGGCGTAAGTGCGTACGTCTGCTTGTCCGGTGGTAGAATGGTGAGGGTGGAACCAGCTCATGCAATTCTGAGGCACACTCACCGAAGTGTATCCTATAGAATACCGACAAACTAGCGACTTTACGTCGATGACTTAGGCTCTGAAGCCTTTCGTCGAATAGTCGGTTGTTGCCTATCAGTTTCCTAGCTCTTTTCTCTATCGACTCGAGTGTCTGTAACTGGTATTTAGCTGAGCCATCCCAAAGATGAGAGCAGTACTCCATGCAAGACCGTACATGCCTTTCATCATTCCTTCACATTTCATTCCACCTTCAGCCATCATTGCGAACAATCAACAAATACCATCGAGCTACTACACCACCTTATTCACCAGATATCGCTGGAGCCGACTTCTTTCTTTTTTCTAAACTCAAATTACTACTTTGTGGCACCCTTTTCATACGGACAAGACACAAAGGAGAATTCGCGACAAGAATTAAACTCAATTCCGGAAAAGCGTTTACAAAATGTTTTGATGATTGGATTATTCGTTGGCGTAAGTTTGAATTTGAATGAATAAGTAATATTTTATGATTATTGATTGACCTTCTCCCGGTACTTTTTGACACAGTAGTAGGTACATGAAATCGTTTTTGAGATATGGCCTATTTACCTCTAAACCTTTTTTTTAAAGTTATGTAGTTTAATGTCAAAGACAATTGGCATTTATCGCCACGACTAAGTCATGCGCAATATGTTGGCTGATACGCACTTGACAAATATCACTTATTACTTGGTATATGAGAATCTTATGACGCATTCTTGTCGCATTTCTTTGTTCAATTCGTGTCATTTCTTCGTCATGTGCAAATAATATTACCAGCTGCTAAGGTTTCTTTAATTACTGATATGTATTTCACCTCTAGTGCATTATTATATATAGCCAATGCTAAGTATTTTCAATTGATTTTCTGAAGTAAAATTGTATGCTTTTGACTGACCCCAATGAAGCTGCCACAAGAACTCCCTTCTTGTGGCAGCTCCAATAGACACATGTCACAGATTTTTAACATGAGTATACAATTCTTCGTTTAAAAAACCTGTTTACAATCAATATGTTCCAAGTGTTATTATTTATTGTAAACGATTTTTTAAAATAAAATGCATAGCTTTTAAAACTCTTCAAGTTCACAACAAAAACTCAACTGTAATACATACATACATACATAACTTCACGCCAGGTCCCTTGCGGGGTAGGCACGAACAACAGAGCGTCATTTAGGCTTATTCTTACACACCTCACTTGCTTCTTTGACATTCATAGTTCTTGTCATGCACGCTCGTCTGTTCTTAAGGCTCCTGATATCAACTTCTGCTAGTACACGATCAATTTGATCATGGAAGGTGTGTCGTGGCCTTCCGCGACTTCTGCATCCATCCACTTTTGCATGTAATGTACATGCATATTGCAATAACGCACTTATATTTGCTTAGATGACCAAAAGGTCGTCAGCTTAAGCGTAATAATGAAATGCAAGTCGTATTTGACTTGTGCAACAAGAACCGTGGCCCAGTTTGCCTCCGCGTTGCGTAGGTCAGTCCGATAAGTAGCTCACGACACTTTCTCTTTAAATGCACCATTTTACTTTCACTTAACCATCAAGATTTGACTGATACTGTGCAATTTTGATAATGCCTTTAAAAGTAATGCCAATTTCAGTGCCAGTTTGCATTATTGATATCGTTTTATTTATACCTACTATAGGTTTGTTCAGTTTTCATTGTTTTCAAAAGTTTTATGCTCGGCGATGTCGTAAACTTACTTACGGTTGCAGCAAAATTGAAACTTTTTAATTTCCTTTAGTAGTGAGTAAAAATTAAGCCATTATCCTTTATTAATAACAGGTAAGCATTATTTGATAATATTGTTTTCACGCCTATTTTTAAATTAATATATTTTATCTTTATATGTCTTAATTAGATAGATAGATAGATAGACAACACTTTATTGTACACCATTACAGAAAACTTACGGACTACTAGTAATAATTTAATTGTGTACAAAGGGCGGTCTTATCGCTAAAAAGCGATCTCTTCCAGACAACCCGTGGCAAGAATACTGTGATTGGGAGTGGCGATGGTGGTATACCTAATTATTGTACGATTAGTATCCTTCTTTTAGACTTAATTCATATCCCACAGAAATCTCCTGTTTCTTATTCTTTTCACATACAGAAAGTACATAGATATATCTTTTTTAAATTGCGAAACTGGCAGATATGCTAACGGCCCACCTAATGAAAAGTGGTTACCGTCGTGTATAGACGTTTGCAACACTGGGGGTAAAGCCAACGCGTCGCCAGCCTTTAGAATGTGATAGAAAGACGGGATAGAACATACATGTAATATCTACCAAATTTCTTGATAATCGGTGGTATATTCTGGAGTCGAGGAATGATAGAAATAAACAAACATTCAATGTAAATATTAATAGCAGTACGAATTTTATATTACTTAAGTTTAATTTAACCGAAATTACATAATAATATGAAATTACAGTCTAAACTTCAACTATACCGACTATAAAATATAATACAAGAAAAAGTATTTGGACAGATTATGGGCGGCGTGGCGTTACATGACAATCATCCGAGTTGTATAACCTTTTGTTGTACACGATATGATGTAATATGAAACCCAAAAGTCAATATGCCTCTGAATGTACACAAATAATACAATGAGTCATGACTTTCTCCTTTCCGTATACAGAGTGCGAATTTAAAGTTTTAATTAATGTTTAAAACTTTCTATTCGGCATGAACACTTCGTATGCAAGTTGTGTGAGTTTTGACATAATTATCCGATCTATTGTTTTCTGTGTCATATGGATTAAAGCGAATACTGGCTTAACACATAGTAAAGTGAGATTATAAAATATGTTACTTTCGGAATTAAGATGTCGAAAAACTTTTATATATAAATAAATATTATTTGTCTGTATGGACCTTTACCTGTTATTGCAGGAAATTGATCCTAAATTTCATAAATAATTTATTTAAAAAAAAAATATATCTTTCTATAACAATTTACTTAAAAAACTGTTGCCGTAGCATAATACTATAATAAATAAATAATCTTTGTCTCTATAGAGATTTATCCTCTATAAGGATTTATCCTTTGCCTGGCATTGGGACAAATTAGATATATACGTTATACATGCGGTCTAAATCACGCGCTGTTACCTGCTAATAACATATATGAATTAAACAGTTTTCTCTCAATTCCAATACTACGCCCTCATTATGCCCTTAATTCATTCCGTAATTTTCAAATTCAACAGTCATAATTATGTCTATATAGTTTAGTTTTATAATATTGTGTCAATACATAACACTGGACACTGGACAGCAATAACTTCAAAACCATACAAACAGATTGTTTGTCAGTCTCTCGATGACGCAGATCGCAGAGCGTTTTCAAAGCACACAGCTTGTCTGCACGTAAACAGTTTTGTAGAGTAGTGGCACGAGTCTACCTAACCCATTCCCCACGTTTTGGGGGTGCTGTGTCCCCCTAGTGCCGCCTCGTGCATCCCCCTACTCCCATTTTTCAGTAATACCTAACATGGCGGCCACCCCACATGCATAGTCTATGTGTGTTATACCGTAAATCTTTGTTATGACAACACGGTCAGCTGAATACACATTTGTTTGTTGATTTACTTTGCTCTTAACCGGTTCTGTGAATTTTAAAAACTTTATACACGAGTTCTCTTTAAGCCTTAATCTGGTTGTTTCACGTAATCTAGGTAGACAATAGTAGTAATGTGAAAAATATGTGAACGTGAAAAGAACCATGTTTACTTGTACAGATCTATATAACAATAATGACTTCATGTTCTATTTATAAAACTACTTCTTGAAATTATTAAGATTTATCTATAAATGATAGCGTTGATATCATTTGTTGTTGATATCAGTTGATAATTTGTTTTCGTTAAATGGGGCGTATCATTAATTAAAGACTAAAGGACTTTTTGCGAAGCCTGTCAGACATATTTTGTTACTCAGAAAATTTCATTAATTCTCCTATTTCCCTTACAAAGTGATTTATTGAGTTCCGTCCCCAATTTATTAGTTGCTAATCTTTTTAGGGTACAAACATTTATTTTCATGTAACGCTATTATTGTGTTCTTGTTATGTGATAGTCACTGCCGCATTGTAATGACGCTAATTGGCATGTATATGATTGTTCATTACCTTAAACCTTAAACCAGCATATCTGCCATTTAAAAAACCCCCATGTAGCAATCTCATAGATAGTTTAAATTTCGACGTCTATTGAAGATGAAGCTTTGTGTGATATGCTGATGGATTATTAGATTACAAAGTCGATATCGTGTATCAATCAACATTAGCGCGTTATGGTGAACGGTCGGCCGAGCTATCGTTCCGCCATGTCAGCGCAATAACCGCTGTCGAGGTACGCCGCTGAGTCGGCAATCCTCGGCGTGTTCTTGCCGAGTCTGGCATGAGTCAGCATGAGCGGGCACGAAACGCCATGAGTCATGACTCAACATAATTCCTACAGGGATCGCCCGCCGTCAGCCGAAATAAGTGGATTGGTGCTACACGACTGAATTCCTTTTTAAAGAGCTCCCTATAATAATACCTCATACTAAGAACGTTTTGTATTCGTTACGTTTCCACGTCTTTGAACGATTTGTTTAGTTGAACGGGTATTGAGTTGCTTTCACATACAAAACGATTTTTTCTAGCTGAGAGCATACGAGACAAGTTCAATTACATTTTCAAATGAAACCTGCTGTTTACACGATTTTGAGTGTTACTGGCTTTATTTATAATTTCTTATTGGTGCCTGAGAAAAAACTGGGTGGACTGGGTGACACAAGACTATAAAACCAATAGACTTAAAATGTATGTAGCACATTGAAAACCGTACAAAGCCAAATTGAGTGGGGAGACCCCTGGAATAGCCTGCAATAACTATTGCCACATGAAAAATTGTCGGCTTTTTAACCCTAGAGCGCACATGCGCTATGCCCAGACTGTCGTGTAATAAATGCCTCACTTCAGTGTGCTAATAACTGGCTTTGACTTCGCACGTGTCCCGCTCTTAAATGTAACAGTGGCGACGAGGACGGCATGCGTGCGAAGTTAACAGAAGGGTGTTACCAGCGCGCTATTCCCATACAAACTTTCATCCTTTATTTAAACCTGTTCTAGTTTAATTTGTCTATATATCAGTAAAGTACATAAATGACCAGTGACCGAAATTGTCAAAATGATCAAAAATACTAAAATAAACAAAACGGCAAATCACAAAAAATCTTTCGTACATTCTAGGATAACTTTTACATAAGTCTATCCCATTATCTGAGACACAGAGTATTTATTGTCCGCCCTAGCTATTAAAATTACATATATACCAAATTTCAGTCAAATCGGTCCAGTAGTTTTTTTTTGTAAAAGCCTAACAAACAGAGACAAATATATTTCGATACCTCCTACGTAAGTTGTTGTATCCCCAAAACTGCAATTTTACAGTAGAGCGTTTTAAAGATTCCAATTGGACTAAACACTGCATTTATTATCGTATTACTGTAAAATTTGGTACATTAATGTAATTTTGAATACTATTTACTATGTTGAAAGGTAAATAATAAATTATGTATATTTTCTGAGATATTGTTCATTCAACATTTTACTACGGAGTACAGGCTGCGACAGTTGTCGTATCTCATACTTACAACATTATACCGCGGAGTGTAGGTTTCGTCAGTTGTTGTTTATCTAAGTTACAACTGTATACATTGAAAAATATAAGTTTCATTCCAATGTAAGTGGCAATATCAATTACATCGGTGAAAAAATTTGGTTCGCATTATCCTAAAGAAACAAATGCTAGGTTAGAAAATAAAAAGACATACTATCAAGAATAGATTTCTTTAATTTTCGATAGGAACAACAAATATTCAGTATAATATTTTTAGGAACATTGTAATACTAGTATCTAATATAATAAATAAGCATTATAATTTTAAAAACATCTTTAAAAAATATGATTTAAACTTTAAAAAAAGCTGATAATAATTATTATCAAATAAAAAGTTATTTAGAAACAAAATAAAAGGACATAAATTATTCTACGATATGTTAATAACATAACAAAGTCTTCTTAAGATTGTTAAAATAGAATCATAAAAAATCAACATTATGGAACATTACATAACGAAAATAATGATTTACTTAGTCATTTTTACGAGATCAAGTTCAAATCAAGATAACTAAAAATCAGGTAATTTTATAGTTATTAACATGGTTTTATAGGAATGAAAAGATTTACAATTTGCGAAATGATACATATTTAAAAACGGTTGAGTTACTTTCAATTATATAAACCTAGTTTTTAGTTTCATTGGAGCCTTAAATCAATGAAAACTATCATTATTTTTGAACCACAATAATGAAAACAACAAAGATGAAACTGAAAGAAATTTAAATGATTTAAAAAAGAAAATACTTTTTTACGTACTATTCTGAATCAGAAAATTCCACATTATGAGAGACAGCAACAAAATATAGACTCTTGAAAAATTCATGATATGTGGCTGGAATAATTCCATTGTGACAAAGACTCATCAAGTCATCATATTTTGCCTTTGTTAAAGGGAGATGGTTGGAATAGAGAGGGAATAGCTCAGCCATATTATTTCATTGACTTCTTCGGGTATTGGTATTAATGGCAATCGTCATAGCATTACTGTTTGCCAAATCTGCAACCTGCACATATCCGCACTTCTTTTATTTAGGTCCATTTAACTACGTCTCCGTCCAAAAGATGTTTTAAGTTATCAAAATCGGTATGCTTTATTTCTATGACTTTATATGGTTTTCCATCTTGTTTAGCCCACCTAACCAAGCGAAACCATTCCAGAGGTGTATATATGAGTTTATTTTTAGATGCACGTTCTATTAAAGCGTGAACGCTTTCACTGTAACACTATCATCATTTATAACACTATCTTTGCTTAGGTATAACCTTTTTCGAGAAAGATATGTTTTATAGTAATGTTAAGTTTATGAGCAATATACACATAAAACGCAAAACGTTCTGGCCGGCACAATTGTCAGACCAGAATCTGAATTATTTATCACTCTTTATCAATGTTTATGCATTTCTTTGTATAAAATAAGTAAGACAGCTTGATATCTCATTAGAACCACGCTCTTTATTTGCTAGATCAAACAAAGTAAAATTAAAAACCGACAACTTCCGCTTGTAATATAAAATACTCATTTGGCCATGAGGTGCATTAAGAATCTTTTGGAAATCAAAAGTAGTTGCGACAATTTTACCTTGTGAAGATTTACTGTCATTTTTGGCAGACTTTTGATTTGTCGGGTCAACTTCTTGCTTGTGACATGAATTTCATGATCTGTTATTTGTTGTTCAGTAGGACTGTCAATATTTCTAAAAGTGTGACATTGATCGCATTGATCTTTCTTAGCACGTAAAAACTGAGCTTAACATTTTAATTGTATCGCTTTCCTAGCAAATAAATTATTTCTTTCTTTCTTCTTCATTTACAATATCGGTTTCAGCTTTCTCTTCATATGGGTTAGCCTAAAGCCACTCATGTTACATTTCAAATAATTCAAGAAAATTTAAATCTCCATCCAAATATAATTTGTTTAACCTTTACCTCGTACAATGTGACTCAACCGGCTGAAAGCTCTTAATATGAGTACACACACTGGTTATAACAGAAACTGATTTTTTTACAGGATGGTTTGAATGTCTTTCTCTTTAATCTGGGACTAGTACTCCCGTTGTCGTATCCATCTTTTCTAGAGCCTTATAAATTATCTCATCACTGACAGAAAAAGTGCTGAAAAAGTATTTTTTGCACACATCCATATAATTAATATGATCTTTGCTATGCCCTACTGGTATTGAGTACTTACGTCTTTAAACTGTATCTGTATAAACTCAACGTTTATTTTGCTTTTTTACTAAGTTAGCCACATACAAGCATTGCTTTTCTTAATCACCTAAGCTCAAAAAACTCTGAAAAATACGAGCTCCTCGTAGTGAGAACAGCATAGCTGGACCAGCTGTTTAGGCTCTGCAACCTGCTTTGGTAGATCATTAAGGCCCGTATTACAAAACATCACTCAATACTCAAGCATTACTTAGAAATAGACTCATGCCGTTTGATTGCTTGAAACTAGTTTTAAGTTATACTTGAGTATTGAGTGACGTTCTGTAATACGGGACTAAGTCAGTCAGCCAGGGCAAAGCATTTCATATGTAGCAAGATCCAATTTTAGAAAAGACCTTTGACATACATCATCGAATTTAAGTATAAACAAACGGAGTAGCAAAGTAAAATATAGCATGTCACCATACAACAAAGTTTTTTATAACTAATCCCGAAGTAGATTGTTGTATCTATTACGTAAAATAATATTTTTATTTTAATGTAAACGTAAAATGTTTTATGTATTACATACAACATTTTTAATGAACGCTCAACGACGAATACTGTTGTAAGTAATCTATAAAACATTTTAAGTTAGTATCACCACAAAAGAGTAACAATAACCGTATTAATGCTAATAAAATATTACATGCTGCATACTGCATGCTGTTCTTACATGCGTGCGGCCGGTTGAAAGTCCGGCGTAGTCTGTTGTATGTGACCAATACGAGACGCAGGCGCGTAATTCTTCCCTACCCTCACCCCGCGTAAACTATTGCAAAGGTCCATACAATGCTGTAGTCCGTTCTCCTTCAAAAGTTACAACATTATACGACTGGCAAATCCTTGAAAAAATCGTATTTTGGTTATTTTTTCACGTTGAATGCAAAGAATAATGCAAATTAGGATAGTTTTTAGTAAAAACGCCAAACGTCATTTTTGTGGCATACAACAACTTACGTGGGAGGTATCGATTTTTATCCCGGAAACTATAAATAAAGTATACCATCCTCGACGTCGAAAATATATAGAGTTTCAGCCAAATCAGGCGCGTAGTTTTTTCGTGAAAGCGTAACAAACAGACAGACAGACAGAGTTGTTACTCATTTATAATATTAATAGGGATAGGCATTTTATTTTATAGATTTATTTTCTTGTTCCAGAGGGTTGAGCGTGAAACAACAAAGAGTCCAGCTACTACTGGAGGCAGAAAGAAATCAGCGGGTGTGAGAAGCAACGGTCAGATCACAACTGTCGATCCACCGTCTGCACCTATAGGTAAGTAATTATTCTGAGATCGTCCCTAAGTACACAAGTTAACAATTACTTATTTTTTAATATTGTATTACACTAGGATCTGCCTGCGTTGTCGTCCACGTTTGACTTGCAATTCTCGCGGGATTCCTGGGACGCGAAGTACCACAGCGTTTAAAAAGAATGTACGCTATCATTTTGATATCCGGAATAAAACGTATGCCATCGATCGGTGATAAATCGTATTGGAATTCCATTTTTTTTTCATATTGGTCATTTGAATTCATTCCTGGAAAATCTCCCGCGTGACCGCCAAGATAAAAAGTAACTCAGATTTAAGTTTAATAACTGGCTGTCAATCGGCGAAAACCGCATCGAAATCGGCCCAGCAGTTTTTACGTGAATTCCGAACTAACAGACGAAACAGATAAACACACAAACAAACAAATCTAAAAAAAACGCATCGTATTCTCCATCATTTATATACGAGTAGTGTATTCCAGCTGTTTTTTTTAATATCTTCAATGTACAGACACGGCATGTTTAGAATTTTATAATATTATAGATTTAAAACATTGATTTATATGTTGTATCTACTATTGAAGTTATTTGATTTTACACAAAAGATATACATACCGTGCGGCGTAAAACTCGACATGTTGAATAATGTATAAAGCTTAAAAAGTTGCTATAAAACTAAATAATTTATAACAAAATAACATTCGTTTATATAACCACCACTTTTTATTCCATGTAAAGCGACAAGAGCTAAATTTATTAACTCCTTAGAGATTGCCTTGAACTTCGTAATGCATTAAACAAAGTAATTATACAACTTCGTTACCTGAAACTTTAAAACAGTTTTTCATTATTTGTACTGCTTCTATTCCCTTGAACTAATTTAATTGGCCCTATGGAAGTGTAATGATTTAACAGTAGGTATAAACCTTACACATCAGTCAGAGAAAATATAATACTATGTTCTAAAATATCGATCGAGTTTGTCTATTTGTAAATAATTGATGTTGAGGAAGAAATAACGAAAACCTTTATAGGTATTTGAATGTGTATCATCAGTCAATAATAATAAAACATTTTGAAAGTAAAATATGGATATTAGGTACAAAATTCATTGTTCATGAAACATTTTTGCAAAGTAGTGTTCTTAGAAATATTACACCTAACTATGTTTATCATAATTACTAGTTCTTAGATGAATGCTAATTTAATATTATAACTTGGAAGAATATCGAGACAATATATGATTTCTATAACATTATCAAACATAAAAACTGTTTTAAATGTTGTCAAATAGCATGGATGTATAATGAAAGGAACTACGACAAATAACCTATGTAATGGGTTAACGTCTCACTTAAAATTTCCATTCATTAGGAAATATATAATATATTCAATCTTTTAAATAAGTATATATAGTGAAATAATATGACTTGATTTGCAAAAAAAATATAGTTCTAGATATTCCAAAAATAAACGGAAGATCAAAAATATGTATATAACGTACCTTTTTAAAGTTCCAAGAATATTATAGCAGTTCTAAGATCGTTACAATATCTTATATCTTTCATATTAGTTTATCAGCCTTGATAAGAACATTATATGCGGCATTCCTTTAGGACAGTAATAAACTGTGTATGAACATGAAAATAAATTATTAGTTGCCTAATTGTTCAGCGTGTAGGTGAATGTAATAAATATAAAACGTACTTTTTCCCCATGCTTCGACGTAAATGGATCGCCTTGCTTCGACTCATGACTGCTCGTGAGATGGATGGCTTCCATTTGCAATAGAATGATTTACTATTGGGGATATTTACCCAAGTCTTCGTGACATTCACGTCACAATGTTGGAATTTACATAGGACTCGAAGAAGATAACGATTGTAATGCCTTTTCTCTTTTTCCTAGGCGTCGAGTAGTTTTTCTGTGATAGAGCAACAGACAGACAAAGTTACTTTCATATTTATAATATTAATTAAATTATTTGGGGTGCTAAAAAAGATTATTGTGAGAATTAGAATCCTTAATGTTAATAGGTCGACCGTCGCAAATTTAGATTTTTTTACTGAATGGGTTTTTGTTTCAGAACTCTCAAATAATTGACTTAAACGAAATTGACTCAGAGACATTTTTTGAAGGAAACTGAATGTTCTACAAAAAAGGTATAATTAAAATTCTCCTTCAGATGAATCGTTTCATTGTAACCTTGTTGGTATAGTTTTACAATTTGATCTATTAATTAAAAAAATATACTTGCTATATAAAAACTAAATAAAAATTATTGTTCTTCTATGGCCCAGTCTAATTAACATTAACAAACATCTCGGCTCAACTGAGCCTCTTATACGATATTTTTATCGTACCTATCAAAAATAACCAGAGAAGGTGTGACATTGAAAAATAGAATCGAATTCTGCTTCAAAGTGGAATGGAAGAATTAGTATTACCCGTACCCAAACAATGATTAATCAATGAGAAATGTGGAACAGCATCAACAACTTCTGACATTAATTGGTTCTAATTCAAACCATTGCCCAAACGAAGAACACCTTTGTGTATCTAATCATATGTATAACTGGGTAACGTATTCATTAGGAACATTCAAGATCCGCAAGCAGAAGGAATTACTGAACTAGATCGCTTTGGGCAACAAGTTTACAACATATTAAACTTCACTCACACATTTAATTACAGTGTGGACCGTTACGAAGACAAGGAAGGCATAACGTAATGAGTTATTTAATCATTATGCTCTTTAGCTGATCAATAAATTCATATAAATCTAAATAAAACAAACGAAAATTTAAAATAAAACTCCTGTTTTAATTCGGAAAAATTTAAAACAGACTGAGAAACAAAACAATTCTTAAATTAGTATTATAATTATATGAAGGGATATAGAGACCTAATCTAGGAATAATCTTCTTCTTCTTTATATATAAAAATGAATGTATGTCTGTATGTCCTTTATAGAATCGCTAACTATACATTTGATCATGTGATGATCTTTAGCAAAGTTGTCAGGAGAGAGCCAGAGAAGGATTCTGAGTTCGTTCACAATTGGACCCGGTAGGTGGCGTTGCTATCGGCATATCCATTGAAGCTTTTCCGGGCAGGACGACGTCTGCCGGGACTGCTAGTTTCTTAATAAAGATGTCGCAAAAAATATTATTATCTGTACTGTTACCTCCATCAAAAACGCTTTAAATTCCAATGTTGTTTTTAGTAACGGTTCTTAAACGTTTCGCGTTCCTTTTGTTAACATAATCACCACAGACGAAATAGACGGGTAAAAACTCCAGCCGAGTTTAACCTCACGAATCCTTTGTTATTTCAAACTTTCGAGAAGTTTCAAATGGGTTTCTGTAACAGTTTTCTCTAGCGTTATATTCTGTGTATGTCGAGTAAAGGTAGGGTTGTCTACTTTAAAATAAATTACTGTGAAGATTATTCCAGAAGAGTATTTTTTCTTATGTGATGTAATGTGTGTAAGTACATATTATGTCGTTTTGGTAACTAATGGACAAAAATTCACATGCGTTAAGTAAATGTAAAGTAGTAGCTTTTCAGGCCAATCTATTTACTGCAACAGAAATAAGAAAAATATGTTAATTTCTAATCTAATCAAGTTTTTTTAAACAAAAAAAATATAGATTCATAGATAGATAACACTTTCATGGAGACCAATACAGAAAACTTACTAACTAGTATTATTCTAATTGTGTACAAAGGGCGGTTTTATCGCTAAAAAGTGAGCTCTTCCAGACAACCCGTGGCAAGAATATTGCTGATCAGGAGTGGCGATGGAGTGTCCTCCTGATCAGCAATATATTATATATATATATATATATATATATATAACTCCTTCCTATTAATTTCCTAATTAATTCCTAGAAACGTTGTTATGTGACTCCTCCCTACATAGTGTGACATCACATATTTTTCAATTTTGCATCAATAAATTATTAAATTAAATAGCAGTTCCCTAATTATTAGTTTTATACCCATTGAAATTATTCTTAATAATATATGTTCATACATAACAGATAGAGTTGGAAATATTTTGAAGATTTCGTTAATATTGGAATGTCACGTCATGAAATTAAGATCCCTCCCACCCTTGTCAAACAATTTCACATTTCGTCGACCTCAATTAACATATGAAATAATTTACAAATGGCCCCAGAGTAAAAAATGAAACAAGGAGTATAATGTTCCTTCGCGTTCCTGGAATGTTATCCTTTAACTGCTAATAAAGTAAACGTACAGTGGGTGCGACTAGCAGTATTGACGATATGACGTCACTGGATGGCCGACCTCCCCAGAGGTTAAGGGTGGTAATCCAGCACTTATCGACGACGGGGCCGGACTTGGCGGACAACCAGTTCGGATTCCGCACGGGGCGCTCTACAATCGACGCAATCATGCGCCTGAGAAACCTGGCGGAGGAAGCAGTTTCCCGGGGCGAGGTATAATTGGCGGTGTCTCTCGACATCGCCAACGCCTTTAATTCCCTGCCCTGGCCCTGCATTATGGAGGCACTCCGGTATTTTGGGGTGCCTCCCTACCTCCGCCGAATAGTCGGGGATTATCTAAATGAAAGAGCCGTCATTTACCCGGTCCACGAGGGATGGAATCGGCGAGCCATGGTGTGCGGTGTTCCACAGGGGTCGGTACTCGGTCCCCTCCTGTGGAACATCGCATACGACTGGACGTTGCGCAGTAGGGTCCCCCCCGGCGTCAGCATCATATGCTACGCGGATGATACTTTGATCGCAGCACAGGGGAGGACCCACAGGCAGGCGTGCCTTCTAGGCACGGCTGGGATGTCTTTAGTAGTAGGCAGGATCCGGCGTCTTGGACTGGAGGTGGCGCTTCAGAAGACCGAGGCCGTGTTTTTCCACGGCCCTCGGAAACGACCACCTCCAGATACCGCTATAATAGTAGGAGGCATCCGCATCGGCATCGGGGAGACCATGAAACATCTGGGATTGGTCCTAGATGGCCGGTGGGATTTTTCGGCACACTTTCGGCAGCTGCTCCCCAGACTCAAGGGGGCAGCGGGTGCGCTGTCGCGCTTGCTCCCCAACGTCGGGGGGCCGAACGCCACGTGCCGAAAACTCTTCGAAGGCATCGTACGGTCGATGGCCCTCTACGGGGCCCCTGTATGGGCAGATCGCCTGACGGCCAAAACCGCACCGCTTTTGCGTCAAGCCCAGCGCATAATGGCCGTCAGGACGATAAGAGGATACCGTACGGTGTCCTTCGAAGCGGCCTCGCTACTCGCCGGATCCCTCCCATGGGACCTGGAGGCCAGGGTACTGGCGTCACTTTATGTATGGCGCAAAGAAGCCCTGGCCAGGGGCACCAGACCCGCGCCTCGCGAAATCGAGGCGTGCAAGTCGGAGCTCCACCAGGTCGCCGTGGGAGTTTGGGAAGAACGCCTTAGACGCCCCAGCGCGGGCCCCGCCACCATTGAGGCGGTGAGGCCCGTCCTGCGAAATTGGATTGACAGAGACTACGGCACCCTGACGTTCCAGCTGACGCAGGTCCTCTCAGGGCACGGCTGCTTCGGGAGGTACCTGTGTCGTCTTGGCCGCGAGGCTACGTCAGGGTGCCATCATTGCGACACAGGCGATGAGGATACGGCGCTGCATACACTCCAGGAATGTCCTGCGTGGACGGAGCAGCGCCGAGACCTCGTCGCCTTCACCGGACGAGACCTTTCGCTCCCGGCCGTGGTACGCACCATGGTCGGGAGCCGCACTGGATGGGACGCCGTCTCCTCCTTCTGCGAGCACGTCATGTTTGCGAAGGAGGAGGCGGAACGGGAGCGTGAGCGCACGTCTTTGCTCCGCTCCCGACAAAGAGGACGCGCCGACGCCGGAGGTCAGACCTAGACCTTCGGCCACCGTAAGCGGGCGGCGCGGGTGGGGCCCCTAGGGGTATAGGGGTTCTCACTCACCCGCACATGCCGTCGAGATGAGAGCGCGAGTGTTCCGCGCGCGCTCATCTCTCTTCCCGTGGGGCGCGTTACAGACCGCCCCACGCCTGGAATAGACGAGTAGGCCGGGGGAGTAGCTCCCCCGGCATTGGAAGAGGCCCAGTGAGCGGGGCCCACGCCTGCCAGGGCACGCGGAGACGGGATAGCCTACACCCGTAGCCCTGGCATAAGGCGCAGGACGGAACACCCAGGGGTTTTAGTGGGTATCCCTAACTGGGGAGTGGCAATAGCGTGGCACCGGTTCTGACCGGGCACGCTAGTGCCACCCCCGATCTGGCGAATCCCACACTCTCACCGGGTCGCGAACATCCCCCCAGGCTTCTGCGCCTGTCGCGGCTTAGTCCTCAAACGGATTTGCCCTGGTTAAAAAAAAAAAAAAAAAAATGGTTCGTGCGGAATAGGTTCCATACATGCGTCATAACACAAAACGTGATCACAGTTTTGTCATTAGGACTTTGTATTCTAAATCAGCTCGACTATTTGTGCTAAACATTCTAAATATGGCCTTGAAAAAATATTGTTAGAATACAGGATTATTTAATGCTAGCTTACCAACATACATATGTTAGTCCTTTATGATTTAAAGCTACGTTTTCCAGGCAACCCTCCAGGTCTTGGAAAACAACAACAAATTCCTTGCAGTTTTAAACACTTGTTTTTGCGTATTGTTAAGATTTTTTTAACAAATCCACGGACTCTTAAGTTCTGTGCCTTTTTTACTTGAATGTAGTTTTATAGTTTATAAAAGTATCGATTATTACACGCTTGTTTGTTTTTGATATATTGTTGGTGTGTGTGACATTTGTTTGATGACTTATGTTGAGGTGTCCATTAGTTTACTTATTATTAAGATTTGCCAACAATTATTTTATAACCATTAAACTATAAATACTTAAAGGTATAATCAAAAATGTAATATTCAATTAGTGTGTCCAGAAAACACGTTTGATTTTTCAAATGTCATAAATTTTACATTAATTTAATACATGTTTATTTTTGTGAATGAGTCTACACTGATTATACCGTGAATAATTCCAAATATGTTAAATTCGTGCCGAGGAGGCCTTATGTTATTTACATAATAAAGAGTTCTAAGCCCCAAACGACTTTTGATGTTTTACATATTTTGCCAACGTCCAACTAATACTGGCCCAGAATAGCCGTTATGTGTATGGTGGCCACCCCTATTATTTAGTTATTCGCAATTGCACTACCACCGACGTATATCGTCATTTACAACAAGGGTACAAATCATCAATGCCGTTATAATGGCACATTAATAGTTTTGCTTTTCCATGTTTTGGTATACAAAACTCTATACTAATATTATAAATGCTAAAGTTTGGATGTATGTTCATTACTCAATTACATCAGAACGGCTAAACGGATCCGGTTATTTAACATAGAAATAAATTACCTATAATCAGAATTGTACAGACTGCGTTTTTCCCGGAAAAAACGTACGGTTCTCTTGGGATAACATTACGCGAGCGAAGCCGCATACAAAAACTAGTAGATCATAATGGTGTTATTATTATTTAAGTGATGGACCGTTCCGACACGATTGTAAAGGTAGACTTACGACACATTCAATTTGAAGTATCCGGTCTAAGATTTTAAAATAATTGGCACAACGTATGTGTGTTTAAATATATAATAATATTAGTTGTCTAAAAGTTAGTCTCATATAGGCTCTGAAATGCTTAAAAGGATTTCAATGACAAATTCAGTTTAAAATAAGAATTTAAATTTTCATGCATGTTTCATTTCGCATCTCTCGCATAGTTCAACCAGTATTATAATACAGTTATAGCTGATATAGAATAGCATGCACTTTTTTTCCAAACGTCATATTCAAACATATGGTAAGTCCAGTGGACCCAGTAGTAGTGGTAGTTAATTATAGGTCAAACATGACGGACATGTCGGCTTCATAATGATTCCATTGTTGCCAAAATGGCTACAAAACCCAAAAACACCTATATATTAATTACTACGATTACTCAACTGTTTTTTTACTTCTTTTTTACTATTCTCCTTTATTTGTACTCGTTAACCCTGAGCATGTTTATTAAACAGGTTATTTCAGTTTAATAATAAAATAACAATGTGTATGACAAGTTGACCTTGCATTCTATTCTTGTAGGTAATTTTGACTTTTTTTATTCTTATTTGACTTTTAAATTGATTTTACATAAATATATATATTTATTTAAATAGCTTTAGGTGTGATCTTCTTATATAATTGTAGCTCTAATGTTATTTTTTCTGTTGTGACGATGTAATAATAAGATTAAGATGCAAATCTAGGATTAGTAAGTACAAATTTTGAAAAATATTTCTGATTGGAAAATAAGGTAATAATGTAAAAAAAATGACAGTAAAAACCATCATGAAAAAAATGTTTAAATATACGTACCAAGGAACCACAAGTCTCGTTATCATATTGAATAACAGACAAAACACTAATTTTGTTTATGATATATGGATAAAGACACATGTATACATTTTTTCCTTAATGCGAATACACGTGTGAATTTTTCTTTTATTTTTGCCAGAGAATCTATACGGCGTTTGTGCTTTATTGTAATTGAACATAACAACTTGGAAAGTAAATTGTTCATGAAATTTTATTTGGCACAAAGTTATGTCCATCTCTATATTCAAGCTGCTTTTAACTTTATATTGGCTCGAAGTTGTGTGCAGAGCAAGTGCGAGTTGAAGACAAATTTGCTCGGAGCGTGGGAACTATGGAGTTCGTCGAAGTTTAGCCACTTTCACTTCTCGCCTCTTATACCAGCAACCTGGCGAATAGCCAGTTGTCACCAAACGACTAACTTTAATATGAAACTGGTCAAGTTTTCCAAGGTTGGTAACTCGCCCGCTACTCGCTATCGGGCATTCGGTAAACAAAACCTTTTTACATAATTGAAAACGTTCTGTGGTGTTTTACTTGTTCAGCTGTAGTCACGTTTTATGTTCGTGTGAATTGTTCGCAGAAATTTGCAAGTACTTTAAGAATGTATTCTATTCGACGACGATGTTGCGTAAAAGTTTGTTTTGTACATAACATGCACAGGCTTCTCTCTTTGTGCAATAATTTAAAACAATCACATTTACAATGACAATAAACATTTTCGACAATACCCCAGTGCTCAAGGATTATGATTTTAATACCCAATCATTCTCAGAATAACAAGAATACATAAGCATCTAAACAAAGTCACTTTACATTAAATTTACGTATTAATATGGGTTAAGCTCAATTGTATATGGTCATAGAAGAAAAATAATAGGAATTACAATAAATAGCCCAACAAAAGACGTAACTCTGAAAAGCTTCTGAGTTCTACATTATTAAAGCGTTACAGGTTAACTCTGTTCTCAACTATGACATCATTAACGTAACGTAGGTCGCTCACTAGGAATCTAGTTGCGGCAGCCAAGCAGAGGAAATCCGATTGAGGACCATAGGCCAGGACAAGGGGAGAATCTTGGGGGGATAGTTCGCGACACGTGTATGGGTTTCGCAAGGTCGGGGGTGGCACTAGCATGCCCAGTCAGAACTGGTGCAATGCTATTGCCACTTCTCAGTTATGGATAACCACTAAAACCCCTAGGTGTTTTGTCCTGCACCTTATGCCAGGGCTACGGGTATATAACCTAGTCTCTGTGTAGTCCTGGCAGGCGTGGGCCTCGCAAGCCCACTTTCACTGCCGAGGGACTACTTTTGTCCTTAGAGATGGACCCGTGCGGAACACTTAGCGCCCCCCTCCATTTCGACGGCATATGCAGGTGAGTGAGAATCCTTATTTCCCAAGGGACTCCAACCGCGCCGCTTGCATACGGTGGCCGAAGGTCCATACTGGCCCTCCGGCGGCCAACGCGTCCTTCTTTGGCGGGAGCGGAGCTGTGTCATGCGCTCACGCTCCCGCTTCGCCTCCTTTTTTGCAGGCATAACATGGTCCCAGAAGGAGGAGACGGCGTCCCATCCGATGTAACTCCCGACCATGGTGTGAATCACGGCCGGGAGTAAAAGGTCAAGTCCGGTAACGGCGACAGGTCTCGGTCGGAGGTCTCTGCGCTGCTCTGTCTAGGCAGAATGCCGCAGCCAGGCTGCTTCAACCATTTCTATGTATGATGGATCATTGGAGCTCACGCCCTAGGTGATCAAGAATTTCTGTTTGCGACAGCCACTAGAATGCTAAATAATAATAGTATTTGTTGGCTGCCAATCTCAGCATTGGATTGGTCGCATAATATTTAATTTACCGCAAGTTAGCTGCCGCAGTCTTGTTGGCTGGTGCGTAGCCTGCGTAAGATTCAGAATTCAAGACACTATTGGCTGTGTTGATGCCAATACTCCGTAACTAACTGCATTTTAAACTAAACACCTAGAAGTCATTCTAATGTCTAATTTGTTTTGGGCCGTTATGCACATATCTATATATTATATAAATACTAACATACATAATTAATATACAACATATTGTACAACGTGTGTAATGTTATGTTATAAACTTGTGCACAGAGAGAGATGTGTCTGTTGACTGTGTTGTGATCACAAAGCGACGTGCAAGCGACAGTCCTTTGTGTCAGTTAACGGAATTCGGATATTGGATAAGCTTCCGCGGCACCGTGCCATGGTTGTTTACCTAACAATTTGATTTTAATTGGTTCGGGCGTGTCGCTTGTCGTCCGCATCGCGTACAAACAACGGTTGGGTTCTGAATCTATTCCAAATTCAATTATAGCCCCAAATCATTAAATGTTAAGGCTTTGCCTTTGGTTCATTATTCAGAATATTCGTATACACTTTACTATTTTTTTACGTACTAGCCGATAAGAACATCTTTTGGTTTGAGATATTTGTCTTCTTATTTGATAATTATTATTAAAACATATTTTTCAATTTTAAAGTGATATTTTTTTTATTATAGAAATTTAAATTACATGTGCATTTACTTTTTAATTTGCTTGTGTGATTGAATTATTGCAAAAAAATGTAAAATGTCTGAATTATATCAAAATTGATAGAACCTGGATTAGTGGTGTGATAAATTTAATATATTGTTGTTATCCACACTAGTTGTGGCCGCCACTTCGTCCGCGTCTAACTCGGACTTCATGTTCTTATTTTCGAAGACCGCAATAGGTATACCCTCCAAGATGAAATAAGAAATGGCTCATACTCAAAAATATTTACATAAAATTGTTCTTTACTCCCTAAAATTTACATTGAAATCCTCTGAGATTAGAGAAGAATCCATTCGAAACAATCTTTCAGACAGACTACAGAAATTCTAAAATGTTCATTTATGACTAGACATTGCATATACAGCATTTCATTTGAAATTTTCCATGCATCTGTCTATTTTGAAATCATGGACCGACAGTTCAATTATATTAATATAGAAGAGATACGTGATAATTTAATATTTTCAGCGCATTTTGTATAAAACAAGTTTACCATCTTAATATTCGGCAACGAAGTAATTTACATTCCAACTGCGGGTACACCGCGAAATTTGCGTGTATTCCAACCACGTCATGCAGTTTGTATAACTTTGCATATTTAAACTGTACTGTTAAATGCATCGAACTCATATTTGTCGCTTAAGGCGTGTACGTTGTTTAGGTGTGTTAGAAGGGTGGGGATCTTATTAACATTATCTAGGTACTCATTAATATTCACAAAGCCGTGGTAGTGTGATGATTTGCGCACTGGTCTCAAAAACACAAAAGGCGCAGGTTCCAATCCTGGCCAGATGTATCACAAGTAGTTTTCTGAGCTAATGAGCATATTGTTACAATTAGTATATACAACGGTGAAGGAAAATATCTTGATGAAACCTCGAGATACTAGATCTATCAAACCTGCCAGTCCGCTTTGGAATAAGAGTAGCCGGAATACTCTCCGTTCCCCTGGAAATGAGAGGCCCGAGCCCAGATTTTGGAAGTTTATGGGCTGTTATCATATACTCATTAATAAAAAAATGTCTGTGTGCAGTACACATAGTAGAATGTAATGATTGACTAGTCAAAATAATGCAGTCGTTACGATGTTAGATAGGAGTTCTTACAAAATCTAGGAGGCTACGATGTTTTCTTATATGATAAAAATAGTATCGGTTGATTTGACTGTAAGCGACTAATTGTTCGCCACAAATAACGAACGACAACAAAAAGCAAACATATTCAATGCAACACGTGAACTTTATAAGGATTCAGATAAAGCTGCTCACATTTATTCACATTACGCCCGTTTATCATACTTTAGCTCCCCCACTGCCCTTGTAAAGTCAGAATAAAAATAACAGTATTAAATTTGCATGCCGACGAAACGGCACGCGGCTCGCCCCCATACGGGATCTACAGGGGGGAAACGGAGGACGAAAGAGGGGGAATGGGGAGGAATTGTGACACGTCGAGCGCACGCCATGCTCCCCGGGGTGGTGTTAGAAATTCGTGTCGGAATGCATCGGCGCCCCCAATTTTTTTGTCAATGTAGTGGAATAACATCAACCTGATTTTGAAATATAGTGACAGGGTTGACTTTCATTATAGTGTGTTAGTGTCAATCCTTTTCTATATAACCACACTCAGGGCCGATTAATGGTTAATTTTCATTACGAGATAATTAAATGCAAAAAACACAAAAAAATGGAACGAAGTGATATAAAAGATATTTTTTACCTTTAAGTGTCAGAACGCTAAAAAAGGAAATGCGAATATATTCAGAATAAGCTTATTATTTGACTTGCTATCAATTTATCATCTTAATTGTACACAATACAACGGTAATGATTCATCATGAGAAATTGTGAGTGCTGCCTTTGTTTTGATAACAGAAAAGAACCGTCACACCATGATGAAGTACGCAACATGACAGCCGTATCCGGACGGCAATTACGTGAAGGTCAGTGACACGCGACCGTGACGCCACGCAATCAGGCACAGATATAGATACACAAATACCTCCGGCGACTTGACCCTTTTTTATTTCGTATATCAAAATGAGACACGATTTGTCAAATATATGTGAAAAATGAAGATTTTTTTTTAACAATGTCACCGATAAAGGTGTGTGTATATTATAAGTCGCGACTAGAGTATGAAGTATATGAGGTATGACTTACAATGTATCTGGATAAGGAAAGTCCATTGAAGTGTGCATACTATAAGTAAGGCGTGGACATGACCTTGAGGATTCGGATGTCCTAAAGCAATCTGGAGACTATGTTACAGTTCTGATGTGCAGGTTGTTCGGACGCATTACGTGGGCACCTTTATAGTCACACTATCCATTTGAGCTTTCTACAAACCGATAAAAGGTCTCTTACATTACAGTAATAAAATATTACACAATATTAATTGTTTTAAATCTAAATTAAAGCAAGGAATGAAATATATGTACATGCTATGTACCTAGGTATGTTTTAGAATTTAAGCTCACTTGCGCTATACAAAGTCTCTGTTATCAATATCCAGCAAGGCAAATCATCAGAATTCAGAAAAATTTTGTTCGTATATTTATTTAATATACGTTTAGGTTTATCGTTAAGGCAGAGTTCATTTTATTTTTTCATTTCAGACCCCTATTGGATTTCATAGATTTAAACTTCTCGTGTAATTGGCATTGACTAAAATGATTTATTAATTTTGTAGGTATTATTATTTATTATGGTAAAAGAATAGGTACTGTTTTTCTTCCATGTTATTATCTATGTTAAGGGTATAATCTAAATTAGAACATGAATTTATTAAGTGATGATTAGAAAAACTAAATTGAGAATTAAAATTTGATATTATATATGCATTTGCCACTATTGAACTTGGTCAGAGATACGCGGACGGGGTGCGGTGCAGGATGTTTTACACTCGAGAGTGAGTGCGAGAGAACGATTAATAAGTACGGCGTGCGAGAAAGAGCAAGCGCCGCGGCCACGATGCGACCGTGTCCCACGCCACAGCGGCACTCCGACTCACTCAGTCTTTCATTCATTCTTGTGGTAATTTTCGTGCAGATACACGTTTTTAACGCTTGGATAAATAAATATTTTAAAAGGTTTTCTACAAAAGATGACTACATTCTGTACTGCTTGTGACAATAATGACAGAACAGTCAAGATATCGTATTTCAAATATCCAGAAGACCAAGAGCTGTGAGTCATAAGTAACCTATACATATAATTAATTATTGCTTATACTAATTAAAACATATTATTATATAATACTTGTTCTTTTGTTGCTTAAATAATTGCCTTATTGCTGAAATTGTTTATAGTGCATGCCTAGAGTACAGCTAACATCCGTATTTTGTAGTGATAACATACTTACAAAATAAAGTGAAATTAATTTAATTAAGACCTGGCTTAAAGGCCTAGTTGGCAAGCCATAAAAAAAATAGGTACTACTTATAATAAAACTACGTTTTAACGGTTTTAAGCGCGGTAATTTATTTTATTTAGGTTTATCCGACGTTTCGTTGGACGTTGACCACGGCAACTGAAAAGCGGCCGAAAATAAATTACCACGCTTAAAACCGTTAATACGTAGTTTTATTATGTGTACAAGTCGCGAAAACTTAAGAAAATATTAGGTACTACTTATATTTAGCTATCATAATTTTATATTTTTTAACGCTGTTATAACACCTTATACCGTTAAAATGGATAGTGATCTCCATGCTAAATAAATAAGTAAGGGGTCAAATTTATAAAAAAAATTAGGAGGCTAATAATTGCGATGTCAGGTCTGAGTGCAACAGTTATTATTTTTAATTTTTCATAGCCTAATATCGACAAAACAGTGTATCGGCTTCTATGCGGCGTACGTTTCTATAAAACACCGTTTATCCCTATTAATTACCTAAACTATTTTTTTACTTGCAGAAGGAATAAATGGCTCAATGCCCTTCGCCGTAATGATCTCCAGTTTAGTTTTGATAATAAAGCCTTTCGAGAAAAGTATAGAGTATGTGAGGAGCATTTTGATAGAGTCTTCATGATACCAAAACCTGGGGCAAAAATATTAAAGTTTTAGAAATTAATGCCATACCTACATTTAATTTGAAAAACTCACCAAAGACTCTTAATGCGAAACCTTACTCTTCTACATATAGCATTTTACCAAAGATACAAGCTAATACGGGAAGGGGCAATACAGTATCTGTAGTACTACCAAAAATGACTTTTATTAGTCAGAAGAAATTAACTCCTTCAAAAGCTGAATCGAAACCAAGCACGTCATGTGGTATTAACAATATATCTAACGAATCCTCTAGCAGCCATGATCGTAGTTTAATAAAGAAAGACATTAACTTCCATTTCTCTTCTGCTGAACCTATGACAACGTGTAGAGTTTTAAATAAGAAAAACTTTAGGAAACGCAAAGGTCAAAATACTAAAAGTGACAATACTAAGAAAACGAAAACATCAAAATGTGTTATTATAAATGAATCTAAAGAGAGATTATATAAATTGTGTGACAAATTTTTGAATAAGGAAATGGCTGAAATTGTCAAATTCAACTCGGGAACTTCTGAAAATAAAACTAGACAGAATTTTCATTCGTTTGCTTTAAGCTTATATTATTCAGGTCCAGATACATATACATTTCTTGAAAGAACTTTAAATTTACCAGATATAAAAGCCTTACTAATCCCATCTACTTTTAATACAAAATTGAACGAACAAATATTATGGGGACTAAAGACAAAGATAGGGAACATGAGTGCTCAGGAAAAGATTTGCAGTATTTGTGTCGGTTATATGCCTATAAAAGTACATTTAAAAGGTTTATCAAATGTTAATGACTATATGGGATATCAAGATATTAATGGAGTTCAAAAATCTGAACTGGCTAAATATGCTTCTGTTATAACGGTTCGTGGAATTATACATACTTGGGAACAGCCTATAGCTTATTCTTTTCTATCCAGCTTTAGAGATTACGCTGAAATAAATGCTTGGATTGATGAAATTACTATTACATTACTGGAAATGGGCTTGAACATACGTGTATTTATCACAAATATGTTGTATATCGAGGATACTCTAAACATGTCAAAACATCGTTTCATTACTAGCGACAAAACATATTTTGAAATAAACAACAATAAAATTTATTGTTATTTTGGTGTTCCGGAACTTTTGACAACAATGGGAAGTATATTTAAAGGATATAATATAGCTTTTAATAATCAAGCTGCAAAACTTTCGCATCTTATAGACTTGTATAATGTAGACAACAAAAGACGAATAAAATTAGTTCCTCAGTTGCAAGATATGTTCATCAATTCACTCAATTTTAGTTCTCGAAATTTTGCTTCACTTATCTTCAGTAGGAACGTAGGATCAGCGATCGAAACATATGTAGATTTAAAAATAATGGATGATACAGCAACGCATACAGCAGAGTTCATTAATAAAATGAGTGATTTGTTGGATATATTGGGATCAAGTATACAGATACCCGTATGTGAAAATAATTCCAATTGTGAAAATAAGATTAAAGAATTACAGAACATTTTAGCATTTTTAGATAATCTTGTATTAATTAGGAATAAAGATTCTATGATAACGACTAGTCCTGAAAATTCATTACATTCTCTCAAAATCTCTATCAAGTCCGTTTTGCATCTCTACAAAGAGCTGCAATTAGAAGGAACTAAAGTTTTACATTTAAAACGCTTAAACAAGGACTGTGTTGACAAAGCCTTCAGAAAAGTGTGCGATAATCAGAAAGAAGAATCGGTGATTACTCAAGTTACGAACACTTTTAAAAAATATTTTCATGTAACTTATTGAAGCCAGTACATGGCAAAAATTGTTGCAAAATTAAAGGATAAACGTTTTTATGCGGAACGTCATAAAACTTTCTAGCTGATTAACGTTGGAATAGTTTTTCTACTATTATCACAGTAGTTTTATAATTTCTGTTGTTGTAGCGTTTCGCTGATAATTTGGCAGGAATACGAATCGAGGCAGGATTGCAAAACGTGAATGAGGAGTTTAAAATTATAACAAGTCTTGCACAGAGTGATGAAGCATACAAAATATATAATTTAATCTAATATATAAAATTCTCGTGTCACAGTTTTCGTTGCTATACTCCTCCGAAACGGCTTGACCGATTTTGATGAAATTTTTGTGCTTATCCGGTATCTATGAGAATCGGCCAACATCTATTTTTCATCCCCTAAATGTTAGGGTAGTCCACCCTAATTTTTTTATTTATTTTTTAGACAAATTTTTAATTTATATTTTTTATGATACAAATACAAAATACATACAACCTAGATTTTCAACCCTCTACGATCAACCCTATTTTTACCGGCAGGACGACGTCTGCCGGACAGCTAGTAATTCGTAAAATAGTAGATATCGTTACCTGTTTAAAAAATAATTTTGAGGGATAAATTGTGTTATTAATAATAATTTAAGTGATTCGTAAGCGTAAGCATAAAATAGCTAATATAAAATATCTAATAATAGTTTCATTATAATAAATTTCGTATTAAGCAAATTGTACCGTTAACAGCTCAAAACATTAAAAGTTATATAAAGGCTATTTTGTTTTATTTGATGTCTTTTTTGTGTAAGTTATATGTGTATATATATATATGTGTGTGTGTGTGTGTGTGTTACTAGAGTTCACTCGCGACTTCATCCACATTAGATGGGTAAAAAGGGTACAGTTGTTTTACACAGAGAATTTGAATCAGTGAAAATGTTCCATGGCAATCAGTTTTTTTTTACCTGGTCTAGATTTTGAACCGCTCCCAAGAAAATTCCTGCGAGATTCCCGAGATCGAAAGTACCGAAGATTTTAAGTCCGGGAATTTGCTGTCGATCAACGGAAACCGGATCGAAATCGACGCAATAGTGTTTGCGCCGTGTTTGCAATCCCGATCAAACAGACAAACAAAAAATATGAAAAACAAAAGTCTACACTTTTGTTACTATGTCCGCGAATTCGTTCACGCTTGACTGGAATTTCCGGCGGAATCCCCATATACAAAGTACCGAAAGAATTAAAAAAGAATGTAAGCTATCGTTTTAATAAAAACTGTGTCAATATAAGCTAATTTTTATGCATTCAAACAACTACAAAGCGCTCTCGGGAAAATTCCCACGGGATACCCGGGATAAAAATAGCATATTATATCTTATTCAAAATATCTTAAATGTAATCATAAATAAGTTACTAATTAGTGACAATAGTAATAGTATGTAAAGTAAGCAATGTAACCACTATTCATAGTTATTAATTACATAATATTACTAAAAGGTGACTCCTAATAATTTAATTATGAAAATCTAATGAAATCACGCTTCAACGGTTTTAAGTGTTATATTTTGATTTTTGTTATTTATTGTGTGTTAGTCGTGAAAACTTAAGAAAATACTACATAAAAATCATGTCGACCTCTGCCGAATTGTCTAATTACTAATGAATAGCTGCCTTATTATTTGCAATATACATATATATTTTACCTATATATTTTTTTAATGAATGGCAGTCCAATGACAATGCGCTACACCACTGCACAGTATAAAGGATGTTCGGTTCATTACCCCATCCTTCAATAGCCAGTCGAATACCTTTTTATGTGGCTCGACCGTTATACGAGATTTATGAGAGGCGAGGCAAGTTTCTTTTGAGTTAGACGCTCGTTTCATTTTCATATTACTCCAGGTGGTGGTTATAAAGCCAACTTAAATTCCATTCACGATAAATTTCTATATTTCAAGTTATGTTTTTTACTACTTAACGCCCTTATATTATATTTACTGTGATGGAAAGGAATAGGTTTTTTGTTTATTTATTGCTGAAGCACTGCAGATATGCTGATGGCCCAACTATGATGGAAAGTGATAACTGTTGCCCATAGACATAAGCTATACCAGAGGTGGTGCCAACGTGCTGTCGGCTTTGAAGGAGAAAATGGAACCTATTCTCGAACACAACTCATAGTTGTTATGTCGGCATACTCTAGACCGGGGTGGTAGCCATCTAGACGGGAAAACACCCTACCACCTGGCTGTGGGTTGTTCTGTTGCTTGTTACGCCAGGACGCTGGACCGGAGAAATTAAAATTCGTTTTCCATTACCGCACAAAATAATAGGTATGACAATCTCGCAGTAAGAACTTATATTTCTTAAACATTCATAAATCCGAAATAATAAGATGACATTCTTCTTTCGCATATTATTGTTATATACCAAAATAGAAACTGCAAGTCCCAATAAGTCCTTTAAATCTTTCAATCATTATCGCAAGTATTATGTACTAGAGCCTTCTTCGCAACTCTCATATACACTTCGGCTTCATATCAGGCGAAAAACGCGAATTTTCTCAGATAAAATGCAGAAATATCTATGTTTGTCATCGGTCTCTAAATTACCTTCATACCAAATACCATGAAATGTTCATATTCGAACGTCAACGCTGTTAAACTATAACCGCAAGAAACATTTTTTATTAATAGGTAATAAAATTGTTGTTAAAACAACTCTTTAATTATTCGAGGAATCCAGCGAAACTCACAATTGAATTGTTGCTTTTTTTATAAAAATATTCTCATAATATACATATTTATAAATGTAGATTAGCATGATTACAAGAACAATGGACGGGGAAATCGACACTGTGAAGAGTCGAGCACCTGCATAAGCATAATAAGTCGATAGCAGCGCCACCGTCACGTCGGAATTACGCAAAGAACAATGGCCGGCTGGGAACGCGGCCGTGAACGCAATGCGAATCCTATTCGAACCATTTCATAGGGTTCATACGATTCTTTAAAGAAATGGCAGTTTGCAAATTTCGTAATCGAAATATTATATTCTGTTAATTTGTTAAATTTAACAACATTTTCCAAAAAAACATGTATGTCTACTATAAAATGATGTGTTCAATTATAGTTTATTTATTTAGAAGTAGTTTAATTTTCCTTAGAACTAAATTTCCCCGTTTTACCATCTGAAAACCAGACGCACCGGTTTGCTCCACCAATACATGGTGGAAACACCACCTGCAGTCAGGACGAGGCGCTTCGCTTCGTCTTTTCTGGTGTGCAGTGCCGTAGAGTGGAATAATTTGCCGCAGTTTGTTTTTCCTGTCAAATACAATCTTAAAGTCTTCAAGTCATGAGTGAATAGATATCTTCTAGGTAAGCGTTCTCCATCCTCGACCGCGTCATCACTCAACATTAGGCAAGATAGTGTTCAAACGCAAATCTAGACATTTGAAAAAGTATTCCATGTTAAGTAGTAATACATGTTTATAATAAATGCAAAGGTTACTATTTTATCTATCTGTTACCTACACCTAAAGGTAAAACCGTTGAATTAATTTCACGAAGTTTGGTAAGTACCTGACCCAGATAATTTTGATGAGTAATATATACATATAGTACTTTATATCTTTTTATGATTGAAACGGAATGAACAGATTATTACGATAACATAGATAAACAAAGGTTACCACTTATTATTCTGAAATAAAAAGATCGTTTTCACAGCAGCCTTATCCAAAATAAAGCCGCGTGTAAAGGTCCATTATAATATAAATTGAAAACGTTTTACAAAGCCTCTGAAGATTTTAATCTTAATGGCATGAACATTAACACATTCTAACAATTTTAATACCATTTCTGGTAACCCTGTCGATACCATTACTTATTCACAACGCAACCTCTTTATACAATAGATGTGGGGAATCACAAATACCTGCTGGCGGTTCCGTTTCCGTCCTCAAAGCTATTAAAATAACGTGTCATAAACAATGATTTCCATATTTTCAGCTAGTAGCTAATTGTTAGAAAAATATTAGTAAACTTCAGGTGGTTTATGACAGTGGTGGTTTAGACTGTTGTAATTTTAATTTATAATGTAGGTGTTCACTATGATGAGGACTGCTGTGACTGCAATAAAGTATTGGGAACGTGCACGAACTACAAGGTGGCAGGACAAATCGACACGACGGCCACAGTGTGGTTTAAGAAACTTTTCAGACCTGTCATCGTGTTACCGTCAATGTGTTTACATGACATATATTGAAATCGTTTTTATTATGAGTAAAATGATAAAATGTGCGATTAATAGTCATCGGCAGCGTGGCCAGAATATGCCAACAGGCCAAAATCTTTTTGTATCCGCGCATGCCTTAGAAGCAATAGGAATCATGAAAATGCAGTAATCGCTGGCAAGACTGTAAGCTCAAACAAAGAGTTTATAACATAATTATAGAAAATGAATACTGTTCCTGGTAAAGTAACAGAATTTTATACCACTTGACTTTATTTATATTTTTCTTTAGTGTTCGGGAATTCAGAAATTCAACAATTAATTTTCACTTAGTTAAATAATTTGTTTACTTCTTTGCTGTGGTTGTTTTAATACGCACTTCCAAATATCCCGTAATTTTATCCGGTTTAAATCCTTTATTTCGGCATTCACGTTACTTTTTTAACATTTAAATTGTTGTTCATGTCGTTAATATCACTGGTACATTACGAATCCGGTTCTACCACTTTGCGCTTTAATTTATGTTAATCAATACTTTAAACAAGTTTCCGTTTTTTAATGTTAATTATTTTGATAAAATAAAATTTAACTGCAAATACTTCAAGCATGAAAATGAGTTGTTTATGATGGGTGTTCCGTAGTCATTATGGCAAAAACAAAGCCTTGTAAATTACCATGTCTGTCTTTTATTTACTCATCATTATACGTAGATACACTGCCATATTCTTAAAAACTGATATATTTATACAAAGAAAATTGTAAGGCAGGGCAGGAATGTGTATTATATAAGATATACATGGGTTGCTATATAATGGTGTGTTACACCACAGCTTCCGGTAGCTTTAGGTATGATCACGATACATTGTAACCGAGGGATGAAAAGGAGGAATCAATGTATGTAAGCATGTGCGATCTTTATAATAAAACACGAATATTCACAAATACTTGCTTGAGTCTAGTTAGATATACAAATCATACAGTCATGTATAAAAAGACAAGAATATTTTTTAATTCGTATTCTGTAGTTGTGTGGAAAAATAAATCCTCTTTGGTCGTACTTCTTACAGTTAGTTGCAAAATTTCTGTGAACATAATTCTTAGTAGGTAATTACTTATATTATCTTAATTTAAAGAATTATTAGGCAGTATAGATTATTTATTCTACTTAAATAACAATGACCATGATCGTTGGTAGCAAGAAATTTTATTTGCTTAATACCATTCGAGAATAAAAATATTTTCAAGGTTAACAACAAATCGCTCCTTGTATGTAAACTGGAATCAGCGCAAGGAACCATTGCAATATAAAATTAAACAATAAGAATTTATTTTAATTTTAATTATGTAACGCTTATATTAAACGAATCAACCAAATTGAAACAATTTTGTGGAAAGGCATGTAGTAATATTCATTGACTTGTAGTGATTCGAGTCTATGAATCCCGTTAATTGATTCATCCAAATTGAAAGACAGAAATGAAGCGTTTTATATCATATATCATACTTAACACATGTCTAAAATTACTACATCATACACAAAAAAGAGGGCCTATGGGCCTAGAGGCCTTATAATCATATTAGTATTTTTATTCTTTCTTCACAGCTTTAGGAATTAGGAATGATTCGATTGTCTTAAAATTTAGTATTTGTATAATTATTTACATAAAAAAGGGGATGGATATAGGACACGCTTTATTCCGAAAAATTGTATGGTGTTTACGGGGCAAGGAGTTGAAATTCACGCGAGTGGAGCAGAGATAGGCAGGCAGGTTGTCATGAGATTTCATAAATGTGCATATTGCAAAACGAAGGATAAACAGTCTATACTATAATAAATCTGCAAATAGTTTGAGTTTGTATAATGCGTTTAAAATGTGAAAAAAGTCAGGGATCAAATTCAGACCAGGAGTTTCCGAAAATGCAATTAGAATTTTTGTCTATCTGTCTGTTAGAGCATCATGTGAAAACTACTGAACGGATTTAAGTGAAAGTCCACATAAAACTAGCTCATATCCCGGGTCGAAACTTAGGATACTTTTTATCCCAATCAAAGACATCTCTTCGGTGGGATAAATGAAAATAGTGAAAAAGATGGCGCTGCAATCGCATCTTCTTTGGAACTACTGAATGTATATAAATGAAACTCGACATAGTGGTGGTTTATAACCCGAGTTAATAATTAGGATACATTGTATCCCAATAAATGAAGTCGTTCTCTTAGAATAGATGGATTAGCCAAATAAAAACAGCTGCAATCGCGTTTTTTAAATTCACTAACAAATACCTACTGTTATAAACAAAATGTCATTTGATGACTTCTATCATATTGGCTTCGACTGGCCGCTATATTTTGCCGGGCAGTTGTGTAGGCTTTTTAACACCTAGTTTCTTTGTTATTATTATATAACAAACCGAATAATGTTTTTTTTGTAAATAAAATAAAGCTGCTGCCTAGGGTTTGACACTACTTTGAAACTAGTTAAATATATGATACTTTTATGAGGGTTTTCTCATAGAAGTTGATATAGTTACCGTATAAAACGAATTGATAAGATTAAAACCGATTTTCACGTTGACACTAATGTTATATGACACACAGTGTTAACAAAGCACGTATTACAATCGCCGTACAATGAAGTTTTAATAACTTTAAGAGAATATTATTAGTATGTTGGATGTATGCATAAGTTTGTGGAATTTTACAAAGTACGCAATATCATCGTTGACAAATCACTTTATGATTGGACCACCGTAGGTTGGTTATTTTTCACATGTTGACGCAAATGCATTCCTTACACAATTATCATACCAATGGCTACTCTCGCTCCGTTATGACTTTTATTTGCCCTCAGTAAAAGGCACGCTCGACTGGAACCGGTTTCACCGACTGGTTCTATAAAATACGAGTAGGGCGAGGTATGCTGGCCGTATCTGTATAATCACACACATTCAGACCTCTCCAATCGCCGCTCGGGGAAGATTCATGGTGCCTTTTCTAAAGGGTATTTTGCTGTCGAATCTTAATCGGTTCCTAGAAGAATTTATCACGAACCTTTTTCTGGAACCTGTTCGGATGCGGCCGCTTTTGTTGCATATTAAAATGGTTAGGTACTTGGTTGTTTTGTTTTGTGTACCATGAGTTGAAAAGAGCCGCTAATTGGATTGGAATGTTGCTTCCAATATGAATATATTTTGTAAATAGATTTCTTTCTAATACATTTCTTTATAACGTACTAAAGGCTCATTCTCCTACAAACAGCTTGTCATTTTCGTAAACCTCTGACTGTAATCTGTTAACGCTAGCTGATGCTAATATTATTAAGCACCTAATACATAATCAGGTGATAGGTGTGTAATTTCTTAACTATAATTATCCCAATGTTGCTGGCACAAAAAAATATTTACTTTTTCAGATTAGCTACAGCAGGCTGCATATTGCTTTATAGTGCATAGAAAGCCATTTATAATAATAAGTTACCTTAAAGTTTGCTCCATCATACTATAAAGTTCGCATAAGTGGCTGTAGAATCAACATTAATAACTAAAACCTTAAAAGACATTTTTTTTTTATTTTAATACGTAAATAATATTCCTTATAGATTATAGAAGTATAAGAATCAAAAAGGAGTATATTCGAAGTAAACACCCACCTGGTCCTTAGATAGATGGCGGCACGGGAATATTACGTAACCTAATTGTGCGCTTACGCACTAAATTGATCATTGTGCTGATTGACGCTCATGGCCATTGGTGCAGTATTAAATTCATATATAACTCTGTCGTATTTAACATATTATTATGTTTAGGTTATTTTCTTATTAACTCAATGTTTAAAGAATAACGGTCTTATTCATAGAGTTAGAGTAAGTTTGAACGCTTCTTTAAGAACCATAAAGAAGCATTCAAACTTTCTACGAAAAGACCGCATTTCATCAAATGTAAAATAAATATTAATATTCTCAGAAAATTCGTGTTATTTCATGTCCAAGTAATGTTATACAGTTTACGTGCTCTCCACACGTGGCTAAAAATGTATTGAGCAATTTTTATTCAACATCGATGTTATTGAAGAAGTATGTCCGGCATCGCATATACTTACTTCAATAACATATCCATAGAATAAATATACTAGGAATAGCAATCGTCTAGAAAAGATCGCCACTTTGAACAGCTACTAAACCCTACTTGGCTAGATGGTGCCACATAGTGAGCTTACAAGGTCATTGGTGCGGGTCATTTTGTTCAATTTTAACGTGATTTAAAAATAAACACATTTACTTCTGTATTAAGTATGTACCTATCTTCTGAAAAACTATAGTTGATTCTTAACAGCAGTGCTTTGTTAAAAAAAAACTATGATAAGATTTAGAATCTTCAGGAATTATATCTGTTTCTTAAATTGGGGCAAATAATTGTGAAAATGTGATATGTAGTATAAAATAGTGTTATTAGACTGCGATAGTTGGTTTACGTAACATGACTCGGCTAATACTCGAGGAACTGGCTTAATTGCCATTCCACGAAATAATTATCACAACAGACTCGTCATGCTTGTATTTATAGCTCGTAATATTTATTCATTAAAGAGATTGCTGGCAACGATTAAATGATACCTAGTCGTGATAATATTTTATAATTTGTTTTTAAATTCAGACTTGATCGATCCAATGACCTTTTAAGGAGAAGAAATGATAAAAGTGACTTTTTTGCAATACAAACAGAAAAAAATATTTTAAAGAGAAACCTCCACGTGGGTTTAACGCGAAAATACCTTTTTTCCCTGACAAAAACTATCCTGTGATCATTCTAATATAGACAGTTCATGTACTTTAAATTTTCGAGAGTTGATTCGTTTCCAAGCCAAAAACAGGAAAAAAACAGTCATCCAAACTAACTTAAGATATTAGGAATGGTTTCTCGTAGGTAATATATTAATGTTGACTTCCATTGATCAATACAACAGGTCACGATACACGAGTGAGTTGCTAGCTGAATTGAATGTTTAGTGTGTTTGTTATATCTTACACTACTCATATGTTTCTTATAGTGCAAGAAATCCTTCCTTGCTTTCTCATTTCGTGAAATATTGTGGCTTTATAGTATCTTAGGAGTCTATAACTTCCTTATATGATAAGAAAAGCATCAGCACACCTCAGGATTGTACGCCTTCTATTAGAACCTGAAACTACAAGCTACAAGATATCATTATTTAGTATACACCACTTGCTTTATCCTTAAAATTCTTGGCGATATTTCCCTAACTACACCTATAAAATACATAAATACTAGGTTTATGTTCATAACTGTTTTATTCAATGCAAATTAAACTTGTTTATTAAGTGTTGACCTTGATTTAATGATGAGATGTTGAAGTAAGCAATTATGTTTTTATCTTATAACAAGGTATATTTAAAGTATCTTACATAATAGTATTCATACTTAAACTTAAAATTTTGAATTTGAAACTCTATGGATTGCAATATAGCAATACAGAAACGAAAAGTAATAAATAGCCTTGAAAACATTTATTTAGTGCGGGTCTCAAGGTTGTTTGTTTCACAAATCCACCATTATAATATGTGTCAAACACATATTATAATATTCAATTTACACATCTAGATTTGATCCAGAATCTATATTTACTAACTGACACATTTATCGTAAATCTTCCTAAGACCCGAGCAAGTACAAATCTTGATCTTCTATTAATTTATCATCACTATTATACTGTAAAAATACAATTAGCTAATTCGATAATTGGACTATTTAACTGTACTTAAATGTAAGTAATTAAGCATGTAGATATAATATTATATAATAAGTAATCTGTGGGTTTACATTTTAAAAGGGATAAATGCCCGATCACTCAGATCAGAAGGGTGCACGCTATTCAAAATGGCCGCCGAGCCACGCGCAGCGTTGTAATGGCTGCCGGCCTTGGGTCGGGCTCGCAATCAACTTATTATTCAATCTCATGTCGCGAATTGGTCCGAGGTCCGACGGCCAATGACCCTGCTGTTCCACTCCACTCGTTAATGTTCTACCCGTATACGATAGATAAAATTACACAACAATAATTAAGCTATTTTGTTACCTAGTCTTTTTATATCATCGCAATGTCAGTAAAATACTTCGTAATGTTTGACTATAATATTCAGATAAGGCATTACAGTTTGCTATTGCTATTGAAGAAAGTATTCTTTTGTTATTGCAAATTCGCTCACAAACTCCAAAGGTCGTGGCTCTGTTTAGTTGACGTTGACGTAAATCCGACACGGTCCGTTATTCCCCCCGAAGAACAATGGCGTGTTCGCACCACTCGTCTAATGAGAAATGTTTGTTTTCAAATTTACACAATAGCCACTTCTCATTGTTTTATTATTATCTACTTTACTAATTTTTCAAATATTTTAATCTTATCACGGTATTTAGGGTTTGTTTATTATATAAGTACCTACCTATTTGTTTATTTTTTGCATTGTGTTTTTAGATTACTTTTGCCTTTGAAGAAAGTATTCGGTAAACGTTTAAAATACATACATCATTATCAATGATTGTTAATGTCGGTTTTAAATTAAAACATTATTTAACCTCACAATATTTTCATAACCCCTATTTATACTAGTGAATTATGATTTTGGTTGGTGTGTAGTTTACAACCAAAATATGTACCAACTATATACTGATCTACTCAATAATACATATTATATGTATTATTGAGTAGATCAAGAGCGGGTTATAAATTAGTCCCGAGTCGCTCTTAAAAATTGACCTTGATTGAAGGCTTATTAGATATTAAGTCGACCGAAGTCAAGACGAGCAAGACAAGCGCAGCAAACGGGTCCCTGTCATGAACCCGCATGATTTATGCTTGCTTTTGTAAAGTGTTTTTTCTACTACAAGACCGGTTTTACCCACCACTCCTGCTCAAGTCGTTTTTGTTGCGCTACCTGGATGCCGCACAAAAAATATATAGTGTCAGATTTTTTTATGGTAATAATAATAGTAAGCATTCCTTTTGTGGCACATGCGGACGTGGGCACTGCTACGGACGTGATATGATGCCGCTGTGGCTTCATTATATTAATGGGTCCGCCCGAGGAATACAAAGATGAGGCCTTTAAACTTTATTGCATTTATTACGTATAATACCTACATGTCCCGATACGGGCAGTACAGTAACAGTGAAGATTAGCGTTTATAAATATTATTAAAAGATTATTCATCAATGTTAGTTTTGATCTCAATCTAATAATATATGTTGTTGAACTTTAATTATTAAGTAATCAATACGTAAACTCAAGATGTCTGTGATAAAGTTAATTTTGATAATTCCCTATGTCATGATGGCCGTGGCTCTGAGGGCCCCTAGGTTAAGTGCTGTCTGGTGTCATAATGCATGCATGCAATAATGGTCCAAGGGTTATAGTAAAAGTTTTACTCTGAAGTCAAACTAAGCAGTATTATTACTACAGTAGTAAAGTCTAGTAAGAACTAAGGCAATCTCAGCCTCAATGTGATCAAATTTTAATTACATTTTAAACTAATCACGTCATTTAATTCAATTGTATGGACGACCTCTATTTGACATTGGATTGTTCGCGCGCCTCGTTTCCTTTACTTTTGGTCGTTTTTTTCATGTCGTTTATTTATCTGCACCATATTTATGTACCACCTGCCGGGGTCGTTACCCGTGTAGAAAAACTCCCCTCTGTATGAAGGAGGTTCCCAAAGTTATTCTTACTTATAATTACAATACACAAAGCATTTTGAGCAGAATGGCCTATTTTTTGTCTACAGGCAAAAAATCACCAACAATTCTTTGGAAATCGGTATTTTCGTGCATCGGGTCGTACCCTCATAGTCCCTATATGAACCTGTTTTTTCGATACATAAAAAAAGTTAACAATTCGTTTACTGGCTGTGGGATTATAGGGAGATGTCGATGCGTGTGCACGTTATCCGGTGTTTCGCATATGTGTAGAAATAACAATAGACAAAAAAAGGTTATGGGTTCATACTTGTTAGATTTACACAGGCGTATTGAGAATCTAGGTGTGATAGTTAACATTCAGAGTTCTCTGAGGGCTGATAATAAGAGGCAATTCGAATAATTAAAATTCGGCTTCCACCTTATAGCAGTAGGGAGCAGCGGTAAAATAAACTCCAAATAACAGCGGTTTTTTTTCATATAAAGTTATACAGTATGTAGACACGAATACAAGTGAAACAAAAACGTCTTAGGCGTCTATTGTTTTGGACCAGTCACTATATAAATTGATATTATTATGTTCTTTTAAATTTTGCTCTATGTTACATTATTTAGGGCCCATTTTTCAATCACCAGATAAAAGTTATCACTCGAATAAATTATATCCTGAAGCAATTCAAAAGTGAAGCCATTTAACTGTTTTATTTATGCAACTGACATTTTTAATTTTTACATGTTATACTGTAAATAACTTTTATCTGGTGATTGAAAATCGACCCGTAAATTAATTATTATCCATGATCTTTGTTCTTAAAGTAGGACAATGGTATGTATGTGTGCCTAGCCTTAAAGTAGTGGCAACCTTGTAAATAACTACATATGTAATTTACGACTGCATATCGCATATGCATTTTTTTCAGACTTTTCAACGCGATCAGTGAAAACATTTATAGCTAGTCCATTTAGCACGGTGTTTACATCTTTAAGTGCTTATATTATTGTTCTAACTTTTTCACAATACAAGAGGGGCATTGGGAATGACGAAATAGTTAAAAGTGGTACATGGATGGTTAGTTTTATCTTGTGAGTTAGATGTCGTTAGTTTCAAGTCATCGTTGTTTCACATGCAAACATGTGACACTCGTGGGAACTTTTAATTTAGTCCAATACCGTATAAGTGACAAATATGTTTTAAAAGCTTAGCTTCTTGCAACAACTCAGAAGGGTTTATAGTAATAAAAGAACTGCAATTGAGCCTTCATTTATAATCAGAGAACCTTACGGTTTTAACATTTACATACACTGACTTTTCACACTCAACAAGCATTTTTAGAACACCTCGCCATCCCTCCAACAATTCAAGAGTACAATAAACAACAAATCGGCACAACCGATAGCGGATTGAAGTTATCGATAAACTATTTTAATTAAAGGGTTATGAATCAAAAGAACTTTCTATTTTATTGTTTTGGAAATTTTAGATAATATTTTATATATAATATTATATTTAAAGTTTTACATATTTTGACATGTAATAAAATAAACCGAACACAAGCTTTTGTAAATCTATCGCGTCTGCCAATGTGAAAATAAAATGTCGTGAATACCGTCTATATACAATTGAGAGATTTTGAATTATAATCTGCACACAATGACTACATATTAGAGACAAACATTATTACATAAAATTGTGTTAAATGATAGAGAACTACTTACTCTGTACAAAACGGCGCTAATAATCGAATAAATAAAGATATGAAATTATTATTCAATTAAGGAAATGGCCGATTGTATCGTTTAGAAATAAGAGGCTACATAACAAAATTAACCATTAACTTTAAAAAGAAAAAGAAACACAACAGAACAACACTAGAATAGAACGACTTGGTGCGCTATCATACGTAGTACCTATCCTATGGGATTTACGAGCTAATTAAAGTTACATTTTTGACAGGGCACTTGTCATTCTGAGTATCCTCCTTGTATGGTTCCCGCCACGGAAGCGTCTTTAATATGTTTCAAATATTTTTGTTTATAATAATAGTGAAGTTATTGCGCCATATTTACGACTTAATTATAATAAGTAAATATACCACACAACAACACTATCAGGACTGAACAAATTTAATACATAGATAATAAATTTATAATACACTTGTGTTTTTAAACATTAATTAGTTTATTTCTGTTAAACCATGGAAGAAAGATGCTAGGAATAATATATCAGTCTCATTGATGTAACAATAATTCTTTTATTGCTACATCAGTGATCAGTCCTTTATAGTGTTTCTGTGAAGGTTCTGGTCGTGATTAACTGATTATAATTTAGTACACTAGATGTCGCTAGTAGCAAATCATGGTTAAATTAAGCATCTGTTATAAATTTATTATTCTGTTCTAATTCTAAAACAAAACATTACTTTGAAAATTTTATCAGTGTCAGATCAAAAATCGAGAGTTACGACTTGTAGCGCCCTCTAGTCAATGTTAGAAATATATTATATAGGAGGTTTAGACTAGGCTATTGTCATTCCCAGGACTCTTTCATGGTTGAAAGTAAGCCAGAATGTGCTAGTCGAAAATATAAACAGAAATACAAATTCAGAATCAAAATACTTGTGTTAGGAGCGGATTTTAGTTAGATACCTAGGACTAAAACTGTCGGCAACGATAACACCTTGCATTATACTTAGGCTAGATGGCGCTATTTAAACTTGTGATAGAAAATATGCATCTCTAATCAAATCATATTTATTACCAATGGCGTCTACTCAACAACATGAAAAAACTTAAACTTTAATTATGTTTACACTTTAGCTATATTGATTTTATAAGTCGGGTTCTCTTACCACTTATTAGGGCACTAAGTTCACACGTAATTTAACATGGTTTGAATTTATTATTGTTTGTTTTTTACACCTGCTTAACAGAATACAATTATGTATTCGTTTTAATTTTATCAATCTGGAATCACTGAATTCAGTACACGTAGCGCCTAGCGGTGCGATGCGACTTGCGAGTTGCGGCGATGCTCTTCTCACACCCGTCGTCACCCGCGCCCAGTAGTGCCAACGTAGCGCGCTTGGCCGTACGTCCATCCCTCAGCTATCTTTAATAAAAGTTCTACAAATATTAATTAATCGTATTAATTGCATTTTTCAATAATAAATCGTTTTATTTTAGAGCAATATTTAACAGCAGTTTCATTTAAATATGTCTTGCATTTTGTGTCATATCAAATGTAAAAACAGCCAGACTACTCTTTTTTCGTTTCCTCGCAACGAGCAAAGGTAGGTTTCAAGTCATTTTATCTACTTGGCAATAATTTATTTTTGACAATATGAATTTGTACCAACTGTTAGCCGATGTATTATTATGTATTACACTTACTACTGTTTGTTTTGTCCGTTTTCATTAATCTCTTTTTATTTTAGACGGAAGCAGTGGCTGGGAACTATTGACAGAAACGACTTGATGGGAAAAAACAATGCATATTTTACACAAATGGATTGCATGATTTGTGACCGTCATTTTGAAGAGAAATATATTATTAATAGCCCAAAAAAGACAAAAAGTTTAAGTCCCAATGCTATGCCGACATTGAATTTGAAAGAATCTACGTCAAGATTTGGTTCAAATGAAGATCTAAAAATGTCACTGGAAGTGAGTAATATTGGTGCGCCAACATTGAACCCCTTAGATTCAGAAACGAATAATATGTTAAATATATTCCCAATAGAATGTAAAATGGAAACACAAGAAACCGAATCCATAAGTAATCATAATATGGATCAACGTTATAAAAAATCGATAGTACAGGATAGTTCAAACCAAGATAACAAACAGTTGGTAGAAATTAAAGTTGAAAAACTGGAAACTGACTTTATTGACAATAAAGATATTGGCCAATGTTATAAGGAATCTGAAGCACAGTATAATTTAAACAAAGTTAAAGAAGAGCCAGTAGAATATTCAATTGATATATCAGAAACCGTGCTCATTGGACATAATAATCCAAATGTTTTTTACACTGATATAGACATACCAAAGAAAGATTCCGAAGGTAATGGAAAACAATCGGTTGATTTTATGGATACAGATTGTACAGAAATTACTATGTCAACTGAAAATTGCTTACACAATACTCTTAACCAAGATTCTGAAAGCCAATCCCACGTTAATCTTTCTTTGGAGAATTCAACGGCAGATGTTGAATCTCAAAAATATGTAGAATGTGCAACATTAGAAGAGTTTTTAACGTTAAGCAACCAACATTCTTCTAAAGGAATATCGCAATTTATTACACAATTATTCAAATGGCAAAACGATTTAGATTCAAAATGTACTGATATTAATTTAAAAAAGTTTTCACACACTTGGTTTGCACTGCATTTATATTATACTGGACCAAGAGCTTATAGATTTCTTCAAAACATATTAACATTGCCACCTATAACAGTATTACAAAAATGTGTAAAACCAGTTGGCTCAAACTTTAGCGGAAATTCATTGAATGCTTTAAGAATGAAAGTAAACAAGATGTCAGATCACGAAAAAATATGCAGCATTTGTATTGATGTTATACCTCTTAAAAAGAAATTGTTTTATGACATTACATATGATAGGATAATTGGTTTAGAAGAAACAAATGGAGTCCAAAAATCAACTGTCGCTAATTATGCTGTCGTTATAATGGTCCGAGGTATCGTATTAAACTGGAGTCAACTTGTCTCGTATTCTTTAGTAGCTTCTTGGAAAAAGAGCACTGGATTAGTTACATGGATCATGAACGTAGTTCGATCTCTGTCGGATTTGGGTCTCATTATACGTCTTTGTATTACTAAACAGAATTTTGCGAATACCGTGCCAGAGTTTGAAAAAATGTTTACTATTAACTTTAAAAGGATTTACTTTTTATATGACGTGCCAAATATGATGAAATGTTTCCGCGTCAATATGGAAAAGTATAAGTTTATTTATGATGTAGAAGACATAAGAGAAAATAATATTTTAACTAATTCTTATTTGACACATACCATGACGAATTTATTCGATTTGTTAAATTCTAATACATTGTTATCAAGTCACACATTTTCCAAAGCTTACTGTGGTGAAGATTTTCAAAATGATTTTTTATTTGAAATGTTAAAGCTATTAAAGCACTTGAGAGTATTAAACGTTAACACAGAAGAAGATGTTACAGCAAGTATGACCTATATTACTGGGTTCCAAATTACCATTAACTCGATAATGTTACTATTCAAAGAGTTAAAAGAAAATAGTAATATCAGGTATATATTAACCAGACGCCTAAACTTGGACATAATTAGAAAATTTAAAAATAAACTATTGCAAATTAGTTCTAAACCAACTGGCCGAATATTCAGCAAGATGTTCAACAAAATGTTTGTCTTTCAAGTAATGAAAAAGCCAATACATGTCAATCTTAAAACTGCAATGAGAAGTAGGAATTTAATCACGGAAATATCAAATTTCAACAAAGGTAAATTAAATCTAAATGATAATACACAAGATTTCACAGTAGTGAAATCACTTGCAGTAGGAACGATGGATTATCAGAATTTTAAGGCACCGTCAGAGAACGACAATTATTTTATTGCGTGCTATATATTTTCGAAGTGCACAGAATGCCACGAATGTAATTTAATAAGGTTATACGCCAAAAGATGGGTAAACGTTCAGGATATCGCCTCAAAATATGTGCCTGGTAAAACAGATTCAGATCTCCTTAATAAACTTATAGATGAGTTTAAATGTCCGCCTCTAGATGCGATTATAGAATTTGTTAATTTACTTGATAAACGTTATTGTGATTTTTTCAAAAATAATTCAATAAGGAATATGGCAAATGAATTTTACAATAGTATTGCGACTATTTCGTTTCGGATGCCGTGCCCTTGTTTTCCATTGGAATATTTTAAGAAATTGTTCATAAGATATAGAATTTATTCTACTGTCAAAGTGAATAATAAATCACTAGGAAAGACTCTAAAATTCTTTAATACAAAATCACAATGCTTATGCTCAGTATAATATAACTAAGCAACTACAAGATACTTGTAAGTAATTATATACTACGTATGAATAAATTATTTTTTTAGAACCATATACTCTTAGTTTAATTATATATATCTTATCGATATTGTGTATTAAGAATAATGTATCCTGAGATGTAATTTAAGACTAACCACCGTTCCGACCTCCTGAGGTTTTTCCGGCACCAGAACTGCTTCGTTCCGGGTGTTTCCGTTTTCTACCCACTTTTTCTACCCACAAGCCTAAAATAATAATAATCATTCCGTTTTCAACCCATTACAAAATTCAATTCAGGTTTCTACCCACTGAACTGAGTACAGGCAGCAGAAAAAGTTAATTCGATTAAAAATATTTATTTAAAAAATAATAAAGTCAAAAGATTCTTATACATTCTTTACAAACAAGTAAAACTTACATTTAGATTATAAAACATTATTACATAGATCACATAATTAACGTTTGGTACATAACATTTTCAAAATTCACAACTTCGTCAAAATATCAAATAACACAGAGTAAAATATCAAATAGACTTTGAGGAACTATAAATTAGTTTAATAAAGAAAATGTTTGTAACTATTTTCAATACACTGGATGCATTTATTGCTTTGGAATCATAATATTGAAAATATAACTAAAAGTTAAGTAAAATTTTAATAATTGGATAGATTGGGTAATACTAATAATCGACGTTAAAAGCATGAAGTATTGGCATAAATTATGTAATAGTTTAAAAAAATTAAATATAAACGAGCTATGTTTCCTAACAGTGGCCTATACATTTTTTGCCACAAGCCAAGTCATTAAGCGCCGATTCTATTTATTGTCTCTCTCTAACACATCATGTTTTTCGATTCCTTGATATTACAATATCTTTTCTTTTGAACCATGTATTTTATTTTTTGCGTCATTATTAATATTTGAAAGGAACTGAAGCATGTTTAGTGACTTTTTCTTTGCCACAACGCGGTTTACAGTCACATGCTAGCTTTCAAGAGCGTTAGTTGTTTTGTGTCGACATCCGCATGAAGACCATAATTCTAGGGGATATTTTCCGCCAAACATATATGTTTTGACAATATAATCATTAAATCTCACTGCATCTTAATGCGTGGGACTCTATTCCATAATATAGAGAAAAGCATCATCCACCATTTCTGTCGGTATTAAACCTAAGGCAAGCATCAAAATACATACATACATGTTTTTTAAAATGCCTTTTTTGGTCATATTGAACTGTTTGCCTTTTTTATATATCGTCTGGTAAAAGTGAACGCAACAGGCTCTGGTTTTAGTTTCAGGTGAAATAATTTTGAAAAAAACGTGTTTATTCATTTGAGTGTTGGGTTATTATTATCCAGTGACGTCATACATACTTGCAGCTAAGAAGTCGTTCGTGAACTAATATTGAGTAGATTTAAACATTTAATATTGTGAGCTGTTTATCTTGCAATGAATAAATATTTAAAAGCATTAATGTTTCTGACCGTACTTCGAAACAATGAAAATTAGTAATGAGTTGAAAACGGAAAGCTTTTTGGGTAGAAGACGGAAAACAATATTATATTTGTTTATGTAGGTTGAAAACGGAATAGATTTTGGGTTGAAAGCGGAAAAAATATTTTTGGGTAGAAAAAGTGGGTAGAAACCGGAAACACCCTTCGTTCCTTGTTGAATCTGTGGGCACCTAGTTAGTAGGTAATAAGTAGCTTATCAACAGCAAAATGCTGCTTAGTAAACAATAAAATGTACAAAGCGCATTAGTATAGTTTGTGAGATGAACATTTCCAGACTCTAAGACATATATATACTGATATATACTAGCTTTATATACTACTTAAACTGCATTTATTATTTATGTATTTTATTGCTTTCTGGAAGAACTAAAAAAAGGAATTTTATTTATATATTTTTCTCCAGCTAGAATGAGATAATTATTTGTATGACCCGCGGTCTCTAGTGGCATCATTGGCAAAACACACAATATGTTGTAATTAAGCAAGTTACCTGTTATGGGTAATATACAATGGACTACTCTGGGGCCGATCCCAGACACCCAGACATAGTAAATAACGAAGAAAATTTGTTTCCAAAATTTACCACGAACCGGAACCTCTGCTTTGTAGTGAGGTAGGCCGACAAAGGCTTATCCCGCTCAACCACGACGCCGTCAATCTAGAGATTCATTTCTGGTGGATATTTTATTAATGTCAACAGTCGTCACGACTGTTCTATACTTCTAATAGCTAACCACGTAACTTAGTCACAAGATTAGATGACAGTATTATTTCATAACCTACTCTACGGACATACAACTGCGTCCAAACCAGCGCAGCCCACTTTAAGAATCCTTGGCGTAAATGTGCTCCATGTATAAAAAATAGCATCATTATGTTTTGACTTGCTAAATGACCTTTGATTTATCAAGAATTTTGCTATTTGATCCGCGCACAGCTGGCTAGTGTGATATCTGTAACAACGTGAAATTTGATGTACATGCTAATCTCATAAATATTATCTTAGTTAAAATTGATAAAAGTTTTAAAAAAATAAATAGAGAATAAATAAAAAATAGGGAAATATGAGAAAAGGTTTGTCCAATGGAGTCAGTTTCTTTCATATTAATAAGTAGCAATTGCAAGAGCTTCGTGAACGGAAGCTTCAGATACCTACACATTTTGTTAAACTATAGATAATTAGTGGAATACAAATATATAATAGAATATTTTCTAAGAAAAATGTTTGCCAATATTTATTAAAATTGTTTCGTAAATCATTAGGAGTTAAATGTAATAGAGAATCATTATTATATAGCTATCCTTTATAACATCGTAATGGCCTTCGCCTTCACTATAAGTATTTATAATTCATATAATCAACTAGTGTACACGTTGTCCTACCCTGAAGAAATAAAAATCACCAACCCTATTGGGTCCAATTGTGAGTCTAAACCACCCACGGAACTCAAACACACACAAAAATTCTTGGAAACCGATTTCAGCACCACCTACCGAATCCAATTGTCAAATCTAATCCATTCCGGAACCCACTCGAACACACAAAATTTCATCAAAATCGGTGAAGCTGTCTTTGACTTTTAGCCAGACTAACGAACAGCATACATTCATAAGGTGACATATTATATTTTACGAAAATTGATTCATATTGTCTATGAAAATGAAACTAATAAAAAACTTAATTGCGCATTCAAAAGTGCCTGGAAGTACATACTCGTAGAAACTATTGAGACAATTAATTCAAATTCATAGAATGCCTGAAATATGCTGTATAGTGAATATTAATGATGAATAGCTCAGGAAGTTGTGCCATATACAAGACACAGCATTTGGATTAATTTGGAACAGTTTCGTGCACTTAAATTAATTTTGCAAACGTAGTAGGTTGGTTCCAGTTTATATAACTATTATTAACTAGATATAAGTTCGTCATATGCCAGCATGGTTAGTCATATAAATGATTGTTAAAGCTTAACCCAAACATATGCTGACTCCATATGTGTATATGTTATAGTCAAAGGTCGATTCGCAGTCTTTTCCCGGAATGACTGGTTTATCCACGTTTGACTAAGACCTTTCGACATAACCCGAAATAAATTCCTATTCTGATCTTTGACTCACTTGAAGTACTCAACTTTTCAGTTGAACGTAAAATAATCTGTTTCGGGCTTTGCCTAGTCGATTCTAGAAGCGACTAAGGCAGTCTCGGTCAAACGTCGTTTCGTACTGCACTCAAGCTCGAGGTAATGTTATGAAACATTTAACTCAACGAAAATCTCCGCCAATCGCGATTGGAAAAACTGTAACCATACCTATTTACAGCTTCGATGGAGCCAAAGAAGATGCTCGAAATGTTTTGAGTATTTATACAAATAATCCAGTTGATGGTTTATACAGAGTAGGGACGAAACACGGAATAATAAACATCATGTGCAGTCCTAAGACTAAAATGGGAACCATATACTAGAATGATGATATTCGATGTTTGAATATAACTATAACAAACTTTTAAAATAGATACTGCCATGTTTGGTTACTTCACCGCACATAGTATAAGTAATAATTTTGCATGCCACGATTTTGTGATAAAACTTTGATCTGCTATCAATGACCCAATTACATATGCTGATTTCCGGTTTATATTATGTGTGATTACATAATTATAAGATACTGTAGTTATTTTAGCAAGAACAGAACTCATCATAACCGTCTATTTCGTTTTTGACAAAAAGGCTAAAGAATTTTTAAAATGAGAATACCGTCCAAAATCTGAAAACAATATAATAGTTTAAAATACCTTGTGCAACAAAAAATGCACTTATATCCAAATGTCACTTACGATAAAATGGCGGTAAAGGCTCGATATTGCGATGAATAAATATCCTTATTAGCTAGATTACTTGTCCCCGTTGTTATTGCATCGTGTCATGGAACTGTCAAGGGTCCTCTACGGCTGCAATTGAAATGATAGATTGTTGCCAGTCCATCTCTGGTCTGTACTCCATTGAACAATTACGCTGATAAAGCATTTAACGCTTATTTGAATCGTTTGAACTATATTTTCATGACGTACTATTTTGTTCTAACTAATTTTCGGTGAAAGTATCCTTAAAGTTTCATTTAAATTTTATTTAATGTCATAGTTAAAAAATTAGGAGGATACACACTTTTAAGACTTTGGAATGGAATGTTTTGTCACCTACGCCTTAAAACATTGAGGAATATCATCATTATTATGCGTCACTACACAGCATGGGGACCAACACTAATTTTGATTTTTTCTACGATTTCGCGACCATACGTAACCTACACCATCGCGTATATACATCTTGCTATGTAATCTATCTTAGCATATATATATATATATATATCTTGCTATAAATTTCGTCGATACAGGCACAGAAGTTTCTGCGAAAAATAAATGTGACAACGACGATGATTCTGTTTACGTATGACTACATTACCCTAATTTATAATATTACTATTTTAATATGGACAATAAGTTCTAAGGTATAAATAAATCAATACATTAGATGAGTGTTGAATAAGACTACAACACAAATGTCTGATAGAACCACCGTGTGTATTAAAATTCTATCAATCCCTGCCAAGGGTTGCCTGGAAGAGATTGCTTGGTAGCGATAAGGCCGCCCGTTATTCTATCTTTTATCTTTTTCTACTTCTGGTTGTATGCTTTGGTGTACAATAAAAAATTGTCAATTTATATAGGGTGTGAGTTTTTGCTTTATCATAAATATTAACAATGAAGGTTTAACAGGCAATTAATTAGCGCAATGGCCCGTTGGGTTTAGTGACCTAAAGGAGTGGTGGTCTTATTAACCGACCGAGTCAGTCGGACAGACGATTTATAGTGCCATTAGTATTCAAATTAGCGAAAGTTTTACTTGTCGATAATAATATTGTGTCATCGACTTCCTTCATTGAATACATTTCGAGTAAAGAAACAAAAATGTTTATATATCGGATGTTTATTAAATTATTTAAATACATTTTCATGCGAATTCATGTTACGACACACTGAGTGGTTATTTTTGAACTAATACAAAAATAGCATGAACGAATTCAACGAATGATAAATTTCATTTCCAGAGATCGCTACAAGTCTATGGTTTTTGATGTAGTAAAACATCAGTAAAATAAAAACCAACATATTATTATTTATAAATTGAACATAATTAATTTTTTATTTCATGTTAAAACAGAATATCAGAACTAATTTAATAAGTTTCTAAAGATTTTACGTACTAACAATGAATCGGTATTAGACATCTAACATACAAAGCGTAAGTAACCATCAGGGCAACACATGAGAAGAAGAAAATAATTTTAATGGACAGTTAAACTAATTCAAAAATAAGTGCTGACAAAAATAGAGTTACAAAACTTATCCTAAAAGAGGCATCGGTCTCAGCATAATGCTAGTCTAGCAATCAGCGTTGGTCTTCTGCAGAGTCCATAAGGTATCGTCAGAACAGACATTACACCATTACATAGCATATAACAACAATATAAACTTATACAATATATGCAGTTAATTGTATAAAATATAGTTTGGTAGTTAATAGTACATATAAATATATCAGCACATAAATGTCCCAATGCTGGTCTCGGGCCTCAGATTATAGGGGAAACGGACAGTATACCCGCCACGCTTGTCCAAGGCGGCTTGGCAGGTTTGACACATCGGTTATCTCTATGTGCAAGTTGCATCACGATGTTTTCCTTCACCGTTGTTAGCACGTGATAATTGTAACAATATGCACATTAGATCAGAAAAGTGACTAAGAGGTGCAAGCATTCCGGTCAGGATCGAACCCGCGCCCTTCTATTTAGGGGCGCGTGCCCTAACCATTACTAACCACGACTTAATAGTATAGTGTCGCTATCTATCACTCTCGAGTACAATCAAAAGTGTACATACGCGAAAGTACGCAATGCCTATGTTCAGAGGGGCCACGATTCCTTACGTATGTTTCCTTTATCGAATGTATTATACCTACATACAAAATTTTATCTAAATCGGTTAATTTCCAAGGTTATATTAAGGGAATAGACAAAGTAATGAATATTCTGCCAACTAAACAATTATACTCTCACATATATATGACTATATTATATAGGGATAGTACGAAAAAAATTTAAAGACATCCTTCTATTTTATAGCAAGCTGAACGGAACCGGCCATTGTATAAATTAAACGTAAAATCATAACGGTTATGCAAAACCATGAATGTATTAAGTAAAACAATTTAATTTAGTAACAGGGAACTACAAAATGTTATCGTGTGAGGTTATCGCAATTTAAATATGTAGGGACGTAGTAATGTGTATAATTTTGCTATACCTATTCGTAGTTATGGTAGGTTGTATATAAAATATACGCCGCGATAAGCCGACATAAATAAGTTTATTTTTCTTTGTATTATAATCGAATTCTGACCTTTATGACTCGAGTTTTTGTTGTATTAATTAACTCAACACGTTAAAAATGTACACTTACCTCTCTTCGTCTATTTATACTAATCAAGTTAAAATGTATGTAATATAAACACCAACATTTAAGTGAAAACTACTGTTTATCCGATACTTATTAATCATTAATCTTAAAAAAAATGCATTTATGTAGAAGATTAAAATTTTATTGATCATTTTCAATCCTTATGATTATTTATCAATGATTATAAAACAATTTAGCAATAAAAACCAATGGACAGATGAAACAGTAGGTATGTTTACTGTTTATTCGCACAATTATCTATAGTTATCGTTATCACGTTATAAAACGGGGTCATGTTCCTACTTTAACAAGCCTTGGCTCTAATCACGCGCTGTTTATACATTTTTTCAAAACAAATATAATATTTCAAACGTATCCGTTTCATTGTTCCAGGTATGCTGAGTTTTGTTTACGTGGTTTGCTGACAGCGGATACGGTAAAATTGTGCTACGTTGCTTATTTATAACAAGGACATTCCCAGTGCCTTGTTTGCGCAAATTTTACTGTGGGAACATGCATTTTTCTACTTATCAGCTTTGAGAAAGATACCGGCAATCGCTCAGCTAAAAGGATAACTCCAAAAAGCTCTTTAATCCTAAATAGCCGCCCCATATGTCATTGTTCTGTTGCTTTTTTAAGTTTTGTTACCTATTTAAAACATATTTTGAAATCAGTTTTTAATTTTTGGATTTATTTGATTTAAAGTATATGTATTAGGAAACTCAAAACGAACTTATTAAACGAAAGAAGTATATTCTGGGACGAAATCTAGTTATGTAGAATTTAGTTGTCTTACAGAGTACGTTCTTTTTACCTATCAGGCCCCATAAATAAGTGGCATTAATGCGAAAAGAATAGATCTGATAATCTATGAAAATGATATATCGTTACCCTAATAATTATTATGTCATTCCCATACATTTACATTCTTCTCGTCTAGCGGTAATGCCACTTGCCTACACGACTTGACCTTAGTCTAAACTTAGTCTAAAAGTTCCTAGAGATGTAACAGACTTACAATTGTAATAAATCGATTCTAGTGATAACTACGAAACAAATAGGAGCTATCAAAGCTATTAGGTTATTTAAGGTTATTAAGGAATATGTATTTTCATTCATGCATACTAGGATTCACCATTTCCAATATTATTTTTCTATAGTAGTTTTCCATACAATTATTTAAATGGACTAAAACTAAAACATTAGATTTTTTTTTATTTTTATTGCTGGAGTTCAGCAGACAGGCAGACGGCCCACTTGATGGACAGCGGTTACCATCGCCTATGGACATTCGCAACACCAAAGGTGCTTGCTACAAATGCGCTGCTGCTCTCTTAAGGGAGATCAGTTTAGAATCTATAAGTTCTAAATACCGACATCTTACATGGTTGTTAGTACCTACTTTGATATATAGATCACATAAATAATTTAATTTTGTACATTGAAATTGGAATTTGTACAGTGTGCCGAATTCGGCGAATTTCTATAAATGTATGCACGAAAAAGATCGTTTAAGTTTCACCTACCCCCTTTTTGCTCATGTCTCACGATATAATGGTCAAATAAACTCGAAACACTTACAAGCCTGCCATGCTCATAAAAAAAATACTATCAAACAAAACAGCTTGTTGACATTGAAAAATATTTAACAGTATCTTTGTGACATTTGATATGAAAAATTCTATTTTATTGCGGCAATATTTCTTGAGCAAACAATGTTATCGTAAGGATTGTTGATAATGTACAAAGCTTATTAAAAGTATGATGTTACTATGAGCATTTTTCACGCAACTTCTCTGGCAGGAACTCGGATCCGTAATCGGCGTTTTCGTCAGACAATCGCAGTCTATTCCTGGACATAGCTCTTCCCAAATTTCGCCACGTCCCGGTCCTCCGTTTTTTTTAATTTAATTCCTACCAGCAAAATTCTGCAAGTGATCGGGCTGGAGGGTACTCAAGACTCGGCTTTCAATTCAGGTCTTGTCTGGTCTATTGATCTTGCAACAGAAGCGACCTGCCACGTTGATGTCAGCTTACTTATTTTGCGAGTTATGTGACTTTAGTTCTTTTAAATATATCCTCCTCGTTTTGGATTTTACCTTTAAGAACAACAACAACCCAACACAGCTCAATCCATGGCCATCTGAGCGACTCTGAATTTGTGGCCCAATGCACTGTCGGGGTACCTATACTCAGCATTATAATATACAGGATATCTAGGAATATGAATACATACATACATATTACATGCGCACTTAGTATTGGAAGTAAACATCAGTTTTTTTTTTCAACTAAACGCATTTATTGACTTACACAATCGTACAGGATTCTTTCCTGTATGGTTGCCTCTTCACGCACAATAACGACGCACTGCTCCATGCGATGAAATGTTTACTCACAATACCGTCACCGATAATGCGTAGACTACCTTCTGCTACTGCGGTGCTCATTTTCGAATTTACAGCGCGTAGCTCGCTTCTGATTTTCTTCTTAACCTTAAAGTTACTAAACTACTCCTACACAGAACTGTCCACTAAACACGTCACTGTCTGTACTAAACTTCTCTTCCAACTATCTAAACTCGTCACTATCTTCTCTTAAACTTTTTCTCCGATTCTCTCGTATCTCACTTGTTGCTTCTCTATCTGAAGCTGAAATCCTAGCCTTTAGGCGCGCCTTATGCTGCTTATATACCCGAAAGAATCTTCTGGAACCCATAATTTCGAACTTCTTTTTGATATGTTTTATTTACTGTCTAACCCTTTCTAAACAACTATTTATCTCTTTCTTTTCCTTCCTGAACCTTCAATCCCGAATTTAGATTATTATGATGTTATTATTTTGTTCATTATCTATCTCTTTCTAATATGTGTCTGTCCTTGTCCTTTACGTCTGGAGACTTGTACATTTTTCTGAAATTCCTTAAACCAACTTAATCATTCCACTATCGCTCGCCACAATATTAACGTTAACCTACTACTACTGTTGTAGTTCATGTGTTTCTGGAATTACTACTAAATAACACACACAAACTGTAATTATACATGAATTTAATTTAATATAATTATACATGGAAATCATCAAACTGAATTAAATTTTATGTTCATATAAAAATACTTCTTTATATATTTTATTACGATTGCTAAATGTAAGTCATCCGGCTGTATAATTTGCCTTTCAGATCATTAGTTACGGTGTTGCAAAATACTCCTCCCATACAGACGTTCATACGGACTTACCTAAACGTAGTGATACTGCTTTATATTCGCATTCTAATAGGTGGCATTTGTGAACGGAGGTCAGCCACATCGACGCGAGCAGCGTTGGATATTAATTTCCCATGGGGCAAATGTACGGTGTATTTTTGTGTGTGTGTACGGACCAGACAGTAGACTGACCTGATTACTGCTTTTTCTGTTATTACCCCATTAATCTTATAATTTGGCTTTTATCAGTAATCCTAATAATAGATCAACGAACCTTAGTTATTATAATTGATCGATATGGACTTTGTTGTCCCATTTCTAGTGTTTGTATTTATATATTAAGGTTTTGTTTCTGTAAAAATGTCTGCTAGTCCACGCAAAGTCAATGACGTAAACGTGAGAAACATCTATAGTTTTTGTCATTTGCCAACGACACTATAAACAGCATCGAAATACCCCAAAAACTACCGAATACTCCAAGCCATGAATCAAGCGTTATAGAAGTTCTTATAAAATTTAATTCATATAGCTCTTAATCTTACCATACTACTTTACCGAAATATGTTTGTGATATACACAGATGGGCGGATGGACTTTAAGATTTTGTAATAATTTCGTTTTTAACAAAACCATTACAGAACTCTTATAATGCATTTAAAATTAAAAGTTATTGAAACAAAGTCACCTTGCATTTTTAAAGTTTGACCTAACAACGTTGACGCATTTATGGCTGTCGTGTTGACTCTATAAATATGGCTGTTGATACATTTACTTTCTAAATTAGTATCGTTTTGTGGTAGAAATTATTATTTCGTTGAATTTTTCTTCATAAACGTCACAAAATGATTTACTATTTTCAATCTACCTGGTGTATTTTATAGAAACCGGTCAAGTATGTTCCGACCACACATAATGAAGAGTTCCGTAATAACAATATTCGACTACAGCTTTACTAGCTACGATATCTAAGAAAGCAAATAAAATACTTTTGGTTTTTAAAGTAGTTTAGTTGGTTTTTAATTGATATATTTTAAGTAAAAACGATAAATGTGATTTTTAATATTCTTGATGACATTATCTTTATTAATAAAATATTTTTTGTGTTGTACATATTCTGTATCATGATCGAGTTCTTGTTTCTATTTGATTAGTGTCAGACAAACTTACAAATAAATAGGTACTAAGGTTTAAATACACTGGTCAGCAAATAAACCGGGCCACCCGGTACCTTGGAACTCTGAATCGATTTTCTCGAAAAGTACAACTATCAATCTTACACCTTAAAGTACGTTTCATGCTTATTAAAATAATTATAAATTTATTCCAAAGCAATGTCACCTCACATTGTAATCATTCATTTTAATGTTTAATATTATAAGAACATAACTATACAATAATACACTTATTACTTATCTACTTAATGTTTTTATCTTCTTTCATATTTTTAATTTCAGATAATAGCTGCAATCTTACAAATAGGTATAGACAATAAGCGTGTTGTATATTTATTTTCTATTCACCTACTTACTACCTACTTAAACCCAAAAAATTACAATTAGTTCTATGTTCATGTCTCACTCCTTCCTAATCTTAATAAGAACGTCTACAAAAACTATTTGATTTAGCCAAACGCTTGATAATCATTTGTATAAAGTTTAACATGCGACTTGGAACAGTATTTACCGATTAATAAACACGTGTATCCTAGATGCCGTGGAAAATTCCAGCAAATGTTAGCGAGCGTTGCCATCGTTTGCAATTTAAAATGGACTATGTAAATACCAAAATATGTATTCGATTCATTCTTATTACAACGTGAGTCAGAATATGCAAAATTGCCAAACTGAATCTGATATAAACTTGTTATGCATGTATCTAAGTTTGTAATGCATTCAAGAGTCATAAATTCCGAGCCATAAACTATCCGGTGTCAGATTTCGTTGAATGCAACTACCATTTTAACCGTTCTACTGCTGTATAAATATTAATGTATATACATACATTCTATTCAACTATACATTATAACTATCTATTACTAGCGACTTCATTCGCTTACATTTTATTACTTCCAGAATGAAGTAGAAAATTACCTGTAACCCTGAAACACGAATTTATCTTATACTAATATATAAAGCTGAAGAGTTCGTTCGATTGTTTGATTGAACACGCTAATCTCAGGAACTACTGGTCTGCTTTGAAAAATTCTTTCAGTGTTAGATAGCCCATTTATCGAGGAAGGCTATATATCATCACGCTAAGACCAATAGGAGCAGAGCACCAATGAAGAGGGGTTTGGGAAAATATATCCACGCATACGACGTCGCGGGCACAGCTAGTTTCTTATAAAATGATTGTATATATATTTTGTATTACTAATTAGAAAATATTTGTATATCCCCATATTTTCATTCCAAATTTTTTGAGAGAAAAGTTAGACGATGTATTTACCCCGGGCTACAATATATCTCTTTCCTAATTTTTATTAAGATCTGTTCAGTCGATTAGTAGTGAAGAAGTAACAGATTCAAATATCTATAAAAACGTTAACAGTGAGGGAAAAACTCTGTAGCGTCTTCTATGTAGGGCGTACACATGATTTAGGAGATTCTTCTTCCGTGCATTGAAGTAGAGGATTCCTGAGCTGAACGGAGTTTTAAGGGCCCATATATTATTTATTACTTATTTTACTAGAGAAGTAAAGACGTAAACGTAACAAAACTCATCCCACGCTACGAAACTAACGCTTCTAATTCAGACGGGGCTGGAAACTAGGATTGATCTAAGTTCTGAAGTTTAGATGATCAAAGCAGCATGTTTTAATTCTTCTAATACCATATTTGAATGTTTTGAAGCAATTGGCAACAATATCAGTTGCTTCTGATAGCTAATGTCTGCACATGGATCGACCGATGTTTTTTGCACATTACCCATAAATAATTATATTAAACTTATAGACTGTGTGTGATTTCGAAACCCATATCCGTATTTCTTATTAATGAAGTATATTGCTTTTGTTATAAAGCATCGCATGTTATATTCGGGCGTATTGCCAAAACGCTTGCCAGACATCATTCCGACGGCATTCTGTTTTCATTGTAAATCAAAGTTGATTAAAAATAATTTAATCGTACCCGTCACACTGCGATTGCGCTCTTTTCGTAATTTAATTGATTGTGAATTACAAACGTGTCATTTAAATGTCGCGTTAATAACACATTGTGATAGTGATTGTTAGACGTTACGGCAATATTTAATATTAGCTTTACTTGAGGAGCTACCCACCATGTTTATTATATCTCTAAATGGGAAACCAGCTCACTGTCGTCTGTAGACAATATAATTCCACTGTAAAATGTTAAGAAAAATTTACGAGACAAATACACAGGGATTAATAACTGTTTGAAAATCGGTAATCGAAATCTTCAACAAACAACAGATTTTGTTTTTTGATTTAGTAGTATATAGAGACCAGTTTACGTGATTACCATGTCGCGTGTTCGTGGAACAGATAAAAATATTTCAATCTTTAAAATGAAATACAAAAATTACTTCGCATTCGCATGAATTACAATAAACATATTTCTGTTTTCTTTATGGCGACTTATTAGTTTTTAGATTTTATCGACGACACAGTACCATAACCTATTGTGATATGTATAATATAATAGGTCGGCAAGGATGCGAACTGTGATACATGTACATTGCACCTACAATATGAACAGAAAGATAATTTATAAATATGGGTGATGGAAGAAACGAAGACGAATCCTAAATAAAGGCCTCATATTTGCCGTTTAGCTAAAGATCTCCAAGAAGTAACATTTTCATGTAACGATTTTTATAGAAACTCCTTTTCACTTGTTCAGTATTATGATATGAAGATTGTTATCATTACTTATCATAGAAATAATTCTGTGGAAATAGAATTCACCGAATCATATGACTCGTTATTTAATTAATTTATTAACATTGATTGTGTTAAGAATATGATAACATCTGTACAACACAAGTTGTGTACACAAATGATATCTAAAGTACTGCTGATAAACTGAATCTCCATTATTGAGTTTATCATTAAAAAGGATACGTTATCGTCTAAAGTAAACTGCCGTGCGATTACGAATTAGGTTACTGTTAGATTGTAACGTGTTATTGCTGTATTATTTATTCATATTTTTTTCTGAACTTGACTAATAGACTTTTATGGGTGCAGGGACGGAGAAAGAATACCATTTCCTGCGTTGGGGCGGCCTGCCATAAGAGGCGACAAAACACCCCACAGCCAGGGTATTTGTCGGTCTGGGTTGCTATCACTCCTGGTTTAGAGTATGCCGCCATAACAAGCTTGAGTGGTGTTCCGGCATTAGTGACTAGGTTCTAGTCTCCCTTTAGAGATTGGGAGCACATTGTTAGCATCAATAGTGTAACAAATGTCCATATGCGATGGTAACAGTTTTCCATCAGGTGACCATCTGCCTGTCTGCTGAAAACTCATGCAATAAAAAACAAAAGAACAGACTATCTGTACAAGTTTTTGTTTAATCTTGCCTTCAGAAATGAATCTATTACCATAGAATCTCCAGTATGTATGTGTTGTGGAAGAAACATATTTATCTACTTTATTATGACAATGGATAAGTAACGCAACTCTAAAAGCTCGTAAATCTCACATACAGATGGCGCTAGAGAGCATTCTTTTCTTGATATTTTATTATTTGAAATGTACTGTTTTAGATTTAGACCACCAAATCAATCAAATGTTGAAAAGAAAATTAGTAAGACTTTTACATTCATACATACATGCGCCTATCAGATAGATGTATCTATCTATGTCATTAGATAAACTTAGCATTAATCGAAATATAACTCATGACTTATTACATAACATCAATTAAACTAGATTTAACTATATCTCAAAACTAATGCTATGATTTTGAAGAAACAACTTAAAAACTCAACTTATAACAACCTTCACCAGTCCTCCTAAAAACTGGTCTCGTTTTATAATTGTTCAACTTATCAATATACAGATACATTCACTTATAAAGAACAGATTTAATTCATATCCGGTGCGAGATAATAAAATAAATTTGCATTTTCAATAAAAGTTCGACATTAAATTTGCTAATGTGCGGAATGAAACGTGGGAACGGGGCGAAGGAACTCGTTTGTAACTCCACACCGACGATGGCCTCAGTTATCAGAACTCGTGTGTCTTCACACGAGTCTGTAAAACGTTCGTATTAGCTTAACAATATCATGGAAGATGAATTCTGAGAATGACTTTCGCTCTAAATCCTGTATCTACTGTCGACCATTAGGTGCCACGGCTCATACTTCTCTGATACCTTCATGTTAAAAATACGACTACATCTTTCAATTAAAGTCGTATCATTTTAAAACTTGTTTACATGTTAAACCAGTATTTTCAATTATATATTTAAACAGAGTATCAAAACTATTGTAATAAATTTCAACTGCTAATAGAACACTCTTCTATATAAATATTTACTATTTATAATATAAATCAGCACAAATATTTTTTGTTTGCTCATATTCGCATATATATATATATATATGTCGCAGAAGGCCTCGATTCTCACGACATGTCCTTTAGTTATTGCAGGTTTAGTGGGCGTCATCAGGATAAAATGCGAGCATAAAACACAACGGCCACAGTTTATACACTTTTAATTTAGATTCTATCAACATTTTGACATAGTTTAGACCGAGCAGCGGGTTCAGGGCACCGCTCATACTTCCAATTCAATACTTTCTTTACAATTCTCAAAGGTCCAACTCGACCTGTAGTCACCAACCAAATGTGCCACAAAAACTCCTCCGTCTACCGAAATAGATACTACTAAAGTCTAATAGAGGGCGTCTGACCCCGCTCAAGACATGCTCTGCTCTCATTGGTCGTCGTTTATTAAATTACAATATTCATAACTTTTATTAGGTTAGAACGATCTTTAAGTTATAGAAACTTTTAACAAATCAAATAAATAGAATTAAGAATTTTAAAAATAGTTAAAATGTAAACAAATAATATTGTGCGTTATAAATCCAATCAACAATTATCAGATTTATATCTTCCCTCCGACATATATAAAATATTTTTTCTGGCTACTCCAAAAATGTAGTAAAACTGAATTAATATTTTCATTAGCATAACAAATGCGCAATCTGGTAAAAAAATAAACAACCAAAACGTTTCAATTATGTAACGAATCTACTAAAATATTAATTTAATACTAAATGTTGGAGTGGTTTCGAAATGTTATTTATGCTGAGAACTTCCTTTAATAAAATTATGTATATCGTGTTGCAATATACAAATAATTTAAAACAATCTGACACTTAAAATTGTACTGTACAAGTGTGTAATTTTGTAATCAATATGCGCATGCGGCGAAACGGACATCTCCGATCCCGTCTCGATCTTGGTCAAGGCGAGGCTGACGACCGTGGCGGCACGCCAAACGTGCGGACGGTAATGGATGCCATTTGTCATATTTTTTTATTGGAAACAATGAGCGGAGGAGCATATTTATGAAGCATCGCACCCACTTCCTTAATAATCTTTATTGAATACAATTTAGATACAGTGCACAAGGCGCGCATAATAACTAGTCAACGAGATTTACACGTCTGAAAGTAATGAAAATGTTTAAGATGGCTTTTGATATTGTATTTAACACTGGTATGCTTGGTGCAATATTACAATATAATGCTAAAAACTATAAAATGTTATCAAACGAGCAAAATAATGCGGCAGCGCGAATTTGTTGGCTACGCTCCAACGAGAAAGATGGTCTCAATCTCATCTCAAGGGCACTCAACGTTTACCACAGACAGAACTGTGTTATTTCAAATATAAAACGGCTTTGTAAAATTGATGATGAAATCTTTTTCATTGACATGGCTTTTAGCGTACACCTAGCTAGAATTATAAAAACAAACTGCCTTATTTAAAATTGTTTTGACTGACATGTTAACCTTTGATTCGTTATTCAATCAGAGATCTTAATCACGATTTTATGTTCATGTTTTTCATTAGATATCTGCTTTTAAAATCTAGTTTACCTTCTAATATAACCATGTACTTGATAAAACAAGATATCTATTTATAGTGCTTGATAAAGTTCTTACATTATTGAGTGTATGAACGTATTAAACCTGCGTTTATTCATAAACCAGCACAGGATCAATTGATGTTTATATTTTTACCAATCGTTTAGTAACACCGCAATGAGTTAGAAACAAATCGTTAAGTCTACGGACGGACGCGTCTACGGACTCTACCTCATAGATGGCGAGGAAAACGGGGGACCTTTTCTACCAGCTTAACATTGGTTAAGTTACATTTGGTAAGTTATATGGTAAAGAAAAGAGTTAGGAATGAATAAAAAATTTCTCACTTTTTTGCTTATAACATCTTTAATTTTTGATTTAGGGCAAAAATTTATATAAACATATTTGTAGGCAACACAATTTGCTACAAATTATGACTTTACAAATTTTTTGTAGAAGCATAGTTTCCGAGATATCGTGAAAAAAGTGTTTTCACCACTTTTTCCAAGATGGCGGGCGGGGGATAAGGGTGGCGACCCCACAAACTTTAGGTTAAGCTTCTGTTGACCCCCCACACATGTCCCAAAAATATAATTGCGTCCTCTAACTAATGCAAAGCTCATGTAACATTTCAATGGAGTATATGTGTAGGTATAAATAAATCTAGTAAATTAGCTTTGAGACGTTTTAGTGTTTATAGTTGTGTACTGCCAGCATAACTTTTTATATATTTTATAGGCAGGTACTTAATATGAAACCAATAATATTAAATGATATTAAAATAATAAATATTGATATTAAATAGAATTTTTAATACTAAATCTTAAGGAAGGAAGTCCTGTAAATATACATATACTACTTTAATACAAACACAAAATCGTCCCGAATCTAATTTACCTATACGTTTCTTTACGTTACTAAAACAATAAAATAAATGAAACTTTTCAACTTGGGAATTATTTATGATTTTGTTTACTCTCATTGTTTGAATTGTTTTCTCAATAGTTATATTTTACAATGTACTTATGCAGTAGCAAATAGTCGGCCCTCGAATCGGAATTGGAAACTAGCCAACGAACACAAAGCAACGGGTTAACGTATCACCAAGTGGTTGTATCAACTAAATGTTGACTGATGATAGTTTTGCTTTCATTTATGCTGGGTTTCTATATCTTTTATTAATTCTACCTTACCGTTGTTGGTATAAAATTGACATTACTTAGAGTTTTTGTTGAATTTTAACCAGTACATCTCAAATACCACGGTATAGCTGACACATCCTATAGAATGTAACTTGGAGCGATCAAGAGTAATGTAAAATATGCCCTTAGGATGTAACTTTAAAACGCCAGGTAAAGAACTGAATGTTATATGAAAATTGAAAAAGGGAAAAGCTTTGTGAATTGAATTATATCACTTTTAAACAGTAAGAAGTATTAATTTACGTGTATTTAATTAAATTTGTACCTCATTCATAAGTCATATAAAATAATACCTACAAGTTACGTTCTGTGGAATGTGTCATCCATACTGTCGTATTTGAGATAGACAGTAGTATGGAAAATGAATGTATAGTAAGTTATAGAAGCCGGCTGTTAATCGAAACGGGTAGACTTTTCGGAACGGTTATCACAGTTTGAATTCAAATTAATGGTATGAGGCTTTTATATCTGTAATGTGTAATATACGGTACTCTGATGAAAGCAATTTGTTGACCCGTAAGAAAGAGTATAACGGTATATAGACTGTTTGCGTGTTGCACTGCAACAGGTCTCGAACGTGAAAGAGGTTCAAAGGTTTATGAATTAGGAATGTACGGTATTATTATAACATTCAACTTGCAATTATTTTAGAAAAATTAATTGGCAGCCAACATCACAAATAATAATAATTATAAATACCCTAATCTAGGAATTCTGACGTCATAAATGTCACAACGCTCAACTCATACAAAACCTTCAAAGTAATAACTGCATAGGTTGATTTGACTTCCAAATACCTTTTTATGTACTTTAACTTATTTTTTTTAATTTATTTGTTTGCACATTCAAATGTATGCGAATAGTACTAAAAATAATAGTGTGATTGTTTTCCTAACGTTATTTAACCAATTGTAATAGTACCATCGTTTAAACAAGCGTCCCTGCCCTTATTGCCACATTACTACTTTATATAACATCCCACCATCCCCCAGCCTCGCTTTTAACGAGTTTCCAAGCTTAATTTACAGTTATTGTTTTACTCCAGTGGCCGTGGATTTCGGACTTGTACATCTGCTGAATACCAAATGGAGTTTGTGTGGAAACTTTAAGTGGTCACGTTTCGTGTAGTGTGGAATTTACCTTTTGGACTACTCTCTACTGTTAATACATATATGTATAAATGTTTCTATGGATGTTCTGAATTAATAATAATTTACATAAAAGAAAATTCACTGTCCACGTTGTAATATTCTTCCTATTTAATTTAATTATACCTAAATATAAATACGTTGGTAAAAGTATCCTCTCAGTTAGGTTGCCTGGAAGAGATCGCTCTAAACGATATGGCCGCCTTTTTTGCCGTTAAATTATTGAAATTATTTATTCTGTAATTGTTTATTTGGTGAACAATAAAGTGTTTTCTATTCTATTTTGTGTCATATTACCTTTTTCTAAAATTAAATAAACCATTAATTATAACTTCGTCATTCTGGCCTGTCTGTCTTGCATGGCACAGCGTCGAAAATTATTGGGTCTACTTTAATGTAATTTGACAGGAAGGTTGGCATATTTAGCGCTACAAAGTAATGTAGTGAAAACACGAAAAAAATAAACTAGGAATTGCTGCGATACATGCAAGTAATCGTTGAAATAAATGTATTCAGTGTACATAGTAAGTAGCATACTACTTACTATGTACACTGAAAACATTTATTATATTTACATTATACCCCATAGGGTATCACTGTTAGTTGTATCTTTGACAAAAATTGTAATGATAGATAGAAAATTCTTTATTGTACAACATTACATTACAGACTAAAACCATATCTAATTATGCACAAACATAATGATTAAAGACTTTGTCTCCAATAGGCTTCGAAGCAACTCGGTGGATTTCAATGTCAATTTTAGAGAAATTAGAACAGCCAATGTATCTTAAATTTGCGTGTAAAGTATGTTTTTTTTAGTATTTTATACAATTCATAATATTTGAATATAAAGTCCAAGTACTGTACATATATAGTACTTAATGTAAAGAAATTGAATATAATTAAGTTCCCTCTTATTAAAATAGTGTTAAGGATTTCGTAAAAAGAGGATAAGACAGAGTTTTAGATTTAATCATTTTTAAAGTAAAACGTTTAATCGTAAAATCATACGAAGATTACTCAATTATGCTAAATTCATATCGTAATCGTTTGATTTTATTGAGATAATAACTCGATCGTCTATCATTTTTTGATATTCATTATTTTATCAGTTTATGAAGTAATCGGTTAAATTAAAAGTTAAAAAGTAATAACGGCTCAATTACTTTCATTCTTCATTTTGAAATTGATTTTGTTATCAATAATTAGATTAATGACAGTCTAAGTTTATACCGTTCTCTATTTCCAACATCTGTTGCTTTTGTGTCAATTTCGGTAACAAGCAGCTTTACATACAATTGCTATGTATTAGTATGTATTTAACAGAGAGCAAAGTAAATTGTCGCGCGTCTAGCGTCGCGCCCCCTTAGAAGCCGCACGGCAGAATGGGGGATATATGTAATAACTAGGGTAATTTGCACGGTTACTCTTTCTCATGATTTAGCCGATTTCCCGGGATAAAAAGTAACTTCCTAATTCAAACGCTCATCGTCGTTGTTATATTAAAACCGTTTATATATAACCAGACATACTTATACAAATATTCATCGTAATCTGTTCTTAACGCTTTCATGATACCAAAAAAAAACCCCACAGCCAGGTGGTAGGGCATTTGCCCGACTGGATGGCTACCACCCCTGGTCTAAAGTATTTCGCCATAACAACCTTGAGTTATGTTCCGGCATTAGTGGCCAGGTACCAGTCTCCCTTAAGAGAGCAGCAGCACATTTGTAGCACCTTCGGTGTTGCAAATTTCCATAGGCGATGGTAACCGCTGTCTATCAAGTGGGCCGTCTGCCTGTCTGCCGAACTCCTGCAATAAAAAAAAACCATGAGAACTCTCCCATTTTCGAGATGAAAATTATCTATAGTATATTATTAACGTATACCATATTATATTATTTCTATTAGTATCCTGTCGTGACATAAGTTTATACCATATTAAAAGAAAGAGAACCAAATATGTAAACAACATCAATTAAATTCAGCAAACGTATCGTCGAGATACTGCTTCTCGTTGAACTGCATTTGCTTCTCGATTTTCTTGATACGTCTTACCTAATACATATTATTACTAACGTCCTACTCCTTAGACGCCTCATCGAGGGCTGCTTCATTGATGCCGGGTTTATAAACTATTCTTTTGCCATTGGTAGAACATTGAATTGCATATAAGTTTATGTCAATTATGTAAGCTTTAGGCAGATAAATGGAAACCTAGAAGTAAAAAACAATCATTCATCGCTAATTCTTTCTGTTCTCACTCCATACTTTAGTCCATTTCCGGCATCGCCTTCAATATTTCTACATGTGTGCTCCTGTAATAAGTAGACCACCTCTATATAATCTATTTAATTTATATTCTATGAATATAATAAACTCCGTTTCGAGAGTAGCTCTCCACAATTTATCAATTCCCTAAGTTTGGAATCTGTTCAAACTCGATATACAACCTAAAGCCAATGTGATGTTGTTTGCTAACTTATTCATGAATCTGTGGATTGGACTATCAAGCTTAATTAAAATTGTTGCGCTGATTTAGTTTAGAAGCTTGTTTGATGGCATACAATATAAATGTTATTTGTACTTTTTGAATGTATTATTTCAATCTATGGAAAATCCTTGCCCATATCCATAATCCATAAATAGAATTTGATGTATGTACCCTTTTTCTTCTCTGTAAAGTTTCAAGAAGTAATATTAATCCAGCATGACTAGACGGGGGAGGCCCCCGTCTTGTCACGAAATCACCTCGAGAGAAAAGTGATCCCCATGAGTCTCTTCTTTTTAACATCTCTTTCTCGTTCACTCTTGATAATTTTATTTCAGTAGTATCAGAAAATACATATTTATGGGTTTTGCACGGAAACAAAAACAGAATATTTTCTCAATGTTAATAAGTTTTTAGATTAATAAAGAGTATTTTGGGAATATTACCTTTTGGGAACTTGTTACTCTTTCGTAAAATATTTTGTTGACTTTGTACCTTGAATCGAAATATTATACGTCATTAAATTTCAATCAAGTTTATTGTTTCAGGTTTCTGAGTGGCTTTTTGTTTGTGTGTTTCTGAGTGGTTCCGTAGCCATTTTAACGTTTCTACCAAGTGAAAAAAACGTATATTGTCTGTTACCGGAAAATACGGAACATTTTGTTGCTTTTATTTGACAGTAACAAACTTCAAAGTAGTACTTTTTCTCGTAATTTTACCAAACATATGCTATGTATTTTGGGTGCGATTTGGAATATTTTAATCTCTGTGATGCATGAACTTTATCTACAATATATTAAAGGTTAACTCATTAAACTGCATCCATATCAAAAACATTAGGTTATATGTCACTGTCAAATTAAGGCAGCGATTTTAAGTCTTCAAAACATTCAACAGCGTATTCCATCCAGCCTGCGGAAGTTACAAACGTAACAAGTTTGTATACTTCAATAAAATCTTACTCGTGGTCTACGTAGATATCTCTTCAGAAATATATCTTTAGAAGGATTGTTTGCATGCGTGAATAATTATGTTTACTTTAGCAATTATCATATACTGTACTCTAAAACAAACGGAAGTTAATGTTATAAAGTTCTAGACTGTATAAAAATTGATATACGAGCACATTTTACTTTTTTCTATAATGCTCTACTCTTGTAGAGCTCTTGTTTGCTTCTCTGTTTTGAAACCATTGTCTGTCATATCGTACTTTACAATCTCTACCTACGGTTTTCTTGCACTCCTAGAAGGCTCCAGAACGGCTCAGATCAATAAAGATTCAACACCGAACAATATTATTGTTTAACAAAATAAATTGGATCAACGAATTTATAATTCAATTAGTACAGATAAATGAACTTTTTCACCAATGTCTTAAAGTGTCGAAGAAAGTTAGCCAACTTCAAAGATTCCAAAATAACCGGATTGAAGGCCGTGGGTGGTGGAACTTAGTAATTTCACTCCCATCGTGCGACTGAGCTAGTTCAAAGGGGTGAAAGGGTGTGAGGCCCTCCCTTCTTTGCTCCTGAATACCGCTTAAAGTTTTCGACGTAATTGCTGTCTGGCTGCGAATAAACTTTGTATTACATTACCCGAGTTAATTTATAGTGTCTTCTTACTCATTGCTTCAACTTTTGTTTTCGGAACGACTCTTTCTAACGAATAAACTTGCCGAATGTAAATATGTACTTGATTAACTTTTGGGATTTTAACATTTTTAAAGGTTCTTCGAGAACGAATACGGTCCATCCACATTTTTCTTAGCCTGTGTAATATTGAAGACATGAAACGATTATTTCATAGAAGTTAGGGCACTGATTTACGATGTTGTATATACATAGACATACATGCTCTAAACCTTTTGTCGTCCATAATTTCTCAAACAACAACTATTTAACTGTTTTAAAATGATTATAATTACAAAACATATTAACCCCACTAAGTTACATAAAGTTGATGATGTATTTGCTGTGCTTGTTTGTCACGTTGTCCTTGACTCATCGCGGAAACACGCTACCCGTTTCACGACAACCAATAAACAAACAATGCAGCTATCTCGGTTAATTTTTAATGCCTTATATTTGTAATAGTAGTAAAAAGAGTCACGCGACGTCATTGTTAGACATCCATGATTCGGGGTACTCGGCCACGAAGTATCGTGATTGTTAGTGTATGGTTTAAGTGCCCGCTCTATTCGAGCGTGCAGCGTTCGTGTCAAATACATGGAAACGCTAGTGGCGATCGACTAGAGCAGGGACTCCAGTGGGCATGTTTGCGCTAAGCGACGCGTCGTGTGTATGAAAGCTGCACGCTCGTTTCGGGCGTACACTGACACCGTAGATTAACTAATTTAAATGTATCTAAAAGCTAACGAGTGTCCCTAGTTTCAGCCGAGATGTGCGCGTACAGGTATGAACCAGTTTGTGAAAAATGAACGTCGAGCGTGCACTCGGGCCACTCAGTTGGACGCTCTATTGCCCGCAGCCCGCCCCGCCAGACGTTTTGTCACTCAGGCCGTACACTTAGTTTTAAATGTCTCTACTATACAGCAAGATGGTCCCCGAAGGATGTCAATCTGGCCAATTGTGTCTCGTTTACACACAGACGACAAAACTTCACAACTGTGTTGGCGCACTAATTGACTATGAACCTTACTATTAAAGGGTTAAGTGGGTTCTACTTTACCAAAAAGAATAGTAGTTGTAACGGAGAGTATTTATACGAAAGTAATCGTATTAATCCATCTCCTTTAAAATCAAAACACACAGATAGAATGAACTATTGGATCAAGACGAATTTGTCCTTAACAGGGCTTAAAATTCAAATTCAGTAGTATTACATATATTATAACTTTGTGTAACTTATACACAGGTTAAGTGGATAATGAAATATGGTTATAATTGATGTTAGAATATTTTTAATATTATGGAACTATGCTAATAAATCACTATAAATATTTCAATTATAGCTTAGCGTGTACCATATAAATGAAATAGATCGCTTTTTAGAGATGAGCCCATCCTTTGTTTATTTATATTTTCTTTTTCTAAGGATAAGGGTAACAATAGTTAAGTAGGTACTTATCTGTCTAAACCTTTCATTGATGCCGGGTTCCTATAACTCACTGTATATTCTACTGCCTTACCATTGGTATAAAATTGATAATATGTCTATGGAGTTTGTGTAACATTTTAAAGCAGTGATAAGGCAAATGAATGGATAATAAGATTAGAAACACGATATAAATGGCAAAGAGGAACAACTATACATAATTATAATGTTACTTCTTGACCTACGTGAATCGATTTAAACTCCTGTAATAAATTCGAGTTGGAGCTAGTTGCAATACAATAATTTGATGGCCTGTGTTGTTGAAGGTTATCTGGGTTATGTGCAATGTGCGCCAGTTGTGTAAATGCACATTCCGTGATAATCAAATCCATTTATTATTAGAGTCGTATGATAACGATAAACCAACGAGGTCAGACGAGAGCGTGCAAAAAATAGAAACGCTGGTTTACTGCGCGTGACTAAAGTGCCGATGCAGGCAAGATGGCGTGCACAGTTGTCCCACTCTAACAACTGCAATTTGGACGATTCGTCCCGCTCTACCAGATTTTGTTGCCGTTAATTTTTTTGCGAACCGGCTAGGTTTTTATATATACCTTTTTTGTCATTGAATTTCACGAATTACGTGATGGCAGCGGAGAGGTTTTTGTATGTGTCCGCAATTGTTGTATTTTAAATAACTTGGAATAACATTAAATGCATAATCAATTATAAAAACAATGTATGTGATGTATGTATTGACTACATAATTATCAATAAATAATTACAACTTATTTTGGTTATATTTCGACAATTATAAAAATTAGTAATAGGTATAGCAATACGATATGGAGTCTCCAGTTTAGCTACAAAAGAATCCAGAATACCCGATTTCATATGAAAGACATTTATTGCACAATCAACTGTTGCTAAAAGGCAAAAAAAGTGTGCGGACTTTAAGTAGAGATCTAGATATTTAATTTCAGACATTACGTTTCTAAGTAAATTAGATACTATAAGGTATTTAAGTACCTATTATATTTAGACAAAGAAGCATAATATATATATATATACATGTGTATATAATACTTGTTTGTTTCTTTTGCATTGCTTTGATACTGAACCGACTTTCATGAAATTTGATAAGTACTACGCTTGTGTTATTTCGCTTACAGAAATGATAGGAATTTTTTATAAGTATTGTTATAACGAGTATGATTTATAATTTTCTACAAACTTTTGATCTATCCGCAAGTAAGTCACAAGAAAAGTTCCAGTACCTAACAAATATTTAATTTCCCCGCCCATACCTATTATTCATGCTGTTGCCGTCACTGGTCACGGTGTAACGAAAAAAGTGGCTTAAATACTAGCAAAGTTGGATCCTTGAGCCGTCTACTAGGCAAGGCAGGTAGTTGTAGATTGATGGCCGCAATAACTCAACCTGTCAATCCGTATCCAAGTAATATTAATTAGAATTTAACTAAATTTGTTAATAGTATTTCGTTAGTATTTCTAATCGCTGCGGTAACTATGGCTCTTATTTTATAATAATTAATGTGCGGAAATTGTTCTTTGAACCCTCAGACGAGGAAAAAACTTTACACCATTGTTAACAAGAAACACAAAAAAGTTCATTAACATCGGTCATAAAACAAATATGAACTGCTATTTGCGTCTAATGAATAAATGGCAGCAGGGTTTGATTTACTGCAAAAACGCTGCCATCATCTCCGTAGAGCTGGCAACAACGCACAGACGTAATAATAACATAACAAAACAGTACAAATTATACCTATAGTGAGTCACGCATGGCATGATGGGTCGTGAAGGAAACGTTTGTCACGAAAAACATTAATTTACGAGTTTAGAATACAATCATGAAGTCTCATGCTTTACAGGGTTATCAAGTAATATAATAATACTTTTATATACGTATACCTTTATCACAGTTTAAAATCTACTTGAGTAACCTATTTACTAATTTATGGTTAATTACTATGTCTTTATATTATGATAATAACTTACTTATTCTAACAACATAAGTAGGGAATAGGTATTTTTCCTAATTTAACTTCTAAGTAGATATTAAAAACAAATTAACCAATTATCCTACAGCCATCTTAATGCCATTGTTAAAGGTTTTGTCTAATAAAGGTATATCTCACAAAGTAGGCCTAATTAAATACCTACTTAGACCAATCCTAGTAACAGCCGGGATTTGCCATTGTTGAGTTAAACAGCTGTTGCCAAGCAGAAAGAGAAATAGTATGTATCACCTATTATGTATGCTTGAAGTATTTAATTTAAATTAAGCAGATAATACCCAGATTTAAATTTTATTTATAACAATAATAGCAACATTTATGTTAAGGTAAAGTTAACAATGGAGAAGTAGCAAGGAGTTGTGTTCCGGCATTAGTGTCCAGGTTCGAAACTCCTTTTAGAGAGCGGACCACATTGGTAACACCTTTGGTCTTCAAATCTCTATAACCGATTGTAGCCGCTTTCATCAGGTGGACTGTCTACCTGTCTGCTGAACTTATGCAATAATAATAAAAAAAGGAAATTTCTGGAATTTAAAACATGAGTATAAATAATTTATGTACCTACTTATATAAAAGCACGTGTTGTATACGAACTGTTACGCTCTGTTTAACATGGTGCAGGTCTAGTACGCTGTTGCCAGGCGGACACGTGGACGCGTAATGTTTTCCGAATCCGAATGGGCCAAATTCAAGATGGCCGCCCGTCAAACTGGCACCACCGATGCGCGCCATTCGCTTTCCCACGTTGCACGCCATAACTTCGAGTTTTATTTATTTTCGATTGCAACGGCGTAAAACTGGAGTACGGTAGTTTCATAATGCATATGATAGATTATATGACTGATTGAGTTTGAATTCCACGTTTTAACAAGTGCTATTATTAGACTTCATTTGACATAACATAGATGTCGTTACATACAGGTGGATAATAAAGTTGGAAATGTTAACTACCACGTGTTGTGTTAAAAATATGTAAGGATGGGACAAATTTATTAGACACTATTCCTAAATCACTAAGGTGAAAGAAAGCACAATAGAATAAATAATTATGGGAAAACCTAAAGTAGGTACCTACGTACTTTAATAGTGGCGTACCTATGGTATGTTGTGACATGTGTTTTTCGAATATAACATTCCTCCTAGTTTAATAAAGTCATTAAATTGTAAATAACAAAATTAACCTAATCGTATTGTTAGTCACATCATTATTTCATGCTATGCTCGATGTTACTCGTAACATCTTATCTAAGCGTGCATAAATTTGCATTTTTTATTTTCTATCTATTATCCATTGTTCTGTGGGCCATTAATACGCGTTTGCTCACATCGTTTCCTATTTGCACGTTCCGATGTCATGGCTCTTACATACTAAGAACAACAAGACAAATACTACTTAAATAACACGATTTGATAAATCCTATATGTATAACCTTTTTTTCTACACATCACGCTTAATCAAATATTGAATAGCAGCGAAACGGGGCCATTGGCTTTAAAATGTAATCTTCGTGGCCACAGAGTTTATGCGACCGGATATTACCGAAATAGATTAACAACTAACAATTAAGGTCATAATGACGTACGTCTAATCGTTTGTTGTTAGGTACTTAATTAATGTGAGTTAAAGGTTAGAATGGGACGTAGTGAAAATCTACGAATAAGTTCACTCGAATTGTAAACATTAAAGTTCAACTTCCACTAAGAATATTTGCCAAGCCATAAATATTAAAAAAAATCACTAGGAATATGAATTAGATATTAACTAATTTACATTGATAACTCATAACTATATATAGTGGAATAAAATGCATGAAATTTCCTGGCGACGTGGCGTTACAAGCATAATACGTCGGTTCCACGTTAATATTATTAGTCTAAAATTCAGGACGTTCTTTTACTTTAGAAAAACACCCAAAATTAAATGAAAATATTTTATTAGTAAATTTAATTCAGAAAGCGCGAACTGTGCAGTGTTGTATTTCGGTTTGCTTAAATCTGTGCTTAGGTAATAGTTGACTCTAGCCTGATTGCTATTTTAGAATATACTTTTAAAGTCGGTAGGTATTCTGAACAATCTATAGCCGTGGATCAACGCTTAAGATAATTTATATTATAAAGAAACAAAACAGTACCGCGGCGGATATGTGCCACGACTAGAAGTCGTGCGCGTGTTGATCGGTTACATCTTATACATACTTAAGTGTTGCCGAACCACAAAACTTTGTTGTTACACGCCATTGGCCCGCAATACTTAAAGAATACTAATAGAAAACTATTGCAAAACCTGAATCAGAGCAAGTTCGACAATAATAACTTGCTTCCTTTATGAGTTAACAGGAAACCAATCCGAAGTAACCGCTAAGCATAACTTTTTTGCTATTTTAATTTCTGACAATATTAGGGTGTCGGATTGGTCTAACCAAAATAACTTATTATATTATCGCAAAGGAGTTGGCAACATTACTTTGGCACATAGATATGTAATATGAATTCTGGCCGCCTAATCAGTACGTTTTAGCGTTGACCTACTTGGTGGTTTGAGATAAGAGTTATCAATTCGTTACAAGCATTATGTATTGTGCAATTTTGTTATCATGTACTCTAGTTAACAGTCGATAAAATAATATTTATTGTTGATTTTTTCAAGTTCATCAATGTCCTTTGTTCTCATTCAATGTTCTGTAAACATTCATACTAGTTCAGATTTACGTTTTGGATTCAATATAATTGTTTACATAAACACTGACGCACGGTATCTTTCATGTAGCATGTATTGTACATAATTCTAGAAGTATTGTAATACTGTGTTTATTTGCGCTTTTATTTAGAGCCTAGTTTGTAATAAATATTATTACTTATACGTTTTTACGGGTTCATTTTATCTAAAGTCATATTTTCGCTGCTATTACCATTGACTTTGAGTGAAGTTCATTTCATAACGATCTTTGATATGCTGTTAAAAAAATTAAATTGAATAATAATTAATTTTCGTTCTATCTTATTAAACGTTGAACAGAGCGCGCTACGTTTGCTCGGTCAAGGTGACCCTGGTCGCGTCCAGTCACATCGCAACTTAACGGCTCCCCATTCAATGTAAATTTTGCGAGACCTTGTTCTCGACACGACTTCTAATGTATGAAACCGTACTAAATGTCGACTAACAAAATTCCGATTGTAGAACCGCATGTCGTCTATATAATATTTCGCATAGATGCCTAATTATATATTCAACATTTTGTATGCACCGACGCGGCCGTTTCTTTAAATAACAAAAGAAAGAGCAACATGTGGTGCTTGCCAACGACGCGTCGGCCATTTTGCAATATAAATAGCAAGATGGCGGCGGGCGGTCGGTTGGCGAAAGTACTGGGTAATAATTATAAGCGGCGCGGCAGCGGCGGGTAAGCGAGCAGAAACGCGAGGATCTATGGCTGGCGTGTGCACGCAATGCTTAACTTGATTTATATCGCTCTCTTGTTTCCATTCGACCGATTGTTCTCAGTTTTATGTGTTGGAGACTCGCAATTCTGGTATTGTTTCCGACGGCCATGGGAACCGAGCGGGCAAGCGTGAGTTCTCAAATGACCTTTAATCCTAATGCGACCGCCTTAAAGTATTGGTTTTTTTTCGTAGTTCAAGTTCATAAAATATTTAATTCTTATTCGTTATAAAATAGGCATTATTTGTTATGCTCCTTGGAATATGGCTTTACAAATATGTAAACAACATAGCGATAATAAAATTTAAACATTGATAAGAAGTGTTGTAACATACTTGACTATTCTTACAAGATTTAAATATAAAAACTAGCCAATACACACACTTAAAAAATAAAACATGGCATACGTTATGTTGTCTATGAAAGTCTAATTTTGAATGACGCAAATAGAATATTTAATTCAGTCAACAACCGGAGAGAAGTAATAAATAGTAAAAAGATTCCCTCCACCTTGGTCTATTTTCATCATCATACGCGCATACATACATATATCGGCTCTATTCGTAACAACTATTTATGTTCATAAAATCTTTTTGCGTGCTATCTCCATTCTCAACTTCATTCAATAATTTGTTTACGAAAAATTACATCCAAGTTCTAGAATTAAATTATCCGTTGATAATAATATTTAAATGTCAAAGTCATTGTCATTGAATGTTTAATGTCCGTTTACACTGCCTACTAAATGAACCGATCCATATGGAGTTAGCAAGGGGGATAAGCATACATATTATAATAGTTTTCATCAGAAAATGGAAGTTTCCATGAGATTACGGCTTAAGAATATATCTTGTACTATAAACATAAAATAAATTTGATACTTGCTTCCTTTCGAGCCATAAAGAGGACATAAATTGGAAAAATAAATTGTTGCCAAAGTCTCGCCGGCGGGAGTGAGTGTGGGACTCGCCGGCCAGAAGGACCGGAATGTCCACTAAAATCGGGTCGAGGATACAAGTATAAAGGTAGACCAAAAAGGGATGGTTCGTGTTAAGACATGAAGATTTGTGGTGTGACATAGGACGTCTAACAGAATAGAGGAGTATGGAAGGAAAAGACGTACTATGCTGAGCTTAAAAGATTGGGATAAGGAAAAGAAAAGAGTTATCTCTCTTATTCAATGCATAATTACATAATTCTTAATTTTCTTAACATTATGACTCTTTTAGTTACCAATGGAAAATAAAATTGTCTATCTATCAAGTTCATTATGATACTTGCGACGTCGAGTGCTGGTGCTGTTGTTTCAATGTTTTCAATACGATTTCATCGATTCAAGGAGGACCGGATCAACTTATTTTTTTTTTTGATAAACGAAATATTACGTGATAATCATTGTGGAATGTTTTATAACAGTGATAATTTTATGACTTCACAAATTTACGGATCGATTTTTGAAATGAAACTTCTATATAGAGGGGGTCTTACGGATTTTTGGCTCACGAAAAGGTGTCACAGTCACGTGGTCACCGTCACTAAATCTTACATTTTTAAACTCGTGATATCTTTCGAATGGAATGTCCGAATTGAATAATTCAAAAAGTTATATAAAGGTATTGAAGCAGTCTTGAATATGAAGTAATTTATTTTGATAAGGATTAATACCAAGATACAAATAAAGAGCCTTTTCTAGCGGCGGCATTTTAATGAAATTTTTAAAAGAAAAGAACACTTATTGTGGCATAACTATAATAGTCAGACATATGTTGTCGCGACACTTTTTGTAGATAATGATGTGTTCTACAAAGTCTTAGTACATTATTTCATTCTATCATCAATAGTTTTCGCAGTGCACGCGATTTTAGGTATTTTTTACACCTTGCGTTACATTATTGGAGTTTTAGTAAGGATCCCTAATTTTTTTGTAAATATAATAATATAGCCTTTGTCACCCGAGAATAGTGTAGCTTACAAACAGTGAAAGAATTTTTCAAGTCGGTTCATTAGTTTCAGAGCTTCTTCAATGCAAACAAACAATCTAATCTAATCTGGACTAATATTATTAAGAGGAACTTAATAATATTAGTCCAGATATTCATATATTTACTTTAAAATTAATTCGATATGTGCATATTACAAAAAGCGTAAGATTTTGCGCTGAAATTGTTTAATAGAATTGGTAGCTGGGTTGCCCTAAAAAGCGCTTTATCTATCTCCGAAAGCGCTATTGAAACCCCAGTGAGCTGAACGCCGGGGAAATCCCGTAAACGAGAAAGCGAGCGAGAGAGCGAGCGAGGATGTACCTCGTCCCTCTAATACCTAAAATCGCGTTCAGCGCATCGGAATGTGCGATGTTCCGAGCCGACATTAATGGAGACAAACTTAACTTAACTTTTTGCGCCTTGTACTAGTATACATAATAAAACTACGTTTATTACCGCGCTGAAAACCGTTAAAACGTAGTTTTATTATCTATACCTCTGCTCTCCACGTGACTGGGTATCACTGCCACTATTTGTGGTCTATGTAAAAAAAAATTGAGAGTTTGTTAAAGAAACAAATTAACAACAAGAAAACGTTGCCAACGGTTCAATTTTTCGAAAGTCACAACAAAAGTGAACGACAACGAACGGCAAAACTGTTGACGTAAAAAATAGTCGGTGCGTGTGTAGCGTATTACACCATTAAAATGTACCTAACCTAACCAAATCATAATTTGCAGTAAACCTGCGAAAAATCGGAATGTGTGCTGGGACACATATTAGAAGTGAAACTTCAACGGACAAGTGGAAAAACGAATCGCAACAGACAAGTGGATAAACGAATGGCAACGGATAAGTGAGAAAACGAATCGCAACGGACAAGTGGAAAAACGAAACGCAACGGACAAGTGGAAAAATGAATCGCAACAAAATTTTAACTTGAAGTTTTACGGGCAGGTTTTCAAATTGGTCAAGTACATTAACAATCTGCCCGTAACACTTCAAGTTGAAATTTTGTTGCGATTCATTTTGTCACTATCAGTTGAAGATTTTCCACTTGTCCGTTGCGATTCGTTTTTTTCATTGCCTAAATTAAAATAAATTGACAAATGATTTTTAATTTATGCACGATGTGAATGTACATATAAATTCGTGTTGTATTCTAAAACAAGTTATTTGAATATGCTTTAATATTAATGTCTATAACATTAACATATTTGTGGAACAGCTGAAATATATCAAATAGTTTTGTAAGCTATAATTTAGCAGTTTGAATAATTTAGATAGAAACAGAAATTATACAATCATTGGCTTGCTTTAAATCCGATTGGATTCAATTTTGGTCCGCATAAATATTATAGAATGGTAACAAATGTGTTTCAACTGCAGGCAATTAGCACCAGGACTCCGTTAACAAATGGCAATAAACAACTCTTCCAATCACTTCTTGCTTTCGTGACCTGAATTCACATTGCTAGTTGGACAATATGTCTTTTCCTTCAATAATAATCCTTCGACCAATAAAGAATGCCTTTTTATTGGTATGAGCATTACTTACTCCTTCTTCTATTTGGGTTATTCCCGATTCAACTCACGAAAACTCATCTTAAATAAAATTTATCCCAAATCAACCAGTTTCTATTCCCAAGTCTACTTATGACTTTTTAAATAAATTTTCTTACCTCAACCTAAATGTTATTCCCAATTCAACCAAAAACAATGGCAATAAAGTTTGGCATGAAAATACAAATCTATTTAAATTATTTAATTAACATTTGCCCGCGACTTTGTTGATGTTGGGCAGGTACTAAAGATTACAGTTATTTTCCAATATTTCAAACCAAATCCTTCATTATTTCCAGAAGGACAATAATTTTTAGTGCGAAAATACATGAATCCCCGAATTTTGTATAAAAATTAAATACAATGTAAATTTGTATTAACGCCTGCTCTTAAACCAGAGGTAACCTCTAGTTTATAATAAAATAAAACTGCCAACTCTCTTCTCTCTTCTGTAGACGTCCAAATGAAGTTTTTGTTCGAAAAACGAAGGAATCTTTCAGCGCTTACCAAATCGATTAATTTATTTTTTGTTGTTAACAAAAAGCAATTCGAATTTCTCATGGCTATATCGCAATCAGTTTCCGACTTCGTCCAAATCTCCGTGAAGGTTTTCTCGCGCCTAAAAACTGGTGTATTCGTTTTAAATTATTAATTGATTCATTTTTATTGCAAATATAATTAAATTTGTATTTTATATTGGACATCTATTTCGAATCGTCTTTATATAACACTTTAAGTAGCACTTAAAACAATTAGTAACTTTCAAAGTCACAAAGATATACGTATGTATGATATTTAGGTATGTTAGTCTCATTAGTGCTGGTACCTGCGCTCACGTATGGAAGCGAGAGTTGGGTATGGAATAGAGAGCATGAAATTAGAGTAAACGCGGTCGAGATGCGAGCGCTGCGCAAAATCTGCGGAGTGACGCTCGCGGATCGCGTTAGTAATACCGAAGTAAGAAAGAGAGTTTGTCTGAAAGGGAGTGTCGGGGTGAAGGTAAGGAAAGGAATGCTCCGGTGGTTCGGCATGTGGAAAGAATGTATGATGAAAGAACGACTAAACAGATATACAATGCAAAAGTGGATGGATGCAGGAGTCGCGGAAGGCCACGACATACCTTTCATGATCAAATTGATCATGTATTAGCAGAAGGTGATGTCAGGAGCCTTAACAACAGACGAGCGTGCATGACAAGAGCTATGAATGTCCAAGAAGCAAGTGAGGTGTGTAAGAATAAGAATAAGCCTGAATGGCGCTTTGTTGTTCGTGCCTACCCCTCAAGGGACCTAGTGTGAAGTTATGTATGTATGTATGTTAGTCTTATTGCATTTCACCCTCAACATTATCACAAATATGACATCAGCGATAATTTATTAAAAGAGTGATTATGCATTATACAAATATTTAAGCCACGACAAGTTTTTTTTTAGAAAAGAAAGTAATTTCATTCTAAATAGTCTTTACATTTACAATAATTTTTTTACAACAGACCTCATTACTTTACTGTTACTTGACTTTATTGTTTCTGTATACGTATTATTGCTTATGTGTTATAATATTATATGGGAGTTTAATAAGCTGTGATCGTTTACAAAAACTTATATATTTGCCGTTGAATGTATTTGTTTGTGTAAAACAAAAACATCCTTGCTTTTATTTCCATTTCATTGTCCTATATTCCCGGCTGTTTGCCTGAAGCAATCATTTTCATTTTCCGTTATAGTACAATTCGTGCGCCGAACGCACAATTTACATTAAAATACCACATACTTTGAAATAGATGATAAATCACTTTTATAACCGAGACAACGTTTTGTGTCGTGTCGTTGGAAATATATGGCGTGTCCTGGAACGTGATCAGCAAGATTTATAAACAAGGACCCATTCACGTTAATTACACAGACGATAAAGCGGTTCGTTGACTGTATCGCCTTGATAACACTAGAATGCTTCTGTACGTAAACGAATGCATTTCAATCGCTATTATTATCGCAATGCAGTTACGTGAAACAGCTGTTGTTGTTATTAATGCGTGTTCTAAGTAAATTAAACAAAAGTTTAATTGTTTGTGGTACCGAATTATATTCTTTATTTGCTTTCATAAATAAAAACTGCTCATGTTTGAACAATCATACATGTATTATCTCCATGTGTTAGTGTAAAAATAATAGATGTGGATAGGATATTTTTTTAAATACACAAAGATCTTCGGTATTAAGACGCCGACGCATTGTTTATTGCTGGCATTACCGTTGGCATATTTCAATGACTCGACAGAAGATCGCATGCCAACCCGTTTGACCTCATTCCACAGACTAGTTCTGCGTAAACTCTCATATCGGGCTTATGAAAACACACCTATTTTAAGACTATATAAAGCTCCAGTCGCTCCAACTTATATTTGTTTGTTTTACAGCACAAGTGTGAGCCAAGCGTATGTGCGCTTTCGATGCTAGACATTTCTCGTTTTGATTTACAGTAACAAACGTAATGGTACACATATCTGTACACGTAGGTACACTGTTGAAAGAATATTCGTTTTCACTCGTCATTACGGCAATGTTCTCATGATACAAAATATAATACAATCGTTGTACATTCCAGCGCACGATTTGAATTACGTTTACTCTCGTAACATAAGATTTCCATCATGACCGATATCGTGGAGTCATGTATCATGTTTAATTACACGTATAAATTGAATGAGCTGCGTCCGGTCGCCACCCGAGAGGGCAATACTTGTTACAGAGAACCGGTGCGACGACATCCGTTAACAAGTATCCACTATCCAATGTACCAAACAAGTTTACGCTGCCCCTTATCTCAATTAGAAAGCTAGTTTGCCAATACTGACTTTTTGATCGATGAAGGTAAAATGGTTTTTGCTATTGCAATTGAATCGGATATTCTAAATGGTCAGATACATTTTCACTCGATTAGTTCAACTACTTTTACAAAGGAATGTAGTTTATGGAGCGGATAATATTGCTTTTGAGCAAAATGTCTCTATACTTGAAATGCTATTTTTTTGTGTTAACATACATACCTATTAGAATAGTTTGAATTGTGTTTGCAGTAAGCGATTGAAGACGTGAGTGGATGAAGGTGATATGTCGCATATTCGGTTTTTTGCTTTTTTTGCGTAGATGAATGTTATAAGTCGATACCAAATGACTACAGACCTTAGACCATAGATATAAGGCATATTTAAGAAATAAAACGTTGCTAAAGGTGTTAAGTTTAGTTCAGTTTCAAATAAAAGTAAAACTTTTATCTCGATTTACTCAGAATTGGAATTATGCGACTTATCACCTTCATCCACTTGTCTTAGATTATTTGTGGAACTATTTAACCGAGCAATAAATATCTCGCATTTGGCTACAAACAGATGGCGCTCCTACGACTTTAATATTTATGTATGCTCTCAATTCCAATGATATTGCTCCGAGAACTAAGCACGGGATATATCGAGAAACAAACACAGTCGAGGTCCCATTTCTCACGTTAAAACCAGTATTGCCGACTGGTCGGTCGACATGCCATACAAGAAAAGCACTGCCGCGGTGCCTTAAAGGGGGAAGCGGCATGTGTTTTTGTGCTCCCTCAGGTATGCTGTTCACCATTAACATTTAGAAGGTGCGTGCGGCATTTGAAGCAATCATTGATTATAGCTACCGATTATAGCATGTGTTATATGTGTCTGGAGAATTTATTCATAACTAGAGTATACCGCGCCGCTGCGCCGCGGGTTAACCTTTAGTCCGTGTCTCTTGTTTATAGAGCAAGCGCTACAGGTTATATTATATTAAATTTTTATGTATTTGCCCACGGAAGATTCACTTAATTTTATATCGCTAATTATACCATCGCCCGTCTATCTGTAAACAACATAAATTACAAAACTTGACCAAAAAAGCCAAAATACCCGAAAAGGCAACAATGACCGAAATTACCAAAATGGCCAAAATGACCAACATGGCCAAAATGGCCGAAACGGCTAAAATGAGTAAAAAGGCTAAAATAGCCAAAATTACCAAAAAGGCCAAAATTACCAAAAAGGCAAAATGAAAACTATCCTTTGTCCACCCTCAGTATTTAATTTACATACATACCGAATTTCAGCCAAATCGGCCCATTAGTTCTTCCGTAAAAGCATAACAAACAGAAAGACAAATATATTTTTATCCCGAAAACTATCCCATTTTTCGGGATAAAAAGTATCCTATATTCATTCTCGGCATCGAAAACATATATATACTGAGTTTCAGCCAAATAGGTCCAGTAGTTTTTACGTGAAAACGGAACAGACAGACAGACAGAGTTACTTTAGCATTTATAATATTACTAGAGTTTACCCCGCGGCTGCGCCGCGGGTTAACCTCTAGTGCGTGTCTCTTGTTTAAAGAGCAAGTGCTACAGGTTATATTATATTACAATGTTTTTATGTATTTGCCCACGGAAGATTCACTTCATTCTATATCGCTAATTATATATACTATCCCCCGTCTATCTGTCAACAAAATAAATTACAAAACTTGACCAAAAAGGCCAAAATGGTCTAAATGACCAAAAGACCACAGTGACCGACATGGCTAAAATGACGGAATAGGCAAAAACGACCAAAAAGGCCAAAATAATCAAAATGGTCAAAATGACCAAAGAGGCCAAAATGACCAAAAGGGCCAAAATGACCAAAGAGGCCAAAATGACCAAAAAGGCCAAAATGACCAAAGAGGCCAAAATGACAAAAGAGGCCAAAATGACCATATAGGCCAAAATGACCAAATAGGCCAAAATGACGAAATAGGCCAAAATGACCAAAGAGGCCAAAATGACCAAAGAGGCCAAAATGACCAAAGAGGTTAAAATGACCAAAGAGGCCAAAATGACCAAAGAGGCCAAAATGACCAAAGAGGCCAAAATGACGAAAGAGGCCAAAATGACCAAAGAGGTTAAAATGACCAAATAGGCCAAAATGACCAAAAAGGTAAAATGATCAATAAGGCCAAAATTACCAAATAGGCCAAAATGACCAAAGAGGCCAAAATGACCAAAGAGGCCAAAATGACCAAAAAGGCCAAAATGACCAAATAGGCCAAAATGACCATAAAGGCCAAAATGACCATATAGGCCAAAATGACCAAATAGGCCAAAATAACCAAAGAGGCCAAAATGACCAAAGAGGCCAAAATGACCAAAGAGGCCAAAATGACCAAAGAGGCCAAAATGACCATATAGGCCAAAATGACCAAATAGGCCAAAATGACGAAAGAGGCCAAAATGACCAAAGAGGTTAAAATGACCAAATAGGCCAAAATGACCAAAAAGGTCAAAATGATCAATAAGGCCAAAATTACCAAATAGGCCAAAATGACCAAAGAGGCCAAAATGACCAAAGAGGCCAAAATGACCAAAAAGGCCAAAATGACCAAATAGGCCAAAATGACCATAAAGGCCAAAATGACCAAAGAGGCCAAAATAACCAAAGAGGCCAAAATAACCAAAGAGGCCAAAATGACCAAAGAGGCCAAAATGACCAAAGAGGCCAAAATGACCAAAGAGGCCAAAATGACCATATAGGCCAAAATGACCAAATAGGCCAAAATGACGAAAGAGGCCAAAATGACCAAAGAGGTTAAAATGACCAAATAGGCCAAAATGACCAAAAAGGTCAAAATGATCAATAAGGCCAAAATTACCAAATAGGCCAAAATGACCAAAGAGGCCAAAATGACCAAAGAGGCCAAAATGACCAAAAAGGCCAAAATGACCATAAAATGACCATACAATGACCAAAGGCAAAATACCAAAAGCAAAATACAAAAAAAATGACCAAAAGGCCAAAATGACCAAATAGGCCAAAATGACCGAAAACAAAAGGCAAAATGAAAAAAGGAAAAAAAAAGGCAAAATAAAAAAGGCCAAAATTACCAAAAAGGCAAAAAATAGAAAAACAAAAAAAATGAAATTATCCTTGTCCACCTCAGTATTTAATTTACATACGTCCGAATTTCAGCCAAATCGGCCCATAGTTTTCCGTAAAAGCATAACAAACAAAAGACAAATATATTTTATCCCGGAAAATATCCCATTTTTCGGGATAAAAAGTATCCTATATTCATTCTCGGCATCGAAAACATATATATACTGAGTTTCAGCCAAATAGGTCCAGTAGTTTTTACGTGAAAACGGAACAGACAGACAGACAGAGTTACTTAGCATTTATAATATTATTAGGGATTAGGGATATGAAGATACAGCGCAATGTACTTACCGCACACTACATTAAATATCATAAAATTATTTCAATCACTTGAGTGATGTTGTACCAATTCGTTGCAAGGGAGTATATAGAGTAGGTAGATATAGAGAGTAACCTGGTAACCACGAAACCACATATTAACCGTCAATGTTTATTGGGAATGACATTCGTCAAATGATGGAGCTGTTGTAACCGGAAAACGGTAAACCGCTAGTCTCGAGTATGATGATTGATGTATAGCAAAAAATGAATCATATTATAAAACAAAATTTTTACTCAACAGAGTAGCTGTTTACCATTATGATCATGAACTAGACTACATATTTAAGGAAGATTCGTAGATAGACGACTTATTAATTAACGCTAACTCCATGGAGATCGTTTATAATTTGTCGTGAGTAATAATAATTTGTGGTCACTGGTGGTTATAGCACAGGCTATTACATTCTAGATATTCCAATTCCGTTTAAAATGAATTTGCACTACTACGCTCGTGTGTCATAACTTTGTTTAATTTATTGTACCAGATAAGTCTCTCTCGTGTCCGTAGTGTTCTCACTTTATGTTTCTATTATTGACATTTGCCTCTAAGTTATTATTAATTCTTGGTGATTGGTCTGTGGATTCAATAAACCAAAGAATATCGTTTCATAATCTATTCTTTTAAGTATACTTGTGTAATTAATACCTCGCATTTAACGTGCTGGGTTTGAAACTCTCAATTTTCCGAGATAAACGGTTTATTCACAAAATTTGACCAAAGTTGATTTGCGGTTTTTATACACCGATTATCTCGATGTGTATGTATGTTGGGTCTCTCACAACGTTTTAATTTACCGTCGGTGTTAAGTAATTGCAATAAAATGTACAGTTCGTCAGAAAAATTACCTAGAAGGTTACCTGTGTTATAGGAATGAGGGTGGGATAACGAATAAGCTATATATATCCTATATACTCTTACACTGATTAAAGAAATGAAATAGTCTAAAAAATACATAAACATTAAAAAGTAAAGAGATCACACAAAATATCTAAAAAAAAATTATCGTAATTGGCTACATAAATGGACAGGTGAACATGGTAAACAACCAGCAGCGCCAGCATGCCATTAAATGAATAATGTTTTCTATTGCATAACTTATAAACAGGTTCCAATAAATGTCAGTCGAGTCATACGGGTAATAAATACACAGCTGTTTCTCGTTTTGCACCGACAATGCAATTATGAACAGGTTTTTTTCTCTTGGCAGATTCATAGCAATCTTGAAAGTCAGTGAAACCTTGTACACATATACTATTATAGAATGGGTATGTACGCCGATCATGCCAGTGTTGATAGCACTGTCACGTTCTGAATCAATATATATTTATTATTATATATATATTACAACTATGATATGCCCACGATTTCGTTCACGCTTGACTTGAAATTCCCGCGGGAGTCCCGAGGTAAAAGTAGCGCAGATTTTAAGTCTAAGAATTTACTGTCGATCAGCGAAAACCGTATCGAAGTCGGCCCTGTAGTTTTTACAACCAAACAGACAAGAAGTCTAAAAAATGCATCGTGTTCTCCATCGTTTATATGACTATATACTGAAATAGACTTATTTCTGTTGTTTTTTTAAAGCTTGAATGTACAGACATGGCATGTTTAGAATATTATAATATAGATTTTATCCATACAGGTTAACTTTCAACCGTTTGTTGTACTAATTCTCGCGTCCTTATTTTTATAAACGTTCTAATTATTGCTGGCGGTTGGTTAACATCTGCTAGTTGGAAAGGAAGGTAATTTAATAAAAAGAATTTATAGTGGTTTCACACAGGTGGCATCGCTTTATTGCTGGGGAGTAAAGTTACGAGGGTGGCAAAGAAAATGCAATCACAAATCCATTAGCGTCCACGACGCGTGTACTTCATGGTTTAGTGAACTGGCAGCTGCTAATGCTTGACACAGACGTGTTAGTGAACAGAAACATGAGAGTCGCCATCCGTGTTCACCTGCCGTACTGCCAGCCACACCGGCCGCAACATGCGAGGTCACGCCACAGTCACAACATCGCCACCTTGTTATTTCACTAAATATTCATGAAATATATGGAATCAAACCAGTAATATCATCTTTATATACCGGAGACGTGAATGAACTTAACATCATTATTATTTTAAGAAAACATCTGCATTTTATTGCCATTACCATTAGCTTGACCGAACGAGACGTTAAAATACAAATAAATGATACCAGTTTTATTAATATGTTTTCGAAATATGTAAGTCTGTTTAATTCGCTACCACTTCATTCGACAAACAAGTTACCGTAAGAATGGAAACCGGTCCGCGTCTGCTATTTTCGACAGCCTCAAAATAAAATTATTCATTGAATATATAAACAACTTTAAATTCAAAATGGGTTCCGTTTTCGTTGTGAAATTTATCTTAAATTAATAATGTAGCTTTAGGTTATGACTCTAATTTATTATTTCCAGCATATCTAGTTCTTAGCGTTCTTTTATTACTTTGACCTTATCGATATTAATCAGCATAAAGTATGAATATACGGTTGAGAAAATGTGTGTTTATTATAAATCGCACTTGAGGAACTGGTTTAACTACATAATACTTTTGCTATATTTGTTAATTTATATCACCTGTTGCGTGAATAGTGAAGTATTAATGTAATATGCTTTGTTTCAGGCTCACCTCCAGAAAGTGAATCAGGTGAAAACAACAGAAAAGGTAAACACTTTTGCATTGAATTTTATTACTTCATAAAACATGTATACAATGAATGAGTCGATATTTCTTGTAATTTTAATACCAAATTGCGTGCGCAACATCTTCGACGCACGAAACTGTAACGCAACTTCTTTTTAAATTCATAGCTTTGATCAAGTATATAATCAAAGATTCATAGTTATCTTAAAGGGATGATAGATTTAGTAACTTTATGCCTAAAAATAAAAAAAACATACTTAACATACGTATTATAAATTTACAAGTGACTTTTGATTCGATGGTTGTTTGTTCCTTTTTTACGGGTTGTTCCTTTTTTGGGAATGTTTTACTTGTTATGATTTTTAAACACATTTTATGTATGTATATGAACCTGACTCGCTAATCCATTTTAAATAAGCGAGTCGTGTATGCCTATCATGCTTTTCCTAAAATATTTTTTTATCCGTGTAAGAACGGAGAAAGAATCATTTCCTGCGGCCGGGCGGCCTGTCGCCGACAAGAAACAACCCACAGCTAGGTGGTAGGGTATTAACCCGATTGGATGGCTGTCCCCCTTAGTCTAGAGTATGCCACCATAACAACCTTGAGTTGTGTTCCGGCATTAGTGACCAGCTTCCAGTCTCCATTAAGAGAGCAGAGTATCTTTGGTCCATAGGCAATGTAACCGCTTTTCATCAAGTGGGCCATCTGCCTGTCTGCTGAACACCTGCAATAAAAAAAAATACAATCTGAAGATACGTATTTATTTATTGTACCTATTTATATAAAAATATTCTTGTTTCGTTACGGTTATAGCAATATAAAGAAAGACTGTAATGATCTTTATGTTTAAATTGTAATACTAGCTCATTTCAATTCACTATTCAGATATTATATCTGTACCTACGCAACTTTGTTTGTCCATCAATCGTCTGTGTTAGCATGAACTATTTTACGTCTTGCTTTGGGATTAATAAGCTGAAGTCACCGCGGACGTTAAAATACATTGGTTATTCTCATTTTCACAATCTAAATTTCAATTAGGCTTCCAAGTAACGGGGTCACGTCGTTTTCGATAGACGTTTTTTACATAATTCTTTATTCGTGCGTTCATATCATGTCTTGTAATGTAAATTTACTTGAGTTTAGGGTGTAAGCGTATGCTTCTTATTTTTATTAACGTTATTCGTGAATATCATTTTATTTTTTCATTGGACCTACGTGTATTTACTCCACTTGCACGCATAGTCAGGTTAAATAAATAAATATAAAGATTATAAACTCGGGGTTACTTAATTAAAATGTTTACTCTCACCGTGCTTTGCGCTAATAAAAATACCACTGGATTAACTTACCTGACATTTATTTTGTTTAGCTGGTAACATTGAAAGGTCTATGCTTTTTTTGTTGTAACCGAACCAGAGATTTAAAACGAAACTTATATCTCTATCTCTTTTACTCTACAGCACATTGTACATAGGCTTATTATTTGTTTTTGTAGTGTGAAAGTAGGTTATTTTTTAAAGAATTATACATAAAAATCCGGGTATACGTGTCCACAATTTCACAACTAGTGATGATATATATGTTATACAATTGTGAAATACAAAATTATAATGGTGATTAAAAAAGCTGATGGAGGTAACCTCCAGCAAAAATATGTAGCTGGCTCTAGGTGACAAAAATATACAATTCAAGTGCTACTGGGGCCCAATTCTGCTATTATTATCTCACCAAAATCGCCAGACACTATCGTCTCAGTCGTAGGTTTGCCTGATTTCGGTATTCTATTATTTCTGATGGCATGCACGTAGCACCCCATTCTATCTTTATAAACGTTTGTAAGGAAAAACTCGCTAAATATATGTTTAAAATATTGATAGCTTTTCAATATTCATTTCGGCATTAGTTACTTATACTACCATTAGGTAGTATAAGTTTTTCGTACTATATTATTCTGCCGCGATGGTATCGAGACGATATTGTAAATTTAGTAGAAAGCGAATTTTTGACACTTGCATTGGAATTGTACTTTGAATATCTCCGCAACACCAACTCCCAACAAGGGACGGAGAAAGAATACATATTCATGTGGCCGGGCGGCCTGTCGTAAGAGGCGACAAACAACCCACAGCCAGATGGTAGGGCATATGCCCGATTGGATGGCTACCACTCCTGGTCTAGATAGAGTATGCTGCCGTAACAACTTTGAGTTGTGTTCCGGCAACAGTGGCCAGGTTCCAATTCCCCTTCAAGGCCGGCAGCACCTCTGGTATTGCTAATGTCCATAGGCGACGGTAACCACTTTCGATCACAGTTGGGCCGTAAGCCTATCTGCTGTGCTTCAGCAATAAAAAAGATTGAAATAGCAGAATTGCTTCCCTGGTTGTACCCGAACGCTAGAAATACATATACTTGAGATTAAACCTTACTAACTCTGTGTTAGCCAATTAATTAACCTTTTCACATCGGTGGGCTCAATATTTAGAAGAGTAGCCCTGGGTTTACTCCAAATACTTGATGATGCTAGATAAATTATTTATTTAATCCTGTGTTAGCAGTTAACTCCATGTTAATTGAGCTAACCCAGGAAAGTGCAAGAGGGTTAGTTGTTTGAAATTGTCGAGCGTAGGTCAATATATAAAACCTTCGCGAGTTTCTATAGTAAGGTCACCACACACGAAGTGCCTGCCTCGCTCCATTATTTTCTTTTTCCCACATACTTCGCACCTTTCCGGGTTTGGAAGTAATAAAGTATGTACACAGGCGTCACTCGAGCTAAAGTTTTGTTTGTTCCGTTTGAAACTCGACCTTTGTATATTTGTTGTTCAAATCTTACAACCCGGGTATTGTGTGAGCCTAACAATAACAACGTGTATTTATTTACCTTGTGAAATTAATAATCGCCCACGAAACGTGATTATATTTCACTATGCAAAATTAAATTTCGATATCAATGTGCTCTTTCAATACAGCATTTATTTTCTCACTTTTAAAATACCTAATATTTACACTGATTAAGAGCCGTCGTCATTCTTTCCACGAATTTATAATTTATTAGTACTGAATAATAAAGTGGGTAAAATATCTTTTGTAAACCGGTAACGGCCTGGTTACGTCTGCGTCATCTTTAATCTAAACGTATTAAATTAAATGAATATTCATAACAGAACTCGTTTGAACCAATTTGTGGTACCTAGCTCACCTCTCGATTTTTATATCGTTATTATTCAACTTCATTTAGAAAGATTGTTATAATAGTATAGTAATATAGTACTTTATATCTGTTTCTTAGTAGACATCTGCTATACGTATGTGTGTATATGTATCAGAGTCTAAAAATATATGATTTCATCCATGTGTGTGTAGGTGCGTCCAACGGATACTATTAATCTAGAAATGGTAATTTATTGCCGCAAACACGTTTGTTCATCCTTTATGACAGCTTGCTTGTTTTATTACGTATCAAACTGTACTATCTACCAATAACGGTAGTGATTCGTATTAAAAACATTTATTTAGTAATTCTAAGGCAGACCGACAGTAACAAGTGCTATAATTAACTAAAAGACAATAACTAGACAATGTCATAAAAGTAGTTATTATCGGTGTAAATTCGCTAGTGGTAAAAATAATAATAGCACCTGTAAAGCCTTTAGCAAACTCTCTTTAGTGACTTTAGTTTCGCCGCTGTTAGTTTATCAACTCATATTAAGATTGATAAGTAACATAAAACCCGGAGAGAAGCGAACAATACACGATAAGGTCAAACGAACGGGTCTAACCAGTATTTCGTGAGTTGTGCACGGCTAAGAAAGTTGTCGGTGAAAGTACGGAGCCGTGTCTAATTTGCTTTGCTGAATTATTAAATGCGTTTCATAATATGACTCGTAACATAACCGGTTATTTTATTCTCTCTGAGCTTACACATTAATCTTTATAATATTACGATTATAAAATACAGCATGGAATAATAATAATGTGAGATTTGTAAAGCGAACCTGTCTTTTTTGTTCCCCTGGGTCCGTCCTGACCTGGGGATGTCATTATGTCGTTAAATATATTTGGGCCACGTTTCGCTTTGAACGGTTACTGTTATCCTCGCTTACCTGGCTTACTTATGTGGGACCAACTTTGGGTTCGCCCTTGAGTTTTTTTATCTCGTTAGAAACAATAACCTTTTTCATTTTATTATTTTTAAATGTTAGCTTATCTAATGATTCGATAAGTAATCAACTGTCTGCGATAAGTATATTGATAATGTTAAGTCCTAGCCGTTATCTGTCATTGAAGTTAGAGTGCTTGATAATGATTTGTTTCCTTTATTTTTGTGAAAGTTTCCCAGACGTCCATGTAATTTTAATGTGTGTATTGAAGACATTTGTTTTCTTTTTGTTATCGGATTTAAAATTTTCCATTCCAAGATAATACATTCATTTCAGTCAGTTATACAGTCCTATAAAATGTTTAATTATTTGCAAATTAAATTTGTGATGTGTGCTTTAAGTAAGCTAGCTTATTCATTATTTTGAATAGGTTCCGTCTTGTGCTCTTCGAAGATACTTTTTTTTGTTCATCATTTGCTATTATAATTCTAGTAGTAATAATAGACTGAATACACTGAATTATTAATCTTCAACAATAATAATATGGTTGTAAATCAGAAGAGACATATAATTTAAGTTTCTTTTAAGTAATATATAATCTCATGTTCTCTTGAATATTAGTGTTTGTTGGAAAGAAACAGCAATAGTTGAATTTATAATGTTCAATATGTAATGATGACGTATCACCCTATAATGTTGATAAAATTATGAACACAAATGAGCACAACATGTTGCGTAATTAAACGAAAACAACTTCGTATAAATTATAATTAATTATTATTATATTCCAAGTAGCTGCTGGGTAATAACAAATTTAATCTAACCCACGTAACGTGTGCAATTTACGCGTGTATTATATTAGAATTTATTATATATCTCTGTTTATGGAACCATAAAATAGCTGACGCTCGAATTTCGCATACTAGTTCCTTTAAACGGGCCGCGACTCTTCGCATAACATGAAATTTTGCAAGACTTTCCATTAAGTCTTATGTTAATCGAGTCATGCCTTAACTGACGTTCTAGTGTAATTATTTCGAGCAGCTTGTATGTGGGTAGTGTACTACAAACATGCGAGAATGTAAATTGAGTATACACAGCTGATAAAGACATGTCAGTCGACCAGTTCACCAGGCTCTTAATGCTGATCTTTAGGTTATCATATGAAACGAACTTTTATAAATAAAACAAGTATCGTGTTTCATCAAGACACCTGGAACAATATTAAAGCAAGTTTTTATAAGAATACTAACTAGTATGGTATAGGTTTATGTAAGCCTGTTTTAAGATCTACATGAATAGTCAATTGAAACAAAAGAACAACGCACTCACATAGGTATAATATCGAACATGTGACTGAATAATGATTGTATGATAATATTATGCCTTGTTGTTAGTCGAATTGAATATTTAACGAGCGACACAAAGGGAAAACATGAACATCGTGTGGTCATTTTACCACGTATACAACTATATATTTTTGTGTTTGAGACAGATTTATTATTTCCTAGAAAGACGGTTCAGGTGTTTCTAAATAATCATCTCACTTCTTTGGTTCGATTTTTTGAACCAGCTTGATCCACAAATAGAAATAAAATTTTATTTATCATTTTAAAAAGCCACAGAGTTATTTATTTAATCTGTTTTTATTACAACTTGAAATATTGCCAGCAAAACTCGTTTTCTCAATGAACACCGTCGTAATTGGTGTGACATTTAAGAACAACCAAACTGTAACCAGATTTTATTCGAAAAGGTCAAAGCAGCAACTATTTACAGTTCTTTATACCAGTACAGTTATGGTTTCTTAATCGGTGGCAGAATATCATAAAAATCTGGAAATCACATAGCATCTTGCTGTATTAGTACGGTGATAATTCACAGACACCTGCACTTACCAGACGAATTCGACCGGTTGAACAAGTTACAAACTATTTCACCGACCGTCTAAAGTACTCCAAAGCGTCTGCCGTCATATTTTATAGTTATGGAACATTATTTACTAACGACGTGTTTTATTTAACCACTTGCGCAATAATAGTTGTGATGAATTCATCTGCGGCCCCGTTCTTCGGTCATCTACGTAATCAAATGATGAATTCAAGACCGTTGTCTTATTTGATATTATGATATAAATTCTTATTGTAGAATCGATTTATATTATGTCTTCTTTACAAAGTACTTGCTTATGTATTCGTATATGTATGTAGTGTTATTCTGGTATGTGACCTTATTACAGACCATTAAACAAACCATTTCTTGACATCTCTTACCTAAAAGGGAACAATGGGCACTAATGTGCTCATTGTGTTATGTAGTTTGTGTTCTGACAGCCGTAACACCGTTATAATACGATGTAATATGAGCAAAGTCAAATGCCAGGTGAACATTTTACTCGACGCTGTAAATCATAAATTACCGATTATCAGAAAACTATGCTATTGAACTAAATCATACAGCAGTAGAGAATGATTGTTGTTTTTGCTTTGACATGGCCCAGCTCGATGTTTCAAGACTCTTTAGCTGACGTTGGTAAAGGAGAAAGTAATTGCAGTGTTGATTTTGTAGCATATAATTAATGATTTAATAATTTTGTAAATCTCTTTTTAAATTTCCAATGAAATAGGCAAGTTATCTGTTCCGTTGATGTTGCAGATGTCCGCGGATGATGGTAACCACTTACTATCAGAAACGCCTGATAGTTTGCTTACCTGTAAATATAAAATTATAGCAGCATTCATCAAAGTACACTGTTGTTGACTTGCACTTGGGTAAACTTTTATGCTCAAGTAATTTTGCTAGAGTATTAATTTAGATCGTTGATTGCAGAGGTCGTTCTTAATCTTGAATTTTAAATAAAATATGAAGCATCTGCTAGCCTATTGTGCCGAACATAAATGAAACCATATTGGGTTGGTAGCGTCGATAAAATCAAATCGAGTGCTAGTACGTGGTTGGTCTGGCGCACCGTCACGATTCATGCACCGGAGTGTAGGCAGCTACTTTCTCCTAACGGGACTTACCTCTCCCCCTGCACACAATCTCCGCTGCCGTCTCAACGATTACAACATCCATTTTGAATTTTATTATCCGCGGAATCACGATGATGATAATATTATAAGTTGTGAAATAACGTTTACAACATAAATACTCGCTGACGATTTCAATTCATTTCGTTGCTTTCTGTAAGTGGATTTTATTTTACCTATTTGTGAATTTATTTAAAACTTAATATTTAGCGTTTAGATTAGCTTGTTCTTACATAATAAAATAGTTTCTTTATGTATACAAGTCGCGAAAACTTATGAACAAAGGATGCCTAAATCATACTGGTATCGTCATTTTCCTGTCCTTTTGGCCTATATATACTAGGTATAATTAGGTAATTAATAAGTATTCGATTGTGAATAACATTTGTAGTAAAACGAAGTAAGGTATAAATTGTATTCTATCCATATTTTACAAATGTTAAATTAGTATGTCTAAACAAGTTTTATGAAAACACTTAGATTTATTGTTATTGTCTTAAAATTGTAGACGGGTTTTGCTTACAACGTTAATAATGAAAATACGCTCGCGCTGTGTTTATAATATGCTAGGTTAAAAACATAATAAATCTATTGATCAGTATTCCGTTATGTTTGGGGAAATGTGAATCACAATCAGCACATCTGTCTTCATGCGAATCCTAGCAACATGAAGTGCTGTTTTGTTACCGAATGGAGGAAAGTGTCTGGCATCGGTCCAAAATGTATCAATCTTCTAAGAAATGCATCATTCGTCTTTCAAACCTCTAATGTTAATGGCATTCGACGACATTAACTTGCTAATTGCTCGTGTCGTTCGTTTCTTCTGTTATGTTGGCAGTGTCTATAGGCAAAGATGACATAATATTTACTATGTAGGAATAAATTGTTAAATTATGCTGACAAATATACATACTTATTTCTTCTTTATATCACATGTTATACTTGTATTTTTATGACATTTTGTTTACATTAGTTCTGTACTTGCAGTTAGAGGTTCATGTTTTTAAGGTTACCTAATTATTTAATTTGTTTGACAAACATACCAGGATGAAGGCCCTTCTAAGTCAACCGTGTATCTTTGGTACAACGAATTCAAGCGCGGTCGACTAACTTTGGGGGATGAAGAAAGAAGTGTTCGCCTTTTGACGGCTGTTACAGAAGAAGATGTACTAGCAGTGAAAAATATAACCCAAGACAATAGGCGAGTTACGTATCAACAAATTCAGTACCTACTGCAGATTTGATCAGGAAGCCTTCACGAGATTCTACACGTGCATCTTCGCGTAAGAAGATAATTTCACGCTGGGTGCCGCACAACCTCACCGATGTTCACAAGCACTCCCGGGTGGAATGGTGCCGTGATATGATAAACAAATTTGAAGCAGGTTCGGTTCGGCGTGTTTATGACATAATTACAGGTGATAAGTCCTGATTTATCAATACGATCTAGAAAGGTAGCGCCAGTCAACGCTTTGAGTGTTTCAAAACGAATCAACGCCTGCCTAAGTGAAACTATCGAGAAGTTGTGTTCCGGTATTAGTGACTAGGTTCCAGATTTTCCAAAACTACTACAATAAAAAATAAAAGTGACAAATGTTCGTTGTTACCTAATTCATCCAACAAGAAATCGAATCCGGAATTGACAGGGTCTAAAAATCGAAGTCACTTTTCAATTTTGGCGTCCTTTTTACTCATAGTCGTTCATTTAATCGCTTGCTGCGGTGTCACGATATTGATTGCCGATCTAATAAAAAGTACATTGTCCTTTTGAAAGCTCATTGGCACAAAGCGTGAAGCAACGAAAAGCTACTACATAAAAAAGGCACAGGCGTATCGATACGCTTCCGCGCACAACTTGCATTCATATCAATGTATGAAGCACATGTGCGGCAGATGTTAGGGGTTTCTTTTCAAATATATTATTACTGCCCTCCTCTACGTCTCCGCTTTGTGAGCACCCCCACAGGGCAGGCACTGATCCCTTTTTGTAGCATCGCAAGGGTTAGTGTCAACTGTGTTTTTGACCTTTTTTGCACGTAATTGTTTATTAGTGTATATATTAGAAATCGAAATGTAAATTTTCCGAGATTGAATTAATCTTGAAGTAGTTCTTCTTTTCAAGAACTTTTCTTGATTCAATATTTCGTAACACTTGATATTATTTATCATATATTAAAAGCTGGAATTAATGCGTAGCATTATTTTATTACCATTTTTTATATAAATTTAAATAAAAAGCACACCTCATTCAAAATATTTGCTGTCGCTATCTACAATTTCTGCCATCTTTCAGACCAGAGACGTATACTGCACCGGAAAATTCATCGTCTTTCGATGAAATCCACGAATCGACCCTTTTTTGGCAATCTTCATTTCATTTGGTTTCAGCAATCGTAATAAACCACACCCCTCTGATCCTACCAAATACGGAGCAGGAACTTAGATCCATGATTGTTCTGATCGCCCCTGATGTAGATGGTTACCAGTCTTATCGTATAACTTTTAGCTCTTGGCATTGTCGTAATGGATCCATATTTCACAGTGACAATTCGGTGCACAGGTTAAAAACGCCTCTCAATGTCGATCAGTTTTATTCATATGGGATCCAATAAACTTGCTTCTTGGGCCATTTATAAAGTTTTGAGGCGTTTTCCTACTGTTGATACATCAACTGCCAATGATATAGCTAATTCCTGAAGCATTTAACATGAGTTTTCACCGAGTACACCCTTCAATTTTCATCTTCAAAAATTCGGCTGTCCAGGTCAATCTTTGTCTTCCAGTTTATAATAACCGCTTTTGAACGTGTTAACCACTTTCTACACGTTTGCTCAGCTAGAGCATGTTCATTATAACCGTCCACTAAAATCCGATGACTTCCGGCAGCAGTTTACTTATGTTAAAATAATGGAGCAAACTCCCCGCAAAGATAATTTATCCAGCACAAATTTTAACATTTTTAATGAATAATGGGCTATTGTTATTTACGTAAAAAATATAATAATAATGGCGCCTACACCTTATAATAGCTACTTCACAATAACTACGACTACTGGATACGAAGCGTTTCGAATCCAGCTTCATCATACGCACCGCAAAGGAGTGGAACTCATTGCCGGAGTCTGTCTTTCCCGATACATATAACCTGGGTGTCTTCAAGTCCCGTGTGAATAGGTACCTTCTAGGTAAGCGTGCTACATCGTAGACCACATCTTTGCTCCACATAGGGCAAGATTGTGGTCAAACGCGAACCTATACAAGAATAAAATAAAAAAACTACGGAATAAATTCTATACACCCTACGCCATCTTTTGTAAAACGCTAGGAATTAATTCCAACTCCTAATATTAAAACAATAATTAGAACTAAATCTTTTTACCACGTTTCAATTGGCTCCGGCTATTTTTTCTCTTGGTTTTTTTATACTAATTCAAAATCGTCTGGATATGTAAGTCCTACTGTCTTTTTCTAGCTTTCAGATTTTTGTAAGGCACCACTAGTAGTTTTAGCTTGAAACTATCACAATTACAATCCCTTGTGAATGATCGTCCACCGTACTCATAACCGATCTCAGTGAAGAAGAGTAATTAATGCAGTGCTATCAAAGTCATGATTTCCAACAGCAAGGGGATCGATTTAGAAGAGGTTAAAATGTACCCCTAACGTTGTTCCAATACATACACAATTTAAATTATGTGAGGGTTGATCACCCGTATGAATAGACAGGTTTCAAGGCTGATCCTTTCAAACAGCTGTCAGTTGATTTACAACATGAGCATGTCTTTTTTTAGTGCTGTTTAAATATTTACCCGTATGTATTATTATGCTACTATGGCACAATACATGTTTCGCATTTATTAGACACTTAAATTGATTGATAGTTGTTTAAGTTATAAGCCATTTGGAGATCCTGTTGTAATACATACATACATACATAACTTCACGCCAGGTCCTTTACGGGGTAGGCACGAACAACAGAGCGCCATTCAGGCTTATTCTTACACACCTCACTTGCTTCTTTGACATTCATAGCTCTTGTTATGCACGCTCGTCTATACTTAAGGCTCCTGTCATCACCTTCTGCTAGTACACGATCAATTTGATCATGGAGGGTGTGTCGTGTCCTTCCGCGACTTCTGCATCTCCATCCACTTTTGCGTTGTATATCTATTTAGTCATTCTTTCCACATGCCCAAACCACCGGAGCATTCCATCCTTACCTACACCCCGACAGTCTCTTTCAGACCAACTCTCTTTCTTACTTCGGTATTACGAACGCGGTCTGCGCGCGTCACTCTGCAGATTCTGCCTGTTGTAATAGATAGATAGATAACACTTTATTGTACGGACTACTAGTAATAATTTAATTGTGTACAAAGGGCGGTCTTATCGCTAAAAAGCGATCTCTTCCAGACAACCTGTGGCAAGAATATTGTGAATGGGAGTGGCGATGGTGGTATACATAATTATTGTACGATTACATACATTTTAATAATAAATACATAACTATACTATATATACAAATATACACATAAGTTATATATAATATTATCCCTAAAGGTTCTATTGTTAGGTACGGTCTTTCGGATTTCAAGGGAATAGGCGGTTTATACGCGCTTGTCCAATGTAGATTGGCTCATATCGCGGATCAATAACATCGATGTTCAGGTTTCCTCATGTCGTTTTTTTCATCATCAAGTTTCTACTGACGTCGTTTCTACATGTCGTTTAATCAGACGCGGCTGCTTTATACCAAAGCCATCAATACTATTATCAACATAATTAATTACTTACTTATTACGATGACAAAAGTTAATATCCCTTCAACTTTCTGCTGAATTATATGAACGAACAATTGCATATTCTTCACCAGAATTTAATACCAGTTCAGTCTCATTAATGCTTATGTGTTGTTAATTACAAGTCTGATCTAGCCATAAAAGTCACTCTATCTATGTGTTTTTCTAGTACTTTTGGCAACAACAAAAAATATCGTAGCATGGTATTTATGTTAATTTATGTACTTATGTATTTTCACATTATCTAAAATTATGTCCTCAATCAATTCTTATCATAGTCTATGCAATAAAATAATACTCATAAATTCTATGTGCATATGATATAACAACTATTTATGCATAATTAGTTTATATACACACAACATATTATTGTGCAAAAGTCATTTTTAATTTATAGGTTGTGTGGTAGAAATCGCTCATAGCGATATTTCCGCTAATTGTACTCTTTTTACAATTGTGTGCAATAAAATATAATTACAATATGATAAATAGTACGGCATTTGAATGTAAAGTTATAATTAAAAAACATAAAATTAGTAATTCAATCTGCGAAAAATAAAATAACCAGTTGGTCGAATCCGACATTTCTGAGATATTTTCCAACATTAATGATACATGTCTCGTCCACTTTGTATACTGGCGATCTCCAAACCAGTCCTCGTGAAGTCGATAATAATAGTTAAACCATACAAATGTCCATGTTAGCAGGTTCAATGCTCCAGTAATCGGTTAGCGGAGCAATCATGATTCGACTCGATAAACGCAAAAATAACCACTCGTCTCGCTCACGGCAAAAATGTCGAAATATTTACGATTTTCATGACTTTTTGTTTCACCTCTATATTTAGATGTTATTTGCAGATTTTCTAACAGATAATTTCGACCTCTATCAATATGGTATACGTATCATTTTGGATTGATATCTTTAGTGGTGGTTAGTCCATATTAAAAGTCGACTATTGAAATTCGACGAACTAAATCGTGCGTTCTCCGTGAAACGTGTTTGTCGATGCTATAAAGGAACTAGTAAAACTTGTATTACGACCTCACCTTCTTTTTTGCTGGTTTGGTGTAGTTTTTGTAAAAAAAATTTTATTTAAAAAGATATTGGACAAAATCTAACTTAATGACCTTAATAAGCATGTGGTGTATTATAAAATAAACTTCAATTAATATAATATATACCTATATTAAGTTCTATAATTTTCCACGTGGCTTTACTTTGGATTAATGTTATATCCGTTTGCTGTAGTAATTTTTAATTCGGTGCCCTTACTATTCATATTCTTTACCACAACTATGTTATCTACGGATTTCGTGACAATCTCTTCGTTCTCAAGATCGTTATAATAAAACAAAGAAACATACAAATGTTAAAATAAAGCCAATTACATGTATATTAATGTCATGTATTTTAATATCATACAGGATCGATTCAGAAATCTTTTTTGAAAACATGAACACATCTATGTCGCAATAAGATCGTATAAAATTGATACAAAAGATTTTTGTGCAATTCCTTATCAGCTGAATACTAATTTGAATACCGTGGATGAGTGGCATTACGTGTCAATATGCATGCCTCTTTGGCCCAACGAGTTTAAATCTACATTCTACTATCTACTTGTCTATGTCTTCGAAATGATATTTCTTTTTATTATTCAATTTTGTTATAATCTCCATTGGCTGCTCCTTTTTATTCACATTCTTTTCATATTTCCCTAAGAAGTAAATTCTTATAAACGGAAAGACCCGATTCTTATAAAATGTGGTATGATATTTGATCATTTTTATCTCGGAAAATCGTATGGGTTATCTCGGTAGGTATATGCATACGAAATTTACGCATCATCTGTAGAAGTAAAATATTTTGCTAAAATCGGTCGGTTGTCGATAACGAAGGCTCGTTTTGCCCGATTTTGTTTCCGTAACAGCAAGCTCGGTGGCCGTCCATTTATCAATTATTTATACTTCGATTGACTTTTAAAAGAAGAAATTATTACTGACGCCTCCGTGCCGAGGTGATTTTTTCCACATCGTAACTGTAATGTAAATTGACCGGAGTGAAGTGTCCGCTCTGACCTTCACGACGGATTTCAGAGACGATTATATATTATGCATGCCATTGTTTTATTTATTAGCGTTATGTTTTTTATTATCACCGAAAACGAAAAAAACAACATCAAACCCTGTTTATTACATTGAAAACACTGAACAAAAAGATTACTGTAATCTAAAACGTTATTAACAGCACACTCAAAGCAGCTAAATGGGATATTAATTGTTAAACAGACTGTTAAGAATGTTTAAGGAGCGTAACCGGTTGTACTGAAAATTGTGTGAACAGAAACAAGTATACACAGTGAGTATTGTAGGTATGGCAAACAGCCGGAGCAGGCAATCTCTTTTGGCACAATGTTTACAAAATCTCGTGGATTTGAATCGAGTCTGCGCTAGTATTTGTAAACAGGGCGCACGGCAGCTCGACGCAGCGCGCTCCAAGTGCGTGGCTCCTAAAATACTTCAAATCAACCAGGAATTGAGCCGACGCCAACTGCTTTGCGTAGACGGCGGCTCGCGCTCCCCTCGTAATCTTTTCATTATACGACATCTCATTTTATTCTCGTTCATCTGTCTTTTATGTATGGATAATTTAAATTGCAGCAATCCACCCCGGCCATAAATTATTGCGAATAATAATAGTAACTCCGGCAATGTTGTTATCGTATACTAAATTGCATTTCATAGATTATAATAATATGAAATAACGCGCATGGGAATTTTAAAAATTCGTTTACATCTATTTCGATAAAGCAATGACCCATCCGTTCTAGAACTATTTTATAAATAAAACATATAATTATTATAATATTTATTATTATTGGTTCTCTATAAAAATATTTTCAATGCCAATTCTACAACTACAAGTATCTTGCTATAAATCTATTGTTGCTATAATTGTTAATCTTTTTCGGATATTTTTATTTAGTAGATATTTTCACTAAATCAGTGGTCATTAGCGTTTTAATACTACCAACTTCAGCACTATAACTTATTATTGTTTATTATTAATTTGAATATAAGAGCCTCAAAATTAAAACTCTCATTATGAAAAGTAAATATTACTCAGAAAGTGAGTAAACAATGATCATACTATTTACAAACGCGAGTTTTTTTTGTAATTATTCATTCATTATCTTATTTCACCTTCAAATGCCCTTCAAGTCATAAGCAATTTACTTGCACATGTTAATGTGTTTATTATACAATTAACATGTTATTTTATGAGTATAGTAGAATAAGATAAATATTGTATTATTCGAATAGGGATATTGTAATAGGAAATATTATTTTAAGACAAATGACTATAGTCACATTATCCTGTGTTTGAACGCGCACAATGTGTGATAATAACATTATTATAGAGGTAGTAATAGGTATAAGTTACAATGTGTCCGTAACATATGTCATAAACACATGTGTTGTAAAATATGTTACTATGCGGACAAATACCGCATTGCACTATGCTTATTTACCTCCTGGGTGACCTATTTCTGTCTTAACATTATGCGATATCTTGCAGCACTGCTTAAAATTATAGTCGAGTGCCGTACAGTTTTGTTTATTTTTGAATACGTCTTCATTTAGGTCACATGTGTTCACATGGCTTTCACAGTTTACTCGTTCACCGATTCCGATCGCTCTTCACACAAGCGAACGTGTCTATCAACGATATCTATAAGAAATATAATGCACCTTTACGCGTTCTTATTTGAAGTAAGCTCCAATTTCTGTTGTATGAATAAAATTCACGTTGATAACATCTGTGTAAACATTTGTTCGGCTTCTGTTCTGTGTACTGTACCGTCACGATTATCCACGCAATGTTGCAGCTTTTTAAACAAAACACCAAGTGCTGGTCTAAAATTAATGAAAAGCATCTGTAATGCATTGTTTCTGTGCGGTGTCGTGTAACCGGTTCTGCGTTCGACACGCTCGTCGACTTCGAGGAAACCAACAGTAAAATTATTTCCAATGGCATTCTTTGCACACTCGCTATGGCTCCACACGTTGTCACCGAGAACCGACCGCGTACCACCGAATGAAGGTGTCATCTGCATTGTCTGTTGTTCTTGATCTAGCCTTTTGTTCTTATTGCCATAAGTCACCAGTGGAATTTTGCAGTAATTGCTGGCTAGTGTTTAGGAGAGTTATTGAACCGACTTTGGCGTTCGCTTTCTTTTATCACTGCACACTTCCAATTTCCATGCGGATGTACGGAAGGTTTTAAAGTTTAAACGTAATGCATCTCTGCCATATAGCAACGCGTAGAATTTATGTGTACGACGTATGTGAGTCTATTTAAATCCAAGCAACACGAAAGGAGGTTATTCGCGTTACAACCAAGCAACGAAACAAATACAAAGAGTTAAATGAACGGGGCAAAACATTAATCAACGTTCTCGGTAACCGTAACCATCTCCGGGGGATTAGTTAGCAAGCAAGATATTCTATTCTTTAGTCGTAATTAATAGCTTTTGGCAAGAGAGCGTCCGAGGGCTGGCACGAATAGGTTTTTTATGACGAGTCACAACAATTGCGTAATGTGATAATTACAATAAATGGTTTTATTATTGGCTATGGCCAATTAAGTGTGTCTGAGCGATTGCAATGACCTGGGTTCCATCCGCTTCGGAGAAGCATGACAATGAGAGTTTGTTCCTCTTATTGAATAAGGATATCCTAGACCAGCAATGGGACAACTTTACCTGATATTACTACAGAACACTCGCAATATAAGTAAATGTCAGTGACAATCTGTGTAACTGTATCCGCAGTATTGTGGCATGCGCATAACACGCAACCCACGCCTGTGTGAAGCGGGCCATTGGCCTTTGAACGGGCGAGGTATTGAGACATGCCCACTAGACGCTGTTGGCGTTGGCGATGCCCAGAGATGTATGAGCGATTCAAACTATCGCTTGTCGAAATGTTGGCATAAAAACAGTGTAACAAGTAACAATTATAGGTCTTAGCTGCCTTGTGGGCGTATTTTAGAGCACTCAATATGATGTACGTTGATGCCAGGTATTTCGTTTACATATCATTGTCGAGCTGATAACTCTCTCCTATGGTATTATTATATTATGTAGTCGTCGAGTCAAGAACCTCGACATTTATTTAGGTATGAGTCACGGCCGCCCACGGTTATTAAAGCAATGATTCCTAGAGCGTGATCTACTTTCGAAATCTGCGAACTAATTAAGTCACTGTTTGCAACATTAGAAAATGACATTTAAAATATATTTTTTAAATAAATCGCTTTTATGCGCACACAACTTAATTATTTTATTAAACTGTGTTCAGTTATTTTTATCACAGTCCCGATTAGCCGGATGTGAGTTAATTGAACTGATTTAAACCGGTTCCACCAGCTCACCGACCGCGATGCGGGCGGTTGAGTATCGGGAATCTCTGAGACCGATCGCAAATAAAACCACTAATGTATCTATAAAGTATTTGTTTCCAGCCACCAAAAACCTTGGTGAGAATTTAATTATTCTTACTATTTATGACAAGGCTCCTAAATGTACCTGTATTACTAGCTCCTTAAGACTTTCTCTGAATTATGATATTAGTAGAAAAATAATAATATGTAGGTAGGCATGATAATTGTCCAGTGAATAAAAATTGTATATGAGTAAATACAGGTCATTCTTACCTCGCCTTTTGAAATTTCATTAGTTAAATATAGAGTCGTTTTGATTTAATACACTAAAGCTCACCCTCATCTTGTCCGATTTGTACACCTAACAATGTTCTTTAAAAGTTTTCAAAAAATTAGCTTTCAATTTCAAGTATTAAAGGCTTATCAATCAAGGGAGGCACAAGCAAAATCTTCATCAATCACAACGACACAAAACTTATAAGTCGTCTTTTTCATACTATTGACAAAACACATAAGTCCATCCTTTTTTCGTATCTGCCTATATAACACACTCTCTATGATTAAAAGCAATAAATGTCTATTATATTCTTTGACTTGTTAGAGTTATGACGACATAGCTTACTATAATCAAAACCAGGAGGCTGTAATGTATTACATATACATGATTATATGTGCGATCATAAAACCTCTCTTGATTTGAGTAAATATCACCTTGCTTTAGAAAAACACAAGGCTATTATTTGTTTTAAATGCTTATACTCGTAGCTTTATCTCAAGACACAACACGATTTCTTTTCCTGTTTTTGTGGTAGTCAACACGTTTGCATGTAATCAAAAACATATTAAACATGTTGGTATTAAAATAACAGGTTTGCCTGAATGTCGGTTTTCCTCGAAACGTTTTAATTTTATATAATCAATTTATGTAAACTCCGCTATTATAAATAACCTTAACGTCATAATATTTGCTTAAGCTGTAATTAATAATACTGAAAGTATTTTGGCTTGGATTACTTATGTAATATAGAAACAAATTCTTTATTTATAATTTAAGTAATAGACTTTTGAGCATTATTTAAGTATTGCAATACAAACAAAAGGTCAATAATTAGCCAACAATATTGAATTTGTGAACCAATTGAAATGGGAGATTATTTAAAATGTATGCTAAAGTTCATCCAAATCGATTCATACATAAACTCTTGAAGAAGGTATAGAGCATACTTTTCTTATGCTGTAGTGAATAATCAAAACATGAAAAATATAATTCATTGCTACCTATAAATTTTATATTCATAATAGCAGCCCATAAATGTCTCATTTCTGGGATTGCCATTTACGGGGAATTGATGGTACACCGGCCACGCTTGTCCAAGATGGCTTAGCGGGTCTTAGACATCGATTATACTGATGTGCAAGTTTTTTCACGTCGTTTTCCTTCATTATAACCACATAGTAAGTTTAATTGCACATTAGATCAAAGAAATTGCATAAGTAAATAGTGCAGGCTCCCTGGACAAGAATTTAGGTTATAGTTTACAGAAAGATTCTAATTAATTAAATTCGCATTGTTTGACCTTAAACTAAATTGTAACACAAGAAAGTATACAAACAAATATACATTTGAACAATAATTTAGAATATTACGAAGTTTTGCTTCTATTAACTTTGTAATAATACTGACCTAAAAGTTCAATTCAGTTGAATCTTATTTCAAAGTCACAAATCAAATAGAAGTGTTTCTGTTCAAAAAGAGCTCTGATAATCCGGAAATCATGGAATTTTATTTAAAATAAGTTCCGAATAGAATGAAACGCGTATGAGTTAGTTAGCCTCTAATTTACGACATGAATTGTTATTGGATTTAATAATAAGAACAAATAAGGAAAAATAGTTATTTAACTAGTGACCTTAATGCCTATGTTTATTCAATGCTAAAAGCTTATTCCCCGCTTTTAGTAAATAATGTAATAAAGACGACTTCTGTAATGAGGAAGGAAAAGACAATGTCGACAATGTTTTTACCCTGACTGTGGTAAGTGACATTTAAATAAATTAAACACAATATTGTGGAAAATGTGTTAAAGTATTAACATCATTTCCAGAATCCAACAATTCATATACAAATGAATGCAAGAACAGACTAACAAAATTCTTCTCATTCAATTCGGATTATATCCACAATGTGAATTAAGGACGTCTGTACATTACACCGCCATCGCGCCGCAGTTGCACCGCAGTCGCGCCGCTACCGCGCCGTCGCTGTCCAGCGAGTGCTAGCGGTGGGGCGGCAGTATGGTACTCGTAGAGTGGACAATATTCACCTATATTTCAAGCAGACTGCTCGACCGTATCAATAAAATTGCTGAAAATAATTCAATACGTGATAATATTCTGTCAATGTTGCTATTTAAAGAACGATTGGCAAACTCGTCTTGAACTCTAATATCTGTCAATTTGCATAGCACCAAGGTTGATTACTTAATTAGCATATGTATTGATGTTTTTTGAACGATATTTACATATTATTGGGGCTCGTAAATTCAATAAGTTAGATATATATACAACCAAGTATACACCTTATTTCTTTCTGTAACTCTAACGACATTAAGAAGTATCATTATCTAGGTTTATATGATTCCATTGTTTAATAGTTTTTAAGTAATATTCTATAAAAATACACACGCGTGAACAGACGCTTAAGATTGTCATCCATCTTATTGAAAAGCACTTTTTTTTTTATTGCGGGAGATCAGCAGACAGGCAGACGGCCCACTTGATGGACAGCGGTTACCATCGCCTATGGACATTTGCAACACCAAAGGTGCTACGAATGCGCTGCTGCTCTCTTTAGGGAGCCTGGAACCTGGTCACTAATGTCGGAACACAACACAAGGTTGTTTTGTTATGGCGACATACTCTACCTCTACATACCAGGGGTGGTAGCCATCCAGTCGGGCAAATGCCCTACCATCTGGCTGTGGGTTGTTTTGTCGCCTCTTACGACAGGCCGCCGGGCTGCAGGAAATTGTATTCTTTCTCCGTTCCTGCACGGATAAGGTTCCAAATCCACGAGAAGTTACAGCGCAGCGTGACCCTTCAATTTTAACGATTTCATACTACGACTGTTTGTTATTAATATAATTGCAAAAGAAAAATATCCCACGAAGCCTTCTACCCAATGTTTATACTTAACAACTCACTATAATGTCAAAGAAGTTCTGTGCTATTATGACATTGTATTATAATATTTTCCACGTTTCCTCCATTTGAAAGTACTGTTTGTAAATTAACCACTTTAATGCCGTTCTAGGCTAAACACGAATATGCAAATGAATGTTATTGGTTATATAAAGTGAACTATTTTAAACCATGTACGATTGAAATACCTGTTTCTTCAATCATGATAAACTTAACTTTTATAACCGCTGTAATTGAATCAAAAAATTTAATTACTTCATTCTTATTTCGTCAGTTTAGGTATTATGTAAATTAAATTTTTAGCATGAAATTGTTATAAATAATATGTAAGTACTAATTAAAATTACTAATAATTATAATAGTTCTCATGGTCAGTTATTAATAATTATAAAATTGCGAATATAATGTTTATTGTTTCACGACTGTTATGTTATTTGTTTGTTAGTTCTGTGTTATGATATCCTATGAAAGTTTCACTAAAGTGGACGCACTCGGTGTAGAGATCGTTTATAAGGAGGTCGAGAAAGTAAAGACAGTGTGTCGTCCATTGAATAACAAAACACTCCAAGTTTGTCACGTTGGTTGCGCAACAAATTGCCTGTGGACGATTATGGAGTGCGGACGTCACGCGCCGCGGCTCCGCGCTCACAAAAACGACGACCAAAATAGTCGGAATCACTCTGCCCCCTGCAGAGCTACCATCCTTCAACGCGATACGAACAGACCTATTGATCTATCTGAGATCTCTGCTCGCCGGTCACGTCACAAAACAAATAAAAGCGCTAACAACGGAACCATTGGAACGTGAAAACGAAACTATCACAATTGTAATTCTCGTCAACTGCGAATTTATAGGAACATCATTATTCTTTAACTTTACCTGCAGCCAATCACCCAGACTGGCCTACATAAAACGTGTCGATTTCTGGCCCGATAAATTTGGCCTTGCCGTTTTAACTGAAATGGCATTTAAATTGCATAAATCGTATATTTAAGTCGTGCTATTTATTCGATGCAACCGGTTCTCATGTAATTAATACAAGAGTCGTTTATCGCAGTCGTTACTCTACGAGTGAGTCATTTCTGGAGTCCATCGAACACATGCTATTGATATTAAATATCACAACGTTTGCTGTTACTCTATTCGCGGTGTCATATGAAATTGTGATGATGTCATTCTTGAATACCAGCGATATAGAGCAAAAATTTATGACTTCGCAATATTTTATTCTATGTATATTAAAATAGCTGATAATAAGATTTCACTTTATAAAGAAATAACCACACGCGTTATCAATATAACAAACAAAATAATTCGCGCTAACCGCTTGAAAGACATGACGTGGGTCGAATTGTCTATTCGTGAAATAGAAATCCAATATGGATGTAGGTCGTCGTGACTCGATAATGGAACGTCCAAACGTGATGTTGACACGAAAACGTGAACGCAATTCGGATATTTACGCGAACACGATTGCCGTAATTGTGTAGTTTGCATAGTAATAGAACAATTATTTAGCAGACAATTAGGAAATCTGTTTGATATTCACTCTATTGGGCTTGTTTATTTTCTATCGATTGAATCGTCGTTAGCGTGTGGAAAAGAGTGAACGCTCCCATAATATAAGGTAAAATTATAAATTTTCCGTTGGCGTAGATATGATAATTACAAAGTCCTCGAAAGTATCTGCGGCATATTATCTAACATCAATGTTATTCTTTTATACGTGAATAATAGCAAAGACGGGAAAGAGGGTCATTGAGTGTTTTTGTGATGTCAGGCGGGCGGGCACCCCACAAGGGTTAACGTGGTGTCTACCTACGCCCAACTAAATTTAAGCCGTTTCATATACCTCATATACCCTTTCAGTAATTCCGTTTAAATTGTAATTTGATTAATTGCAAACAGTCGACTAAGCGCCCTAGTTGAATTTGTTTATTTGATTGTCAGCTTGTTTGCAGAGGTGTCAGCGGTTTAACCTCATGGTTTAAAATTATTGTTTTTCCAATGAGTTGTAAATATTTATATAATTTAATGACATTGTTAAGGGCAGAGCTCCAAGATTTAAAAGAAATCAATATTGCTGCTGCAGATATGTCCAGTACAATATAACTAGTTAAGTAAAGATTGCTTAGAAATGAGTTTTATTGAAACATCTGTTTGCGTTTTATTTCTAGGTTTTGGAAGTTGTGATCTTTTAAGATTCTAACGAAAAGCAATATAAATACATTAAGCAGTTGTTACGTAAATCATGTAAGTCCCCTTCCCTGACAACAAAACAAAATCGAAAGAAACTTTCTCTATTCTTATTATTGAATAATAAAAAATGTTATAACAGACCACAAAGTCTTTTTATGTTAAAGTTATTTTTACTTTCTTTATTAACATTTAGAAGTAAACCCAACAAAATTTGTTCCATCAATCACTTTATTTTAATTTGAGTAATAAAGTTCCTTCGAAACGGCAAACTATGAAATGTTTGGGAAAGAAATATTATTCTTTTTTTTCATGACACTCGCAGTTATTTTGTCAGTAATGTGATCTTCTGTCTCCATAAATAAAAGAATAACCAATCAAAGTTTCCCCCGGCTTTATCTCGATTCATGGATGACGACGTAAATAGGGCGTGCATTTGGGGCGAGTTCCTACCTACTCTTGTCCCCCCTTAAAACAGCCACCCACAGAGCTCGAAGGGGCTCAATTGTGACATTTTCCTTTCTTCACTCCTTACAGTTCAATAATCTTTGAACGACACGAAATTTAGAAATTAAACGTCATTCGCAGTCTTTCTTTGGTATTTCCTTATGCTACATTTAGATAAAATTATAAAAGTAGGTTACTTGTACTAAATTACATTTTAAAGCAGTCTTGTTAATAGTTATTATTTAAGAGGGATTTGTATGCATTTCCTAAATACTGTAAACGGTGTCTCCGTTCAATAAAGCCACTCATACATATACCTATACTTAGATATAGTAAGTATGCATATTATGTATCTTTATTGCGGTAGCTATCTGGCTAAAGCATCTGCGTTTCTTTCAATAATTTAAGTTTAAATCCTGGCAGTTTTCTGGACTAACACCAACAATTATCACGTGCACATTAGTATTACTAAAGTGTTCATCTGTCCAATCCGCCTTGGTGAATTGTGTCCAGTGCTCTGTCTGTTCTTCTGAAATAGGTAGGCCTGCACCCACCAGTGGGATTTTTTAAGGCTGCAAAGTAAAGCGATTTCTAATAGTAGTTAAGTTACAGTGGCCTTTTATTAAAGTTTGGTTTATTCCCATAATTTTAGTTCAATGGTTTTACCTGTGTCGGAATAGAACGCTAATAAAGATATTACAGACACATAATGGGTTTTGAAATTATAAATTTTTAAGTAATTAAAATAATTGCTTCACAGTGCAAACTCATGAGTGTACTCTGTTAAACGCTGTCTGGAGGTCAAATAGTACAAGCGCTTGTTAGCTTTTACGATTAAAATACATTGCCTGTAAAACTAACAACATTACACACGACTCGGATAATGAAGTAATAAATGCATTCTGAAACTATCCTTTGTTTGAGATTGAATACAATAATGTTTTATATGATGGAAGAGGAATATTAAGGTAATGAATACTAAGCCCTATAAAAAATTTAACTCTGAAAATACCTACATTTCTACAGGCTCACAGGGTGGGTTTAGGCACTTTTGTCCCAATTTTTTCCTATAGCCGAGCTTTATCCTTGTGTGCATTCGTATAGTGCATAAAAGTATCGATTGCCGGTTGGACTTACGCCACATTTTACATTAAATTATCAAAGAAGCGTCTACATGTTGGTTTTTCTATTCCTACAAGCCCAGGCAAGCGGCCAAAAGTGAGCATAATTTCAATGGTCCGTGAATGATGTTGACAATTTTAAAAGATAACTTTAATGGACCTTGGATGTATTTTTTTCCTCTACTGCAGAAGTTTAATATTATGTAATTGAGAACACAGGTGTGAAGGATGTTTCATGTCCATTACCCCGGAAACCAAGATAGTTAAATAAAGCCGCTTTGAAGTCTTCTATAGATGTAAACATCCATTGTAATTTATATTTGGAATCAGAATTACAGCCATAAAGAAGATTAATATCAGAGTCCGTTATTTTCATAGCAACGTACTATTCACATGAGTGATTTATTCATTCCCACGCAATAATAAAAATATTTTTATAAACGGCCAGAAGCAGTCGTGATAAAATATAGCTTAATTTTACTGCAATTTTTTTTAAGTATTGCAAAGAATTATTCGATTTCTTCAGTATATCCAGTTGCTGTAATAATTGGACCGTTTTAATGAAATATTTTTTATACGTCTTATTTGATGACACATTTTTAAATAATTTTTTATAGTACTACTAGAATTTGCCTGCAACTTCGTCTACGCTTGACTCGAAATTCCGTGGGATTCCCGGGACACAAAGTATCGCTGCATTTAAAAAAGAATGTAAGCCATCGTTTTAGTGAACTGTCGGAATAAAGGATTTTTTATACACTCGAACAACTACAAACCGCTCCCGGAAAATTACCGCGGGATTCCCGGTATAAAACTATATTAATAGTCCCTGAAAACAAATTTAATATCTAACATGAGTCGACAACGCAGTAACTTGGATCTCGGTCAATATTACTATTTATACTGTAAAAGCGGGTTTGCATATGCAGCGAGAATGGATAAAAAGAGACTGAAAAAACAAGTGTATAGCAATCGTGTGGATAGTGGTGCTGGTAGACCGCGATGTAGTTACCACGACGAAATCGCAGATGTTTTTAAAAATAGTCTTGTAAAGAGCACGTATAACAAACATATATGCGTGACGAGATTAATGAATGTGGATGAAGCAAAATATGTATATTGAGTTCATAGGAAGTGAAAATCCATCGTCCCTGCCTATACCCATGGGAAACAGGCGCGATAATATGTATTTATGTATATTGTAAAGGTTAACGTTTTCCCCAAAAGATGCAAAACACCAGTGATCAGGGTAAGCTGTTAAATTCGGAGGGCTTAATGTGCTCTGCTTTGAATAAGCCCGGAACGTGGGGTGATTCGCACCTCCCCCTTATTATAGGGGTGTTCGCCAGTTCGCCGCACCACAGTGTACTGCTTACTTCCGGACTTTAATGAGATTATGCTGTTTCATATAAATCTATGGAAGACAATCCCTGTTAATATTATAAATGCGAAAGTAACTCTGCCTGTCTGTTACACTTTCACGGAAAAACTACTGGAGCGATTTGGCTGAAACCCAGCATATATATTTTCAGTGCCGAGGATGAAAAACATTGTAGCAAAATGTTATCAACTTTGAAAGTCAATTTTAATTTTATATTTAAAATTAGGATGTGCGCGGGACTTGTGCACGCTTGACTTAAAATTCCCGCGGGACAGCCGGAACACAAAGTGTCGCAGCATTAAAAAAAAGAATGAAAACGATTGTTTAAGTGGAAACTGTGTATAGGCTAATTTTTATGTATCCGAACAACTAGAAACCGCTCCCTGGAAATTTGCCGTGGGAATCTCGGGATAAAAAGTAACGCATAATTTAAGTCTAAGAATTAACTGTCGATCAGTGAAAACCGCATCGAAATCAGCCCAGTAGTTGTTACATGAATCTCGGACAAACAGACAAAACGACAAACCGACAAGAATTTCTTTTAAAATAGCTATAATGTACAGACACGACATGTCTTGTTATAATATTATCGATAAAATTAGGTACTCAAAAATTCGGGTGTTTCCGTTTTCTACCCACAAGTCTAAAATAATAATAATAATTCCGTTTTCAACCCATTACAAAATTCGATTCCGGTTTCTACCCACGAAATTAAGTAGAGGCAGCAGAAAAAGTAAATTCGATCAAAAATGTTTATTTAAAAAATTATGAAGTCAAAAAGATTATTATACAATAAAAACTTGTTAAAGGTTTTCGGTATTTCAACTTCACTTTTGGTCTTAAATACAACTCTTGAGATGCTTTGACTCCTATTCCGAGCATCGAACAACGCTGTCTTCACATTTGCGAATTTAGGAATTTGCTCTAAAATATCCAAACCGCTTTCCTTTATTGTTAATACTTCTTCTTCGTAGATTTTTTGAATAGGACGACCAAGGGAAAATTGAGCCTGTTCCTTTATATTATTCATTGAATTTTTTTATCAACAGTTTGGCATGATTGGGTACACAATTACTATTATGATCACTTTCACATCACCACGCTATGGATCCGTCTTTATTAACTCTTCTCTTATAAAATTCTCTTCGGGTTGAAACCGGAAAAATATTTTTGGGTAGAAAAAGTGGATAGAAACCGGAAACCCCAAAAATTCCAGTTTCAAACTGATCAATTTTTACACTAGACATATTTTAACGTTCCTGACGGCCTTGTGGGGGGACGTAGGGCCCACAGAATGCACAGGAACAGCAATGAAGCTGTTTGAGAAATTATCTGAGTTGAAAAGAAATCGTGTTCAGCCGTCACGACTGTGATCCCACGCTGGCATAGGTTCCCAGCACCCTGTTACGAGTACAAATTATCTTTCCTTGGCCAACTCGTTTGTCCGGAGAAGGAGATTTAATTTTTTTTTTCACTTAAGAAGAAATGAACACTACTTGCAATAATAGTTTTAAACAGCTGTCACTTTTTCTCTCTCTTGCAATCAATACAATATACAATCCGCTTGATCTTCAAGGCCTTCAAAGTTTAAAAAGTAAAGACTACGCCAAACGTTAATGTCTTTCTAAATTATTTGCAGTATGCCAAACCGTCTATTGGCGCGGTCTATTGTCCTATTTATTGCTCTTTTCATTGTAGTTTCTTTTATTTGAATGCAAATTTTAAAAAGAACAATTCGGCTTAAATATTATAATTATTTCAACATCTCCATTTTTACAGAGTACAACGAAAATAATTTATAATATATGTGCTTATAGTACATGCATGTATACATTGGATAGTTTTGTAGTTTTAGTTTACTTACCTAGAAGGGCTTTTAAAACTAAGATTAAACTTTTTACCGGTATCCTTAAGCAAATGTATTTTTGCTAAGATGGAAAAAAGTCCAATCTTACTGCTGTTTTTAGAGCTGTCTTATACCTATAGAGGTCGTGAATTATTTGGCCACTAATCAGTACAATAATAATAATTTAACGATGTGCTCGTTTCATCATTATTTTGCTGTTTAGTTACATAATTATAAACTCAATGTATAAACCAATTAATTTAAAAAATCTATGACACAAACTTTCATATTACATAGTTCAACGTTCAAAAGTAAGCTAACATCAATTTGTTAATATCATATGTCCATAATATTATAAAACCTAAATATGCCGTCAAGTACATTGCAGCTATTAAAAAAAAACCGATTTCGATGCGGTTTTCACTGATCAACAGCAAATTCTGAGATTTAAAATATGTAATTCTTTTTCTCCCGGAAATTGGTATGTAGTTGTTCGGGTGCAGAAAAATTAGCTTATTCCGAGACCACTAAAACGATAGCTTACATTATTTTTTTAATACTGCGGTATTTTCTGTCCCGGGAGTCCCGGAAATTCAAGTTACCCATGGACGAAGTCGCGGCATATTCTAGTTTGTCAATAAAATAACAAACATAGTCATCATAATGTCAAATGTCTGTTTAGAATGCGAAAACAAGCCTGTCAAATTAAAAGACGAATTAAAAATGTATAACTTTAATATATAAAAAATAATATAACAAGAAAACATGCTATTCAAGACAAAAGAAAACCGCTCCGTGGAACGGGTTATCAAATATGCTCATTATAATCTTATTTAGTTTTATTTCCAATTCTCATGATAATGGCCACACATGTAGTCAGTCAACTTTATATTTTTTATTCTATTTACATACATACAAACAAAGTTATCACACTTGTCTGTCTCCCTTACGTGTAGGAAAAGGTTGGATCTCCACTTGCTATATAATCTTAGCGTAGGTACACTTTTTGTTTCATCCACTTTCGTTATGCTGTTCATACGTGCACGTTTACCTCGACCTTGACCTGACCTTACTTCAAAATATCTGAGGTCTAATTATATTGTCGCCGTCTATCGGCACCATTTCTTTTGGCGAGGAGAAATCTATTTACTGACTTTTCACCATATGGGGGAAATCGATGAGGGCTTGTGAAGACTCGCCGGCCTATTGCCGGAATACTTACTCAAACTCGCCGTGTTTCTTCCATTCGCCTGAAGTAAGGGCCTTGGAAAGGGGCTATCGGCTATCCACATATGCCTTAGACGGCCCTGAAAGGTGCTAGCCGAAAAAGCGTCATTTATTGTCACTGCAGGGCGCAATTCACCCCGCAGTGACAGAATGAGGAGCGTGGAACAACTTCGCTCCTTCATCCAGTGACCTTAAGTGCGGACGAACCCTCTCCTGGGTTTCGCCCGCGACCGTTTGCTCACGACGCCAGAGGTCATCCAGGCCAACCCGGCGCCGGAGTCTTTATCTTCACGGGGATGGAGCTATGCCTGGAGACCCCCGCTCTCGTCCGGGTGGATATGTCTGGATCTTCGTCCGGATAGGTGACGGAACATCGGTAACGCTTAACTCATCCAGGGGAAAACAACTTGCAGAGTCGTCCTCGCGTCGCATGTCTCAAGTCTCAAGAATCGCGACCACGGATAAACCACACTCAGGAATAATTTCCTAACCGCAGGCAAACCCTGACTCGACGTTCCACGTTCCACGAAAACCTAGGCAAAGATGGGTTTTGATAGGGAATGAAAGATGGCATATTGGGAAGAGGAGAGGTGGGGCACCATTGCCAGGGAACAAAGGGAATGTGACAATGATGACTCGGCGGGCGCGCGAACCTACCCGTGCACCCCTTGCTGGACGGATAGACGTTCATCGAAGGGCACTCCCTAGAGGAGTCTATCGGCATCAACTCTGACATCCACACTGCTATACACATTATTTGCTAATAATATCCTCGATTCTCTTCACATGCCCAAACCACATTTTTCAACTCGTTTCCTTATCGCACCTCAAATTAATACGTTTGATTATTGTTGTTTTGAATTTACTAGTCGCCCCGTTATCTTATCAGTGTACGTCAACGCAAAAATATTTTAAAACATCCATAAAACAATATGTACATAAGAAGTATAATGATAATCTTAATGATATCACTTTTGGGTAATTACTAAATGATTTAATGCGAATAAAGCTTTTCCATCATAATAGCGATTGTTTGTTTGATTTTGATTTTCAATTTCTAGGCCGATCTTCCTATATATGTCGAGCTGTTAAAGTCCAACAAAAGAGAATAAGTATAAATTTATTTCAAAAATGCATACAACATTCGTAAATGCGCGTACCTTCATGCATAAATAATAATATGTTATTACATTTAGGGTCGATTTTTCGATAAATTACAACCTGACTAAATTTAAAAGGGAATCAATACAACCATTTAATTCATGTTATTATCATTTTTAATTTGTTCGTGTTGTATTTTATCTTATGAATAACTTTCTGTTGATTGATAACTCTGTTCTAAGACTCACTTTTTATAACAGTGTTAGTAATGTTTGTAGGCATGAATTATACTTAGAATTATCTCAAGTTTGAAAAGGTCCTGAGCTCAGCTAGTCCACGCGATTTTGCAAAGGAAACGAACAGTTACATAGAATCTGTGTTGATTTTGATTAAATTTGCTAAAGTCATACTCAATTTCCTTCCATACATTCGCAGAATAGATAAACCAGATAAGTATTTGAAAAAAATTGTCATCACTTACAGCTGCACAGCTACATAAATACCAAAGTAGTAAACATATTCTGGTAGCGAAGAATTTAATATTACTATTAATATTATATAGGTAGGTACCTACTGTGAGAATAATAATAGGTCATTGGGCGTACAGGAAACAGGCTGCATGTTTTTAACAGCTGTTTTGCTGTTTAACTGCTGGTTTAGCCCCTCGTGTACGCAAGCGATACACTTTTATGTCTCTTTGTTATTCAATCTCGCATACAGCCCAAACAATTCAGTTACACTTTAATGTAACATGAACATTACGATTGATCCTTGATCAATTATATGAATGCCGTATCCATTTTATGTGTATAAAAGTAATCCATATTGCGTAACAGAAAAGCGTAGAATATGATTTGGGTTTTGAACTATAATTCCAGGCAAGATACATATTCGTTTCGTCAAAAAAAAAATTAATTTTCTATCAAAACTCCATGCATAAAAGTTCTAATTATTCATCTCTATAATCTAAAGTACACCGTTTAGAGAGTAGGTGCCTGTATTTGTTTGATATTTTTTCAAGTGGTTTTGCTGGTTATATTTTCTTTATAAGTAAACATGTTTCCTCTCCCTATAACGATTCGTGAAATATAGTATAGATGGAAAAAGCTGTTGCAACGTATGTATATTTGTAAAACGGAATATGTACCTGTTCACCCGGTCCCCTCGGGGCTTTGTTGCATTTTCCACGTTTCATATTTCATAGTTACGCGTTCGCTTATGTGGGAATGTCGGTTGGGGTGCATAGATGAGCCAGCCTTGCGGTTTAGAAACAGACGGACGGGCGCGGTATTTCATTTCGCATTATTACAAGTCCACCGCTCAGCGGTAGACTTTCATTAGTAATGAGTGCCGCACCATTAGATAGCCCTCAACCGCAGCAGCGTATTCAACGTAAAATCAAGAACGTGGCGAAAGGAAACGCTGCATAATATATTCGACCAAACCTTGAAAGAACGAACACCGCATTTCGTATTCAAGTGATTATTACGTATTATGAGAGTTTATGTTGTGAAATCGAAGGCGTTCAATTTACAACACAATGCATTATTCTCGAGTTACCGGGACAGCGCGGGCTGTTCTCGTTAGACGCTAATTGTTGTGAAATGTCTGCGATGAAGCGCTCGTTCCGAGAGAAAAGAGTTTTGATTACAATTACACAGTACAATGGGCTTGCTCGTGCGTGAGAGTCGGTCGCGTACATTAATTTTATTATGTATTACAGCTCAGCATGCTCTATTTACCAGGCCAGCAACAATAGAAACTAATAATGTTAATTTCGTATTAATTACACGTTGCGTGCGAAGATGCAATATTGAACCAGTCCTGATCCAGTCGCCTGAGCAAAACGGAAGGAAAAAGTATAAAAAAGACTAAAGAATTGATGAAGGTTACTGTTCGAAGAGCGTGTAATAGATTATACACCATAGGGTTGTATTAATATTCACGGTGCAGCACACCCGGGGCGGGCAGGCTTCACAAAATGGCTGCCGGAGGCGTTCGGCCCGACCGAGTCGTGACCGCCAGGAATCCACGCGCTCGTTCCGAACCCTCATCAATTATGCATGAATGCGGCCGAACGGCGATGTTTACTCTCCATGAGACAACAATTTATTGCGTCGTGCGGTTTTTGACATTTGATCGCTGACCGGTCCCGCGCTGTACATTCGCGATACGGTGATGAAATTATTCCGATTTACGTCCACGTCAGACCAAAATTTGAATAAAAAATCTTCAATATAATTCGTACGACAATGATAACATATAGGTATAGGGCCGGTACCTTTAATATCTCACAACGTCTAAAATGCTCCGTGTGCTGTTCCATATGGCGACTACGGTCCTGGTCGTGGCGAAAACGTCACTAATGACGTCATTATTTTCGATCACACAGCGCTCACAAACCAATGACATTTCTGCATTTCGTCGTTAATGACATCAATGCTCCATAATCCGTTGTAACAAGTGTAACGGAAAAAATTGCGGTCGTGAACGTGGTCATTGTGAGTCTTTTGTGGGACGTAGCAATAATATATCAGAATATTATGGCGGGAATCCAAAATGGCGCATATCTTCCTGTCAGCCACGCGTTATCATCAAGCCAGTAATAATAATGCGTACATAACACCGATATTCGTTTAAGTCGACCGTATCGCCGTTCATAAATAATCATGATGAGTCACTGTTATTGCATCAGCAGGGCCATCGAATTAATTTAATCGTAATAAGTGAGTGAGTACTCGATCGCAGCTGTGTAAGCTGTTGAAGTTGATAACGGCTGAATAACTCATTGTTCTTGGTTGGAAAGGGTCTGGGTACCTGAATCTATGCTTGGTACAGTTATAGATATATGTAGGTACATTCCGACCGCAAGTGTACCAGAAAAGAATCTTATTGTGGCGCGTTATGAATTCTCCCACGCGTCTTGTTTGACTCATGTAGCCCGGAAATCGAGACAACGTCCTCTTTACACACAAAATGTAAATTAGAGTTAATGCCGCTCCAAAATTGTCTTTATAGTAGATCAGTCTAGTTTTTTTTATTTAACAATTTTGGTAACTTAAAATTTAAAATGTTACAGAGTAGATTGTAGCAGATATACCATCTTCCAATATTATTGACCTTGATTAAAATGTTGACGATATAATGTTATTGATTGTTTATTAATAGCGATAATTAATAGCTCATTAACAAATGCATGCGTCAAATGGCATTAATCAAACAATCCAAATTATTAATCGTAAGTAGGTACCTAATATGTAAACGTGACTTTATTTAGGTTAAATATATGTGTGTTTTGATAACGGGGATAGACATAAAATACGTGTTTTTGCGCGATGAGAATCCAAGATAGGACAAAACAAAGACGCGTAGAATGTTCTAATAAAAACATAAAACTGTAAGTTGGTTACTCTATACAAGAAGAATACGAAACAAAGAAGTAGAAGAATACTGCAATTACCCTTCTTCGTTCTATTTTTGATGTCTTATTATTTGGAACATATTTCTATAAACCAAAGCAGTGAAAAGTGTTAAAGGATTGCTATTAAGTCAAGTTTTTTCTTATTTGCCTTTAAACAAAAAATGTACACGGTAGTTTTATTATTTAAAATAAAAGAAAAATACCTGTGGCGCCATCTAGTCTTGTAAGATTTAGAGGTTTTTACAGTTATGTTTTTTTAACAAGTCGATTGTCATTCCTAGTATTTTTCTACAATGGGTGAAAAAATAATGTATAGGTACACATTTTACTTGTACGTTATAAGTAATTATAACACATTATATTATGGAAATAAGCTCAATACGATTTCTAAATTTTTATGTAAATAGGTATATATTTGTACAGGTGTTGTTCAAACTGTTTTTTTTTTGATAACGGATCTATTATCTCGTGCTGCAACCAGGTTATCGACTGCCATGTTTGTATTTTGCCTTATCTATATTCCCCCACCTTTCATCGTTATCTAACGTATCTTAACTGTACGTATAAGCTAACAATTCTATGATAAGAAAACAATTTTTATTTAACAGGTTAACAATTTGTGATGTTGAGTTCCTCCTATATGTATCACAGATAGAGTAGATGATTCTACCTTGATATGATTACATTTATTTATCTTTCAAGCTCTTACTTTACTAAATAAAAATTGGACAAGTTCATGAACACAGAGAATGTCATACGGGTGTCACAAACATTCCCTGTTTTCGGTCACCATAAAACAGCATTTAATTTAAAATAACCTATCTCAAAACTTACTGAATGGTTTTTAAAAGAAACTTACAAATCTACCATGTTGTTTTTTATATTATTTTGACCTCATACTTTTATAGGTTAGAAGCGAAACACATTCTATGACTTTGGATGCTAATGTTTCTCAATCTAAATAAAAACGTTATCAGGGAACATCAGTACATATGTTTTTGTAAATCTGACTAATGATTTCGCAGACGCCTATAAATATACTATGTATATGCAAAAAACTCATCAATCTGTTATAATTGGCGTTACAATTACATTACTTGTAATATGGTGGCCACGCCTTATAGTTATATGTTTTCGCAATTTCACTACAAAATTCTGTAGCAGCATATATACCTCATAATGTAAAATTTCATTCATATAATTATAGACCCAGTAGTTTCTCAGAAAATGACCGTCACATAAAAAGACGGACAAACGAACATTACGATTGTATATAGGTTCTGTTTTACAAAAAATAACAAAGAAACCCTAAAAATTGCAATTTAACAATTTCAAATAGTTATTTGCTTATATGTTAAGTGTTGAATATAACAGGTTCTTGTTACATGTGAGAAACAGTTTTTTTTTCACGTATCATATTGTGTATGTGCAAATGGCTGAACATTAGGTATTCGCAAGTAAACGATAATTTGATTAGCACAAGGCCAAAACAAGGTATGCGACCTCTTTGCTAGTTTAAAAAAACTTGCCAAGCGGGTTTCGTTTGCCAATTTACCTTATGTATCATAGCTGTGTATCCGCTTGCTTGCATGACTAGGCATACATAAACATGTTCAATAACAAATAACTCGATCGTAATGCATGATCTATTTAATAAAAAACGTTGCTTTTTTATTACACCTATACCAGATTTAATCAAGTAATAACACAAAAAAGTCATAAGAACCAAGTTCTTAGACAACCAGGTAATTAAACCACATACAAACGAAACTATAAAGTAATGTTGAATACATTGAAATGAATAGCTAATTAGTTTTTCTATTGTTTCTCGTGTTTATATAACAATGTCTGTATTTGAGAAGCACCCGGTGCGCTGGGGAAATACCATTATTTTTATTTATGTTATTGTTTATGCAAATTCCACTGTACAATTTTGTGTGACCTGCAAACTGAACTCTGTGCGTTATTTATAAAACTAAACGTAGAACGGATAGCTTGTCACGGAATTGTTGGCCTCGTGCCAAGTCGTTAGCGCGTTGTTAAAACGCGTTTGGTATGTTGAGTCCGCGTTCGGCATTTGTTTGTAATTTCGCATTTTACAACGCTCTCATTTCGCAAATAAATCGATATATTTTTAACTGGTTAGCTGTTTCATCGCGTACTTACACAAACATTGGGTTGTTGACGTATTTGATGTATCAATGTAATATTGTATACCATGAGTTCCCTCCGCAGATATCTCGCGTCAAATACGTTAAAGTGATAAATGAATTTACGCAACGTGAAATATGTACATAAGTACTTATTCAACTTCGAATATGTAGTGGTAAATGCATGTTTGCCAATTTATCCTTTTACTCAATCGTGACTCGATCCTAATTGGAGATATGATAAACTAGGTGATTCATTATCTGTTTTATTTATGTATTATTGCAATATACTGTGATGTATTTACTCATATTGAATAGTATTTTTGAATTTCTCTAACGTAAAATAAATCTAAATCTATAATAATTCATTAAATCGTACAATTTAGCCAGTTCTAGATAATAATAATTATATACTATGTACATACCTATATTTACGGACGCTAAAGAATTTATAATTTTATTTATCATTGAATTATTCATAAAAACAATGTAACTGACTGGTTCTAAATACTGCCAGTATTATCCTGTATAATAAACAATGTAATAAGTATAATTATACTTATTATTCGCATTTATCATTAAACTTACAACGAAATATGTAATGTAATACATAAGGTAATAATACTACAATCAATTTTATTCTGTGCTAATAACATGTTTCTGTGTTGAAATGGAAATACTTAATACATAAAATGTATTATTATTCTCGTGGCTATTTTACCTAGATTTATTTAATGGTTGAGAAGTTGCGCCATGTCGCGTGGGCGAAGCAATGTTCGCATGTTCACGTAGAATGCTGTTTATGTTTTTGTTAGGTAAATCGATACTGTTAGGAACGATTGTTTAAGGAGACGATCGTCATTAGCGACATATAGGTACTATCATATAATAGGGATTATATTTTGTTGATTGGATTGTGGATCTAGCGGGAGCTGTATGCACGTTGCCATCAGGTGTGTTCTTTGTGTGCCCACGGGAGGGGGCTTAAATGTTCAAATTCGTCCCCCCGGTAGCTCCCCGCACACCCGCAGCGCCGTTCACTTGTTGCTACGTAACTTCTATGTCGCCGCTCGCCGTCGTCGTGAGTCTGCCGCGGCACCGACAGCCCCCGCCCCCTTTTCCTGCGCACACCACTTCCCTCCCCGCGTTTCAGTTCTTTGTGCGCCATTGAGGCTTTCGCATGTCTGTGCCACTCATCGTTCGCAACGAATACATTAGTCGTGAATTGTATACAATTAAATATAACATAGCCTACTTGTTGTGTGTTTGTGTGTGTGTGTGAAAAGGTGAACGCCTGCTTCAATTTTCTGGCAGCAATCAAAGACGACTTTGGATACCTTATTGTTCTGGAGCTGATTGAGGATTTTGTTCTGTGCCAATCTGTGATAGTGACTTAGCACCTGGTGTTATATTACCACGAAAAATATATTTTGTGTTTCCAGTTTAAGTGATTGATTTGTTTTAAAGAAGCTGTTAATTCAAGCTGATTCGAAGAAAACTATTTGGACGTTAAAAATAGTCACTCACGTAAGTTTTTTGAAGTAAATTAATGTTGCATCGAGATTCGTAGGTTTTACTTCGTAGGTTGATTTTAGCTTACTTTTTAGTACAGCTTAATTTATGAATTTAGTCATATTTAGCCTAATTATATTCTGCATTAATTACTGATACAGTAGCTTAAAATCTAGCTCGTTTAGAATTAATATTTGTTGTAAATTATGAATACCTACACAAAATAAGATGCAATTGTTACTTCAAGAACCGACCCACTCCCAATATTCTTTAGCTTTTGTCTACCGTAGGTAGATTGTTACGAGACGGCCATTTTAATAACTATGCTTCTTTATCGTGTGGTCAGAAAACGATTTTAATTATTTCCTAGGTAACAAAATACATTCATATAACAGCAATGTCTATACAAGCTTTGTTGTATTTAACTGTCACGTTTTTATAAATAACAAGACTACAGAGTCTGCCAATTTGTTAACCATATTTTTAAAAAGCGTATTCACATCCTAATCGCATGATTTGAATTCGTGTCGGTGTAATGATATCTTTAATATTGTAGTTATTTTTACGTTACAAGTACAACACTACATCTACCCGACTGACTGACCTTTGCTATCAGCTAATGTTATCTCGACAAACAGCTTTCCGAGTATGCATTGTTAGCATAAAATCGATTCGTTATCGATTATTATATTATATTTTATCGACCCAATTGTGTCTTGTACCTCGTTAGCCTTACTATCCCGTCTCATTTGTTCTATAAACGCTAATTTGCCCATAACAGTATCATTTGTTTAGTTTCACCTATTTGAATGCCATTTTGTCATAGATCGCCTACCTCTACCTAGGTACCTATTTCATAATATACTTTGCTAACGTTGATCATAATGTTCTCGTAAATACGTGTCACACGTGTACATGGTTTTTAGCATTTTAGTTTCAGTGACAGACTTGGTTTGAACATTTTGAAGATTTCGTTTCAATTCTAAGTGATGTTGCGATGTAGTTTATTTAAAGCTTGGAATGTGTAAATCTTTAGCTTTAATTTATATATATACGGATCGGCAGTGGTCTAGTGTTTGTAATGATTTATTGAGGATTATATACAATGTTTAATAGTAAGTAATGAACAAAAGTTCCAAAATTCGCTTTATTATACGCAAGCCAGTCGCAAAATGCTAAGGAACTGTTAGTAACATTTTAAACTTGTCCATTTATATGGAAGTGCAACAAAAAGAGTAAAATGAATTTGTTTCAAGCATGCGGTAAGGAATTGTGGTTTATCTATACAAGGAATCGAGTATTCTGGTCACGAGCGATCGAGAAACGTCGTGAGATGGTATACCAGGCATTAAGATTACTATTCGCCTACACCACCGTGTGCTTTGAATACCACGTTGTGTAATTTACTACACGCTGACAGTCGTGCAAGTCGTGACGCTGCAAAAATACATAACATCACGATGGTACTGCATTCTACAGTAAAAAGGCAATCTATGCACTTCCGCAGACTGAACACTCTTTAGGTTATAAGTTACATAATCTGAAGAGAGACATTTAAACGATGTATAATATAGATAACAGATTAGATAATATGACATTTAAATAGTTTTATAAGTGTAATAATTAACTATTTCCTTATGTGTCGTTACACTTTACTAATTAGCAGTGATCACAGTGATTTCTTCCACACAGGATAATTAAATAAAGTATTTAAGCTTCTAGCTTTGATAAGTCATAGTTCTTCTATCTCGTTCCGATTTATTTTTCTGTGGATACAGTTAATCGAATCTCAAATACTAAACTTTTTGTCCTTCGTGTATTTTTATTATTTGTTAGCCTTTGGAAAGAAAGTACCTACTTGCGTTAATATAGTATTTTCTTTCCCAAGTTGAATGGACTGGTTTTTAAATAAATGGCGGCTTGAAACCATATTTGCCATGGAACACTTAATATATGTGTTAAATACTAGTAAATTAATGTACTGTAGTGTAAATAAAGAAAGATTTGTCACAACTAAATGTTCCATTAACGGTTATTATCTGAGTAGAAGTGTTTCGTTACATGGCCGGTGAGTTGATACGCTCTAGTGCTTTTAACGAGATGGCTATGACTCTACAAACACATTCAGATAAAATGATTATGGTAACTAATTATTATTTGAGATTGTTGTCATAAACCAGTTTGTGAGTTCTCACGGAAACGGCCAAATTGCACTTCATACGATCACGCAAGTAGTTTATTGAATAGATCAAAACCAGTTATTGCTTAGAAACCTACCTAGTACTGTTTTTTAAAAATAAGTTATTACGCGAAGACCTATGACATTTGCGGATTAAAATACAAATGTGTGTTTAAATGAAATCAAAATGGTCTGATGTACAAACTTTAAATCGTTCTAAAATTGCTTTGTCATTTATTAATTCCAATTTTTTGAACTCATCAGGTTCTTTGTCATAATTGATCATTCGCGCTAAATAGGCGCGTTCTTGCTAAATACTCACATTGCTTTGACGTCAGCAGTAACCGTATGCTTGCGGTTAAAGCTGTTCTCGGAAAACACGAATAGGTATTCGAGACAGGTGGGAATTATGTAGTACGTCAAACGCCTTGTACCTTCCAAGCCACGTATTTATCAGTTATACATAATGTGTACCCTGCATTTACTCCGTCAATAATGAGTTATATCAAATTATATAAGTAAGTGTGAAGTTTAGAAGTTACTACAATAGCGTTAGTCAGGTGTGTAGACAAGTTAGGCCTCGTCTTTCGTGAATAAATTATAACGATTTAAAGTTTCTTTGTCTGACATCCGATGTTGGCCCTACCTGTGTCGGTTTTTTTACTCTTTTTTTTCATCCAATGAGAGCCAGCCTCAACGGTTCGTTCCGTCTCGGCTTTTTGTCTTGTCACTCAACCGCTGTATTGATGCGACTGGCAACGTTGCCCTTAGAGATATTTGTTACCCCATTGTCGCTGATCACGGTCTCATTGTTTTAAACCTTTTTGTTTACGTTTCCTTTGAATAGACGTTTGTTTACAAGAAATGTCTGCTTTTTGTTTAGTCATAAGTGTGTTTATTCTTTGTATTTGTAAAATAACTTTGTGTAAATTATTTTTTTCAACTAGATCTTTTATATAGTTGCGTTCGCGATGTTTTAAAGCCATATCATGCCAAATGTGTGTATCTAATTATTAAGGATAAAAATTATCCTATTATCATTCCGGTCGTTGAAAGTTGTATAATACAATTATCAAGGTTCGTGATAGTCGGTATATTTATAAGGACAATGAGAAGGAAACAAATATCTCAATCTTTATATACATATAGGTCTAAAATGAAATGTGATTATGTCCACATATCATCACTTTATTATTCAGATTGTAATTTTACAACTATTCTTATCTGTATATTACGTTGTGCATTGTGATATATCAGCTTTCACTTTTAATCAGTTTATCGCTGGTAAGATAAGCAACATACTGTGATAAATAATATTGATTGCCATTAATAGCTTATTTACGTGTTATTATTATCTATAATAACATAATAAAAGAGGTTTTGTATACTTCAGTTCAAAAATGGTTATTGGTAATTTATGAATCATATCAAGATCGAATCTAGCCTAGAGTTGTCTGAAAAAATTAATAATGCTTTCCACATAGTTAAGAAACTCGCACTAAGTTCTTCTTTGAGCTTGTTGCATAAAGTCTGAAGTCTTTGATATCACGTATAATTTTGTTTAAAGTAAGCAACAGTTGGAAGATATTGATTGGTTCCGTATAAGAAAGCTAAGTGAAATATTATTTTTCAAGTTTTCAGAATTCGATTCACTCAAAGACCTACAATTTGACCGGGGATGAGTAGGGGGGGGGGGGTTTACATGTATAATATATCTGACTATAATTACCTGATACGTACTTCTTTCTAAATTATGGTAGAAGTTTAATATTGATGATGAGTGCTTAAAGTTACATACACAAACCATACAAATCCTTATTTATTAAAAAGAAAGACACAATTTAAGGTATACTTGGGCGAAATCGTGGGGTTTTCTATAGTTGGAAATAATCAAGAAAATATTTATCCTCGACCAAATTCCCTGGAATGCTATCGATAATAATATTAATCATTTGTATAGCTCGGAATAATACCTACTGTATAGAATTAATAAAAATATGATGATAAGCTATTTTTATATTTCCTCGTACAATTCCACGTTTTTATCAGTATTTGTTCATAATAAAACTACGTTTTAACGGTTTTAGGCGCGGTAATTTATTTGATTAATATTATTTCGAGGTTTTAGCCACTTGTCAGCAGATCTTCTGTAATGACGGCTTCTGTAGGCAAACATAAAAGTCCTCTAAGTTTTCTTCAGTGTGGCGGAAAGACTGCTATTCGTCGATATTAAAATTAAAGCACATGCTTCTTTTTGTATCTGAAAATACTATTGATTTGCAATAGATATTATTCTAGCCCTGATTTATTTATTACTTTGTGTCACTCGAATATGAATCGTAAAAATCTAAATACGCTATCAATTATCATTTACTTATTAAATGCGTAATTATAATTCCGGCACACCCCGATCTTTACATGTCACATTGCCCTCGTTCTGGTTGTTCGCCAAATGTCCGATCGTTGAATGTTTGGCACATGTACACTGGCATTATGCCAGCCGTCATTCACGTATGGCATGCCAGTCTGCTGTACCACGTTGCCATTATTGCCAGCACGTTCATAATGCTTACATGAGGTCATCTTCTTGTTCCGGTTTAAGGGCAATACATTGTTATTTCTCGATACGTTCTGTGAGATATGTAGAGAGAAAATGTTCAAAAGTTATTTTTAGTGTGAATGCCAGTGACTAGCAGTTCATAAAAGATGATGCGTTTATCACATTCACATTGTATGTTGCATAAATAAAACTTTTCTTATTCATTTGGAATAAAAACACATCACAATATTTGAAATTCCTATATTTATTCCCGAGTAAAAATACAACTGACTTTAATTTTATCGTTCGTGTGATAGAGTGTCGGTATCGCGCACATGCATTAAATATTTTTTCTCATCGGCGGCGCGTGGGTGTTGTGTGAATGAGCTTACTTTGGCATTATCCCAAACGTTCCGACACTGCGGACACAAGCTGACGTCATCCGAATAAAAATATGCAGCTGGCAACATTTTGATAAGAAATATTTTCGTTTGGCGAATCGTTTACGCCATCTTTGTAAATAATTCGTAACGATTCTTATCTCTTTAATTCAAAGATAACGGAACATTCCTTATCACGTTATCATCAGTCACAGCTTCGAACGTAATTCATCAACCAACACATTTAAATGTGTGTATTTCTATTGTTTCAGGTGCAGTTGAAAGTGCGAGTGGTGATGTCACCGATGTTAGTGAGCAAACTGACAAGTGCGTGAAACAGGAAGAAGTGAGCAAGGCGGATTTGTGCGCCAGTTCAACTAGTGAGTGTGAAGTGAAGAGTGAAGTGAGTGGTGGTGCGGGCGCGGATGGTGTTGCCAGCGCCGTGGCCTCCGAGGAGGACGACTGTGTGATAGTGTGCGCGCGCGATGCGGACGAAAGGTCCGACTCGGGAGTGAGCGGCGTGAGGTCCGGCGGCTCGGCCAGTTCGGTGGAGGAGCGGGAGTGGCGCGGCATGGCGCACGGGTACGGCGGCGGACCGCCCCCGCCTCTGTTGCACCTGCCCCCGCCGCCGCCGCCCAGCCTCTACCCGGGCGAGCTGCTCACCTGGAAGCAGCGCTACCAGCCCCCGATACACCCCCCGCTGCACCATGCTATCGCGGAGGACTACCTCGCGGTCACATATGACAGAGAGAGACATGAAAGACTGCTACGGTGAGTTGAGCGTATTACAACACTAGTTACCACTATATAAAAAACATCCCATATCCACACTACACATACACTATTGATCTATAATTAATACTAGGATATGCCTGGGACCTCGTTCACTGTTGACAAGTAACGTAGATTACAGGTATTCTGCCAGTATTTAAAATCTGTTCTGCTAAAGATGTCTCATAAACATGGAAACTATCAAACAAGTCCTAATATCACATGGTTTCAAACTTAGCAAATCCGGGTAATATAAAAACTTCCGGATTATAATGTTTTACTAGGATATGCTCGCAACTTCGTCCACGCTTAACTTGGAATTTCCACGGGATCCACGGACACAAAGTACCGCTGCATTTAAGAAAGAATATAAGCCATCGTTAGGTTACTGTCGGAAACTGTCGGAATATAATAGTTACCTCTTTTTTTGCATACACCTGAACAACTACAAACCGCTCCCGGGAAAAATCCAGCGGGGTGCCCGGGATAAAAAAATATCACAACACATTTTATTACATAAAACTTGCTATTGATCACTGAAAAAGTTATATTGGGATTTGTTTTTTTTATCTGGCCATTTTTAATCATGCCTAGAAAAACCCGCGGGATTCCCAGGATAAAAAGTAACGCAAATTTCAAGCAATTTACTGTCTACCACAGAAAACTGCATCGAACACGGCTCAGTAGTTCTTTCTAGAATCCCGAACAATCAGACGAACAGACAAACAGGCACTAATATTATAGACCTGGTAGTTGATTATATTCTAACTATCGACACCGACAAGGGTACGATCCAATTAATTATTATATAGGTACATACTCGAAAACGCCGGAGCTACTTAAATAAAACCATCAAACCTTAAAGATTGTAGATTAACGCTACAATCTTTAAGTGATTTCACAAGTATTTCAAGTATCTAGGTAAATACTCAAGTATTGTACTGAGCATTCTTAAATGTTATCTATCGTAAGGTTGTTAGGTAAAAAAATGTCAAGTCATAGCAATTATCAAAGAAGTGATAATAACATAACAATAAAGTAATTTTATCTTGACAATAATATCCGTCGGTATGATTGTGTTGACCTTGATGGATGTACCAAGGTTATTGGTCTGCAACATGCAGCCGGGTTCTTTTAACCTTTTATTTATAGTAATGATCGTACAAAGCATCGAACCGTGCCGGATCGCCTCCACAGACGCGAGCCATAAATATTTTAAACTGGCTTCTCTGCATGTGGTCGGACGTGAGTGCTTATTATTACTTTCAAAATATAAAACAATATTTAGACAACGATATTACCTTTAAATCTGGCTCAAGACTGTTATCGACCTTGAAACTTACGTTGCAATAACCTACTGTTTCTAGAAATGCTAAGCTCATTCGTAGATTTAAGTATTTACTATCTAATATCTCTATCGAAGTATATCTTTAAAAAAATTATACGGAGCGTTTTTAAGCTGTACTATGTTGACTTTTAACGACTCTAAATGCTAATATGTAGATTTCTGACTAATATCATGAAAATATCACCTATCAGCTACATGTACAGCAGCAACTTTTAGTTATTTCAAAACTCAATGCACTATTGTCGCTATACAGCTATATAGATCTAGTTCTAAGAAACATAATAAAGTTCTATGAGGGCTGAACCACGTTAAACAGTTTCATCGCGATGCTTGAAGTATGTCCAGAATAAAATTTCTAACAACTTCCTGAATAATTATCTGATAATAAAACTTAATTAATCGTAATGAACGTCGGCACCAACGTCGCATGTAGGTTAAATATAAAAGACATTTATTGATCGGCGGAGCTAAATGACTCAGTCGTTTAATGACTCGTTTGTAAATGTTTGCCGAGTAGAACGGAACGTGAGTCAGGGTTGCTACTCGCGCATTAAATTTATTATTACTAATTCTTTTAAAAACATTTGTCCAATGCAGTTTATACACGTGTTTCAAATAAAGTGTCAATGGTTATTTTCACATAACACAAACCTGTTTTTCTTCGTTTACCTGTGATCAGATAGCTATTTGTGTAAGAAATCGGCAGTCATGAATAATACAACGCGAAAACTTATCATGGACTCTGTGTTCAATTAATTCTGATGCCTTGTGAAGGAAGGTTCTTAAGTTTCAAATTAACGCAACACTGTCTTAAAGTTATCAATTATCGATTTAATAAATTTATACTTATTCCTATCGGATCAGACAGTTGTTTTCTTGCCCTGGAAAAATATAAACCTAAAAACCGATTTTAGCACCACCTACAAAAAGTTAATTAAATCGGTCAAGCCGTTTTTTATTTTTAGTAAGGCTAACGATCGGCAACTGATTTCTGACTTTGACTGGTAGAAGGAGACGAAGATAACTACGACTTGCACCGCCCCACATATAGCTACGACAATCGACCGGTTCCTATGTGTCTATCTTGCTAACTTTTATTTGTATTCCTGCTTGGTTAAAAATTGACACCATTTCCATGCAAGTAATGTCATTTTTTACTAATGGTAATGTATAAAAAATAATATATATTATTGTATTTTATAGAAACCCAACAGACATTGCTAACACCAAACTTATGGTTTCTTTAGATAGCTAAGAAGGGTGTATGCGCGGATCCGAATTTAAAAAATACGCCGAATATTACGCACACAGGAAGTCGCGTAAAATAATAGTATAATTTTGTTACCTTCAGTTGTTGTGTTTGTCAAATGACATCAAATAAATAGAAACGACTATTATATAGACTCACCCAAACTCATGTCCAAACACTACGTCCGCCTTTGGCTTCAGACTTCATATATCTTGAAACCTGCTCAATCAATCACTCTCAGTGATTGATCCTTTGAGTGAGAGTACCTTTTAGGCCGCTGTTTCATATTAGTTCATCATCTCGATGCACTTGCCAAGAATCCATTCTTTCTTACATGTCTGACGTCTTACAACCGCAAATTAATTGGACCACAAAATGGCGGCATCTTTACGAACCAAAGGGAAATTGGGGGGACAGAGACAGATATTCAATACTTACAAAATACAAAAAGGGAAGGAATTGTGTATGTATCAAGAATATGTGTGAAGAACAAGAGATGGCGGCGGTACCATGACTTAAAAATCGTTGTTACGCATTAAATAATAAACAAGGGGACATGAAATTCCGAGCTTACATTCTAATGAATAAATCAATCTCTGCTGTTGCAAACAGGATGTTAATATTCAAAAGGTTTATTATAAAAATAGGTTCAAACGCGAAACGATTTAAGGGTGAAGCCTAAATACGCCTAGATTCATGTTTGGAAGTGAAGAGTTATTTAGTGCTAAAGAACGTCTGCCGTTTTTACAATGTGGATACGTAATACTATGAATAGGAAAAGGTAAATAGGCCTCATAAATATATAAATAATTTTATATTCCAAATAACAGGATATTTAATTATACATTATTATTATTATTAGTAAAAATAATTACCTTGTTTCGTAATGACGTCTTTGGATTTTTTTTATAATAATAGTTTTAGTCACGTACTACAAGAGTTCCCGTTTTCCATTACAATATATTCAAAGAATTAACTTCATTACCAAGAATTTAATGAATCTTAACAATTTTTGTATACTTAAAGTCAACGGTTATAAACTCTGATTTTAAATATGTTTAATTTTTATGTGACGGTTTGGCCATTTTTGATAAGTTATATTCTTTATACTGCAATATGATTATATAATAAAGATATGATGCAAAGGATTACAATGAAACTCAAGGTAATATCATGTAAAAATTTCTAGCAAAATGTCAATTTGGTTATTTGTTCGTGTTGTATCAATAAACCTAAACTATTTTAGCTCGGAGTCCTACGAGACTGGGACTATGAAGCAACCTATTTATGCTAGGTTTTTCTATATCTTACTATTTAGCTAGACATATTAATAGGGCATTTTTTGCCCTAATAAGACGTTTTTCGCTTCTACTCTTTAAATACAGATAACACGATGCGAAGTGGGGTACATAAAATAGGAACTAGATTTCAATTTCATCTTATACGCACGACCTTAGAAAATTATCTCCAGTTGAATAGAGCTCGAATAAAAACTTTTGAATTTGAATATCCATTGAATTTGCCTTACTACTACTGGTTATTATTTCACATAAACTCCATACATGTTTTACCAATTTTAAGGCAAACTAACGAATTATAAAGTAAAGAATCCCGACCTCGATTGTCTTCACAGTGCCAAAGAAGTTTTACACCTTCAAGTTTGGAAGAGTTCCTTTTGTTCCGGTTGCAATGTTAACCAAAGTAGAGAGTTAATGAGATGCTGAAAACAGCTTTCAAGCTGCTATTAAATGGTGTAATCAAAGTAAACTAATTTGGTTGAAAGACGCAGAAGTGGAAATGAACAAGGATATTCAATAACATTTAATTACTCAATTTTATGTTTACATTAGTCATTGCTTTGCAGGTGCTTTATGTGAACGGTATTCGTCGGTCGTATACGACGTCATTCGTGTGTAGCCTACGACGGCGTATATTACAGGCCACCAGTTTACTCTCAAACACCTTTTTGAAGTGAAACTTCTTTGGAATCGTTGTGATTTTGAAACTCGATGAAACGAAAAAGCGAGACTAAAAAGAGATGTAAACACAAGTCTATAGAACTAAAAGCCTGCGAGATGAGATAGAATACATTATATTAAATAATTTAAACATTATGCTCGTACAGATATAGATGGAAATGCTCTAAAGTTATTCATTATTGTTAATACTTCGAATTTCGTCTTTTAAAGTGTAAATGTGACGTCACGAAATTTAAAATCCCTCCCCCACCCTTTGTCACACTTTGTTTCACTTCTACTGCGCGCGAACTGCACATACACACATTTTTGGCTCGTTTTGTCATATAGGAACATGAGTGTAAAATTCACTTAAATATAAAAAAAAATGAATTTAGAGAGTAAGACCTCTGTTTCATTATTTTTCTTCCTCTTAAGATTTTACATGAAAAAAATAGTCGCTTTTTTGTATTCTATGCGTCTAAGTCTAAATTACTAAAGCTTCGAGCGAAACGCGTAGTTAACAAACATTTATCATACTTATTAATATGGTAATTCATTCACATAAAATATCGGAAGTTGGTAATACAATGCTGTTAATATGCTAATCGCATTATCATCATTGTGTCGTTATAGTCTGAAGGACAATCGTTGAAATGTCACAAAATACAATAAATACAACGATATTTAAAGAATCATTAGCAATGCAAATGATGCAGGTCAAGTACGTTATTGTTGACTGCTGAATTAAATAACACATTGTTAACGAACTTTGAAGTTTTACAAATAGGTAATAATATAGTCTTACATGTACAGTGTGTAAAATAAATGAATATATTTGAGTTTGTTAATAATACAACAATTACAAGTTAAGTGTTACGTCGTTATGTGGTTTATTGTAACAATATTCTAAATTCAAGTATGAGTATGTCATATACCTTATTTTTTAGACAGGGAAACCGTTTGAGGACCAGACCATAAGCCGTGCGAGGGAAAAAGGACGCGGCCCGTGTGTACTTAGACCATTCATTGGTTGAATGGTCTAAGCGTGTGTGGGATTCGCCAGGTCGGGGTGGCACTAACAACACCTCACGTGTGAAGTGCTATCGCCACGCCGGAGTTAGGGATACCAACTAAAACCCCTGTCCGATCCTTTAGCGTCCTTCGTCCGGGCTGTGGGCTCGCTTGCGTATTCACTTTCAGCCCAGACGGAGGTAGGTATTATACCTATTTTTTTACATTTTCTTTATAATTATTGAAATACATATATAAGTTATGGCTAATACCCGAAGTGCGGCTACACCTAGTTCTAACCGGCTAAAACTAGGTGTAGCTGCACTTCGGTTTTTAAACCTAGGTGTAAAAGATTTGTTCACGGCTAACATTAGGTGTAGCCTAGGCGTCTTTCCATTTGTACAAGGCCAGAACGCAAGGGTATGAAACTAATCACGTATAGATTGGAAATAAGTTTTTTACGAATTTCTTCCAATTCATACAAGAGCAGTACGCAAATACTGCCAGTACACATGGGGACTAATCGTGTATGTTTCGGAAAATTATTTTTGGGTGGTTATAAAAAAAACCTAACCTAACCACGAAGGCTAAGGCGGGTGCTCCGCTTCGCTTCGCACCCGCCTTAGCCTTCTAACCTATATTAAAAATGAAAACATGTCACTACAGACCAACAGACTCCACGTAGGATTGGCTACATCTAGTTGTAGCCAGCATAAAGAAGGCTATACCTAGTTTAACCAAATGAACTCGGCTACACCTAATATTAGCCGTGAACAAATCTTTTACACCTAGGTTTAAAAACCGAAGTGCGACTACACCTAGTTTTAGCCGGCTAGAACTAGGTGTAGCCGCACTTCGGGTATTAGCCGTGACATATATACCCAGTGTCCCAGAAATCATGTCGTACGCTTGAAACCAAACCGTCACAACGAAATTTGCAATTTTTCTGACAGACCACTTAGTTTCCAAATGAAGACCTATTGCAAAAATATAAAACGATTTTTTTAAATTTTTTACTCTTATTTATTACTTGGCAAAAAGTTGGTTAGAACTTAGTAAATGGTTTAAATAGTATAAACCCGGGATTTCCAAAGTGTTCTGGGCAAGAGACCCCTTTTCCAAAATTTACTGATAACTCAGACCCCCATAACCAAATTACTTTAAAAATTCTATCTCTAGTTTTTTCGTATTGATACATAATACTTAGCAATTAAAAAACTTGTTGAAGTGAGTAAACTTGACACCATCATCATGATCCGAGCGTTAAATCCCGGTTGCATTCGGAGCGATCACTTCGACGCCCAGGGTCAGCTTTCCTACTTTTTCTTCTCCACTTCGCACGATCTTCGGCATCCCTTGTGTTGAGACCGTTGGTACGCATGTCATCCCTCACAACGTCGAGCCAACATTTCTTGGGCCTACCTCTTCGACCGGGACCTGGCGGAGGCGGCATAGCTAGGACATTTGTTCCCCACGTAGCCGGTTTACGTAAAACTTGACACCATTGGCTTAAAAAATTTAACAAAATAAATTCAGTAAATATGAAGTGTAATTAATAATTATTAATATAAATTACGTAAAAATAAGTAAGTAAGTTATTATTTTTTGGAAATTAGTCGTCCTTATAACACGTTGGTACACGTAACACAACTTAATACCGTATCTTGAAAGTTACAAAAATAAAAACTTTGTTTTATTAATAGGGGTCGAGTTTAAAACTCGTTGACCCCGAACATCATTCGTTTTCGTTTATGTCCCCTGGGAAACCGATTTCGACCACAGAAGGACGATATGAACCACTTTCGGAATCCCTGGAATAAACTTTTTTTTCTCCAAATAGTGTCTGTTGTTATCTGATTAAATTGGATAGAGTCAGTTTTCAAACAAACGTAGGCAGATATTTTTGTTTAAAAAAAATTAAATATATACGTTATTCGTATAAAGATATATCTCGCTGTCCGTAAGATTTTAAAGAAATGTGTTTTAAACAAAGCAATACTAATTGGTCCGAGAGCTGGTGAACAATTTAGGGTGGGTTCTTGAGGTAGTGTGAGAATTTTTGTACTAGTTCTTGTGACCTTTAATAATAAAATCGTGGTCTGGCTGAAGGGTAGCGGCCCCGTACTAATCCTTGAATTTTTTTAATTGGGTTTTTCTTATAAAAATGTTTTTGAGGCAATTTGAATTTTTTATGTTAGATGTTAAAGATTTGAATAATGAAAAGCCACATGTATAGCGGTAAAGCATTAATGATTAAAATCGGTTCGGAAATTTAGAAAAAGTTGATTGAACACATATAAAAATTGTTTATCCGCCGAATAAGAATCTTCTCCTTTTTTGAAGTTGGTAAAATATTAATTTGATTAATTATATTTTTTTTTTTTTTTTTTTTTTTTTTTTTTTTTTTATTTAAAATTATTATTTATTAAATGATTGTAAAAATAAAAAAAAAAAAAATAAAAAAAAAAAAAAAAATGAAAATTATTAATATTATCATAGAAACACTCAGAATAACAAAAAAAAAAAAAAAAAAAAAAAAAAAAAAAAAAAAAAAAAAAAAAAAAAAAAAAAAAAAAAAAAAAAAAAAAAAAAAAAAAAAATAGAAACACTCAGAATAACAAAAAAGAATATGTGGGATGTGTATGCGGGATTTCTCAAGGGCATTTGATATACGGAGTAGTAGGTAGGGCACCACTGTGCGTAACTGAAAAGGTTTTAGCCAAAGATCAAGATTCTAGGGCTAGTGGTTCGATTAACGACACCTACAATTTAGTTGTTTCAGCGTCGACAAAACTATTAAACAAAGATGGTTACCGTCTCCGTGGCTGTTCAATTTGTTATGGACAGTTGCTTTCGAAAGTGAAAGTTTTTAAGAATAAATCACGCACCCATATTTATCAAATGTGTACTCTAAGCCATGATCAGATTTTTCAAGTACATCATGTGGATAAGAGTTTCAGGATATTGTAACAATTATGGACCACTTTTCTAAAAATGGGTATAAAAAAAATGTAAATAAAACGAAAGTTTAACGGTATTTCAAAAAATCACGAAAGAATGATATATTACTATAGCTTAATTAATTTTTAAAAAACTGCACATATTATGTTCCCGGGAATCCTATATTTTTCCCGGGCATCGATCACCCGTCTAAACATAGCGTGTAAATTGGCCTTTTTACACTTATTAAGGTGATAATTTTGGTGTTATATATATAACAGTTTCCATACTTGACTATTGTCGCCTAGTCATTTGGGGTGATAAAAGGGAAACCTGGAAAGTTTTCTGGGAATTTTCAAAATAAGTAAGTAATTTTATAATCCTGATTAAGCGAGATAAACTTTGTTAAAACTTTAATTGGTATTCTAAAATTGACTGACATTTTCTTTGTAAAAACCAGTAATGCCAAGACAATCAAAGAAAACCTTTACCTCTAAAAACTTCTTCAATCTTAAAAGACAAACCACCATTAAAAAAACCTCAATTTGGCTCAAGGTGAGGAGTGGGTTACATATATGAGTTGAGCTCTCTTACATGGTGGTACGTTATGACTTGAAAATAATTAAAAAAATATATTTATCGAATATTTCAAACTAGCTAGAATCATACAAGTTATTCTGCGAAGTCTTGAATTAGAAGTAAAATATCTATTACATCAGTGTTTTTCCATACTATACAAACATTTTTAAAGGTGCTTGAGTCCATACGTTGAATCAATGACAAAAAAAAAATGTGGTAAGTTGCGTAACACTTTCATAGACGCCCGTTTTATTGTCAATTTAAACTGGTATTACAATTTCAAATTATGAATTTGTTATAATATAATGTTATATCTCATAACGGTCTGATTTTTGACGGCATTAAATTCTTTACTTTTCACCAAAACATTCAACCACTTGATGAATAACCTTTTATTTATAGCAAAATATACGATTACTTGAAATAATTATGAATGTAAACGACTCCGTGATGATATTGACCCTGCTTTAATTGCCTTGTTTACTTTAAATATTCTCGTTTCTTTTTACAAATATCTATAAAGCTTCAAAACTCGTTTTGATTTTACTAATTTAATTAAGGCTATAAATAATATATTCAAAGCACACCTTGGACTTTGTTAATGAATATAATATTGTTATGGTTTTATTATACAAAAATCAAATTTTATTCAATTATGCATTGTGTTGAAAAATGTATAATGAAATGTGAAAACAACGTTTATTAACAGATGTACCCTTCACATACGACACATCCGGGTAACTATGGTTGTTATTACCTATATTAAAAAAAATGATTTTAGTGATATACAATATCTTATCTTCATTTTCAGACTAAAAACAATACATAATAACAATATTTTGTAATTTCGTTTTGTATTACTATTAAAATGTAAACGGCCATTTTAATAGTTTTGGTTGTTATAATATTGCAAGGGTTTTTAGCATTGCACAAGAGCTCTTGCATTTTCCGGGATAGAAATATCTCCAGCTTTTCTCCAATTTCTACATGTGGGAAAATTAGAAAGGATTGCGGGAGGCCTACGCCGCAAAAGCGACTTCCATTATTAGATATATAAATAGTAAAGTTATCATAGTTGTAACGAGTGTAATTGTAGAAATAATGGCTTCTCATTTTTATTTAAGTATAAGTAGTTCCCCGATATCTATAATACTTGTATAAATCGAATTACATGAAAGTAGAGCAATAAAACTCTACGTACGTACGTCCGTGAAGAGAAGAACAATAAATACATTTAGAATTTATACAAACTATATATTTTTAACACAATTCTATAATAATAACCAATATTTTTTTATGACATATCGTATAAAAATTTTTTGGTTTACCAATTTTTTTTTAATATAGGTTAATAATTGGCAAACAAATATTTTCTTTGTTCTTATTCTTACGTAAATTTAATTACGTACGTATTTACGCATTAACCATGTATAGATAATTACGATTCAAGTTTAAACACCATAAAGATTTATGGCTAAACGTTATGTAGTAAGTATTGTGTTAGATACCTATTCAATATTTGGCAGTTAAAACTTTAACTATAAGGTAACTCCATGTTGAATAACGTACATAAATATATAATGTATAGAAGTCGATTGGATTTAATATCTTTTGTATTTTATGGGTTGACACTTGACAGTGTTGTTTGACAATATATAAATTGAAAGATGCCTATTAGCAATAAATGTCTCTACCTTGTCCAATTAACATTAAAGCTCAGTCACTGATTTGTACTAACAATGTTGATAATTTGTAACGACTAGTTTGTTACAACGTTATCTGGGGTCTCCTGCTCTCGCCAGCCACCTAGAGACGTCGCGTTGATCTAAAATGGTGGGAAAGGCGTAATCAAATTACTTTACGTCGCTGTCTTGAATTTCTTATAATAAAGTCTGTTAACTTGAGACTAGCCAGCATACAAATATTATTCACTAATAGCATTATAAAGTTTGGTTGTTAAATACTCTAATAAAACAAACTTGCTAATTACAATGTAACATTGAAACCCATGGAAAATACGCAATATCCTTATTTATATTACGGAAAAATATACACTGATACTAACCTCGATCACCGTACGCGAACTTTACCTGATTTGGAGTGAGTGGCAAAACCAATAACACAAATACAGAAATAGTTTTATTGCATCAGCTTCAAATTCAAACATTGATCGCAGCATGAAAGTTAATTTGACCTCATTTTATTTTAGATAGAATACAAGTTTTAGTTAAAACACAAAGCGTAGGATTTGTCATTTCACTTTTTACGATGCTGTAAGTAGTTTTCTTTGTTTGTTTGTGGTTCGTCACGTTGTAATAATGGCATGGAAGAAGAATATAACTTAAAAATGACAGACCCATTTTTAATGTAATAACTTTAACGCATTCCACATTTTTAATGTCGAATAGAAGGAACTTTGTTTGGAAATTGGAAAATGTTATTATGACTGCCTTGTTTAAATTTAAAAAAAGGCTTATTATTTGAATACCTACCTTGTGAATTTGTATATATGTGTGTGTATTCATTCCTAAACCTTGAGACGTCAATCTTAATAATAATTGGATAAGTGTTTGGCACACAACGAATGTGTAGCATTTTTGTTACATAGCAACCATTAATCTATTTACAATATTATAACATTCTAAAAAAGTTGCATGTGTGTGTAAAGATGTCGTGTCGCATTGTAGATCTTTAAAAAAAGAACACAATGCAATTTTTTTAGACTTCTTTTCTGTCTGTTCGGGATTCACGTACAAACTAACGGGTCCATTTTAATGCGGTTTTCGCATTAACAAATTCTTGATTTAAATCTGCTGCACGTTTTATCTCGGGAATCCCGGTTGAGTTTTTCTAGGAATGATTTTAATAAGTAACCTGGCTGAATTTTTTCGAATTTCAATGTGATTTGTTCACTGATCGAAAGCAAAATTTGTATAATAAATCTGAGACTTTTTCCTGAGAATCCCGCGGGAATTTTAAAAGCTTTTCATTTATTCAGTGCACATGCTCCCTAAAAATGTGCCAAAATTGTTACAGCAAATAGAAACTTCTTTTACATAAAATAATGAGAAAGCTACAGCTGTGTCAATTTTAGGGATCGCTTTGCGCATTGAGCGTAGCGAATATATGCGATTTATCGACGATACTTCAAAAAGAACCCAGATATTTAACTTGCGCGCAAGCCAAGGTCAAGTATCGTTTATAACGCACAAACGTGTTTGTTGGCACATTCCCTAACATTTGGTTGCGGTCGGCGTTGTTTATTTCAAAATTACACGTGGCCAAATTACAGACTGATTATTTGGCACCTGGCGCAGATGACAATTTATTTGATTTTTTTTACCATATATACTTAATTTGAAATGAAGAGCGTCACTGTTCGCTCCGATGTAGTTCTTCTATATATGAATAATCATCAAAGACATTTGAATATTCCCATAAATCTAACATAAACATATATAATAATGCTCGGACTCCATCTATGCGTTTATTTATAACTTTAAAAATAGCGCCGTTAACGGATAAATATTTTTATAGAACTGATAGCCTTAATTATGAAATTTCAAAAAAAACGGCTGAAGTGCCCATTTTTTGCCATTTTACCGATAAGTTGGACGAGCTGGACTAGATTTTTACATTTCCTCTAAACACTGCTTTAGTTATAATTTTTTTTTATTGCTAGGTAAGTTGTTTTCTTTAACAGTTACAGGTATTCAATATTGAGTTAAAGTAAGTATGTAGTTATTGTTTAAGAACCGTGAAGATAAGAAATAAATAAGCATAAGATAAAGAATTTAAATAAGATAAAGAAAGAAAATAAGCAATACTATTACTTCTAATCACTATTTTTACAGAAACATTCATTTAAATTTAGTTGGTTACACCTAGTAACAGACAACTAATGCAATCAATCTATTATGCTACTATGTGTATTACTGTAATCTAAATGACTATTGACTAGCCTATATTTTATGTGTTTATTGATAAATGGTTTTTACTATAACATGATTATCTTATTTGCATAGTAAATAACAAATATATCAAACATTTTAATTACCTATACATAGGTTTTTTAATGATGAAACTAATGCCCTATTTAATAACACAGAACAATAACAAAAATGATGTTATAACATCCAAAAGCAGCAGCGATGTTAAGCCTTATTAGTCCCGCACACTATTGTATTCGTCGCATTATGGAATTCGTTCAAGGTTTCTTTCAATTACGTCATCAATCCGAAAGTCGCTGTGGGCCAATGGGCCAAGGTCAACGACCTGCGGTGTCGGTTGTCAGCTGTTATCTATGAACAAATAAATACGATTATCCGCTACATACTTTAAAGACTTAATCGATTTTAATGATACATCAGTTTATGATTTGTTTTTCATTTAAACAGTGGGTTTTTTATAATATTGTGATCATTCTTATCTAAAAGGACTTCCCTTACAACAACAGCCGTATCATCCATTGGAATCAGTACTGGTTAATAAATTGGTTATAAATGAACCTTAACTTAATACTTTCCTACAATGTTTTTAAGTATCCATAGACATTTAATAGTATTGGAAATGATCAAAAATCAAATAAATAATGGTGGTCACTCATGATTTATTTTTTTACGTTTAGTATATTTTTCCTATCTTTAGACAATTCTTTGATCATGTAAAAACAAGATGAGATTGTTTAAATAGCAAACACAATTTTTATTCCAGCTATATATTGAAATTAGTTGACCCCTTGCTTTGATCTGTAGAATTTTGTAGATTTTATTAATTTATAATTAATTATAAATTAATATATATATTAATTTACAATTAATTATAAAAATATAAAAATATATATATATTAATTTTAAAAGGTAATTAATATGGTTATTAAGTTTGGAAGAAAGCAGTGATGCAGTTTAGTTATCACCATAGTTCCAAGACTATATCTAGTTGAGGTGAAAATAATTTTATAAAAACAAAACAACCAATACATAGTTTTTTTGAGGTATAAGGTCTTATAACAATATCTAACATAATAAATATTATAGCATTGTTTTAGAATAAACATCTTAATTAAAATAATTATATATTTCTATTGCAATTTTATAAATAGTAAGCATTAGGCCTTAAAAGCATTATGGTAGTTTAAGTGGGTTAATACTCTCTGGGAATTGAGTAACACTTAGGCAGTTTTCTGACCTAATTTGCATATTGTTCTAATTACAATGTGTTGACGGTGAAGGTAACCACGTGATGGAACATGCACCTGGATCCAACCTATATGTATGGTATATTAATCTATATATGGGGAGGCCTGAGACCAGCACTGGTCTGTTGTGGACTGTTGTAACTTATAGCTAGGCCTTAAGAGTTTTATTACAATTTTGAAGTAATCTAGAACCTAGGCGCTACATTTTCTCTAAAATCTTAATGTCTCTAAATGACCTTGACCCACTTAAGCTGCATTCCAAACACTTAGGTTTTTTTGCTACTACTCAAACTACACTAAATATGTTAGTGCAGTATACACCACAAGTGGCTGTATGCAAGTCATTTTTATCAGATGAACACTGTTTTTCTAATCTACCCTCTATATTATTTAAAAAGAATCAATTTCTGAACTAAAATGTTATTTCTTTGGTTACAGGGAAAGGAGAGATCAGGACCAGAGAGAAATGCTGGAGAAACAGCAAAAAGAAAGAAAGGAGAGAGAACGGATAGAGCAAGAACGGGAGAGGGAAAGGGAACGAGAACGCGAGAGGGAAAAGCAAGAGAGAGAAGAAAAAGAGAGGAGGGAACAAGAAAATGCTGCTTCGAAACTAGTGTCGAGGCATTTCGAGGAATCTCTAAGGCTGGCGAACCAAAAGGTATTGTAATATCTTTTTCTTTGACATTCTAGTTCTATGGTATGTAAATATGTGCTATCCCGGCTATTAAAAAATAGACCTATTTTTTAACATATATGTACACAATTATTTTTACACATATGTAATTAACTTCACTAAATTATAACACCAAATTTAAAGACAGATTGTTATTAATATAATTAATATGAATGAAGTCTTTTATGGCATCTAGCAGTATTTTCTTATGTTTTGTATATATGATATATAATAGGCTTTGTGAACTATTGATAGTTTTGATTAATTGACGCAGATGTATTAAAATATTTTTATTTTTGTTTCAGCGGGAACGAAACAATATTTCCTGGTCAATATTGCATACTCTAACGCCAAATCGGGGTGCGCCCGCGCCGGAACATGACCGACTAAGAGCGCCGCCACCGGACCGCGCGTACTATTCGCCCCCAGGTCACCCTACCTCGCATCCTGCGCATCCTTCGCATCCTTCACCCAGACCTCCCGTATCGTCACCGGGAGACTACTGTGCACCACATGCGCGGTTATCAATACCCTCAAAACCTGATAAACAGGCAACACATCCCTCCCTACCCAAAGGCGAACCTAATTTCTCGCCTTATAATTATCCTCCTTATCGCTCCTATGATAAACTCAAAGACCAGCACCTCCCAGCGCCTCCGCCATTAGTACCGGAGAAAAATTCTGTGATAGTCAAGCATGAAGCCAAACAGATCCACCTCGAGCAGAAGCACCCTTATCCTAGTAAGCCTCGGAGTGAACCGTCACCTCATTACCTACCATCTCGTCCATACCGGACGGGGCCATCGCCGCATGCACCCCCTCATCCGCCGCATCCTTCGCTGCAGACGTCACCACATGCAGCGACTCTCCCTGCTCAGGATAAGAACGCGCGGCGGATATACCAACCCCCTCCTCAACGTTCGCCAGCTGCCTACTACCAAACTGTACCGCCAGCGAAGCCAAAGGTGTCCAGTCCGGCTCCGCCTCATATATATGGTAAACCAGGAAACTCACCAAGTCCCGCACATTATGCAGTAGCAGTAGAGCCACCACTGCAACTGACTAAGGCAGAACCTCCGCCGGTACCTTATCCTCCACCGTCTGCCTATTCGCCCGCTCCCCGAACGCGGCCGCCTCCACCGGCACACTCACGGACACCAGAACCTCGTCCTCTTCCGCGACCTCACGGTGATTCTTCTGGGTCCTCACCGTGCCAGACGCAACCGCTTGATTTGGGAATCGCCCGCGACGATCCCGACCGGCTATCACCGCGACGACGTGGAGCTCCCGATCCCCCGGATGCAGATGCAAAGAGACGACGTTTAGAAGAACCCGCTCCAGAGCCTCTAATAGCTGCCGCGGCGAGCATAGTTCGCACACCGCATGGTTCTGAACCGGCACCGCAAGCGCCGGGTCCGCCCTGTGACGTAAGAGTGCCATCTGCTGACGGCAGTGTCGAAACGCCCGAAAAGGCAGCCGGAGCATCCCCCGCCCGCATCTTACGCCTGCAGCGAGTCCAGCGCCAGCTACCCTCGCACCTCCCCCAGCCGCCTCGCCCCCGCAGTCGGCAGCGCCTCCTCTCGTTGCGTCGCCTCCAGCGCCGCCTGCCACACCACCTGTGAATCCGGCATCCGAAGCCGACGCTCCCAAGGCAGCTTCATCGCCGCGAGATGGCTCTGCACCCGTCCGCCATCTAGGCAAAAAGGCGTGGCTTCAAAGGCACGAAACCGCACCCATAGGCGAGGGTGACTGCTCCGGCGGCGGCGGCACCTGTATCACGCTCCCGATGACGATAACCCGCGTCTCCGAGCCGGACGATTCGAGTTCAAATGTCGTAGTACCTGTAGCGGCAAAATCTATACAGCGAGGGCCTAGAAAAGTCACCAAACCCCGTAAGCCAAAGGAGACTAATGGGCGGGGTGATGACGGGGAGGAGGACAGCTCGAGCTCCGACAGAGAATCAAATGCGCCACCAAAGCGAAAACCGCCGAAAGCGAAACGGAAAAAAGGTGCCGGATCGAGGAAAGCTGGCGATGAACCGAAGAGAAAGAAGGCCGCCGAGAGCGGGAGTGAGAGTGATAAGGAGAGCGACGACAAAGACTCGGATTCCGGGGGCAGCGGCAGCGGCAGCGGCAGCACGTCGAGCCGCAGGGGCGGCGGGGGGCGCGCGCGTGGGCGCCGGTCGCGTGGCGGCGGCGGCGGCCGGGGCGGGCGCCGGCGGGACGAGCCCCCGCGGCGCGGCGCGGCGGGCGCGGGCGCGGCGGCGGGGCGTGTGCCCGACTCGTTCCTGCAGAGCGGGCCCTGCTTCGAGGTGGCGCCGCGGCTGGCCAAGTGCCGCGAGTGCCGCTGGTCGCCGGCGCAGCGCGACAAGGACATGCCCAACATATTCTGCCGTTTCTACGCGTTCCGAAGACTGAAGTATGCCAAGAATAGACAATTAGCAATAGCTGGCTTCTCGGACCCCTACAAGGATGCCGAGGAGGTGAGTTGATTCATTTTGTGCTCTGCAGTAGTTATTATATCGTCACGTTCATATTTATATGTATTGCGTAATGTAATACTTTAGCAGTAATATGTATTGTTTTCTTTCAAAAGGATGATAAGAAACTGTGGCTGTCGTCTTCAGTGGGCGCGGCCGACTTAGACATAGAGATGAGTTGCTTCCTACTGAGGGAAATTGGTGACCAGTTCTGTGAACTGCTACAACAAGAAAAAGAGGCGGAATCCCACCATTTGAATGATGGTCAGTCCATACAGATTATCATTTGTTTTACAGTAAATTAAAGTACATTATTGTTTTATAAATAATAATACATATCATTTTATTATTAATGGCCTGTTCCTATATCTTATCAAGTGTTCATATGCCTTAATATCTATTAAATTCGACATAAGGTCCATACAATTAATGTTGAAATTCAACTGATGGTAAGTAAGACAAGTGAATATATTATATGTGGATAAATGTTATTATTTATCACAGTCATGATTTTCCTTTTTATATTCAAAGGATTATCATGGACAAAATATCGCCTATATTATCAAACACCACTTTTTCTTGAATAACTATGCCTAATTCTTATAGTGTACACCAATTAATTAATATATCTTATAAATTTGTTTGTATGTATTTAATTAATAAAGTAATTTAAGTATGTGTGATTAATTTATGAAATACGTAGTTGAAGTATGTTTGTTAAAGATGTGATTGATGTGATGATTAGATTCAATTATTCTTTAAGTTAGCTTGCCTGGAAAAGATTGCTTCAAGCAATAAGGCCGCCTATTGTTACTACTAGGACAATATCGCATTTGAATTGTAACAAATATATTCCATATTTGGTGATGGATAGAGTGTTATCTATCCTATCCTAGGTACTCAATCATAACAAGCAGTTTGTCCATTTAATTCACTACACTGATATGATCTTAAAAAATCATGGGTACAATGAATTTTTACACTAATTTACACTATGGTAATAAATATCTTTTTTTTCACAGACAAGACGATAGCATGGAAACGGGTTGTCCAAGGCGTAAGGGAAATGTGTGATGTTTGTGAAACTACCCTTTTCAACTTCCATTGGACATGTGGAAAGTGTGGATTCGTTGTATGCTTGGATTGTTATAAGGTAATTAAAATTTTTGTAACAATACGACGCCCTGTTATATGGGTTCGTTGGTGTAAATTTCATAACATTATGTCAAAGCTTGCATGGTATTTTTGTGGTAAATGCATTTTACATGCAGCCCCAGTAATGACAAGTACAACATAGTTATAATTAGATACATCAAATATCATAGTTATTTGGTTTATATAAATAAAAACCAGTATTTAAGAATTTACAGTATTATTAAAATAATGCTAATTAACGTTGTAAACATTAGTTAACTAAGCAACTAATTAAACCTAAAACATTATTTAAAACTTTTTTATTCATAAACAAAATATTTTGTTGCTTAATGTAAAAATTAAAAAATACTACTTAACTTTTTACCCTAGCAAATTTTTGGTAGAATTTTGGTACAATATGGACGGCAGGAGCAATCTTCTTATCAAAATACAAAATTTAAAAAATAATCTGTCCTTGTCGGCTGACGCAATACCTACTCAACACATTAATTGAATCTAGGTATCAACCTAGAATGATCATCAGATTCTTGTGATTTTAGTTTCATATTTTTGTAAATATTTCATCCCAAGGATCCAATCTATATTTATAAACCTTAGTTGGCACTAGGGCACTGATTTCGTATATATCTAATCTAATACATCTTGCTCAATAATGTGTTGTAAATCGGTATTAAAAACAAAAGATTCCATTTTTGTCTCAATATTTACAAAATCCAACACCATCTGTTAAACAATAGTTTTACCCATCATTTTGTTACTTAGAAAGTTAAATAATGGGGTGAGATTGTTTAACCTAATCTATCTAATAGCCAGTTTAAAAAGTTATTATGTGTAAATATTGTTTATGAAAACAATTTTCTTTAAATAACTGTTTAAAGTATTACTTAAAAATTAATCAACGTTTATGAACAAAACTGTTAAAGGCTTATTAAAGTGTTTTTAATTTAGTAGTGATATGGTCTGTAAAAGCTTTTAATTATAAAACATTAAAAATTCTACACAACTATGTACTACACCTGTACCGCCATCTGGCCATGTAGGAGTTAAGATCTTTACAAGGTTACATTTGTTACTGAATAGTTGCTATTGCCATTAGCCTTCTAAAAAAATAATGATGATATTATTTCTTATTGTTTGTTTTTATGTCCAAACCCAGTAAATTTAATTGTTAATTTAAAAAAATATATACTGTCAACAGTCAAGGACGTCTGGCGAGTCGGCAAATACCAGTAGCGAAACAACAAATACTTCAAATGCCAACAGTAATGGCGAGAGGGATTCTTTCGGGTTAGTATTTACACTAATAATTTTAATATTTAACTTTTTCTAATGACATTAAATCCAACTACTTTATTCTAATATCTAACAAGAACTGCATATCAGGGAGCATATCTGCATATAAGAACTGCATAACTGAATATGTTATAACTGATTTGTACAGTCATCCATTACGAAAATAGACTGCATTAGGAAATTCTACAAAAGATCCACCAATCTTTTGATGGATATGAAAGCTGCTGATACGGCATAACAAACTGTATGAGAGTCTGTGTTGGTAACAGCAATATTTTATGATAATCAACTAATTATATGGAGAACAGAGCCATACGGCCAACAAGTCCCGGTAAGAAGGTTTAAGGCCCAAGAAATGCTGCCTTCATTCATGTAATGAAGGATATGAATTCTAATAGCTTCACAATATGGGCTCCCAATACCCCTTTACATGGCATTTAATTTCTCCCAACGTTTGTTCAATATATTTTCAATTTTCAAATTATCTTAACTTTTCTGAAAGGATAGAATTCGTAAGTTGATCTTATGTAAACATTTGAATCATTTTTAGTATTAGTTGATACAAAAAATACAACTTTTAGCATTTTATTTGTCCATTTGTGAATCATAAAAAATCTTGGTGAAATTTCACAGTTTATATTCCGAGTTAGCACATGGATCACATTAAATCCGAGATACCGTCGGCGTCAGAGCAGGCTCTTGTAACATTTTTAGTGACACAATTTCTTTCGTTACAATAGTTACATATTACGGGCCTTACCTATAATTTCGTTGAGAAAGGATTACCCATCTCTTAAGTAAGTAAATTAATAATACTCTAGTGATTATATATTGTTTGATTTTATAAAACTTATAGCATTTCCTTTAAAAATTAGCACTTGTACGGTAGCGCCACCAATTTAATGCCTTTTGCCGTTACTTTACTAACTCTTATCCTTAAGAGGAGTTTATGGGTAAGATTTTCACTAATCAGTTGCTAAGCAGTTTCTTAAAATTTAACAAATTGTTATAAGTAAGGCCATACATGTACAAATCAATTAAATAAATACACCAAAATATTTGCAAAAATATTGTATCACCTGGTAAATATGCCATATTATCATATAATACAATATATTTCAACAAAGAAAAAATTACGTTGAAAATAATGTCACCAATAAATGTAGTTACAAGATCCTGCATTGACACTGATGATAGTAGAGCTTTCATTCCTCGTGATAGTCGAATTCATGTGGTCGTATAATAAAACAATATGTATTTTGTTTGTCACAGATGGCTGACGTGTACAACCGGTGGTGCTCACCCGGCCAGGAGGTTGTTGCTGACGCAGATCGCGGCCGGCGGCGCGCTGGGCGCGGCCGCGGCGCGCGCGCACCAGGTGCGCGCCACCTTCGCGCTGCCGCCGTGCTCCTGCGGGGCCGCGCCGCCCACGCAGCCCCAAGAGCGAGCAGCCGCTAAGAAGTTGCTACAGAAGGTAACATCAATTGTATTCATCACATTTAAAAAATTTCGTTCTAAGTTTTTGTCACTATAATAGGATATTATTGTAAATATTTAAAAATAAAGCAGCTTTGTTGAAGCCTTTTACAACATTCGAAGATTCATGCCTCGGTATCATTTACTAAACGGTTTATATGGTTTTTGTAAATAATAGTTTCAAAACGAGTTTCTTTAGCTTCTTAAAAATTACTTACCTAAATACAATATTACTTATAAATAAAATTAGTCTAATAAATGATTGTTGTCAACATAAGAAAATAATCATTATTATCTGAAAATCATCAACATAAATATGTTTTTGACTCTAGGCTAGGGATATACAGATCACCTTATTAAACATCATTTATATGTCCTTACATTATTTGTTTTTTTCTGAATTTAAAACTTATAATTTAGATGTGTTATTTTCAATAAAAATTGGTTTATTTGACGACATAATTTTATGAATACAGAGTGAATAATCTGACTTGAATTTATACTACTATAATAGGAAAAAGATTGTTATTTTAGTTCTATTTCTCATATGATTGCTGATTAGTTATGTTAAATTGTATAAACCGTTATTTAGAATAAAAATTAATAAGAGAATATTTTTATTTTACAGAGCATTAAAAAGGAGGACATAAAAGAGGAGCCAGCGACAGTGAATGGAGCATCACCAGTGAAATCCGAAAACGGCAAAACAAGCAGCAGTTCCGTAGTCAGTTGGCTGTCAGATCTGCCCATTAAGACTGAATTAACACCGACAAAGGAAGAAAAATCAGATTCAAGCTCATCAGACTCCGAAGAAGGTGGAAACTTCTCGACGTTACGGGAGCTACTCATCCGACCAGCTCCCGAAGGTGGTGAAAGTCAACCAAAGAAGAAACGGAAGAAGAGCAAAAGTGATACGACCATTGATGATGTGATTTCCAGTGTGGTTGATGAAAAGAAAGATGATGATGGGGAGACGAAGCCCTTTGCACTTTCGAATGTGGTGAAGAGATACGAAAGGAGTGGTCGAGGGAGGGAAGAGTTGCCCATCCGGATAATGACATTGACAGAGTCCAAGGTTCTGTATCCAGATGTGCCCCACTCTTGGCTCTGCGATGGCAAGCTGTTGCATCTCACTGATCCCGTACACCCTGGCAACTATAAGCCTTTCCAGGTAATATTTGTTATTTTACTAATAGACTTATAGTGCCCACAACATTGTCCCTTGTCCCTCCAAGTTGAAGATTTATGTATCTTCGAAACTCTGCAACATGGAACATTCACATAAGTTTAACATAAATATCCTGATGTAACTCTTAAACTTGTGAAATCCATTTTTTTAAGCCTATTCAAGACTGCAGGTAGACATAAATTTTAAAAAAGCTTATTTGCAAATGGGCATCATAAAAATAACACATTTTACATCCCTATTAATATTATAAATGCGAAAGTAACTCCTGTCTGTCTATTGTTACGATTTCACGGAAAAATTACAGGACCAATTTGGCTGAAACTATATGTATTTTCGATGCTGAGGATGAACATAGGATACTTTCTATCCCGAAAATTGGGATAGTTGCCGGGATAAAACTTAAAACTAGAATGGGTTGAAATAGAGGATGAAAGTTTGTAAGACACCACTCATTTCTCAAGTTTGTAGATATAAAATATATGGACATAAATACTTTCCTGCCAAGAGATGGGATAGTTTGTCATATAAAATGAAGTGAATTTTTCGGGGGCAAATAGCACTAACATAAAAATGTAGTACAATGAAACCTGTATTAGCCTCTGCTCTTTAAACTAGAGGTACTAAAGTTTTGCCGTTTTTCATAGTGTGTAATAAATGTCTTTGTTATTTCCAGGATCAATGGAAGCGTGGTCAACCTGTTCTAGTCTCAGATGTGTCCAGTCTTCTTGACAAAGATTTGTGGTCACCAGAAAGCTTTTCCCGTGATTTCGGCGATACGAAAGTCGATCTAGTTAATTGCGCATCAGGTCTAGTTGTCCCAAATCAGCTTGCAAAGAAGTTTTGGGATGGTTTCGATTTGGCTGCGAAACGCTTGCGAGATGAACGCGGAGCACCGATGGTCCTCAAATTGAAGGACTGGCCACCTGGTGAAGATTTTGCTGAACTTCTCCCCACGAGATTTGACGATCTCATGAGAGTGCTGCCGCTAAGTGAATACACATCTCGCAATGGCAAATTAAATTTGGCCGCCAGGCTACCGGAATGTTTCGTCCGACCGGACTTAGGGCCGAAAATGTACACCGCTTATGGTGGAGCCGGTGGTACTACGAACCTCCACCTCGACGTGAGCGACGCGGTCAATGTAATGGTGCACGCGAGCGCCCCCGCAGACGCACCGGAAAGAGCCCGAGAGGCCGCCAGGGCTGCCGAAGAGGCCGGAGTTGATGTCCTCTCAAGACGGAGAGCGAGGGTCAAACCGCCGGCGGCCTTGTGGCACATTTACCCCGCGAAGGACGCGGACAAAATCCGAGATTTCTTGGTACGAGCGGAACTGGAGCGAGGCGCGAGGCCCCGCGCCCAGCACGACCCCGTTCACGACCAAACGTGGTACCTGGACGCGACGTTGCGCGAGAGGCTGTACCGCGAGTACGGGGTCGAGGGGTACGCGATCCTCCAGTGCCCCGGCGACGCGGTGTTCGTGCCGGCCGGCGCCCCCCACCAGGTCAGGAACCTTCTAGACTGTATCAAAGTGGCGGAGGACTTCGTCTCCCCCGAGAACGTGTCGCGGTGCTTCGAGCTCGCGCAGCAGTTCCGCCAGCTGTCCCGCCAGCATTCGAACAAGGAGGACAAGCTGCAGATCAAGAATATCGTGTACCACGCGGTGAAGGACTCCCTGTGCTGCCTGGAGGAGGCGCTCGGCAAGGCCGCCAAGTGAGCGCCGGCCCGCCGCCGGCCCTCTTTTGATCTCAACCTCGAACGTAACACTAATTGCTAAGTTCCGCATTTAAACGTAAGATTGAAAGGGAGTGAGTATGTGTGCTCTGTGCGCTGTGCGCTGTGCGCTGTGCGCCGTTTCGTGTTTAAGATGCCATTGTTAAGCGTCCGGCTCGATAGTGTCCAGTTTTGTTGTGTGTGAGTGTACTCGGAGTGTGATCGAGCCCGTTGCGTGTCCGTGACCGGAGTATGTGCAATGTAAATTAGTCTGAATACGGTGATATCGTTGACATGTGGATATGTTTTTATGTTCCTTAAATGAAAAAAATACAAATAAACTTTTCAGGTTATTTACAGCTTAATTGTAGCAATAGTGATATGTATGTATTGTGTAAATTTTTTAATTCGAATTCCATCGAGTACATATTAAGAAGTGTATACTTTTAAGTTATTGTATTAAAACGTATTCGCTCGAAGCATTGTACATTAAACACGGCGTGTAGATAAGTTTATCCTATTATTAGATTTCTCAATTTGGTTTAGTATGTTACAAAAATAGTAGTTAAATATGTGACAATTTCATTTTGTCCTTATTGCTGTATTAGCAAGTTTTTTTTGTACTGTGTATATTATGTATGGTTATAAGTTGGAATAAAAAAAAAGATGTTTATATTAGATGTAGTTTTACTTTTCCATATCCTTTTTGTTTGATATGCTTTTTATTCAGTTGGCTAACAGAATATCAATGGTGGAAAATTATATTGTGGCGAATGATGGTGGAACTATCTAGTTGGTTTTAGAACTTTTGGAAGAAACTAGAACAATCTAGTAGGAAAAGACAAGGACGGATATATTTAGAAAAGGATAGATGATGAACGAGACAGAGTTACATGTTAGAAAGGGATAGATGTATAACGAAAGTTCCCGAACAGAAGGTTCGGGAAGGAAGAGACGGATAGATAGATGGGTTCTAGAAAGTTCTTCTTATGGATTGGAAGAAAACACCAGTTTTTGACTAAGAGCTTTTATTGACTTACACAGCCGCACGTAGTACCTCTCTGAAGGGTTGCCCCTATATGCACGACCAACTATGCACAGTCCCGACGATAAGTTGTCACACCCTCAATAATGTCGCCGATATTGTGTGGACCACCTCCGATATTATCGCATGTAGCTCGCTTCTGGTTCCACTCTCGAACTACGCTACACACCTCCTTCACGTATGTGTCCACCAAACTTGTCACTAAGTTCACCACTTAATTCATCTCTGTCTTCTATTAACTTTCTCTTCTAACTCTTTAGTATTGCACTTGTCGCTTCACCGTCTTGGACTGAACTCAACTCTAAACTGTGCCCGGTAGGCGCGCCCCACGCCGTTTATATATATACCCGGAAGAACTTTCTAGAACCCATCTATCTATCTCTGTCTCTTCCTTCCCGAACCTTCTGTTCGGGAGCTTTCGTTATACATCTATCCGTTTCTAACATCTGTCTAACTCTGCCTTTCGTTCATCGTCTATCCTTTTCTAAATATATCCGTCTTTGTCTTTTCCTTCTAGATTGTTCTAGTTTCTTCCAAAAGTTCTAAAACCAACTAGATTGTTCCACCATCACTCGCCACAATATTATACCTTTACAGAATATAAACCCGGTATTTTTATATGGCTAAATATAAATAATGAGACCAAGGCGTGCAGTTTCAGATTAAAGAATTGGCATATGCGTTATGCTAGTCATAGTCATCGTCATAGGCTAGGTAGTTAGTATCTATGAATCAGCTCTTTAAAAACCAGTTTTAATCAGCGGACTAGCGGCCACAATTAGTATTTCTACCAAAACTGATTTTCAATATAGATTACGTGTATGTAGTAACACTAACACATATGTGTACAATACGACGACACTACATTTTAGCTAAAGCAATCATTTGCCAGTAGCTACTTCTTTTTGATAGTTTTTAATTTCTGTTGATAAATTTTAATGTATCGCAATGATTAATTTACATATAGGGCCTTTACCGCCACTTTATCGTAAACGACATTTGGATCTATGTATATTTTTCGTTGCAAAAGCTATTTGAAACTATTATTTTGTTTTAAGATTTTCAGTTTTAATTAGATTAGACCCTACTGTATCAAAAACTGAAAGCCTTAACAAAAATAGTCCTATAAAACACCTTAAGCAACAAAAAATATACTTACGTCCAAATATCGCTTAAAGTAAAATGCGCCGGTAAAGGCTTAATATATTTTATTACTTCCTCAGTGAGGTTAAAAGGGAGTAGCAGTAACATCTTGAATACTACGGTTATTAAATTTAATTTATTGAATAATAGATGGCGCTAGAAAAGGTAATAAAACGTCATACATAATTATATTGACTTACAGCTTACATTCTGTTAAATTACCAGTTCTAAAATAATTTCTGCTCGATACTAGATGTCACTAGTAAATATATATCATTAATGTTCACAAGAGGTCATTTTTCATTCCCAATCAAAATAAAATAATTATTTTTTATTTATGGTTTTTTTAGCGAGATATGATTGTGGAAATTTTATTGGGAATTATTAAGCAATAAGTGTGTGTATATGTGAAAAAATCTCAACTATTTAGTGAAATGTTACTTTTAGAGCTGCCATAAAAATTGGCTGAGACTGGGATAAAGGGTTATACCGGGCCGGCCGACTTTTCCAGCGCCTAGTGAGGAAGCGAAGTTGTTCCACGGTTCCTATTTTGTCGCCCGGGGTGCTTTGTAACCCGCGCTGACAATGGACGAGGTATTTATAGCCGGCGCCAGCCAGGCCTCATGCGGGCAGGCGATAGCCACTTCCCACGATTCTGGCTATAGCCTATAGGCGACTGGAAAATTCACTGGGATTTTAGCGGGTATTCCAGCAACAGACTCGTGAGTCTCAAGTCACACGCTCTGACCGTGACCTGTGATAAGTCCGTAAACGGAATTTTTCTAGTCAAAAGAAAAGGGGCGGTCGGCTTTCTCGTGATCTGTATTCGATTATTTTATTGCTTTTTTAATGTATGATTCTATTGTCTCTGGCTTGCTAATAGACAGAGTTTTCCAAACTTTAGTATTAATATTCCCAAAACGATATATTCCAGCTTTTCTTATACTTAATTTATTTATTTACTATTTTTTTAAATATGTTGTCATCGCCATCTATCATAACATTATCTAAGCTACAAAATGAACTTGATGATTTTTTAAATTCTATCTAGAAACTAGATGGTGCTGTCATTAAGTTCTAGATTTTTTTAAACTGTAAAACATCTGTAGGGCTCAATAATAGTATAAAATTATTATGATAATTATAAATTAACAATCATAAGGTATGAATATTATAAACTAAATTATACGAATATAAATAAATAGAATACTATAAAGCTAGATGGCGTTAAAAAAATCTGTGCTTGATCAAAACTTGACTGGTAAACAATGTTGTGTGATTCTCTATATTAATTGGAACGTTTTTGTTCAATAATAATAATAAAACTTTAAAGGAATAGTGATTACTGATTATATGGATAAATACATACTGTATTGTATGCTTCGTGATAAGAAAAAGTATTGAGAAAAAAGTATTATGTTTTTATTTTGCTTACCTGTACAATTTGATAATTTTTTTAGTATGTCATCATATATATAACTAACAGTTTCACGGAGAACACAATTATTCTTTTGCCATAGTTGACATATTTTTTAACCTTTTAATGATAAAGAAAATCCTTTAGAAATCCCTTAAATTATGTTGTAGTATCGTAATGGTGCGGGTAGAGCCCTACCTACTATTTTTATAGGTTACTAGGGTGTCCCATGTGACTGTCGCGGATCACTCCTTAATAAATAAAAGTAGGTAGTTTTGGTAAGAGCAAGCATTCACATGGATTACATTGCATTACATTTTTATCTAGGCACTATTCGGAAAATTCCAACTATCGCAATAAATAAGCTATCCCATTTTACGAGATGATTAAAAAATACTGTAGGTATCAAAATTTAGCAAAAAAAGCATTTATAATATAAGAGTGGACATATGAATAATATAGATAATTATATGTTCACACGTACTTACCTTAAATACAATCATCTATATATAAAATAAAACAAAGTCTTTTTACTCGTCTATGTGTATGTCTGTATATACGCAACTCCTAAACCACTCATTGGGTTTTCAAGCAGTTTTCACCATTATTTTTCAAGCGAGGTATGTATATGTATATGTATACCTACCTAGCTTTTCCTTGTAGATACTTTCACAATACTTCATGTAATCTCGTTAAATTTGTGTAAGTAAAATGGAGGTAGTCACTAGGACCAAACCCTTACGCGTAGCCGGGGAAAATCTCTTTTCATTATTATAATTACTAAGCTTCTTATCTGGCACAATTAACAAATTGTAGTTATTGCTTTGCATTTAGGTACTTACTATCACGTATACATTTTAAATATACATTTTAAATCCTAAAAAAGGTAACCTCAATGAAAGTGGCATCAGTACGAATATACTCATTCCGTTTGAAGTGTTTCATGAGGCACCTTGTTTATGATGATAATATTCCAAATGTTATCTAGTAGAGTTGATTCTTGTTGGAGTTTCGTCTTCACTTAAGGTATAATTAATTTGGTTATATAGATACTCCGTCCGTCTTAGAGTAATGTATATATTTTAATGTTGAAAGTGAGGTTTGTTTATGAAACTGTGATAAAAAAGATGATTTAATAATTACATACCTACATTGTAATTAATTTATATACACATTATGTATCACCCATGGCAACTAATGGATCTTAACAAAAGTTGGAGTAACTTTTGGTTAATATTAAGTCATTAATAATAATGACAACAAGTAAATTATCTTAGATAAAGCTGAATTATGCCTCATCAAAATACTGCAATAAAAATATCTAAATAACAAATACCAAGTTTATGTGCGAGATGAAGAAATAATACTTCTAGTTTTCTGAGAATTTGGCGATAAACAAGGTTCAATTAGCATTGCAGATAAAGTCATACATCATGTATGGTCTGATTTAAACATATGACTGTATAAGTAAGCTTGACACAGATTATAATATCTTCAGACAACATTGGGAAATTTTCCATTGCGTAGCGAATTTTTTTTCACTTTTATTTAGGTCAACAAAGTCGCGTTCTTTTGTTCTTGGCGAAGACGGACCTCCTTTATATACTTTTACTATTTCATGAGTTCAGCAACAATTTATTCCATAAAGTTATGTAATACATGAACTTCGATTAACTGTTTACTAGATGGATTTATTTAAGAAGAAATGTCTAATATTTATTTACATCAAACGAAAGCGTCAACAACAAAACAACAAACAAAAGGTAAAATAGGTTAGTTAAACATACCATTGTGCCTAGTTTAACTATGGCACAATGGTATGTTTAAAAACGCAATTTTATAAGTTATTGAACCGATAGCGCTAACGAACAGATAAACTACATTTAAAAGTACCTCAGAAACCGGGCATAAGATATGCCCGCGACTTCGTCCATTGACATGAAAATCCCGTGAGATTCCCGGGACACAGCATTTACAAACAAGCTATCATTTTAGCAGAAACTGTGGCGAAATAAGCTCATTTTTATGCATCCGAACAACTTCAAACCGCTCCCGGGAAAATTCTCGAGATAAAAAATATAACTTATTTTATTACCTTAGATTTGCCATCGATCAGTAAAAACAATCGTCGAAATCCGTTCAGTAGTTTATACGTGAATCCCGAACAAACAGAAAAATCGACAAACAGATAAGAAATCTAATAAAATGCATCGTTCATCGTCGTCTGTATAGTTGCTTTCCAGTTGTTTTTTTTTTTGTAAATAGCTTCAATGTACAGACACGGCATGTTTAAAATGTTGTAATATTATAGATAATAAAAGGAAACCAGTTCATTTTATCATTTACCATCCCACAGAGCCGGTGAGTAGTTCAGCGTGGTAGTTCAAGGAGATTAGGAAGAACAATGAACATCCCGCCGACAATGAGCGAATTGGTTATGAAAATAAAGCATTGGCATTATATAAATCATTCTTCGGAATACTCTTCGTTACAGAGGCACTGAAATACGCAGCTCGTACTTCTAGTATCTTTTTGCTGTCACTAACATTTGAAAGGAATTACAACTAATATTTTCTTAAGTTTTCGCGACTTGTACACATAATAAAACTACGTTTTAACGGTTTTAAGCGCGGTAATTTATTTTATTTTCGTTTTTAATTACAACTACTTTAGATATAGGCAAAACTATTTGAAACCCACATAGGTAATTATGTTTACCTATTAGGATCAAGACTTGTTATTACATCCTGTCAAAAGCGCCTTCTTAGGCGGATTTTACTACTTATAAGGCAGCACCACCCAAAATCAAAAATTAATACTATTTTAAGATACCTATATGTTGTGTTTGTCATAAAAATTATAAAATAAAATTTATTGACTAACGTCTCACTGCTGGGCTCAACCCTCTCCTTTCTTAGGGAAGAACGTATAGTATATCCGCCACGTTTGTCTAAGCGAATTATTGAGTTCTCTGATTGATTGATTTTCATTAGGTAGGTTTAGTTGTTTACCTTCACCATCAGCAAATGATAATTGTAAACAATATACACATTGGCTCAGAAAACTGTCTTTGTAGTGTAGCTATGTTTTTTGCCAGGTTTGAATATATTACGTCATTTTGCACCAGTTAACGGTTAACGACTCGAAGTCCTGATGACTCAGCTGAGGGTAATATTTGCGTCTCGAAATATTTTTACTAGAGAGAAAATATGCCTCGCATATCTGTCAATATGCCATTGAGATTTAAGCCACCGACTCACAACCACTAGCTACTTAAGACTATGTGTCTACTTCTAAGGAGATAGGTAAACCAGTTAAATCAAGATGGACAGTTCAAACTTAATTGAATGCCGTTGGCTATAGCAAAGCATAAAACAAGAGTACCATAGCCTACAAAAGGTACGTTTCCAAATTGCTAAAATTGCATAAAACCTTTTTAAAATAACATCTGTCTACATTTGTGCTGAATCGACCTATGAAGTCATATTTCATTTGTAAAATTACTATCTGGCACAAAACAAATGATTTGCAGCGTCGTCGGTTGAAAATGATCTGTTTTGAGATACATTGAAGGTTTGATATCAGTTATTTTAGTACTCTTAGAGGCAAACAAGCAGTGGACTTAGGCATAAACATTTGATCAGATGTAAAAAAGGTCTATAAATGGTTGCTCCCCTCTCAAACAGGTTATAAAGAGACTTGAATTCACCTCTCTGTTGTTAGTTCATACTTGGTTTGCGTTGAAAGTAGTTTCGTGTTAAAAAATGAAGGGAATTACTTTGTTAGTTTTAGGTGAGTATTTCTTGTTACATAAAGACCCAACAAACAACGTTTATCAAGCAACATGTTTTGATGTTTTTATAATTAAAATATAATCTAGAGTGTTATTTATAAACGGAAGATTACAGTTTTTTATGGCCTGTTTTTAAAATTTTCCTACTGTTTAAAGATATTTGAATTAGCCTCATATATAATACTAGAAGCATTTTAGAGGTTAAAGGTGATCAACTTAAAGTCTAATTAAAATACACTAAGACACGTGGAAACAAAATAAATAGAATAACGATCAACATTATCATTTTTAATCAATAAGTTGATGTCTTTATCATAATTGAAATCTTCTTGGAAAATTAAGGTGGTGTATAAAGAACAGATGAAGATTACATATGTGACAAAAATAATGTTAAACTGGAAGGTTGATGGATATAAGAGTAAAAGTATGTCAAAAAAGAGATGGAGTTTTAATGTAAAAGGCCATATTAGGATTCGATATTATATATATTTTGGTGATTTGGGTAAAACGCTTCTGTCGCTGATTCGGCCAATGTCCGGTAACCACATGATGATGAATGGAAGTGTATAGAAAGAAAATACATATAATTATTGTATCGATCGCAAATGGTTGGGAGAAGATGAATACAATAGACCAGTCTTCTCTCTCGTATTGATTAAGTAACAACTTTTAGGATTGTAAATAATGTTAACAAAATATATTTAGCAAAAAATTTAAAGACGAATTTTTCATTTCGGATCATAGTATATATCGGATAATATATATATATATATAGGGTATATTTATAATGTAGTAAAACTAAATATAATATAAATTACATACTATTGAATACAATGTAAGAAAACTTAACTTATTTGTATTGTATTCTACCCATAGTCCCTCAAGACTATAAGTAGAATACTGAGGTCCCAGGTCACCGTCTTCTATGGGTAAGGTGCCCAGAAGGCTGGCTACGTTTCCTCGCTGGATCGCCATACTGATCCGTTGGCCGAGGTAGGCACCAGCCCTCTGATCACCTGAAGAGTCGATGAGTCGTTTTGATAAATTTTGGTAGAGGCTCATGGCCTCAGGACCCCACGGTCCAAGCGTCTCGACAGCAAACGGCACAAACATATATCTCTCACTGAGGGTTGCATATTTCCGCCGCTTGAGTGATTCCGCTGTTTCCGCTGCCGAACCGGCCGATCTAGAAATGTCTGGTAAATGGGACGCGGCCAACGTGTCTACGCAAGTCGCATCCCACACCAAAGGCTTGCCACGCTGCCAGAGAATTAGAGTCATTCCGTCAGGGCGCCTGCCATCATCACGTGCAATACCGTTCGGCTCCAATAGAGCCGGCACGTTAGCGGTGGCAAGCGCCCTCCGTAAGACGTCATTCAGGGCGGCGTGGCGTGACCATCTGCCGGCACTGCGGCGGCAAGAAAGACCGTGGTATCCCGGGTCGATTACCTCTATTCCACAGACACATGTGTGTGGTGCACATATGCGAGAACCTAAGCGCAGGTTTATAGCCAAAGAAAAGGATGTATTATCCATTAATGTACCTATGTTTGGGGAGGGGATAGCTTGGAGCCAAAAACCAGACTCTTTGCGAGAAACAGCAAGGATGCGGGCACGTCCTGTAGAGTTAGTTGAATTTAGAAGTTCTGTGTTTAATCCTCTACATATAGGTTCATCCCAGCATCGTTGCGAATTCATGATCGTGGGAATGTCTTCACTAGGGCAGACCATTTTCCAGGCGTTTAGTGCTTCATTTAAAAAGGATGTATTGACATTATCCCAGTGTTGCATAATTTTTTAAATAATGAGCCAGTGCTGTAGGCAGATGAAGAAAAGCCGGTAGAGCAACGCTAGAGATTTTGCGGATGCCTAAACCTCCATACCTAATGGGTAGGGAAGCTTGGATCCAGTTGTTGTCTGAGAATATATATATATATATTTTGCCAGATACAAATCCTATGTAAACAAATGAAGCCGTGTTAGAATGCATAAATTCATCTTGATTATTGTTAACATTGAATTAAATTGGTCACTCTTCCTGTAATTTTATAAAGTATTTTACAACCTTAGTTAAGGCCGGGTACTAAACATCGCAGTCTTGATTACTTGATGAGGTTTTCCGTGTGTCACTTGGTGAATAATTCTATTGAGCATAGAGCACAAAGGAAACCGGTTCAAGGCGATTCTTAGAGGAATAAAAAGGGCCAAGTACGTCTCCACGCATAGTAAAGAGTTCCGTAGAGGTGACGATTATAAATAATATGTTCGTCATATTACTATGGAACTGGAAAAAATATTGAAAGTTAGATTCTGTGAGCAACAAGTTTTTTGAAAAAATTTCAATTCAATTCAAATGTAAATTGGGTCCACTATTTACGACGGGACTACTATTACGGAAGGGAATATCTTGTCACCTATCGACTTTTTTAAGTTATGTTCAATGAAGTAACGATACCCCACGTGCCCAAGTAGATAAAATGAGAATATATATTTTTGTAATTATTACATGTTTTGCGAAAACTTCGTAACTTTTTCGTTTCTTCGCTACACAATCTCTACAGACAATTATTCGCTATTAACATAATGGTATATACCAAATATAGCGTCCTGTCAAAACTACTTCATATAGACTTAGTAGAATTTCAAAAAACTCCTGGTACAGACGTACAGAGTCTATTATTCAGTACTACAGACAGATAATCGGACATATCGATTTTATAAGGGTTCTACTTTTGTCAAAATAGTCACGGAGCCCTGAAAATACTTATACAATTTATACACTATGTGAGTTATGACAATATCGCAGTATGTAAAACGTATTGTGTGTTGCTTGGAATAACAATATTGTAGCAAAATTCGCGACATTTTCACAGGAATAATAAATTATATATGTTGGTGACAAGAGGACAGTTTAGTAACATTTTTTTTGAATTTATATATAGTTCAAATATAGTGTATGACGACCTCTAGCCCGGTCACGACTACCAACTCCTATCTAATAATACAAATATTTTCATAGCAATCTTTATGGAACTTTCCAGTTGCGGTGTTTGCGGCTGTATCTTGCCGCCCCGATAAGCCGGATCTCAAACAATTGAAGGCTGAGGGTGCTCGTAAGAAGGCTTGTATGCACGACTGTACAAGCATCAAGCTAGACCCCATCTGTGCAGGAAAACAGGGTGATAAACCCAAGTCCTTCGGCAACGAGTGCGTCATGAATAATTATAACTGCGAAAACAAAGATAGTAAGTTCAATTAACAATTGTAAAAGTATTTTCTCATAATATTTTCTTAAGTTTTCGCGACTTGTACACATAATAAAACTACGTTTTAACGGTTTTTAACACGGGTAAAAGAACACATTGCTGACATGAAACACACAAGGTCTACGAAGTCTGCGATCAGTGAACACACGCTGGATAAACCCAACCATTACATCAGATTCGATAACCCACAAATCCTCGCGAAAGAGAATCGTTTCATACCAAGAATGATGCGTGAGGCTATTGAAATCAAAAAACACCCAAACTTCAATAGAGAAGAAGATGGTTGGCAGGTACCACCTGTTTGGGATCCAATCATCAAAACTATTAAGACCCAAACCTAGCAAAAACCAACTGCCAGACCTCAAGACACTGTGAGCTCTTTCTGTGTGCAACGAAACAAACCAACTTGACTGATAATTTCTTTTATTTTTTCCTTCCACTCATTTTAATATTATATAAAAAAAATTTTTTAGAACTAGGCATGTTTGCTGAAGAGTTTCTTGCGCCGCTTCTTCTCTTCAAGCCACAACATGTTGTGAAGCGGTGGTAAATTAGATTAGGCTCCCATAGAGTAAATAATATCCATAAACAAAATTAAAACTAAATAATTAAAATGAACAAGTTGGCGGTAGGCTGAATAAAAACTTTGACAATACACGTTTGACAAATGTCATCTTTGTCTTCCGTGTCCACGGCAACTGAAAAGCGGCCGAAACGTCGGATAAACCTAAATAAAATAAATTACCGCGATTAAAACCGTTAAAACGTAGTTTTATTAAGTATTTTCTCATGTACAGAAAAAATACGTTTTTAATTGTAACTGTATAGCATTTCTTCTTCTTCTTATATATAAAAATGAATGTTTGTCTATATGTCCTTTATAGAATCGTAAACTATACATTTGATTATGTGATGATCTTTAGCAAAGTTGTTGTGCATGAGCCAGAGAAGGTTTCTGAGTTGGTTCACAATTAGACCAAGTAGGTGGCGCTGATGTCGGCATATCGATTGAAGCTTTTCGGGCAGGAAGACGTCTGCCGGGACAGCTAGTATACTATATAAACTATGTAGAACACAATGCAATATTTTAAGATTTCTTGTGTTTGTCGGTTTGACTATTTGTTCGGGATTCACGTAAAAACTACTGTGCCGATTTCGATGTGGGTTTCGCCTAGGTTGTCTGGTAGAGATTGTTTTTAGCCATAAGGTCGCCCATTGTGAAATATATGCTATTTTTTCTTTTGTTTGTTGCGAAAAATGGTAGTCGTAGTCTTTTTTTTCTAGGATATTTTTAAATCTTTCTCTCTTTTAATCCGGGTTTTACGTATTATAGTAATGTTGATATCAGGTTTCATTAATTTCCCTTTACCATTATTAGCACGTGGTAATTATAACAATCAAATACCTTCATACATATTACGGCAGAGTAATATATTATAGACTATTCCATCAAAACAATCGAATAAGGAAAATCTTTATTTCGCTGTATTGTGGACAGTTTACAGCGCGATTATTTTACAATGTGCCAAACACACCGAAACCGGGTTTTTCAATTAAACAAGGCCTCTGTGCATGCCCACCAGGGTGTGACTAGCACTTCACGTGTGATGTAAGCCACGGTATTTGTGGACATTGGTGCCATTGTTTTGCTGGGATGTGAACCGGATTCTGACTCATCTCGATGTTTTTGTCTAGATCAACTTTATTTCGTGCTAGCAATATATTTGAATTTAGTTATGTAAACTGGAATTAATCTACAGTTGACAGTTTTGAGATTATTAAAATTTTCAAAATAAGCTATGTAGTTAGGAAAAAGTTGTAACAGCTATGTGTGTTGAATTTTGTCTAAATTGTGGGTTGGTCAGATTGCATACTTAACTTACTTCTAGAACATTTTCCTTATCGATTAAATAGGCAGTTTAAATTTAATCTAATTTAACACATTGTAGAGAAAGTACTGATAAAAAGAAAGTACTTGCTATGATCATACTTTTAAAATATCTTGATTAATAAATATTTAAGTACCATTGACTCTGTAAAGATTTGACATCAAACTTTGCAACATCTGTACAAATTTTGGGCGGCATCAGCGTTTTTTAAGATTGTAAAAAATATCTCTGTCGTTACCTTTGTCTGTCAAGTACCTTGTTCTTGAATATATTTAGTGATGAATTGTTTTTCAAAATATTTGAGTCGGTGACTCGGTTTTCAGCATTCGACTTCTACAGTTTTATTATATGTATAGATAACCATTATTCACTTCTATTTCAGCTCTGCAGAAGATAAGTAAAGGAGAGTGTCCCGGATCTGATGGAATTCGTCTCTCTTAAGAATCCGTACACTACATTTTGAGCTAAGATTTTTTAACTTTAATTGAATGCTCTCTCATTGACAAGCTTAGCATAGATTTTAAGCTTTTTAATTAATAATGGTTATTATAACGTAACATCAAAGAAGCTGTGATGAATGTAGTAGCTAGTTAGGCTTTTAGACGCTGGTATAGTCCGCGCTAAATTGGCTTTTCCAAATTAGTTGCATACGGCGCAGTGACTGTTTTTGTATGAAAACTCTCCGGTGCGCGCTGCAACAAGCTGTTGCTAATTAAGACCAATAATCTTTGTAAACTCGAAGGAAGGGTAATTTTAGATTAAAAAATATATAAGTAGTTTTGGTATAAAATAAACAATAATTGGAGAATATTGTTTTTAAGCAAGATTTATAATTAAATATGTTTGTTAATTATGTTTGTGTCAAGTGAAATTTAAGTAACTCTTCAGGCGGCCATAACAACTACTTTCATGACATAAGTTAAATACCTGCAATTTGTTTTAGGATGGTAGTGGTTACGGGAAAGTTGAATATTCAGGAATAGTGGCTGACTCATTCAATCCTACGAGGTTTATACTAAAAAACAGAAAAGTGACCATAAAATTTATCGCGCTCTATGTAATGGTTACCTAACAAGCCAGTGTTTTTAATTGTAATTTTAGTGTGTTTCTATAATATCATATTATGTGTGCTTTTTCGCATAGTTATTTCATAAGTTTTTTAAATAATTAAACTGCTTTTTGATTGTGTTGTATGTTTTTTTTTATTTTTTGAACAATTAGTTTTAATAACACAAAAGAGTTTTAATATTACAGTTACTCTTCTTTTTTTTACATTAATGAGGACTTGAAACTGATTTTAAAAAAGGAGGAGGTTCTCAATTCATCTTGTAATTTTTATGTTTGTTCAGCAATAACTTTGCTGTTTCTGAACTGATTTTGATGATGCATTTTGCTTTAGATTTAGCAAAGCTTTAAATTCAATATAAATTTTGTCGGTGTCAAACATTGGTTTCCCAAGATATAGGAGAAAAATCCTAGAAATTAGGCAGAAATGTGATTTTGATCATTTTATTTTTGTTGAATTTAGTGTACCTTCGTAATGTTCTGGTATAATATGGTCTGGTATTTCATTTAATTGCTACATTTTGCAATATTTTCTTGTAATAATGTATATGGTAATTTTTATGACTTCCTTGGCACTGACTTCGAGATGGAGAAAAAAATATTTTTTGTTTTTTTAGTTATTCTTGAAGTCGGTTTTCTTTGTTAGAAATTTTTAATTTATATAAAGGTTTATGGTTTATTTATACTAAATTTAAATCAAGTAGGCGTATTCATAATTCATTTGTTTTAATTTATTCACGACCGGATGCAAAAGGATTTCTATGAAACTATCTGCAGATATTATGTGAAATGGCAGGAAATCCAAAGTAAGAAGTTTTTAAAATAGTAAACGCGTTCCAAAGTCAAAATAACTGAATCATTGTAAAAATAAAAGTTTTTAAGTAAGAGAATTTATAGCTAGACTTGTTTTTTTTAAATCTTTCTGTAATGCAGTTCATATTATGCCATTTAAAGATTACTGTTAAAATGAAAGAAATTAAAACGTATTAGTTCATAGATAAAACAACATTTGACAATTCAAAAGGTAATAAGGACGTAATAATATATTACATATTACGAAAACAGCAATACTCTGGTATTACTTTTACAGAGTTGAAGAATTTTTAGACTTATAAAGGACGCAAGAATTATTAATTTTGAAAGACACACAAAGTATTAAACAAATAAGCAATAAACTAAGTTTTTTTTAATAATATTTATTTTTTTATTCAATCTGCAATTCAATTTATACACTGAAATTTTATAAGTGACTCTATTTTTTTCTGCTTCTATTGATACCAAAATCTTATATCGTTCACTTGACTATTTTAGCTTATTATAGCAGTTAAAGCCTTTTTTACGATTATATTTTCCTGTAATATATGTAATTTCTTTTTACTGTTTTAATCGTCTGAGGTAATGATATAGACAATTTGGATACTCCTGATGTACATTGCCTACTTTTTATTCAAGATTGAGCTTTGAGCGTGGTTAATGTCCAAAGTTGACACGTGGAATGTCTTGTTTTGATAATATTGCCAATGTATGATTACTGTGAAAATTTGCATTTCGTTAGCTTCTTCTTTATGTAGATAAATATATGTAAATCCCAGTGGATTGTAATTCGTTGCTGACGAGAATTAGGAAATAGAACGACCTTACTTCGCCGTCCTCTACATTCAGCAAACCAATTTAAAACTGGCACTGGTTCACGCAAGCAGAATAGCAATCTCTTTACTTTATTAGTAACTATATGACGGTCTTTGAACCTTCTCTATAGTCATGATATGAAAAGCACGATGTGTGTACTCTATAGTTACGAATAATAACAGTTTGTCTCCGAAAGAGTATCTAGCGAGAATTTGATGAATCATGTTTTTCTTTGCAGTTTACGTAAAAATGTTTATTTTGGTTGAAGGCTTAAGAGTAAACAATAGTTGTAGGACTGTTTTGAGGAAGAATTCTCGAGCTACGACAAGAACTCCCTCATTTGGCATTAGTCAATTTGGCTGAGTATTTGGCTTGAAGATTGTTCTAGAACTTTAACAACAGTAATAAACTTTATTGTCTTAACTATAAAGTTCCATAACAACTTGAAATACTTGTGAAGAGTTATGTATAAGAGTAATGCACTTTGTGGAGTCGCCTAAACATCTATCGATTCATGAGGTGTTCTATTTTCAAATTTAAATACATTTTTATAGCCTGCTTTTAGGACAGTGTGTAAGTTATATGTATCTATCAAATAAATGAGTAAAGTGTATTTATAACAATTTATTTTGGCATGACCTTCGTACACATTTACATTATAATATAGATACAATAATAAAGACAATATCCGGGATATTGACAGAGTGAAATAAACAACGACGAATAATCAATAGTTCTCTCGAATAATATTGCAGATTATAGTAATTTAATGTTATTTATCTTCTGAAGATTGCTTAGGTTCATTTGGTGGCAATGGGATAGTTTGTTTACAATCAAATTAATGTCAAGCATGTCAAATAGATCAGAGATTAATTAGCTTTAGCCTAGATAGATCGATAACGATGATCTAGACTGCTTGTCGCCGATACATAACACTTATAACATTACCAAGAAGTGTCTAATTTAAGATCTTATGGTAAAATTGGTGGAAATTTTAGGCATGTCCAGCCGCGATTACTAAGAGTCGTTTGGTCATTAATGCCCAGAGCAAGAATTGCACTTTACTTGAAATTTTTGTAGGAAGAAATAATAATCTTCCAGACTTTCAAATTCTATAAATGCGCTTGTGGGTAGCATTTAGATAGATACTGATTATAATAAAGGCACCCATTTAGTTCCGGCAGAAGGGCGAAGATCAGGTAAGCTTTAGGGAAATGGATGGTATTCGTATTTAGAAAATATTGTGAAGTGTGCACGAATTGGCGCGTTGTATTTATCACACAATGTTTTTGAGGTAAATTACATTATAAAATATTATGCAATACTCAATGTTGGTCACTCAATGGTTTAAGAATGTTTTCTAAATACGCGGACGGTATACCCGACAAGCTAATTTAAGACCAATTTACGAAATCTGTCGTCTAGATATTGTAGATAGGCTTTTGATAATTTCTCTTCATGTCCTTCACCCTTAGCATGTAGTAATTTTAACAAACGACCAAACAGTATATATATCTTCGAAACAATACTTATGTTCATACACCCCGGCTGGTATTTGGACTTATGGCATTTGCATGAGACGCCGGCCATAGCTTTTAAGCCACAACGATTTTACAACATTGATTACTAATATATACTTATATCATAAAGGATCTATAACTATTTTTTTTCCTAGAAATATTCAAATTCAATCAATATATAAGTCCTAGCAACATAGAAGCTCTAAGTTCTTTAGGGATAGGACAATATACGATACTAAATTTATACGTCTGACTAAAATTATCTCGACGGCAAATTATACATGGTTATGAAATAAAAAACAAATTAAAGTATTAAGAACATTAAAATTTATTGGCCTAAGTTATGAGCTGGTGTCATGATTACGTCTACTTATATTACGACGAGTCCTTTTTGGTAGTATTATGAGAATACTTATTATATTTTTACATAAATAAAAATATTTTTGTATTTGCTTTCTGACCAAACGAGAAGGTAGTCCACTCACTTATGATAAGTGGTTATCATCACTCATGGACAAGTTCACACTAAGGACTGAAACGGAGAGGAGAGATGTGCGTGGACGAGCAGCGTACCAGGACAAGTGTCTTCTCCAATGTTGAACATAGATGTAAGCCGGGTAGAGCAAAGCAGTCTGTTTTCTGTGTGGTTTACAGTTTAGTACATATTTCACATGTGTACTCATTTCTCTGCTAGGTTTAGAAAAATAAGACATCCTCTCCTCTCCGAACAAACGGTTCCATCGAAGGTACACTATCCCATTTACAAAACATGTCCTTTCCTCCCTGCTCATTTCCGCTTCGATGGAAACCGGACCTTAGAGAGACGATGCGTAATCTTTTTGTCTATCTCATCGACATTAGATATCTGATAACACCCTATTTAAAAACCCTATATTATAGTGATCTGGGAATAAATATCCCAGAACGGAATTCAATTTGAAAACATTTGACAAGAAGTTTGAAACATATTTCGAAGTTTAAAAAAAATGTGAAAGAGTTCAATCAACCTTGGTGTTTCTTTTTATTTATGACTTGGTGTGTAGTCGGATATACACTTGACCCCTTAATTACTGTTAATTTTACAATTCAATTTTGATATTTGTTTAAGGAATTCAATTAATTGATTACATAACAAAGAACATATTTACCAATTTTATAATAACAAAAGTTACGCCACTGGGTGGATTAAAAAAATATAGGACTGGCATTTATAGAATGTACCTGCGTTTTACGATAAACGCAATCTAAATATAATCAAATCTAGTCTTAATCGTAAACTCAGATTGTTAAAATATCTTACAGGACTGTGTCCTTCCTATGCCTTATTAGATGCTAATAAATTTACGATTTACAAAAATAAACGTAAACTTTTAGTAAAGATTAAAAGTATATTCATTTTTTATCTTTACATTGGTATTCACTGAATCATAGACCAATTAATAACATAGCAATTATCCTACAGAAAATGTAATGTTTTTACCTAATACAGTATATTACATATATCTAATTAATCATTGACATTGGATCAAATTTCTACGTACATGAAAATTTCGATTTTATATTACAAAAAATCTCGACCTTCTAATTTTATTTCAAAGACAGTTTTTTATGGTACCTTAAAATTTAAAGTAATATTATAATTATAGAATACTAGTAATTAAGATGTCACATCTTAGTAATGTCCCTACGACAGCAACTTGTGTGCAGTTGTAACCATTTTTTGTAATTTCCATATAAATCAGCATTCGCCAAGGCTTGTTATTGCATAATCTGAAAGGAAAATATTTACAATTAATTAACATCATAATTAACATTGATGGTCAAGTGGCAAGAGTATCAGCCCTCCTGGGTCGATTAAATATAGAAGGCACGGGGTCTATTCATGGTAGGTTAAATTATATAAGGGAACAAAATTTCTGTTATTTACTCTAGTTTGGGTGTAGATGGCATGACGCAGTTTGCTCACATTTTGTTATCCTCAATATAAGTGTAACTTGGTTAGCCAGCGAACATTGTTTATGTCCGCCGTACAATATTATTGTAAAATTTCACAGGGAATATATATCGACGTCATTTAAAGAAAGACTAGCTTAGTACATACATGTGCTCTCGCGACAAGACACTGCTTCTAATTCACAGAGCGTAGCGAAGGTCCTAGCAACGCCAGCGGCGTCGAATGCGCACACTGGGCCAGTAGGTGGTGAGACACATCTTCCAGCGCATAGCGGTGGTGGCACTCCCTCACCGACTCTGGCTCGCATTATAATACTTGGAACCATGATGTCATTTGGACTGAGTTCATTCATGTCAGCTATCCGATAAGGTACGAATGGTAGACTGGCTGCTTGCACCTTGTGCCATGCTGTAACGAAAATTTTAAATATGGATTTGTATATTTCTATTACTGGAGTTTCAGTCTATAGAGGCCTGCGTGGGACGAACAGGTTTTGCAAATCATCCAATTATTTTTGTTTTACCACCTAGGGAAGACACTCGCTTCCCAAGTAGTAAAAAATGTTCCGATCCCAAATTTTTGAATTGTGGAGTGAAAAAATCTGAAAAAAATCAAGGTAAAAGAACTTAAAGTAATCTAAACGAATATTGGTTTGAACAAGATCCACTGTATCAATTATTGTTGATTTTTTTTAAACTTCTTTAGATAAATGACAAAAACAGAGGACGTTGGTCACTTTTACAGAGTCTTCCATTGCACATTGTAGGGAGTACTAGCTACCAGTCCTAAAAATGGCTAAAATGGTTCCACACTCTAATTTAGGGAAGGAGGGAAGGGGGAGGGAAATATCTTTTTATCCGTGCAGGAACGGAGAAAGAATACAATTTCCTGCGGCCCGGCGGCCTGTCGTAAGAGGCGACAAAACAACCCACAGCCAGGTGGTAGGGCATTTGCCCGACTGGATGGCGACCACTCCTGGTCTACAGTATGCCGCCATAACAACCTTGTGTTGCGTTCCGGCATTAGTGACCAGGTTCCAGGCTCTCTAAAGAGAGCAGCAGCGCATTCGTAGCACCTTTGGTGTTGCAAATGTCCATAGGCGATGGTAACCGCTGTCCATCAAGTGGGCCGTCTGCCTGTCTGCTGATCTCCTGCAATAAAATAAAAATCTTTAAAAAATTGAGTTCGATTTGAGCGTCAGAAATAGTTTCAACGAAAATTTGTTTAAGAAAGTTATTAATTATTTTATAATAAACGACTTTGCATGCAGCATGAGTAAATGTATGTATCTTTTGTCTTTTCTATTTGATCGGGTAAAACTTTCTACAAGAAAGAGGTGCGTCTTAATAACCTAACTAAAGAAGCCAATATTTGTGCAAGGAAGAAGCCAATATTGTGCCCACTGGAAATATCAACTGTTTAGTGTTTGCCCACATGTCAAGTTGTCAATATAGTTGTTTATCAGCTCTCACCGACAATTAACGAGAACATAAGCGTAGCTTAATTGTTTCTCGTTTTATTCCATTATTGTTTTGACCAACCGGTCGTCATTGTGTGACATTTTACATGACCTCTTCACAACCGAGGCGATATTATTTATTTTCCTTAACTTTTCTTATGATCTCATCCTTATTACGCATTTATTTATCGTTCGCCTTTTGCTATCGTGAAGTATGTAAACTTTAGCTTGCCCACGCCCCTTGTCATTGACATGTAAACATAGGTACTAGTCGACAGACGGGCTTCTAGATCTTTATATCTATATTATCTTACCACTAGTGTAATATTGACATTATTTGTATGGAGATTATGAACGGGCGTATGGTTCAAATTAATATGTTTGAATTTTATGAAAAATGGTTCCAATTCAAGGTACGGGAAGAGGAAAGGTTGAAAGCGTATGTCGGTAGCAGTGTTGCCAGGTCCAAATCGGGACAGAAGGTAAAGCAAATTATTCAATTCAGCAAGCAAAGAATTTAAATACTGGCAAAATAACTGTAATCTACGTCTCCTGTCAAATGTATACGAATTTTCTAATAATAAAGGTTTTTAATAAAATTCAGTTATGGGGACATTTATGATGGATATACAAACTTTTTGTATATGTTAAGTTTCAATTTAATATTGGAATGTGTGGCTGACTTATAAGTTGTTTCTGCCCTGATGAAACTTCATCAGTTTACCATATCATCAAGATATATTTTCAAGTGTAACTACACTTGAAAATATATCTTGTAACAACGAAAATCTCTCGTATCCTTTTAACCAAGGCTTCTTAGCCCCCAAAATTTGGTGTCCCGATGAGGTGTAAATCGGGACTATTGGAAATCCTAGACCCCTGAAAATTGAGACGTCCCGCGTAAATCGGACACCTGGCACCGCTTGTGGACAGGCACATTGCAGGGGATACGTAGTGATGATAAACATCGGCTGTTTTTGTCATTTGCCAACAAACTCTTAAAGCCTGCACTACACTCGCATAGAATTCTCGCAAGAACTTCTCGCCTTCTCAACTGAATGTTCCCGCGGGCATCATCACAAGAACACGAGAAGGGTGTCCACATTCCCAGTTTCTCGCGTTCGAGAAGCCTTTAAGGCTGCACTACTCTCCCATAGAGTTAGAGAACGTCACGAGAACTTCCCGTGTTCTCGTGACGTTCTCGCGTGAATATAGAGGGCTATCGAAATTCTCAGTATAGTTCTTGCGCTCAACGACGCGACCATGGAGGTAGGCGTTGCTACTGCAATATCTTTATTGCTAGTGCAATTTTGCACATTAGAATTGACTTTTAATAAATGTTTTCTATAACAACTTGGTATTCATTTCTTGTCTTTTGATGTAACTATGAACATTATATTAGTTGTTACATACAATTTTCGAGTTTCTATTTTACAGTGTAAGTTCAATTTGGCACCGATTTCAAAATGTTATAATTATTATGTTTAAAACCATAAATAACAGTTACAGAATAACGACAAATGTTATAGAAATGGTTATGTCTATTCTGTTTTTAGTTATTTTTGTATTTATTCAATAAGTGGTTTTTTAAACTTATTAATTGTATATTTTTATTACAAAATAATAGATTATCTAGAACTTAAATATGATGGTAAAGATGAACGTAAGATAAAAGTAAGAATATCAAAAGAATTTTATATGTGTGAAAGCCACATTTCTATAGTAAACTCATCATCATCATCCGAGCGTTTAAACTCTCGGTTCCGTTCGGAGCGATCACTTCGACATTCAGGGTCCGCTTTCCTACTCATTCTTCTCCACTTCGCGCGATCTTCGGCATCCCTTGTATTAAGACCGTTGGTACGCATGTCATTCCTCACAACGTCAAGCCAACATTTCTTGGGCCTACCCCTTGGACCGGGACCTGGCGAAGACGGCATGGCTAGACATTTATTCCCCACGTAGCTAGCAAAAATTTCTATGGCAAACTGTACATATATATCGCATTGGCATAATAAATAATTTTAATAACTGAATCCTATATATTCGTGCTGTTTGTTGTTATATATTTCCATGATTTGTCTTTGATTATCAACTGGGAGACCTATGGTATCCTACTGGCGTATATTTTTTTCTGAATTAACTTGGAAATTTATTCACAATAAATATGCGCGAAGATACCATAATATATGGTGTTTAAAACAATTGAAGAAAAAGATGTTCTAGATACTAGAGTAATTCGGGATCAATATCATACTTTACACAATTGCTTCCATAACTCGTACGCTACTGATAAGTGTATTATCTATGCTACTGATACTAAAGTTCTCGCAGTATGGCCAGATTTAATGTGAGGATTCTGCTAACTGCTCGGATAACATTTAAATTATGCTAACTTTATTCACGAAACAATTACAAAATTATATATACTTAACTCACTTTTTGTATCAACATCTATATAATACGTGAAGCAAAAACTTTGTATCCCCTTTTTACGAAAATTGAGCGGACGTAGGAGTATGAAATTAGGCACATTTATAGTTTATATAGAGAAGCCGGCAGCACGTTGGTGACATCTCTGGTGTTGCAAACGTCCATAGGCGACGGTAATCGCTTTCTATCAGGTGGCCGTCAGTCTGTCTGCTGTATTCCAGCTATGTATAAAAAAAACTGAACAGAGAGCGTCGAAGGCGTCCAAAGTGGAGCGCCCTCGACATGACAACGTCCAGAAGCGAAGAAGAAGTCGAGCTATAAGTACGCTTACTTGACTACGGTTTAATTATACTGTTTAATTTGACCTGTTTTAATTATATTATTATTATTTGTTCACAATTTCATTAATTTTTATTTCTGTATGTTGCGGATTGCCTTTAAACGTACGAAAAGTTTGAAATTTTGCGACTTAAGCTCCCTGCCAGCTTTATTTTCTTTATAATACTCGTTATTCAGTTCGTGTATATGTCACTGAACTCTTGCTAAACGGTTGGACCAATTTTGATGAAATATTTTTTGTGTTTTCAAGTGGTAGGTGGCGCTGCAATTGGGTTCCAAATTATATTTTTTAGGGCTGGACAACGTGTGAAACCCGTGATTAGTTGCCAGAGTAAATAAAAGTTGAAACAAAGGCGTTATGTTCGATGGAAGTAACTTACTCATAACATGGGAAAATACGTCAAAAACCAGCCGGAGTATCTGAGAGGGCTTTTTTTATTTTTTTATTGGATGAGTTAGCAGACAGGAAGACGGCTTACTTAATAGAAAGCGATTGCCATCGCCTATGGACATTTGCAACACCAAAGGTGTTACAAATGCGCTACTGTTCTCTTAAGGGAGACTGGAACCTAGTCACTAATGCCGAAACACAACTCAAGGTTGTTATGGCGGCATACTCTAAACAGGGGTGGTAGCCATCCAGACGGGCAAATGCCCTACCACCTGGCTGTGGGATGTTTTGTCGCCTCTTACGACAGGCCACCCGGATGCAGGAAATTGTATTCTTTCTCCGTTCCTGCACGGATAAAACGGGCTTTTCGAAATCTTCCCAGGAATATTGTAGTTGCAATGTTGTTACTGCGTAATTTCCCAGGGATATTTCGGTATATTTTAAATAGTAGTTCTTGATCCATTAGTAAATTTTATCTATAGTTCATATTATTTGATCCGAAACAATTAATAACGAGATATAATGTGGCCTGTGCATTACGCAATAATTTGTGTGGTGATTGACAGCTACGCATTTGGTTTTAGTGTGACGAAGAATGCCTATGTCCATCTCTGCAACAGTCATTACACAAGCACTCATGTCACTTAATACCTATACATGATAGAAAAATACATCTTGAAAATTGCTACAAGGATGTTGCGAAGTTATGGAAAAGTGGAGGAGTAGGTAGGTATTATATATAACAGAGGAAAGAACCAATTCCGCAAAAAATACACCGTGTAAGAGAGTTGTTAGAGGTCTTGAAATACTATGGCGATGATATACCATTAATTTATTATTGAAGTCTATAGTCAGCGAAATATGTGCTTCTGTAGTTTACAATGTATATAATGTATTTCTGCATTTCCAACTATTTATATAAGGTGAAAATTTTGAAACAAATTAAAAGTGCTAATTATGATCCGAAAATAATCGGCAATGCAAAGACTTGGTATAATTTTCTTCAATGTCATTTTGAAATTAAAGTATTTTTGACGGGATTTCAAGTATTAATAATTTTATTATATTGTACAAACCACTATGAATTTGCCGGCTAAAATTTTAATGAAAATAATGGACAGTGGATTTCACAATGAGTATTATTGGACTTTTCTGGGAATAATGCATGCGTAATAATGTAACTAGCTGTAGATTAAATTAAGAGTTGCAAAAAGTTTCAGGAATAATAAAATAGCGCTTTGTTATAACGCCACGGATATTTATCAAAAGCTTTACAATGTGACCTCATTTCAGGAAGATTTGATTTACGCAGTTACGCACTTCCTCGGATGAATCAGTTCAGGATATGATGATGTCACGCGATTTACTAGCCGATCTATCCACATATGGTATAAACGTCGTGGTAGTAAATTAATGTTTAATAATAATAGAAAGTAAAATAGATCTGAAAAAAAGAGGAAATATCCATCGACGAAGTTCTTGAAATAATGAATATTAATTAAATGAAGCTAAGATTATAATCTATTCCATCTACGTATATACAACATGAAGTAGAATAAAATGCATTTCATGAAATCAACAAGATCGAAGTATCTGGCTATTGTACAAGTGTTATATACTAATAGAACCAAAAAGGTCTTAAATAAATCTAATTATTTAAATATTCGTTATATTGTATTCTACCTATAGGTAAAGTCTTAAAACTATAAGTAAGCACCACACAAAGTCACAAAAACAACAAAACTTATACACTTACTCACACCAACGCGCAATACCACTGCATTGCATTACACGCACAATTCACAAACAAACGAAGACACACAAAGAGCCTAAAAATTAATAACCTAGGCACAGAAAGAAAAAACAGCATACATGGCACTAGTTAAGATAATATATAGGTATAGACATAAGGCACCACTGCACATGCACTTTCTCACAACACCAGCATGTAACAGATACACTCTACATTAACTACAGTACAAGTTAAATATTAAAATTAGAAAAAAAAAATATAAGTTATTCTTAAGGCACACAACACAACACAAAAATGATAAAATTAATGTCACACATAATAACACATAAACAATAAGCGTGTATAAATTCAAAAACTAACAATAATTAAGTTGTAAAAAGGGTACGGAGCTAGAGTCCGTAGATTAGTTAATTAAAAAAAAACTATAAGTAAGATACTGAACATAGATCACCATCTTCTATATGCGAGGCGTCCAAGACGAGCTACGTTAACTCATTGTCTGAGATGAGCTACCCTTTGATCACCTTAAAGAGTCGATTAGGCACTGTCTTATTATATATCTAATAATCACGATGGGTAACGAAGCAAAGCCAAACAATTATGGAGAATGCTATTAATTTTTACCTATGTAACATACAAGACTGTAGAGTATAAAATAAATGAAGTAAACGTCAATTACTTATTTTGATATACAAAGATAGAGTTCTTCTTATATGAGTACTAATTTAGTTTGATGAATATTGCCTTCGTTATTAACTGCAATATGCTGTTCTCGGAAGCGAAACATGACAATTATGAATTTATAGTCCATGTCCGGATATAATAGCAGATCGATTGGTCACTGCTATTAATAGTGCATTCGATGGTTCAACTTTAAATGAACAATTATTTTCCTTTAAGTTTATTCTGGAATATGTTCAGATGGAATGAATGTTTTCATTAAGTGAAATGATTTAAAACCGAATGGTATATTGAACCTTGTAGAAGTGATGCAGGAAATATTGAGTAGTAAACGTAAAACAGGCATGCATTCAGCATACTGTGGACAATACTTCAAATATTTATATTACTAGAAGCTGATGTGTTACTTGATCATAATTTACTAATGGTTGAGCAAAGAATCGTTGCTCAAGCTATTCGATCTGGTTATCACCACCTTTGCCCAACAACCTAAAAAGAGGTTATTAAATTTATGACCATCAATTTTAAGACGCGTGCCTCACGATAGCTACAAGTTAGTAGCAGTCAAATGCGTCGGTGGGCGTGTGGTTGATAACCTATAGATCAAGACGCCAAACGGTCTAATGTATAATTATGTTGACACACGCAGCTGTGTGGTTTTGTCCTCTAGTTTACGGGAATTTCATAAACAAAGAAACTAAAACAAGATAGAAGATATTTATGAAAACACAAAGATGCATATTTTTCTTGTCCAATTTCTATTTAACGGCTCTATGATATATAGTGACATATAATTATGTTTAAATAGAATAATTTAATTTGCCATCTAGTGTCTCGACTTAGTCTTTGATAAGCATTGTATAGATAATTTTGTGCAACGTGTATTTTGATTCTACGTATGTATAGGTATATCATTAGCCTGTAGTTGTCCCATTGCTGGGCTCGAGTATTTCGATATCAGGAACGACAAAAATGTACAAGGTGCACGCGTGGATTTCTCAGATCGATAATGTTGGTGTACTTTATTCATTATTATTTTCGTACTAACGATATATACCCGATATGTTGGGAGCGTCCTACTTTTTCTCCCCACGTCGCATCGGCAGTCTTCAGCGCCACTTATTGTTAACCCATTGGTATACAGGTCATCCCCCACTTCGTTAGCTAGACTGGGACTTATTAGGATTTTTATTTTCAAATGTAGTGGTGTAACCTAATGGTAACATGCACCTTATCCGTGCAAGAACGGAGAAAGAATACAATTTCCTGCTACCGGACCGGCTTGTCGTAAGAGAGGACTAAACAATTCATAGCCAGTTGGTAGGGTATAGCCCGTCTGGATGGCTACAACACCTGGTCTAAATATGCCGCCACAACAACCTTGAGTTGTGTTCCGGTATTAGTGGCCAGGTTCCAGTCTCCCTTAAGAGAACAGAAGCGTATATGTAGCACATTTAATGTTGCAAATTTCGATAGGCGACAGTATCTGTTTTCCATCAGGTGGGCCGTGTGTCTGTCCGCTGAACTCATGGAATAGCCGCTTAGTCAGCGCATACTCCCTGGTGGAAGCTCCATACATATAATGGCAAATTTTTACCGATGTTAAGATAAGTGAAAGAATAGTAAGACAATAGGAATCGGCCATTTGTTAACTTCATAATACAGAGGGTTTATTGCATTAGCAATCAATAAAAGTTTTATGTTTCTCATAATAATTATGCTCAGAAATGTATCGATTTCATATTTAGCTTAATGAATCAGTAATTATAACGAGAATATTTGTTCGATTCTAGAAGAAAATTAAATTGATTTTAAAAGTCTCAATGAAGTTCAAATTCAATTATGATTAACCCTTTGTAGTTTTTATAGTAATGAGCTGTTCTCATAATTATTACTCACCAACAACTAAAACTACGCAGAAAAATACCTTCTCGTTTATCATTTCCACCTAATTGTGTCCAAATAATATAACAGCACCACTCACAAACAGTTTTCTTTTATAAAACTTAATTGTTTTGATTATGGAACGGAACGTTCGCGCGTAATTTAAATGTTATTGTTTTTCAAATTACAGAATGTGTTTGTTGTGTTGTACTTATCGGTTTACTAGTGCATAGGAATCGTTTGGAGCGTGTTCCAGGATGGTAGGGGGGATGAGTTGTGGTGGAGGCAGCGATAACCCCTGCCTCGGCCGGAGGACGGGCCGATAACGACGCCGACTTTCAAACGAGAGCGAGCATTCTTTCGCTTCTCAGATAATGTTATGGGAATACTATCGATACTATTGGTTGTTTTTAATGGACGGTTTAAATTTCAAATACATGGATTTGTTCAGTTGAAACACATCTAGTTTGAGACAGTCAAGTAGTAAATATAGCAGTTTGCTTACTGCAAAGGATTTGTATTTTAGATCGAGTCAATTTTTTAATTTTTATTAATTTTTGACTTAAATAAAAATATTTGTTCAATAATAAAATTTAAAACAATGTCTCTTATTTAATGATATATATTAATTATCTTATGAAGTCAGAAGACAAGTAAGAATTTACACATAAAAAATATATAGATATTATTTTCTATTCGTAGTGTTAATGTGAGTGAATTGTTAGCGCAATGTCGCCAACAAAAGTGCATACTTACCTAAGAAAAATCGAGAAACATTCATAATACATAATTTACATCTTTGCGCATTTATCGGATATTTTGCAACTTTGTATTATAGATAGCTATTTCATAAGACTAGCGTTTTAAATTGTATCTATGAAGTACCAGTTTCTTTTTAGATTGGTAACTTATGCTATGCTATCTCTATAATGAACTAAAAAAATATCTATAATAGTTAAGAAATAGGTTTAAAATTAAAGATAAAAATGCTATGCATAATAATAATAAGATCATCAACTTTGGATAAAAATAATATGAGTAATGGTATAAGAAACTAATTATCTCTGTGCTATTTCCAGATGGCAGAATGTAAATCTATTTCAGAAATAGTTAACTGCATGTAGGTACATGAATTATTTCTGGAACTTTATTATCATATAAATTCTGTTTATTTAAAGCCTATCTTCCGATAATAAATGCAATAAATATGGTAACGTGAATAATGATACTAGTTATAATAAGTGTGGTTTGTAGTCCTACGTTTATATGAATACTTAATAAAGAAAAAATAATAATTTTAAATATCTTTAGTCATAAAATAAATTATTATTAAAAACAGAAATAACTATTATTTAATGATATTAACATTAATGTGTTGACTTGAGAAGACTATTTTATACCAAAACATATAAGTGTGAGTGTGTGAGTAGTAATATAGAATAATTTTTACAAATAATAAATCTGAGTAGACCATAAGCCACTGTTGTAATTAAGCTTTGATCAAGTTTCATAAAGAAATTATATTGGGGCCATTATTTAAATTAAATTGTGAATTTCCTTAACCTGAATAAAATAAATAGGGAATATAAAAGTAAAAAGCTATTGTACATTTAATTTTTATAGAAAAAATAAATTGTTGGGAAGAGTTGTCTAAATGCTGGATGGCTCTACATTAAACACTATGTGAAAGTGAACTATGTATATTTGTTTGCAAATGCTGTTCTACCGAAAATGTAATATCTGTATCTTGAGGCATGGAAGAAGAATACTAGGAATAATAATCGTCTAGTAAATATGTACCTAATTCTGAGACTTACGATAGGCGCCACAGGTCATCTAGTTAGGTAACATTTAGGAGCTTTACAAAGTAACTCTTACAGTATGTATATATGACTTTAAAAAAGTGTTCTCCAGTGAAGCTTATTTTGTTTTATTCAAAATAAGTTTTGAATTTAGTAACTGATTGTCGCTTCTAGTATCCTTCATCCATGCCTTTATGAACTGCGACATTTAACTAAAATGAATGCATTTATTTTAAAATGGAATACTGATTGATCTCTGCAAAAAAAAAAAACCTGAATAATTACTAGTCAATCTTTATACAATTATTTGGATAAATAATATCTATAAAATTATATTTCCTAAATAATGAATTTTAATCAATTAAATCTTATTATAAAACTGTTATACTTGAACTGCTTATATAGAAAATGCAAATAGTAAGCGTCGCTTGCTATTTTGTAGAACAATTTCATTTAATTACCTTTGTTAGTTTAACAAATAGTTTACGAAACTTATCATTTAAGTATATTAGTGATTGAACTCTACAAATAAAGGCATTAATTTCCTTTCACGTGAAGTAGCTATTTAAAACTTTCAGGCGTGAAATAAAAACCAATTAATTTGTTGCCAATGATATCCTTAATTGAGGCCGTCAGCGCTAAAGCGGCCTAACCCTCAATTTATTATATTCGGAGATAAATACTGGAAATTATGTAAAACGTGCTAAAATATAATGCAAGAATGGCCTATCTTTGGTTTTGTCACTTGATAATAGATGGCGTTCCAAGACTTTTTGCATTTCCTTAGTTTTACATAATTTCCAGTATTTATCTCCGAATATAATAAATTGAGGGTTAGGCCGCTTTAGCGCTGACGGCCTCAATTTCAGGTTATTATGTTGTTATGATTCAAAGCAACTTTTTGTGCGGGTTCTCCAGGTCAATGATTTTTATTGACCTCAGATTAATTCATTGTCTGAACTCATCGATGAGACTCATCAATAAAATACGTCAACTTCTAAAGCATTAATTAATAATAAGTACACTATTGCTAAGGCGCATAATGTTCCTAGTATAATTTTAGGGATTAATATGATATTAGTTGTTACCCACTATCTTTGTATGGAATGAGATTTAATTATTTTTAACCACCTAACCTTTATTTTATGGTAAAAGATATTTACGCTCAAGGACAGTGTCGAACTTCGTTCAAACTGCAGTTTATGGCATGCGTACCAGGGCACTGTGCCGGTCAGCGGTTCCGAGCTGACCGGGATCTTCAATAAAGAGAGTGGTTCAGAGAACATATTGTTTATATTATCAATCAAGAGACTTTTACAACTATGTGTTCCGTACGCGGCCCGATACAATTCTGTTGTCGATTGTTTTGCGAAGCGTTCCACGATTTTAAATTTGAATAATTATATTTCTTTATATAAATGAGGACTTAAAAGGTTAGTCGTTATAGTACGTAGGTACTCTAGGTACCTATATTTCTAAGACGTAAATAATCGCATAAATTTTTTGTTCAAACTAGTTGTTATAAGACAAAACAAGTGTTTATTGTATATACACATTCTAGAATTCCACAGTCGCATATTTTTGGTGAGAGAGTGAGGAAGGCACCACCGCTCTTTTTAATTAACCAGAATTATTATTGTACTAATCTTCTATCAGGGATTCCCGAAGTGTTCGATATCAAAATCGGTTTTCCGGGTGCTGACATAAACGAAAACAAATTTTGGAGGTCGACGAGGTCTAAAAATCAACCCCCATAAATTCACACAAGTTCTTATTTGAAACTTTCAAGAAACGTTGTGTTACGTGTACAAATATACTTATATTTTAATATAATTACCTACTTAAAGTATTTTTCATAATGTGTATTAATAATTATTACACTTGATATTTACTGAATTATATATGTCTATTTATTTGGTTAAATTTGGATGAAAAAATGATGTCAAGTTTATTTACTCACTTAAAAAGCAAAATTTTTAAATTGGTAAGTATTTTGTATTTTTAAATTGAGTTGGCTATTGGGGTCTGAGGTATCGATTCACTGTGGGGTCTCTGGCTCAAAATAGTTTCGGAATCCCTGTTCTATATAAATAAAAATGAAACGTAGAAATGTATACACGCGCATAAGTTGATTCTCAAGTTTACTGATTTTTATGTAATTTTTGTGCGTGTTTTTTGAAAGAGTCCCCAGATGGTTTAGATTCACATTTGGAGCCGAGAGGAGTAATATATTGGATCCTAGATTTTTATTTTTTTAGAGCAGGACAACGTCGGCTGGGACTGCTACTTGATTAATAAACACGAATATAGTAAATTTAATGCAAAATTAAATTACGAGTATGTCATACGGTATTCAATAGAGTACCGTATGACTTCAGAACTTGGGCGAATACGCCCAAGTTCTTTTATTGCATGAGTTCAGTAGACACACAGAGCCACCTTTTGTATTGCGGATACCGCCTATGGATATTTGTAACACCGAAGGTACTACCAATGCTGCTGCTGCTCTCTAATGGAAGGCTGATACCTGGTGACTAATGCCGGGGCATAGCTCACGGCTATTATGGCGGCTTACTCTAGAATAGGGCTGGTACTACCACCTGACTGTGGGCTGTTTATTCACCTCTTACTACACGCCCGGCCGCTAAAAGTCGTATTCTTTCTCCGTTCCTGCACGGATAAACAACTTAATTCTTTAGTTTCTGTCGCTTAAAAGGCCGCGTTTAAGTATCGTATATAGAGACAGGTTCATTCGATGGCTGGGCCATTAGCGTTGCAGATGTCTGCGAGCGACGGTAACTACTCATCATTAGATGGACGGTTTGCCAGCTTGGTTACATGAAACATAATGGAATCTAATACTTAAACTAGGTAATTTGTTTATTTACTGTATCATGGAAAACTGGTTTTCGTGCAATAGTATATTTGAATATACTATTCAAATATTAAAAATTTACATTCTGTAAAACAGGTTTTCAAACATGTTCCACTCGAGACACACGTAAAAACCATGATTTGGTGTTCGTATATTTTACGTTTTGTTTAACTTATCTTTTAGTTAGTTTTCCTGTTAATCTATATCTTTACTGTAATAAAATTGCGGGTATTCATTTGGTACAGTGAATTTAAAAATGAGGAAAAAGTCACGTTGGGCTATTTCATACTAGTATATTTTGAAAATGTAACTGTCTGATTTTTTGTCTGTCTGTCTCTTAGATCACATGACACCTGCTTAACGGATTGATTTAAATGAAAGTCAACAGAGCTTATTTAAATACTTATTCCCTGGGCATGTGTATAATAGCTAAAATAAATAAATAAATAGCTAAAAACCCAGGTCAATACTTAGCATACTTTTTAACCAGATAAATGACTTCGTTTCCGTGGGATAGATGCAGCCGCCACAATTCACTACCACATATGTTGTCATAGCAACGCGAACGAAGTATCCCTGGATAAGTAATTATCATAAATTACCCAAAAACGTTACTTTGGTGGTATTAAACCGATTGTTGTAGGGATATTAAACCTAAATACGTTTTCCACTTGCTACTTTTCAATTCTATAGAAATTTGACGTTGCTATGGGAAAAAATTGTCGTCCTCTTTAATAGTCTCTCTAAATAATTTAATAAATGAATTGATAAAAAAAATGAATTTTCTTCGTAAATAATATTTATTTCCGTTTTACGATTATGATTTAGAAGTTTCCAACACAATTACAGGCGCATTCGCATTTTACTTGTACTTTTACTATATTGGAAAATTCAAATAAATGTCGTGAATCGAGCGCTACTATCAAATATATCCTAAATCAAAAGCAAATTATTAACTATCAATAAAATAAAATAAATAGGCCGAGGAAACTTAGTGGTTTAAACACTTGTGTCCCAAACTTATAAGGCGCAGGTTCGAATATTGATAAGAAAGTACGCACCACTTAGAAAACAGTTTCGAGACCGAATGTATTTATATATGGTTACAATTACCACGTCCTAACGGTGAAGCAAAACATCATAATGAACCCGGCACATCACATATGTGTCAAACCCGCTAATTCGCGTTAGGCAAGCGTGGCGGGTACACTGTCCATTCTCCCTATAAATGGGAGGCACGAGCCTAGCTGGAGTACGTCTATGATGTTATTATATTATTACTATAAGAAAAATAATTATTAACTTGTATCAACTTGTATGCTAGCCTTCCAGGTGTATTACCCTACGACAGCGGTTTGGTCGGGCTGGACAGTTTTTAGATTATAGTTTTTATTTGTAATACATACATACAATAACACAGCTTATTTTTAGAGTATAATTTATTTTAAGGTTTTATTTATTTCTATTTACTTAATTTATTTTTAATTAAGTCATATTTAATATTTTTCTTAGAAATATAATTCATTAAATAATTAATTTAGTTACAGGTGTGCATTTTAAAAAAGGAATACAATTGTTTCTAATGTATAGTTTTATGCAATTGACCACTTAAGTCTTCAGTCTCTACATAATATTATATATGTTTTATAGGATCCAAATTCTGGAACTTTCCAATACAATTTTTAGCCTGACTACAAATTCTTTTTATACTCTTAGGCTGGTGTGTATAGACATTTAACCGGGGTTAAAATAAAATAAACGCTAATAATATATGACTAAACAGTGATTATTTTATTTTAACCGTAGGTATCTAATACCCGTTGTCCACCCTCAGTATTAAAATTACATATATACCAAATTTCAGCTAAATCGGTCCAACAGTTTTTCCATAAAAGCATAACATAAAATTATCTTTTATCTTGGTAACTATTTCATTTTTCGGAATAAAACGTATGTTATGTTTATCCTCGGCATCGAAAAATATAAATACAGAGTTTCAGCTATATCGGCCCATTAGCTTTTTCCGTGAAAACGAAACAGACATACAAACTTACTTAAGCATTTATAATATTAATAGGGATAGGGATTCAAAATCTTCGCGGGTGGTTAAGTGAGTAGGGCTATATTATTTTCTCGTAAATATTTAACCTCATAAATAGACATTAAATATAGTAAATAGTGTAATTAATAATCATTAATACAAATTACGTAAAAATACTTAAGTAAATAATTATTTTTTGAAAAAAAAACATGACAATGATACTTCCTACTAAAAAATTAGTCATTGTCGTAACAAGTTGGTACACGTAACACAACTTATACAGTATCTTAAAAGTTTCAAATAAAAACTTGTGTTAAATAGTAGGAGTCTATTTTCAGACCTCGTCGATACGAAAATCAGTTTTAATTTATGTTGATCCCTGGGAATCCGATTTCGGCCCCAGGGTTCGACCACTTTGGGAATTCCTGCTTTAGATGAGACAGTCGCAATAATAATTGGAAGCATACGTATACGTAAACTTGGTCGCGAAGTGTTCAAGACCTTATAAATAAAACGCTCCGGTGGCTGTGTGTAGTAATACCCCAGCTCTTGGCGGATAACGTTATACCGACATTATTGGGTTATTTTATAAAATTATAAGTAATAATAATTTATAGTACGATCACCATGGAAAAGCTTTGCATTCTATTTGTTTTGGGTAAATATTACTACAATCTATTATTATTTATTTTTATTCATTTAGGTTTTGGATATTCATATTATTGTCTACACCACCACTGTCATCTTTTAATATTTTCCTTAGTCTAAGGGGTTTCCTGATAGAGATCGCTTTAAGCGCTAAAGCCGTCTTTGTTCAAAGTTTATAACACCTAGTTTTAGTGTTGGGTGAACAATGAATTGTTTTAATTCATTCATTCATACAACTTGTTATATTGATTTTTTTTAATTGTATTCTGGCGTCATCATTCTTAGTTAATCGAGAACTCAAATGGGATAAAACAGCCATTTAATTCATGAAGTATAAATTATTAATAGTACTTATGCATTTTATGATTGTTTATTTTGATGAGCAATAAAGTATTAATTTATCTGTCATTTTCTGACTAGGATAATAATTGATTTGTCAAGGTTGTAATTATATCGCTTGTGTGTTCATCAAAATCGGCCACGAGACATTTGTGTCATTTTCGTTATTTCTTATATATAGTTTCCGATTTAGCCACCAAGGCACATTTACTAATGAATTCAGATTTTTATGTCAATAACATAATAAAAACTCTAATTTGAATATTTAGGTATTTAAGTTTCTGGTTGTTTTGTGAATGTTTTGACCGATAAGGTCATCACATAGCAATTACAATTCTTGTTGTCATCGGTAAACCTAGTGACATGCACTTATATTAAGCCAAGCGGGATTTCTTGGGGTAAACATGTATGATGTATGTATCGGTGTGTGCGTGATATCAAAAACGGGTATGATTGGACGGCACGCTCGCAACGAATCGCAACTGATCGTGCCATCAAATACGTATACCATCGCATTGTGTATATATGTAGGGTTGTCATTCGTCCGGGTATTCCCGGATTTGTCATAGTTTAGAAGCGACCGGGGAGCGTCCGGGCGCGGTTCCATTTGTAGTCCGGGTTTAAAAATTACAAGTCGTGAGCCGCCGCCGGGCACCGCGGCACGCGTGCTGCACTGATTTTAACTTAGACCATATATATAGTCTAAGGATTTTAATTATACTGCCTAAGTTAAAAAAAATATGTACGGGTTCTAGGCTCCAAAATCCGCGTTTTGTCCTGGTTGCCAAATTTTAGAGATGGCAACCCTGTCATGGATGCATATGTAATTATGTACACGTTCAACAACAAGTCAACCCGGCTCGCCTTCGGATCGCATAAACTATAATAATTTATCCAAGTTTGAAAATCGTGTCGAACGAAATTCACAATATGATTAACTAAATCGAAGTGATTTATAAATCTCATCAATAAATAAGTTAATGTTGACCTATAAGATCGTCCCACTAGTGAGCTCAAGCCTCCCCAATTTTTTAGGGGTATCGACATTAGATTTAGGGCCGAATTTTCAATCATCAGATAAAAGTTATTAGTCAAATAAATTATAATCTGATCAGAGTAAAAAATGTAACAATTAAATTGCTTTAAGGTCCTAAAATAAACTAACGTACAAAGTTAACTACAAAAACTTAATAACTTTTTCTTCTTTCTTTTGTCTATTCTTTGATGTAAAATAAAGACTAATTATCTATCCATCTATCAATAAAGCTTTGAGTTTTGTCGTATTTCATAATACTACAATAATTTAATTATTACAGCCCTCATCTGCAACGAGTCTGTATCCATGACTTTAAGACAGAAGAGACAAGCTACAAATAATGGACCAACAACACCGTGAGTACCAATATATTTATTTATTTACAACGAATGGTATGATATTCTAATAGTATCCTGTAGAACATACTAAAAAATTGCGCATTACGCTACAATGTTTTTGGGCAGCAATTATGTTCACCTTTGCTACCTGTTCCTGTTACCTGTCAAAGCCACCACAGTTCGAGATTCATAATATCCAAACCTTCTTACCTGCTATAGGGGATGTGATGATTCACGTTGCGTTTGGCGTTTTCAACGATTTTGGCCAAAGAACATAAAGATATTGCTTCAATATGTCGTAGTAGTTTGATTGCTGCTCAGGACGTGGACGGATTGTTGTGTTGTATTGCTTGATACAGCGTTGATTAACAGGTCCGTAACCGAGTTTCTTGCGGTGAAGAGCAATTAGCTGCTTGTAGTGTCGAAAATCGGCGCCAAGTCTTCACGTCAGCTACGTCCATCGGAAAGAACGTCTGACCCCAAGGTCTAGTCGAATGTTCTTCTCGTTATATGTTTTTATCTGCGTGATGTTTGCAGCATGTAATGCGTAGCTATTTTCTGTAGGCTTCATTTTCTGTGCTCTTGTAGCTGCAATGACGGAGATATTGACTCCAATGTCGACGAGGAAACGCTATGTATGCACGGGTGGTATCAAAGAGGTACAAATTTCTTTGCAGAATTGAGTAGTTTTTGATGTATGTGGTATTTTATATGGTTTTGTAGCCAGATACCGAATATTGTAGAGTTCGGTTACCTCTACTGAATTCTTTGTTGTCCTTGGACTATCAAGTGCCAAGCACCTACCCATTTTATTTATTTCTAACTTGTTTATTTCAGCGCAGCAACAACACCGGCTGGATATGATACTTGTTTCAAGACATGCCCAGTGACACCTGAGCATTATCCCGTATGTGGTTCTGATAACGTCACTTACCAGAATATTGGGAAGTTTTCTTGCGCACAAGCCTGTGGTGCAAGTAGTATTCGTATGAAACTATCAAATTAAAAAAACAATTCAAACTAAATTCCACTGGAGAATCTTTTCTGAAGGTCACACATATAAATTAAAAGTTAAGACTACTTCCTGTTCTATGTACACCGCATGCATCGTTGAGCAGTAGGCACTAATGTGTATCAATGGAATAAACCCTGGACTTGCAGACACTTGAATGAATTGATGAATTAAAAGAATTTATTAGCCACCAGAAAATATAGCCAGTTTCTTAAAAATAGAATAATACTACAAGACGATGTTCTTCTTGGGCTTCTTTATTTTTGAGGAGTGTAATTTTTTCGTATCATAAGCTCAATGGTTATTTCTCATGTGGCTATTGTTCTGCAATAATGTTACTCCAGCTTTAATATTTCTTTGATGGATTTAGTATTCGAGGCTATGAACTCTGCAACATTAATCACGTAAAGATTGCATGTTCTGGAGAAATAAATATTTAGAACGCGGCCATTAGGAAACGGGACAGTCAAATCAATTGAGTTACTTTTTATTATGTTGCAAAACGTCGTAGCCTCATAGACTTAGAACGAACACGCCAAGTTATGATGTCATTAGCTTGTATAAGTCGAATAGCGTTTTAAGTATTTTTGAAGAAAGGTCAGGTAACAAGCACCATCAATAAACGTGTATCTATGAAGAGATTAATTAAAGTAGATGAAGCCAAAAGTGTTTGTCAGGCTCGTTGTAGGTGGAGACCCATCGTCTCTGCCCACCCCATGGGGAAACAAGGATGATTGACAAGGAGTTTTTAAAGGGCGACAAGCCACACGCCATACCCTTTTTTTTAAGTTATAATAATAGTTTTATACCTGGGGGAGTCATTTAAGAAAAACTTATTTGTACTATATAAACCACACATACATTACATTACATACGAGTTTCTGAGCAAGATACCCAAATATATCTACATAGACCCAAGGATTAACAGGATTTATGGATACTGTTCTTGTTATTTACCCACGGGACCTTGAAATATTTTTTTATGAACCATAAAATGGTATTTAATAATTTGATTATCATATGTATATTACAAACAAATGTATATATATGTATTTCAGAGATATTTAAATAGGCTTATATGAATTTTAATCATTATGAAGAACAAAAGAGTATTTTTAACAGTTGATTATTCATCCAAGCACAGATTTTAATTAAGTACGGTATTGTTAGCATTATCTCTACAAGCCGGATTGGAATATCTCATATTCTGTTTCTTAAGGAAAACTTGCATAAAATGTTAACGATAACCCCGTGTGACATTTAATTATATTGTCCAAGATATTTATGGAAAGGAATTATTTTAGGTAAAACCCCCGTTTGATGTAGTCTGATCTGTGATACATTCAATGTACTAAGTATCGGGAAGGTTAAAATTAAATATAAAAAATAATTACTCATCAAAATAGATAATATAGATTTTTATATATATAGATTTCATAGCAGGTCCTATCGCTTGGCAATAAAACAGCGCTTTACCCATTCCTTTATAAACTTGTCATAAGGTCATCGAGTATGGTCCTCAGCTACTTCTTTGAATGTTCTTTAATGGCTTCTATCAACTCAAAACGCTTTCCTCGAGATGGTAATTTTAGCTTCGCCAAAGGAAACGGTCGTGTCGAGCCGGGCCATGCAGCCTTTGATCGATGACATATCATCTATATGATGGTGTAGTGTACCGTCAAGTTTTGTTTCAACTAATCTAGACGTTTTTAATGAACGCTCACGCGCAAACGCTTCATCTTAATCTTAAATAAAAAATATTTACCTTTAAGCCTGTATTAGACGGATCATCTGCATTGAAAAAATGCGGTTGATATGTGCAAAATTGAAAGGATATCATACTTTATTTTGTGAGGTAACTATAGAAAAGCATTTAATCGCAAATGCTTTTCAATAGTAATTTAGCTTAAAAACAAAAACAGTGGACATTTGTTACATCTTTAAAACCCTTTATAGTTCGCGCTCAGCACGCACTTACCAGATTAATTATCTTTAAAATAAAAATACTTCATTCTCTTCTAATGTGTTTCTACGACACTCATATATATACGACAATTAACTATATTGACGGCAATGCACGCACGAGTAAAAATTGAGCTAATCACTCAATTAACGTCCTTACACAGTCATTTGTTCTTCAACCGCGTAGAAAATTTATCGCAAAATTAAAGATTTTGAGCATGTTTAATATTTCCAATCGTATTGACCGACGGTAATCTATGACATTGATTGCATCACTTTTAGTTTACATGAATCATTTTGGTTGATCTATCCAAATTAAAATACAAAATTGATCAGTCTAATATAGGTTTTAGTAACTCCGCAAGGAATTCGAAGTGAACCGCAACACGTTAATCAAATATCAGCACCGCCTTGATTATTAAAAAAAAATATTCAATGTTTCGGTCTGTTTCTTAAGTAGCTATTTTATTTTTTAAAATTCATTTGTTCTTAGCCACAATAAATAAGAATGAGAAAACAAAACTTTTTGTAGTTGGGCACCAAAGTCCCGATTCAATCTGTAAATTTCAGTTGACTTTGGCAACTTTCGGTTGTAACAGAATATAAATTGCCATAGCGAAGACTGTTAACTTGTTGAAATGACAACTAAAATCAAAAATTACTTAGGGCTGCTTTTTCAATCTCTTGATAAAAGTTATTTAAAGGATCAAATAAAGAATTATGAATACAATAGTTCTTCGGCGGTAGTTGGAAACGAGACCTAAATATTAATTTTAGCTTTTCAACTCCGGCTGCTTCCTGATTATGTTTTAGGATTATTAGAACCACTACCACCACCACTATTTCATTTTCATCGTTTTATAATGTTTGTAACATATTTTCTTTTTCTTTTTCAGACATCACATTAAAGAGGAATTCGCCCTGTGCTAATTCATTGGCAGTGAGTTAAGCGACTGATTAATTATTATAAAATTGTCACAACTTGAAATAAAATATTCTTAGGAATTTGTTGTTTTTAATTTCAGTCTTTTTTATTAGATATAAATATTTTATATGCTCCTCAATGATTAGGGACAATGTGAGGTAATGTGGACTCGTGGTGATTGATGGATACCCATTGTAAAACCCTGTGTTCCTTCTGTTACCCTAAGCTGATGTCCTCACAGGTTAGCTTTTAGCTTCTGGCCGGTGCAGGCTTTAAGGCAGGTCTTTTCCAAGTTGTAGGATAGTTAGCGAGCTTAGTCTCGCTAACTTATATATCAAAAAGTGGACACGCGGAAAGTGCACAGAGTTTGCCAGCTTGAGAAGTTTTTCCCTAAACATTTTTCGGGTTGATATATTTTTTTTCTATGAGATGTAAAATTCGAGTCAAGCACCAAATTGTATCTAATAACGATGACAGTCTGGATATGTTACTTCTGATATACCAAACCATCGAACTGGAATGTTTCTAAAACTCAATTTAGAGACCTTGCTTGCCCGCCCCATCTCGGTGGCTTTGGTGCGGAGTGTGTTAACTTACATTCAAACAACACTAATATGTAGTAAAAATTTGTTTACAATATTTAATATTTTGGCCTCGCCTGCTTCTCAAGAAGCTAAAAAAATGTTCCAGCGTGTGATTAGCTCCTTGTCTGCAGGGAATTTATCACAAACATTGTCACAGACACATTGAATGTTATAATAGTTTAATGTAAGCTGTAATAAATTAAGAAAAGGTATAATGGGGCTGCCATAACTAAAAAGGTTCAAAGCTCCCTTAAAATAAAAGAATAAAAAATGTAGTAATATTGACCAAAATATCACCTCTATAATGTATAATATATTTTTGGCCTCTTAATGTGAAAAAGTGTAACTTATTTAGATTTTTTTAAATTATTTTTGTTTCTCTGTGTGTACCGGCTAATCTCCGCAACGACTGGACCGATTTAAATGAAATTTTGTATGGTGGTAGCTTATATCCCTGGTCAACATATAGGATACTTTTGATCCCGAAATATTGAAGAATTCCCGTAGGATAGTTGAAAAACCGCACCACGCGAAGGAAGTCGCGGGCTGGAGCTAGTATGTAATAAGAAGTACAAATTAAGTATTTAAATAAGTGCCAGAGCTGTCACACGCAGACATACAAAGTATGCAGATCTAAGTAGGCACTTTAACTACTAGTCGTTATTTACATTTACGAACGTACACAATTAGATAAAACCATTATTTCACTTTTATGGAAATTTGGTGGAATCGCCTAATTATTCAACTGCAGATTAAAATGAATTTTAACTTGAATAGATAGTATTATTATTTGTATTTTCTTTTCCTTAGATAATAACAGGTTTCTAAGCCGACTACCAGTCGGGTTCACACTAGCAGGTTGTGTGACGTGGCTTGACTCCAATGAGTATTAATGAACTGTGTATAAAGCTTACACTGCACTAAGCAAGCGGTACGACGGAGTTTTCAACGATTACCTGCACATGAAGATGCACAAATATAGACACTTGCATTGTTTCATTGTATGAATAACCTCCATAGATAGGTATTATTAAAGTTAGTTAGTTAAGGAATTTATAATTAAAAATATTAAATACAATCATGTCTGCATAATAAACTATAATAATAATATGAAGTAAAAAGGAAAAATGGGAACCTTTCTATTCGGTTTCCTATGGTTGGGTAAAATAATAGGTTACATCACCCAGAACACAGTACCAATTGATTGACCTCATTTATAGAAATCTAATGAGTAACTTTGGCACTTCAGTTAGCGAGTGAGTACAAACTGCTAAAACATACTCCTACATTTTGGATTTCCCCTATACGACTAAACGACTATTCGGATAAAAAGGGAAGTCACATTAAATATGGACATGATTATTTATAAAGGTTTTGTGAATTCCGAAATAACTAGGGGACTCTAACTACTACTGTAGCGTGATAAGATAATGTAATTAAGGCGATATGTTACACACGTTAAAATGTGAGATATCCAGAAAGGGTGAGAAGAAGATCTAATTCATTTGAGATAAAATTCGTCAATAACGAAAAGGTTAACTTTGAGGATAAGAATATATTAAAAATATTTTATTTGAGAATGATAGGCAAACAAACAGACAAGTCGACTAATGGACACTGTCGCCTATAATATTTATATTTTCGCAATAAATCTGTTGTCCGTCTTTTGATATCACTTACTTAGTTCTAATAGTTAAAATTGTCCTTCCACTGTCTACTGCCATTTTTCCCGGAGCACAACTTACTGTCCTTTCTTTGGCCCTTTTCTGTCCTTCTTTCCAGAACACAATAATACTGTTTGAACGAAGAAGTAATAAAAACAAAATACTGATTTACTTGAAATTGTCAGTCTTGGAGTCAGAGTACTTCAGACTTACCATAAGAACACCGCGCTGTGACACAGCGTTGATTCTAGCTCATCTCCTGTATGTGCCGAACCCCTACAGGCCTACACCCATTGGCACGTCACTCATCTCAGGAACACTGGACAAAGCTGCTTAATTCGTGACTGCAAATAATGTCCGGTTCTTTTACTATGAATGACTCATATTTACTTATCACTTCATAAAACTACGTTTTAACCGTTTCAAGGTATCCTTACATTTTTTTAAATCAATTACCCTTATCAGGAATCCAATTGGTTGATTTTGAAAAAGTAAACATATTCTGTCTTATATACTAAAAACCTCTAGTGCGGACCTCCTGTTTAAAGAGTATACAACACAGGTTGCATTGTATAATTTTTTTAAGTTGCTGCTATTTGCCCCGGAAGATTCACTTCATTTTATATCATTTTATTTTAAATCGGTGCAAGTTTTTCTATAAAAGTATAACAAACAGAGGGAAAAAAAAATATTTTTATTCCAGAAACAATCCCATTTTTTGGGATAAGAGTATTCTGTTTTCATTCTCGGCATCGAAAAAATATATATACTGAGTTCCAGCCAAATCAGTCCAGTAGTTTTTCCGTGAAAACGGAACAGACAGACAGATAGAGTTACTTTCGCATTTATAATATTAATAAGAATGCTCATATAGATTCAGTTGGAAATGTTTTTGAAGTTTTTCGTTAATACTTATTATTATAAAAATATAATATATGAAATGTGACATCACGAAATTTAGAATCCCTCTCATTCCTTGTCACGCTTGGTTTCACTTGTACTGTGTGTGAACTGCACACATACATACTATTTTGTTATTTTAAATTCCCCCTAACCTTGCTTAAACTAAATATAAACTTTCTCCTAACTTTTGATTTATCTTTCTATAAAAGATTTTGAATCACTTTAATATCTTTATACAAGATGATAAATCTGTTTTAAAGGTTTTAAGTGCAGTATTTTATTTGATTTTCACTATTCCGATGTTTCGGCCACTTTTCAGTAGCCGTGATCACGGAAGACAATCTTGGTAAAACGAATATTTTCTAATCTCTTCCAAATTTTTATAGCAAGGTTTCACTTTTTGTTTTTTATCGATTTCAATAATATTTCATGAATATACTCGTCAGGTAATTTTTTTAGCGTCGTGTGCGTAAGTGAAACAAATCGATTTGACACAGTATTATTATCTCGTTTTTTATTGTAAAAATGCAATTTATGTAGTAAAACCGTATTAAATTGATACTCATAAGTTAAAAATGTAAATAATAGACTAGATCGAATTTATCATAATTTTATTATGTTAAATGGTTTTTTAGAGAGGATAAGAACTTATGCGGATGGGACCGAGGAGCGTTAATTAAAAGACTTGTTTACAGTAAAACTGCATGTTTATTACTGACTATTACATACAAAGCTTATAAGGTATACAACATACCTACTACCTATACTACACGCCCAACCAAAAAAGAAAAAAAAATCCAATTATTTTTTTTTTTTTTTTATTTATTTAATATGGTATACAAACAGATTACAATCAGTTAAAATTACAATTAATATGTTGGTACGTCTTATTGAACTAGAATGTAACCCAAAATAGTATACACAGCAAAGTTACAATATAAATTGGTTATAGTTTAGGAAGTATTTGATTATTAGGGTAAAGGGTAAAAGTGGATTAGAAATCTGTTATTTTAAAATTGATAACACTATTTTTTTAAATTTAGAATGTGACTTTTGAAATATATCCAAATGTGGGTGCTCCGAAGACAGTGTATTATATGTACGACAACACCGTACTATGGGGTTATAGTAAGATGTGTTGTTTCTGTGTATCTGTAACATAAATGTATTGGATTTGCGAAGTTTTATATTTACATAAAATTGAAGTAACTGCAGCAAATAAGAAGAATCTAGAATAGAATGTAATATTTTATGTAACAAAAGCAGATCCATTTGTTTTCGCCTGGTACTTAATGCGATAACCTTAAAATGGGACAATCTAGCCTCGTAACATGCTAAATGTCTGCCAAGACCGGCCTTATATGATAATATTTTGAGATATTTACTTTGTATAGATTCAATTTTGTTAGAATGTACACTGTAGCAGGGTGACCATACAACTGCTGCATATTCCAGAATAGTTCTTACAAGTGTGTTGTAAAGTGTATGTAGGCTTTGAGGATTCCTGAAGTCTTTTGTAGAGCGAATGATGAAGCCAAGAATTTGATAGGCACGTTTAGTGATGAAGCTATAATGATCTCTGAATGTCAATTTGTCATCAAAAAGTACTCCCAAGTCTTTTGCTACAGTTTTGCGTGTCAGAGTGTGCTCATTAAGTTCGTACTTATATTGTTTTACGTATCTTTTATTGGTAAAAGATATTACAAAACATTTATCCACGTTAAGGTACATTTTATTATTTTTGCACCATTCAGCTACTTTGTGTAGATCATTTTGAAGAGCTAAGCAATCTAAGGTTTCATTTATTACATTATATACTTTTAAATCATCGGCGTACAGAATGCATGGGCAAGATAAGCGATCAATAAGGTCATTTATGAACACAATGAAAAATAATGGACCCAAATGGGAACCCTGAGGTACACCAGACTTAATTATAACAGCAGATGATTTATGGCCATTAATGGAAACTTGCTGGCTCCTGTTATTTAGGTAAGACTCAATCCATCGAAGCAAATCACCGTGAATCCCACATTTTGATAACTTTTTACATAGTAGGTCGTGATTGACTTTGTCAAAAGCTTTTCGGAAATCAGTATAGATTGAGTCCACTTGACCACCTTTACCGAATTCAACGCATAGGTAATTCTTGTATTCGAGCAAATTAGTCACAGTGGATCTATTTCTAACGAAACCGTGTTGTTTCTCTGAAATAATAGGCTTAATATGAAAATATATATAATCATATATCACACTTTCAAACAGTTTAGCTGCACATGAGAGAATACTTATTGGTCTGTAGTTTTCACAGTTAGACGCGTCCCCAGATTTATAAATAGGTATAACGTGTGCCATTTTCCATGATGATGGAAAAAAACCGCTAGATAATGATTTGTTAAAAAGAATGGTTAGTGGTGTAACAAGCTCAGTAGCGCAAGTTTTCATAAATCTAGCGGGGATCCCATCAGGTCCAGCTCCTTTATTTGGGTCTAAGTGTTTTAATTTGCTAAGAACTAGTTTCTCCTCAATTAAGACATAAGACAAACAGTTATTATTCTGAGTGTCATGGCTGGTACTTCCTAAAATGTCATTAGAAGGTTCCGCAAAGACTGACCCGAAATAATTCGAAAATAACTCACATATATCCTGTGGATCTGATGCTTTGGATAGTGCATAGTGCATAGATGTTGGAATACTCTTATAACCTTTCTTGCCTTTAACAAATTTCCAAAATAATTTGCAATTCGCTTTTAGAGCGTCCTCAACAGATGCAACATAGGCAGAATAATCAAGTTGAATTAATTTTTTAGACCTAGATCTCAAAAATGCAAATGTGTCATAATCTCTAGGATTATTATATTTTTTGAAGCGGTTGTGATATTTGCGTTTTTCTTTGAGGCATTTTATGAGTGAAAACGTGTACCAGAACGGAAATCTCCTAACGTTAGTATTAGTTTGTGGAGTGTGCTTAGAAATGATGTGGTTGATAGTATCATAAAATAACTCAACAGCATTATCCACAGACGCAGTTGAAAGTAATAGGGACCAATTTACTGCACTCAAATCAGATTTTATCATATCGTAGTTACACTTATTGTAATTCCAAGCAATAGGCCTACTACGTTTGAGGTGTCTATAACAAACAGAGTTTAAAAATGTGACTTTCAAAGGAGGGTGATGAACATCCGTACGAGATAATGCGTCTGTTATGCTTACAGTAATGTTATTGTTTGTTGACAATACCAAGTCAAGAATACGGTTATTGCTATTAGAGACTGCATTGAACTGACTTAAATCACATAAAGCCATTGTTTCAGTTAATAGACAACCTTTAGGATCATATGAAGTAGCAGGAGTCATACTACCGTTAGGGCTATGAGTCCATTTAATGTTGGGTGTATTAAAGTCTCCTATTACCAAATATATATCCCTAGAATTTCCTTTGAGTATAACATTTTGAATATTATGATAGAAAGAGTTTAATTCTGGTATTTGCATGTCAGGTGGTAAATAGCATACACATACATTCATTACAGGCTGGTTGGAGTTAGATGGTATAATAGATATCCAAAGGTCTTCAAAATTGCTTTCCCAGCTATGCTGTCTAACAGATTTAAATCGATTATTAACGGCAATAAGAACTCCTCCTCCATCACGCTTACGAGAGTTCGATGTCTGACGGTCTCTACGGTGCACCACAAAATTGGAATCAAATATTTCAAAGTCAAATACATTACAATTTAAATTTGTTTCAGTGAAACATATTACATCGAAATTACAATTTAGAACATTTAAGTAAACATCAGTACATTTGGATCTAATGCGATTTACGTTTTGATAAAATATATCCATAATTAACAAAAGTAAAAGACCAATTATAAAGGTAATAAAATTAATTTAAGTACATAAAATTACACTAATTTATCTAAAGCTAAAGCGTCTTTAATATTGATTGCAGCAGATTTATCGTCTTTCCTCATATACACGCGCCCATACTTCACCCAGACATAACTGTAAGATTTTTGTTTAGCCATTTTTCTAGCAGCAGCATGTAATTCTTTAATTTCTGGCGCTAAGTGCTCAGCTACATAGATATTACATCTGTCACCGGCAACTCCTAAATCAACGCTGTTCAAAGGCGTATGTTTATTATCTTTATTGTATCTTTTAAATGCAGATATTATATTGTCCCTATGACGTTCTGATGTAAAAGAGACCAAAATGCTGCGCGGGCGTTCAGAGGCACGATTCATTTTTGCAACTCTACGAATTGCAACCATGTCGTAATCATTTGTGGTGAGTTTTATGATGTCACACATTTTTTTGAAGACCGCTGTTAGGTTTTCGTTACGCTTCTCTGGTACCATCTGAATTTCCAAATTACGACTTCTAGATGTTTTTTCTAAGACGCTAACACGGTCACGCATTCGGTTCAAGTCAGAAGTTAGAGATATTTTTTCGGCTTCAAGTTGTTCTATTTTTTTATTGGCAATAATAATATCGCTTTTTATATCATTTTGTTCGAGGGCCAAGAAATCCGTTGTTGCAGTGAACTCATCCTTCAATTTGAGGATGGCGTCGTTAATATCATTTTTAATCGATCGTCTAACTACATCTAGTTTCGTATCAAGTAAATTACTAAGTTGCTCTATAGTAATAGAACTACTAGTAACAGATATGTTTGAAGATTCCGGTAATAGCATAGTGGCCCTATTGTCTTCTGGGGACTGACTGGGTGATCTCGATAAATCTCTATGCTGTTTTCCGATTGGAGTATTTGTGTTATCACATCCCTTTTTAATACTGGATGTACATATAGGACAAATCCACTTTGAGCGCAGAGTAGCAATAGACTCGTTGTATTCCACACATTCCAGATGATACAACTTGTTACATTTACTGTTACTGCATTTTATACGTTTTTGCGTAACTAAAATAGTACTATTGCAAGCCGTACAATTGACCATTTTATCATATATTGTGTACTTATAGCTTCACGCAGTAGGATGCGCTCTTAATGTCAGTATTATCTATTAGCCTTCCAAAAGATGTCTAAAATAGAATTTGTATGAATAAGAATACGTAAACACAGAGTAATGTTATTTAATAATTGAACTAATATAGGGTAGTTTTATATAATGTCTATCGTAACAGATTTTATGGCACTTGCACTGAATTCTATATATTAGTTACTTATTATAATTTATTTTTGCACTGACATATTATTAATTTATTGAATTTTAAGGCAAATTGGAAATTTACAAGAAACTATATAATCAAGTTACGTAAACAGTCACAAGTTCACAGGTGGAGTTTTACTTCACTTTTTAATGTTGATATAACTATTATACACTATAAATTAATAGTCCACACAACGTCTTAACTTTTCAAGTATTGGATTTAAACATATTTAACACTAAATACTTCTTTTAAGTTTTTTAAATCAATTAAAACTACTGTTGGCGTACGCACGGGTGGAGACGCGCGGGAATTAATACAACAATTGTATTTTTTGTTTTAAAATAAACAAAACCCTCAATGAGAAACAAAGAATACTAAAATAAAATTACATTAGTATTTTTTTATATATAAAAATGCATCGATACATAGGTTGATCAACTTATACCACTTATCTAAATAGGTACCAAGTAAAGTAAAGAAGTATAATCATATGCTTAATTATAGTACAACTTAGTGTTGTTTTTGTGTACAGTTTTTTCTGCACCTTTGTATAAAATTACAACATTAGGGTTAATTTCCTTAACAATTAAATATGGTCCAATATAAAGAGGATCAAACTTTTTCCTATTTTCATTTTGTAATAAAATAAAATCCCCTTTTTTGTATGAATTAGGATTTACATAACCATCATATCTTAACTTTCTCATCTCCTTAGAATTACATATATTTTCTTTAGCTTGCATTTGAGACTTTTGTAAGCGTAACTTAAGTTCGTAAGGATAACTGTAATAATTATATTATGGATCTAAAGAGTTTACTAAGTTACTAGGGATGTTACAAGGTTTTCCATAAACTAATTCCTATGGAGTAAATTTCGTTTCACACTATTTCGTATAGGCAAAACACCAATATGGAAGCCATGTACTCCACTCGCGTGGTTCATTTTTAGTCTGAATTCTGAGAAATGATATTAAATGTTTGTGATTATTTTCTAAAGATCCTATTGTTTCGTGGTGATAAGGTGTGGAAACCATGGGTTTGATATTTAAAATTTTACAAATCTCGCTCATTGTTTGCGAAACGAACTCGGTGCCTCTGTCACTTAGCATTTCTCGAGGTACCTATGCCATGCTGTAGAATAAATTTACTTACCAATGTTGATGCCACGGTGTTTGTTTCCTTGTTTTGGAGCGGATAAGCCTGCATAAATTTCGTTAAATTGCACTAAACTGTAAGTATATAAGTATAGTTATATAAATCTCTATCTAAGGTGAAGATCGCGCGAAGTGGAGAAGAAAAAGTGGGCGTCGAAGTGATCGCTCCGAACGCAACCAGGGTTTAACGCTCGGATGATGATGATATAAATCTCTATCTAATGGACCTACTAAATCTACTAAAATACGATCAAATGATGAGCCACTGGTTTCGGTAATCACCATTGGTTCTTTAATGTACTTAAAATGCTTTTCGCCATTGTGGTGTCCGTATTGGTGCTTCCCCTATCGTAAGAATAAATTTTACAATACAACTTCTGTATGTACATATGTTTTCAATTAAATTTGCTTTTTTAACACTTAAATTTAGTACTTCCAATTTATATGCAGAACTTTCAAAAATACTAAGATATTCGTCATATAATTATTGATCTACTAAATTATACTTTAACTGACCAACCTGTTCTATTCTCTTTAATGGTCCTAGTTTACGTATAGCTTCTCTCAGTATTTGTAATTCTGCATATATTTCTTTTAACCTATTTGCCATTACTTAACTAAATCATCCATTTTACTTATTGTATAAGTTTGGAACAATTTATCAAATTAACCACCTTATTATACTATCTAAATTAAGAATCTAAGAGTTTAGGGAACAAAATATATTTTTCTACAGGCTATTTAATACAAACATAGCGGTAGGTATTTCGATATACGACATACGCACTGTAAACGCGGTACTATTGTGTTCATAAAAAAATGCACTTTAATGACTTTCACTTTACTATAGGGACGCACTTACGATCCGACGTTCCACGATTAGACGTTCGGTCCAGCTCCAGGTTCATGTTGACGGACTCCACGTTCACGTGCTTCACGGAACTGACGGCTCACGGATCGGCGAATAGATTCCTTTCGCAAAGCGGTGTTCGTCCAGTTTTGGTGTCATTTTTTGTAGAAACGCAAAACAATGAATAAACCTCCAATTAGCAGTGCTATCGTTATTACGATCAACAACACGTTCATAGTGGACATGTGCGCCTTGATTTGCTGTAAATGGTCATCGTTGTCTGCACATGATGCAGTTTGGGCCAAAAATACATCTTCTTTCTTAACCTTTGATTGGCACATGATGACGAACTCGTAGAGGTACACTAGTTCCTTATATATTTTTTTTTTCAAATTACTGGATTATATTATCACGCCACAACTCAAATTTCGCGTGCTTTCTAGAATTATACTGTCCACTGTTCACATTTTAATATAATTATGTTAATCAAAGTTCGCCGCCGCAATTACATTGTCCTCGGATATTTGATACACTTGAGAAAATGCGCCGCGTCAACTCGCAGGGTCGCTATGTACGGATGGGACCGAGGAGCGTTAATTAAAAGACGTGGTTACAGTAAAACTGCATGTTTATTACTGACTATTACATACAAAGCTTATAAGGTATACAACATACCTACTACCTATACTACAATATAAGATTTTGGGAGATAATTGAGATTTACTCGAGCGTGGCAGAATAACATAAGAGAAGAAACCTGGCACCCGCATTATGTACCCGCACCATATATGAACCTTTCATATAGGGTGGGGTATTTTTTATTCTTCAAATTATTTTTTCAAACCGTCAGATAGGGAAATTCCTCCACATAAATGTCAGATTATGAGTCAGCACGACTAGTACATGAAGCCTTCTGTATATTAATTTAGCGCGCTTGAATATTTCAATGTTGCGTATTTTTTTGCATTTTCAAATATCGGTTATAACTTTTGGTCGCGTCCAAATCGTCAGTTTTTTGATTTGGAAAGGAAAAATAAATATTTTCTACATCATCTTGTGGGAGGTTAAAAAAGGATAAAAAACTTAGTTTCTACAATATCTCCAAAGTGTATTTCCAAATTTGTTGTTATGTTTACTTGATACCGGCTTAGATGCCTGTTATGCTATCAAAGATATTTAAGTATTTTATGGTTTTTAAATCGACGTAATTTTTTTTTTACCTTTTATAACTTTTGAAGTTGGTTTTTGTTTTTCGTGATTTGTTTATTATTTTTAGTTACACAAAAACTTGAATAGCTTTATAAATAACAATATATATGAAACACATTGTACGTACCTTTAATATTTGAGGATTGTTTTCGATTTCTTTGGGACCCACTCATCAAATCCTGACTTGGTGACTATAGGACCATCTCAGGAGTATATAGAATACCTTTCGAATAAAAAAATTTGAAAATCAGTCCACAATTGGCGGATAAATCACATAACAAACGTACAAAAAAACAAAATACAAGCGAATTGAGAATCTCCTCCTTTTGGAAGTCGGTTAAAAATATGTGCAATGCATTTCATTGCTTGTATTTGATTGATTTCAAGATGATCCGAATGTATATCCCGTGAAAACACTTGATATTAAGTATATACCTTCGAGTCTAATGCAAAGTGCACTCTTTAATTAATTATTCAATCTCATTAAAAATGTTTTATGTCGTACGAATATCAAAAGGGGAAAACATATGACTAAAACATTTGCAAGCAAAAATTCTCAGAGTCAACAAGGATAATGTATTAAATATTGTCATACTCATACAATACATCATTGGGACTCGTTTGACTTGATCGCGAGATGCCAAATGTTTATAAACAAAACGCCCCGGTAGCTGCGAATAGTAATACCAAGGCTCTTGGCAAGAACGTTACTGTGGTATTATTCTCTTATTTAATGAAAATATAAGCAATAACAATTTATTAACAAATCACAATGGAGAAGCTTTGCATACTTTTAGTTTTGGGTAAATATTTTTTTATTGACTTATATGATACTATTTGCCGTATTCAGTCTGTAGCTCTGAAACTCTCATGTTTTATACTATATATATATATATTATATTACACTTATAATACGCTTCAGATAATATTAATTGAAGAAAATGATCAATTATTTGAAATTTAAAATACAATTAAAATTACGCGAAGGGGCATTGCCACGCAGCATTGCAATGCAGATAACTTCCCGAGCATGCTCGCCTCTGGCCTTGATCTGGTATAATCTATATACATATAACATTAGAGTCATTATTGTTAAAAGTGAATATTTTTAAATTTTGCTTGAAGCTGTGTGTATATATATTTTATATATATTCTTTTTATTTTTATATATATTTATTATTAATATATTTTATATATTGTATATATATTTTACAAACAGCCAAAAATAATGTTATTGTATTCTACGTCGATCATAATTATAGTTAATTGAAGAGATTTTTAAATTTTCTTTATAGTAAAGATACATACACATTTACATTTTTGTAATGTTATAGATCTCAAGCAAAAACACACGAAGCTTTAAGACTCTGGAAATACCAGAATAACTTGATATGTTAATTCATCTGTAGGCAACAACATACGGGCCGGTTCCTACATCTTACCGACTGACTGATAATTTACCTTACTATCGGTTAAGATTGCCATAATTTCCATACAAGTAATGTCCAAATTTAACCGATGGTAGAGCAGTGAATGAATAGTAAAATATAGGTACCGGCCAATAGCGAATAACAGTACAATGCATGTTCATAACTACTAAAAGGTTTGAAACAACATTTGTATGAATCCATGTATGAAATGTCTACGAGGATGTCTTTTATACATTTGAAAAAAAAAATGCAAACTTGAATAAAGATTTCCTCGTTAATATTTACGTGAGTAAAGCCACAGTAGACTAGAAGAAGAGTGGACTAAGAGAAAAATGATTACTTTGAAAAATATTTAAGTAATATTTAAGTATTTAAGTCCGATACTCATTTTTATTATTTTACATCTACGAAAATAGTTATCGAAATTCTGTCTGTAAAATCTTGCTTGCTTCGGGATGTTCACTTCTGAGCCAGGATTGATCCTTTCGAACAGACTGGTTCACGTTTTTTGCTATTCTTGATAAGCTTGGCCGTCCAGATTTTGGGTTTTCTAAAGTTGAACCGGTCTTTTCAAATTTTTTGAACCATTTTCGAATGAGAGGAATATGCTTGGCGCATCATTTAAATGACGAAAACTACGAATACTGCAGAATCTACGCGCTACATTGAATCACCGTTTTTGTAAAACCCGCACGCACAGAGCGCAGTTCGCTCCCGAGTATTATTGGCATACGCCCCGCGTCCCTCAGATTCGATACGTTCACGCAGTAATGTAAACAAATGCTTTTGAGACACCTTGCACAATAGGGAAAAAAGGGGTGCTTCTATTTTTATATTGATATTTAGTTTTTTTGTATTTTATGCACAAAACTTATTGCTACCTATGTGTAAATACATACACCCCGTAGTTGGCGAGAAAAATGACTATGTAACATATAAATACAAATGGAAGGCTATACCGATTTCATAAGGACCGTTTTTGTGAAAATGGGGACAGAACTCTAAAATGTTTAAATAGCATATTTAGTATTATAATAAATGTAATATCTTCTCACACGTCTTTTTTACTGAACATGTGAAGGTATAATATTGTGTTACGGTAAATGTTCTACTAAAGTAATAAATAACATTAGATACCCTCTTGGTTTGAATACATAGTTAGTTTACGAGACCTATTGCGATAAAGAAGCAGAAAAACCCAAACGCTATAAAACAGTGATTCTAAGAGGAAAAACAATTACAATTGATTTAAAAATACTACTGCATATATGCCTGCAGCTTCGCTCGTGTGGTTTTCTGTTCGAAATTCTAAAAAAACTGTAATATATTTTTAATTTCTTATATTCTGAAAGCACGCTTGGAGTTGCTTGATCACAGGGATGGAAAGAGTACGTTTTGTCCCTGGGAAAGGAATTTCCCTGCTGTCAAAAAATTTAAAAAGTATGAGACTCATGTCTGAACTTTTTATAAGGACACTAGCTGCGCCTCTCAGTCTCACCTGCGTAGTGATGGAAAATCGTTATTTTTAGATAATTCACCTTATATCTTTATAAATTACAGCATATATGTTATTCTGATGTGTAAGCTATATTATTGGAAAGTTTTATCAAAATTCAAGTGTTTGCGTGGAAGAGTAACGAACATACATCAATACATCTTTACATCTATACATATCTATAAACTTTCGCATTTATAATATTAGTAGGAAGGATAGTAGGATTGTTAAATCGCGGCATAAAATTGTAATTAAACATATCAACAATTTTGCAACATGATTTCATACTCATAAATTACTTTTCACTGAATTATTGTATAATTTACATAAATTCAAGCTAAATATTTCCTGTGAAGAAATGTCAAACGGCACATCACGCGAATGGGTTTTTTTGAACAAAATGTTCTATTTTACTTATATTAATCAAAATTTATATTATGCCAGTAATTTGACAACACCTTTATTTTATCCAAAAAATAAATGGGAAAAATTATCATGTTTTTTATACCCACCTATAAATTAAGATTACTAATTCGAACATGTTATTTGACCCTAATCAATGAAATCAATCAATTGGTAAAAATTAGTTATGTTGAGACTCACTTCTCATCTCGAGCTCAAGAACTACGGAGTAGTAATCATATTGCACTTACATGGGCACTACAAAATAATAAACAATTGTTTAATCCCTTGTTATAAAATTTAAATCGTTTTATATTAAATTTCCGGTAAAAACGTGCTTTAAAAAAATCGTTGTAACAACAACATTATTTCGAATAATTTGATAAGGTAAGCGCAGTCTATGAATATTTGAAAATATAAACCGATTTATTAAAAATAAACCCTTTTTCTTGGTTTTCCGTCTAACATTCTTTGACATAAATTATTCCTTATAAGCTAAACTATGATTTAGTAAAATAATACAGAATGTGCTTATTTTTTCAAAATCAGCCGATTTGACTTTTGACAAGGGTAATCGATTTTTCAAAAATCTAATAAGTTACTTATTTAGTTTTCATCAAAATTGGCATAGAGTCTCCTTTGAGTGGGTTTTGTTATGTCGTATACTAACTACAGCTTAGGATTTGGCCCAGAAGACCCACCTGAAAATTCTCCATGTATAATGCTTACGGTACCTATATTTAATTTGGCTGAGTCTATTCGTACGGTTACCGTACGAATAAATATAATTTATTCGTCCAGTACCCGTACAAATAGTCACATCGAATGGCTGAGTCTATTAATACGGGTACTTTTATTAATACGGTTATTTTTGGGTGGTTATAAAAAAAATAACCACGAAGGCTAAGGCGAGTGCTCCGCTTCGCTTCGCACCCGCCTTAGCCTTCTAACCTATATTAAAAATGTTCCGATTTGTTCATAATAAATAAGTGTGCCGTGTATCTATACCCCACCCTCATTTTAGAATTTATGTATTTATTTTTATTTTCATGTTTTCAATAATACTTTAAAACATGTCATTAAAAAAAAACCTAACCTAACCTAATTAAAAAACAAGCTAATCATCCAATTCATTCTTAATTTTAAAAAAAATGAATATCTGTACGAATAAATATAATTTATTCGTCCAGTACCCGTACAAATAGTCACATCGAATGGCTGAGTCTATTAATACGGGTACTTTTATTAATACGGTTATTTTTGGGTGGTTATAAAAAAAATAACCACGAAGGCTAAGGCGAGTGCTCCGCTTCGCTTCGCACCCGCCTTAGCCTTCTAACCTATATTAAAAATGTTCCGATTTGTTCATAATAAATAAGTGTGCCGTGTATCTATACCCCACCCTCATTTTAGAATTTATGTATTTATTTATATTTTCATGTTTTCAATAATACTTTAAAACATGTCATTAAAAAAAACCTAACCTAACCTAATTAAAAAACAAGCTAATCATCCAATTCATTCTTAATTTAAAAAAAAATGAACATCTGTACGAATAAATATAATTTATTCGTCCAGTACCCGTACAAATAGTCACATCGATTTAATTTTCACAGGTCTCATATGTAGCGAAGTTTCATCCATGACTTTGAGACATCAGCGACAAGCTACAAATTTTAATACTAATTTGGGAGATAGTAACAAATCTCAAGTTCCCCTCTCACTTCCACAACAACCTCAACAATCAACAATCACAACAACACCTCTGTGAGTATTAATATAATTTTAATGTCGAAATGCCATAATTTAATGCTATTCAGGCAAGTAACAAATATCCACAGAATAGATTAATATAATAAAAGACACATCTCGTAGAAAAGTCTCATCGCAACCTATTCTTATTTGTAACGCTAGGGATGTTACCTAGGATACGTTATGAATTCGTTTATACATGATGTTGCAGCGCAAAGGAAACTTCTTCAGAAGGACCTTACCAACAAGTCATTGTTGTATGCGGATTAAACTTTTATGGTAACCGTTGCCGGAAAGAGTTTTGTAGCATCTGAAATAAGGGTGAATATCCTTCCAATGGCAACCGTTTGTGAAAATGATGCTTTGACCCTAGCTCAACAAGTTGTCTCTATCCCCATGGTACATACCATACAAATTATGTAGAAATCGTCGTTTTTTAGAAGGCTAAGTGATTTTATACCTACTATTTGTATGGAATTATTGGCTATACAAACGGATTAATAAACATTTTATTTCATAATTAATAATCCATTTCATACGTATATTAATGACTTTATTTTTTGGGCACTCACAAAATCTTCAGCTCCTCTGTTTAAGTAGTTACACAGACAACATAGGATACCTTAATATAATAGACAGTTAGGTATATGTCACAGCTATTTTTGACATATAAAAGGCTTAGAGACGCTTTTTCTTCGCAAAGACTGCAACAATTTGTACAATTAAGTGTTCCGCTGAACTGATTTATCAGATTCTTATTAATATTACAAGTGTAATTGTAATTGTAAAGCGGTGACGTTGCTCGTTATAATTGAACTATTTATTTTCACTTTCCTGAGTTATCGGTTATCACTCTCAACTACTTAACGGTTACAAGGATTTGGACGGAACTTCCCGTTGAAGTTTTCCTATTGCGTTTCGACATGAGGTTATTTAAGGTTGTCATTAAATTCTTTCTAAGCTGGCAATGTGTTACTAACATTTCTGGTGTTGCAAATATCTTTAAACGATGATAATCACTTTCCATCAGATGTGCTGTTAGCTTATTTGCCGAGAGTAAAGTCTCCATACATTTTTAAGAGAATTGCGACCCCACAGACCTAGGGTTTCGGCCCCAAACGATGCAAATACGCAACCATTTCCAAAGGTGGTATACGAGTAGCTACAATAAATTAAGAAACTCCTTCGTTTAAAATCGATTAAAGCACAATTTTTTGTAATATTTTATTTCAGGGCATCAACAACATCGGCTGCATTTGATGCCTGTTTGCGGAATTGTCTAGTGACAACTGAGTACAGTCCCATATGTGCTTCTAATAACGTTACATATGATAATCCTGGACGATTCACCTGCGCACAACGTTGTGGTGCCTGTAAGTATTTGTATTTATGACGGTTTTGAATTCTAACCGCGAAGCATGTAGGTACCATTTAGCATTTAACATTTTTCCGTAGATTTTGTTATCCCGTTAAACAACATAGTTTTTATACTTACACATTTTAAAATAAAACTACACAGCAAAACATCATTTTCGATTTCCCTCTAAATAGTTGAGACCACCATAATTTGAATACAGTGAAAGGTAACAAGTCGACCTGATTGTTATCGAATTACATAAAAATTTCTATCGATCAGTGGAAATAATCGCATTGGAATCCGTTTTTTTTTTCAATCGGGCCATTTTAAATCCTTTAAAAATATCCCCGGGGTAAGAACCCCGGGGATATTTTTAAAGGATTTTGCGCTACTTTTTCTCCCAAGAGGGAGAAAAAGTAGCGCAGATTTTAAGTCTAAGAATTTGCTGTCGTTAGTGAAAACAGCATAGAATCGATCGTGGGTTTTTCGTGAACCAAGAACAAAGATAAGAAATCAAAATAAAATGTATCGTGTTTTCCTTCGTTTATATAGTCTATTCCTGCTAAAAAAAACTAAATAGCTTCAATAGACAGACACGGCATGTTTAGAAGTTGATAATATTATAACTTAAGCCTTGCTCGCATCAAATCTGTAGGAATTAATTTCGTAGTGAACACGCTTCCATAGGTTAGAATTTGCAGCTAAAAAATCGCATCAAAAAATTCGTGAACGAAACGGCCATTTTAATTGTGTAGATTAAGGAAAACTTGGATAAAATGTTAATGATACATAATGTGGAATTTAACTTTTTGTTTTTGAAGATATTATGGACTGGATTTTTTCAGGTAAAACCTTAAACGTCTGACATTCCACAGTTCGCGTACCAAATGTCAAAAAGATTTTATAATCTTTCTGATATTTCTGACATAATATAAGATAAAATTAATTAATTTGTTCATTATTTATTTTGTCGGTTTTAAATTAAGCCTTATTGATTGCAAAATACAATATCAATGTGTCCCTCCACGCTCTATTAACTTTTGGTCTGGTTATTTGTCTTTATTTGTCTGTATCAATTTTCTTTAATGGCTCCCTTTGAAGTTATATATTCAAAAATGGCTCTTATAGACTCAATTCGATTTTTAAAACAAAAGAGACAGACAAGGTCGTATTGACAAGAGGTTTACGTGTTGGCCTTCCCATGTTCCCACGTTTTTATGGCCCGTGGTCTTCAAGGACATTCATTATTGTCATAAGTAATTTTTAAGGGATTTAAAATAGCATATTACAATGTTTGTAACATCTCTTATAACTCTTTTTTTTCATTTTCAGCTATCACAATATTGAAGAATTCGCGATGCCAATCACTATCGAATTAAACGATTGTTTAAACGTTATAAAAATCTTGTCATTTAAAATAAAGTATTCTTAGAAATTTGTGTTTATTCATTTATTCAGAGACTTTTGCGATGGATATGTTTTATATAGCCCGCATTGTTGAGAGAGAGACAATGTGGTAGTGTGGGATTCGAGGCGACTGGCTGGAATTAATTAAATCCTCCCCTTTTTTATAATTGCGTCTAGGCAAATTGGCAGACGGGTCCACTTGATGGCAAGTGGTTACCGTCGCCCATGGACATGGACATGACATTTGAAGCGTCCCAAATTGTAGCGTTCTGGAAAAACCGCAGGAGGGAACTCATTCCACGGCTTCTTCACATGTGGCATAAAAGCGCGAGCGCCACGTACAGTGTCTAACTTCCAGGTGTCGAGGAAGTGTGGATGCACGCCCAGTCGCCGGCGTTCCCTGTGTTCCTTCTGTCACCTTTAGTTAGGGTAATGGGAGTTGGGACAGAAGTTTGGTCAGTAGTCTTGGTAGTTGCAGGCTCTCATGCAGACTCCTTCTCTCAAGTTGCCGAGGGCCATCGAACTAAGTCTCACTTATACAACGTACGCTGACGTTGTACCCCACGGCTATGTATTTGACTTGTACCCTGAGCGCCGCCACTTGCGAGTAGTTTAGACCTATGGAGAGTCGATGTAACTCTTAAGTAATATTAATTATCTATGTATTTACGGAGTACGAAATGTACACAAATGCAAAAAACATTAATGTAGCTTTATGAAAGTGTCGCAATATCGCCTAATTACTTAATTTATCTCTTTTTCAAATACTTTCGTTCTATTCCTAGCTCAAAGATTAAAATGAAATTACTTCAGTAGAAAAATTGTTTGCCTAAATTTTTATTTGGTCTTTAAATCGACTACCAATCGGACACTAGCAAGGTGTGCTTTATAAAATACTAAAATAGGTTACCATCTGACTACAAATAACAATTCAGAAAGACAATCAATCAAACAATTTAATTAAATAAATATATATTCTTATTTTATTTCTTATCATAAGGAATGTTTCAACTTCCTTTATACTTACTTACAGGGACTTACTTACTTGGAGAGCAAACTCCAGAGACGTCAGAAAAATTAAAACCTTTGCCATATCTAAAAGTTCACTCAGGACACAATATGTAAACCTACGCAAAAATGTATGTGCTAGTTTGCTGTATCTTAAATTGTAATCTGCTGTCTATGTATGTAATTTTTTCCATTTTCTTTTTTCATTGATTTGTAATAATTAAATACGTTAAGAATTTCTTTGAGTGCATCAAGTTGCCTGGAAGATATCGCTTTTAGCGATAAGACCGCCATTTGTTTGCCAACTACTAGTAGCTACTGTTTGGTGCATTTTTGTAATTCGTGTTTTGGTGAACAATAAAGTCTTATATCTGTCTATAGGATATATAGATTAAATTTGCCTACTAATCCATGTAAGACATCTACTACATGCAACTCGTGACGTGCTAAATAAATAATGATATACATAGATAACTTATCTTATTATATTATAATAGGAGGTATATTCTCTATCTTAAAATTTTCATGTTGTCATGTTGAGGGGTAAGCAAATTTAAGTATCTGGACTACACAGCAATAACTCATTTAACAGAGAAGATAAAATACAAGTCTACGCCAAAATACGTTAAAACACCCTGTGCTGTGCTGTCCTACGTAAGGTCGATATCCTGATTGCCAAGCAGGGAAATCATATTAATTATGTATGAAACTGTCATAAGGTTTTTGCCCATGTTATGGGCAAAGCTACATCAGCAAACTGAAGTTTGGGGGCAAATTGCGAATGTGCAACAGTTATGGTTGGAATGTAGTAGTTTTTATCCGTGCAGGAACGGAGAATGAATACACTTTCCTGTAGCCGGGCGGCCTGCGTAAGAGGCGACAAAACAACCCAAAGAGAGCAGCAACGCATTTGTAGCACCTTTGGTGTTGCAAATGTGCATAGGCGATAGTAACCGCTTACCATCAAGTGGGCCGTCTGCCTAGTCGTTACCAAAATGAAGAGAGATTACGCGAAAAACGCGCCTACGGACTCTACCTCATAGGTGGCGGGGAAAACGGGGGACCTTTTCTACCTGCTTAACATTCGATAAGTTAAATTTGGTAAGTTCTATGGTAAAGAAAAGAGTTACGAATGAATAAAAAAATTCTCACTTTTTTGCTTATAACTTCTTTAATTTTTATTTAGGGCAAAAAGTCATATAAACATATTTGTAGGCAAAACAATTTGCTACAAATTATGACTTTACAAATTACTTGTAAGACGCATAGTTTCCGAGATATCGCGAAAAAAAGCGTTTACACCCCTTTTTCCAAGATGGCGGCCGGGGGATAAGGGAGGCGACCCCACAAACTTGTCCCAACAATAAAATTGCGACCTCTAAGAAGTGCAAAGCTCATGTAAAATTTCAATGGACTATTTCTTATGACTAAGATTAAAAAAAAAAAATCGAACATTATTTTATTTCCAAACAAAAACCAATCTTGATAGTTTGTTGTGTCAGTAAAGTAGTGTGATTTTTACTTACTGACCCGCTGTTAGTTTCCACTCTGTATAAGAGAAAAACTACTAGTCGAATGCTCATAGCCGAATGCTACTAGTGGAATACTTCTTGTAGGATGTTTGCTAGTCGAATTCTTGCAGCCGAGAAGCTGAATGCTACCAGTAGATATAAGTTTTATCTATGATTTTTGTAGCCGAATGTTCTTGCTTTTATATAAGTTGGAAGGAACACGCGGATTGTAAGTTTTGAAAATGTTCAAATATAGGACCTCAAATTGAGAATATTTAGAAAAACGTTATGAGACCTACGATAAAGGCATAATTTAAAAGAAAAGAAACATTTAGACGGATTGAGAATCTCCTCCTTTTTGAAGTTGGTAAAAAAGAAATAATAATTTAAACTTATTCATAGACTTTTATGACAATTATGCTGCACCCGAACAAAGGAAAATTATTTGTAAATGTATTGTTGGGCCGTAAAATAAAATACTTGATTTCCTTTTAATTCTAATTATATTGAACCAAGTGGCCAATAATATAATATATAAACAAATAAGTATTTAATTCCACAACAAGAACTTCAAATAATTACATTATTGTAAAACTCGTTTTGTTTCTGTTTTCAGTAAGAAAACAATCTATTAAGGTAATATTAACTTCCAATTAATCAGAAGACTCAGATATGTTCCCATACCCGAATTACAAATTAAAAAGAAGTTAAAGTTTTTACAAACAAACATTATAAAAATAATATATAATAAATATATTATATATTTGGATTTGGACAGAAAATCGTAAGTATTTGGAGTTTCTAAGGCACCCAAATAAATAGATGGCAACGCCACAAGATCTTAAAAAACATAAAAATGATCATTTTAAATAAAGCAAACAGATGGCGAGACACTGATTCCAAAGTAGTGTAAATCCACTTTAATCTATAAAGCATGTATATATTCCTGATATTTACATCACATAACATCTTGATTTATCTCTGAAAAATATCAAGGTGATAGAACTATAAAATATCAACTATATAGAGTTGAGTAATATAAATTATTTCATCATTAAAATGCTTTTTTATGATTCATAATTCAAATAACGAACACAGGGGATGTGTGACCTCTAGGGAACCTTTTATCGTGCATGGACTGTAAAACACGTCCACTTACTCAGCTTTTTGATAAAAGCGCTTATCAAATAAACTCTTCAAAGAATAATAACATTGCACATGTTCTTCGACATAACCCGCGGGGGAAATTTGTAACATTGTTCATATAAGATGCCGTTCATTTTGCAACATACTGTTGGAGTAATATGACCATTTGAATTCATTTTAATAAATAATTCAATATTTATCTACGAGGTAAATGTGTTTGTGATAAATTTTTGGACCACGATGACCGTATTCGTCTTTACAGGTGAGCAGAATGTTAGTCATTTTCTATTTTTAGGATTACCGATGCCTTAAGGTATTTATATTTCAGTATTTATATTTATAGTTCATACACCGGTATCTGTCCTGTCTATCATAGCTGATTACCTCAGGAACTATCGAGGCTGGAGACATGAATTTCTAAAAATGTCAAAGGTATAAAATATCATGTCAAATTTGCATAAATAAGTTTTTTAATAAGTAGGTTTACATTATTGAATATGAAATATTCAAATTCAAAATTTAAATAATATAACAATGTATGATATTACGGAAGAATATTTTTGTTCATTTAAAATATTCTTTTATTATTTACCTAAATTTTTATTTTTCTAGATATAATTAAATGAAATATCTCTCTTTAATCTTCCCAGGTTTACCGATCTCAAAAATGGTAAAAATCAGACACATTCCCACTTAATCCATATTTTGCAGGATTTTTTCCAAATATAGTCTCTCAGTCCGTAAATTTTCTTTGTGCTGTTATTATACATTGACGAAATAGTATTGGAATGTATTTTAGTGACGCGGGGTATTCTAAGGCAAATGTCAATGATAAGGAAATACGGGTTATCTGAGTGATGCCAGCAGGACCCTGCTAGCCAATCGGCGGAGAGCCGATCTGCTTTTTTTACATACTAGCACTTATAACACTCGCGTGCGAAATTGCGAACCGTAGCTTTGAAGAGAAAATCGAAGCAAAAAAAGAATAAGTGAAGGAACTATTTGCATGGCGTATTACATATAGTTGGAATAAAATTCCTTCTATATACACTTTTTCTGTATGTTTAAACTCAATTCACTGCGAGTACTTACATATTATACCGGTGGATGACGAAAATTGATCGGAATATGATTAAGGTTTGCATGTCCATACTTCCAGCAAATTTTTATAAACATTTGAATGAGTGTAGTTGCTTATGGAGTTTTCATACTGGGCGCCTGTACCATGCAATAGTGGTGACCGTTGAGGCATAAATAAGGAATCGAAATTGAACCTGAAAACCTTTTAATATCTCTATTATATTTCATAGAAGTACCGTTTGATGGCAATTTTAAGGTGGTATATGATAGAACTTCTACAAATTTGAGTGTTTATATCTTGCCATCATTTATTATTAAAAAAAACATTAAGGCATTAACATAATTATGTTTTTTCGAGATTCGAGATCTGATTAACTATTTGATTACGTGAATGTATACACTTTACAGTGAACATTTTTAACCCTTAATTACATGTACGGAACTAAACCTAATTTTCACTTCTTTCGCGTTCTTTTTTTTTGGCCAGGGGAAATCCGTTTGAGGACTAAGACGCGATAGGCGCAAAAGCCTGGGGGGATGTTCGCGACCCAGTGAGAGTGTGGGATTCGCCAGAACGGGGGTGGCACTAGCGTGCCCAGTCAGAACCGGAGCCACGCTATTGCCACTCCCCAGTTAGGGATTCCCACTAAAACCCCTGGGTGTTCTGTCCTGCGCCTTATGCCAGGGCTACGGTAATGGGTGTCCCGGCTCCGCATGCCCTGGCAGGCGTGGGCCCCGCTCACCGGGCCTCTTCCAATGCCGGGGGAGCTACTCCCCCGGCCCTACTCGGTCTCGTTCGTGCGTGGGGCGGTCTGTAACGCGCCCCACGGGAAGAGAGGTGAGCGGGCGCGGAACACTCGCGCTCTCATCTCGACGGCATGTGCGGGTGAGTGAGAACCCCTATAACCCTAGGAGCAAACTTACGGTGGCCGAAGGTCTAGGATCCGACCTCCGGCGTCGGCGCGTCTTCCTTTGGCGGGAGCGGAGTAAAGATGTACACTCACGCTCCCGCTCCGCCTCCTCCTTCGCAAACATGACGTGCTCGCAGAAGGAGGAGACGGCGTCCCATCCGGTGCGGCTCCCGACCATGGTGCGAACCACGGCCGGGAGCGTTCGCGATTTTACCATAGTATAACTTTGTAGCGTTAAAATAGTAGCGTTAAACTACACCCTACTGTCCAATCTTACCTATTTAGTTACCGAAAAAAATGACTGATATAGACGGACAGTCGTACGTGATTACACAAGGGTTATAATACATATATGTAAAGTTAGACATTGATAGATAGTACCTGAAAATACCGTAAACTATAAAAATAAACTTTAACTAGAAAATATGTGACAGACCACTCAACAGAAGGTTTTGTTTTATTTCAGTGGTATTTTGTTTACTAAGGAAAAGCGCTGCAGGTTTTACAATAATTGGTGGTGAATTTGACGATCATGCAGTAGGACAGGATAATAAATTGTCAGACATGTCTAAGTCAACGGAAGAGATAGGTAGACCAGATTATTCACACCATAGTCTTTCAACTGATCATAATTTTGAAGATTTAGAAGAAAATGAAGGAGATCCAGATGGTGATTCGTTAAGGTAAAATAAAGTTGCATTAGATATATCCGTTATTTTGATAATAATAATATTTCATCAATAAATAAATCATCCGTTCCAAAGTTTTACCAATTAACGTATGTTTAGTAAATATTGATATTATTTCATAACAATATTTTCTCGAATAAGTATTAGTCCACAGTCCAAATTCAGAAATTTGCAGCACTACATTATCTTTATGTCAGTGTATTGTACTGTAAGAATTGCACTTTTGTAATCTCACTAGTCACATTATAAACAATCAATGAAATGTGAACTTATCGTACGTTTATAATCTAAAATATGTATTTTCTTTGGTTTATATTGTTTCCGTGTTCAATCATCAGATAGTAAACAAACTACAAAAGGAACCAATCACTTTCCAGTTGCACAATCTTACGAGTTCCTATAAAACATACTCGGTATTTTTGTAAGTTTTTGCGAGTAGTGCACATAATAAAAATAAGTTTTTACTATTTGAAGAGCGCTGTTTTATTTGATTTTTTTTCTGACGTTTCGGCCACGTTTGGGTAGATCACTGAATAAAAACTTCAACATTACACATAGACACTTGACATCTTCGCCTTCCGTGATCACGACTACTAAAAATCAAATAAAATGCCGCGCTAATACCGTTTAAATGTAGTTTTATTAATTGCACTGTTAGGTATTACTGACGAATTCTAAATGGCAATTGTAAACCTTATTTTAGCTCGTTATAGGACAATTTGAAAAATAGGTTGCGAGGCGTAGCCGAGGGTCGAGTGAAGTAAGTAGGCTGGATTAAAAGTTAAGCGCACAAGTTGTATCGCGGCAGCGGCTAGCGAGTGTCAAAACATATTTTATCATTCAATCACTTTTTGATATAATTAGCACTACCCTAAATCAAATCAAGTTCATTTTATTTGCTTGAAACATAGTACATAAATTTGAGATGACATTGGAATACTAGGTTCACATGTTTTGCCTGTGAGGCGTGCAAATCTTCTTTAAGATTACCACAAACACATTATCATAATTATAATGTATGTCTTTGACGACTACGGGCCATAAAAATGGCCCGGACTTTTGGAGAGCTTGCGTGGGGCCACGGGGAGGCCAACACGCAGATGCCCCTTGACAGATTTAATCTGAATGTGGCGTGACTCTGACCGGCGATTATCCCTGTCTACACCATATAATAATGCACCCAAGGACAAGCCCCGGCCAGTATAGGACTATTGTGGGAAATGAGAAGAGAAAGTACCGGGCTATTGGGGTGAACTGTTAGTGGTACTAGGGCTCTGGGACTATGGGGACTATGGCGCCTGCCCGTCGCAATGTTCAGGGAACATTATCATAATTATTATTATTAAATTAACAAGAACCGAAAATATATATATATATATATATATATATATATATATATATATATATACATATATTAATGTCAATCATATGTAATTGTCAAAGAATTATCCTAAAAATTCGTTAACAGAGTAAAAACATTTATCCAATAACCATTTATGTTAGTCTTTGTTTGAAAATATTTGTCTAGCTATGCACACAAATACATGCCGCTTATAACACAAGCAATCAGGCCAGAGTCACAATTTAGCGTACGTTAATGTGTAATTATTGGTCCGTTTGTTCAGTCTGATGGGGTGAAATCCGTAAGATTATAAATTGACAAATAGACACGGTTACTTTACAAATTCCCGAATATTAAAGCGTTATATGCATTTTTTATGTCTACCGATAGTTTATAATATCACTACATTTATTGTAAACTAACGGTTTTACAAGTATATGGTGACATATAGAGTAAAAATAAAACCACTTTTAGGATTATGCTAGGAAGTAACAAACGCAATGGATTTGAAAATACTCTGGAGGAAACGATATACTCTGAAGCAAATGTAAATGATAGTTTCCTCGAATTTACCCAAGACGCACGCCCAACAACGAATACTACTGATGGTTCACCAACTTTACAAGAATGTATGAAAGACTGCCCTTTTACAGACGTATCTAATCCTGTTTGTGGTACTAATAACATTACATACGCTAGTCATGGGAAATTGGTGTGCGCTCAATATTGTGGAGTAGGTAAGAACTGTTATTTTTCTTCTAATTTTCGTTTAGACTTAAAAAAGAGGAGATATACTCGATTTCTCCATCAAAAATGTCTAATTCCTTGGAATCCATTCATCAGAGCCTTATATGGCGACCAATTAGGGACGTATCGATTAATATTTTCTTAAAGGAACGAATTAGAGAAATTCATGAAAATTGTTAATCGACATCTTTGTAACACGATATATCCGTCAATCATAAACCGATTATCCGTTTTTTTGTCTACTCTTAAATGTATACTCCCGAGATAATCTCATGGTCACCAAAGTAAGATCTGATGAGTGGATTCCAATGAAATTTAGGAAAACCTGCGTTATTAAAGCACCGTGAGCCTAAATTCTAGAAAAAAAGTTTGTGCACTCGATATGTGCACATTTTCTACAGGCGTTTAACTTTTTCGTATGCGTGTAATGTGATTACTCCGTATATTGTGGACCAATTTCGAGTTTTCTTTCTTTGTTCTTAAGAGTGTACACTCGAAATTTTTACCAAGTCCGGATCTAATAAGTGGATCGCAGCGAAATCGAGAACAACCATTGTTGACGAGCTTCAGCATGGAAGAGTTAGATAGTAACCTTGTAATCGCCTGCTAGTAGTACAATATCTACAGGCGTTGAATATATTATTTCTAAAGCTAGTTCAAGTGCTTGCGCAATTAAAAATAATTCTTTTTAGAAGGCGGTTGAATATTTGTTTTTTGCTTTTTAAGTTGAAGTCGATTTCGTTTTTGTCAAAAAATTTTGGCAAAAACGGAACCTTTATGAAATCTTTATAATATGTAAGTTGGCTTTTATATGTCACAATATTTTTTTGTGGAAAGTACACTATTTTCACGGATGAAATTTAACAAGATGGTAATTGTTCGGTCCTTGCCTATAATAAGTAGGTAAAACATCGCTCCGCTGATTTTGTTGACTACCCTCTTACTGTGTGAGGCGACGGCCAATGCACAGCAGGGTAAGGGGGCAGTATTTTGGTACACTCGCTGTCTACGTTTTTGACGATTACATCGCGCCGTGCGCTCACCTATTTATCAAATTTAAATAAATATTATTATTGGCCGTGCCAAAACTTTCAAGGACCTAATTTATGTACAGTTGTGCTCTAAAGTGAGATATAGTGCCGTGCTCTGTTCCCGAGTTCCCGAGTGCACCCGGAACCAAGCCAGGAGAGGGCTGATCTCAAGGTTGGTGGAGCTTCTGCTTCTATAGTGCAAGGATTTAGGTCATATCTCTCCCATAAAGTCCATAACATCGAACCAGTAAACTACTCCTGGGCTACAGCGCCCTACAGTAATAATAATAGTAATCGGCTGACAAACACACATATTGCATATTTCCAAATTAATCAAGTTTCGCTTGTTTTATGTTATATACTTGTATTGAATTTTATTATTAAAATTAATCTTATACTTATTTCAGTGTGAAATTTTAATTATTATATTTTATTCTTACAGATATATATCTTCAGAGAAATTCGCCATGTCCTATTGATCTTCAAAGAGATGTAGATAAAAACTCACCTCAACCTCCACGAGTTAATACGCCCATCAGTCTTTATGTCCGTAGAAATTTAACCTCAACGTCTCCTGATGTACAATCTTGTATAAATAATTGTTTAAAAGGAGGTGACACTTCTCCTGTGTGTGGTTCCGACGGTAGAATCTACGACAGTCCTGAACATTTGCTTTGCACTCAGCTTTGTGGCAGTGGTAAGTAACATATAAAACAAAATAAAAATACTTAAACACAACAACAACAAACAATTTTTCTCTAATATTTCTCTCCTATTATATTAATGTGCTCCACAGAGTACTATAACAGTGTTACACGACGACAAAAGCGAATACATACCAGCAGTTTATTCGGCATTTGTACTTCTTTTGCTTACTTTGTGTTTAAAAATTTTATTTAGAAAAACAGCCTATTGTGTATTGTAATCCTTTATGGTAGGCATTAACCACGTGTGATTCGTGGAAATTATTGTTATGCGGTCGAGTATTGTATTTTACAGGATAAAAGGAAAGCCTGAACGGACGAGTGAGGCAGTCAAGAGATGAATACGATACGAGCAAGACGTGTGTACATTCGATAAGCTATATAGTGACAGACTTTGTGCATGTTATTGAATCGTGCATCACGTATGTAATGGTTGCGTCCAGTTATATTTGTACCTGTGTTATACGTGTTTGTATAATTCTAATAAATTCTACCTATATAGTAATTTCAACGGCATGTTAATTCGAGTCCCGTAACTTGTAACAATGTAATAGAGGAATATACTCTGTAAGTTTTTCCTTGCCTTTAGATGTCAAAATTCGACCATTATCGACATGTCTTAATAACAGCAATGTTGGAAGCAGTCTGGGGAAAATTTTTGACACAGTCAATGTGCTTGAAACTGGATTCAACACTCAAAACAGTATACAATCAAATCTACTTAGTAACTCCGGCAGCAGTTCTACAAACAGTGTTGCAATTAACTCAAGAAGTTTATTCAGTAATATAGGAACTACTAGGAATAATGTGAATCCTGGAAATAATTTTGGATTTTCTTTCGATGTCAACGTAAAAACCACTACTATGTCACCCTATGTTCGCTCATGTTTAAGGACTTGTCCAACTACTACCGAGCATAACCCTGTATGTGGTTCAAACAGAGTTGTTTATAACAACCCTGGTCATCTGACCTGTGCAATAATTTGCGGCGTAGGTAAGAGAATTTTTTATTGTTTCTCTATGCAAAAGGCACGATTTATCAAAGTTTGAGAATTGAATTATATATAATTATTAAAGTTTGATGATATAAGCAAGCGTCTGTCTCATACCTCTCTTTTATCAAGAAGCCCTAGGTCTCTCGCGGTAGAGCAAACTTAAATAAATATCACGCATATTATTATTGGTTATATCTTCTGAACAGTCTATGATATCAAAATAGACACTCGTAATTTTAAAATAAGATCCCTGTTTTAACGCCTAGAATTTGCAGTGAAATCTGGTAAGCCGTTTAATCCTATTCGAGACAAACAGCCCGAAATTGCAAAAATGACTGGGTATTAGAAAAATAACAGCCTTCATGTAAATTTTTATGTGCGCGTTTTAAAAAGTCGTATGTACGTCGCGTCTGGTATCAAGCTCCTCTGCTTTCAAAAACTATGAAGGGGACTATGGATATTTTGATTTATTAGGTACCTCCAACTCTACCCTAATTTCCAATTCTGTGTGTCAAAATTAGATTTGGCATGTGCCTTTTGATTACACCTTTAATTTGGAAACGTTGCCCGCCTTGTTTCCCTTTGCCCTGTATTAATTCCTGATGTGGATTATGATATCAATTTTATTTTTACAGATGTTGTAAAAAAGCCTTTAACATTTTGCTCAATTGAAACCATTAAACCACTTCCACCGCCACCGGCTAAGGTCCCAAAACCCGCACCAACAACAACAGAAACAGTAACAGCCGCAACAACATTAAATCCCTTGGAATGTTCAAAATCATGTAGTCTTCCTCCAGAATTAAAATTTATATGTGGCATTAATGGGGTTACATACATAAATATTAATTATCTACAGTGTATGAAGAAGTGTGGAGCTGGTAAGTAAAAATTTTCACAACAATAATTCTCAGCGTCTACCTTTAACATGCACAATGGAGGAAAAATACTATTCAATTAAATAGACTAATAAAACTAAATGTATGAAATTGAAAAAAAACTTATTCGGACTTACAATTTATGTATGATTTAAGTTGACTTCGATCATCTCATTTGATGCGAGTATCACGTGAGCAAAAGGGCGGTCTACATTTGGGGGAACATATGAACGTTGCCATGCAGCGTGGTAAGCGGCCAGCGTGCTTTTTTTTTTTTTTGGCGAGGGAAATGACTAACCGATTTACGCACTCTCTGGGCCGTCACTAGGAAACGGCACGAATCCACGGGGGGCGGTAACGCTAGCAATTGTATGCTTTATTTTGCGTTCCGTCCGCTATAGACTACACAGAGGAGTGTGGAGACTCCGAGTGATGCCGCACGGGCGAGCAACCTCAATACCCACTAAAAAACCTCCCTGACGACCCTGCGCTTTTGTGTGTTGGAAAGACTGAGATATAGAACATAGTTACGCAACAGTCGATCCAGCGCAATAAAGTGCTTGAAGTGTGCCCTGGGAGAACACACTCCACTTCGAGACGGGGGTAGTTGTTAAATCCCTTGCTTTACTTAGTAGCTAAGGGCCCCCTCGTTCCGGAACCTAACTCAGGGAGGGAAGTAATGCGCGTACCTGCCTCTCCGGCTGAAGGCCGGCGACATCGAGAAGAGACCGTAGTACGCGCTGAAGGACTTCGCTCCCTATCCCTTTCTGCGGCCTCTTTGAGAGACATTACTGCCTCGCAAAAAGTAACCACAGCTTCCCAGCGGTCGTCGCTCTGCAACATGGCCGTTACCAAGTCGCCGAGCGATCCGACGGCTCCTACTTGTGTCTCGAGCTCGAAACGCTGCTCGACAAGCGTATGAAACGCCGTATCAGGTGCGCCACACTGTCGGCAATCCGGGGAAGGCAAGCAGCCCACAATGCGAAACAGATACTGATCGAAACAACCGTGTCCGGTCAGTATCTGTGTCGTCCTGAAGGTCAGGGTTCCGCTGGTGCGGGTGACCCATCTCTCCAGCTGTGGCCTGATTGCATCCACCGTAAAGCCGCCGGAAGCGGCCAGCGTGCTACCACAACTCATAACAAGAAGGGCGAGGGATAAAGGTTTTACGATTATTACTGGAGAGTTGCATAAATGGCCCCCGTTTTGTTTAATATGTATGAGCATTATTATGAATATAGTGTTTTTGTCTATCTTCTATACTATAATGACGTAAATGGCTCAAATTTGTACAATGCGTTTCAAAATGAAAAAAAATGTGTGCGTGTGCTAGTGTACACACGTAAGAAGTGAAACTTCTTTTTGGTTAAATAAACAAAGCCGGTCGATTCGACCATTGTAGGGGCAAGAAAAGATGGCGCGTAACGGAAAAATGTGACGCGTAACCGAAACATGTGACGGTAACTTTTTTCCAACGCCGTTAAAGAAGTGTCACTTCAAAAAAACAGTAGACAATGCCTGAAAACTACTGCACGTATTTAAACGAAGACGAAGCTCGGAGCCACATGCGCATATTATTTTTAATCAGTACACTTTCGCGCACATGATAGCGATAGTAGTCGGCGAGACTCATAACCTCGAGTCGAATGTTTTGACAAAAGTAGAGTTGGTCCAAATAAGACTTTCCATATCGTTATTGTAACCGCTAAATGTCGAGTGCACCAAGGTTGTGCAATGGTAAAATCCCGAATATTGCCACTGACAACGTTTCGAGTGAATTATAATGAAGAATTCAATAGAAAAGTGATAAAAAAAGTTATTTACTTCATTTTCTGAAAAAAGTTTGGCTTCCCGGAAGTACTTCTTTAGTGTATTTATTTTACAGTAATGACCGTTTGTTTGAGATGCAAGTTCTGCCCAGAATGATGTGAAACTTGTAAATACATATATAGTGCAAACATTTTCAGACATGAACAAAGATTTTTACGACTTAAGGAACAAACGTATTATACTTTAGTGTCCATGTGTATCAGTTATTAGAATTTTCACCGCGGCTACGCCGTGTGAAAGGCCGTAGGTAGTAGCTACTATTATGTGTATATATATATATATATATATATATATATATATATATATAACACATAATAGATAACACTTTATTGTACACCAATACAAACATGAACTTAAAGACTAAAATTATATCTACTTATGTACAAAGGGCGGTCTTATCGGTAAAAAGCGATCTCTTCCAGACAACCCCAGGAATGAATTGAGATGATAATGGCGATGGTGGTATACGTAACATATAGTACGAACTACTTACATTTTAATAATAAATAGATACATGATATATATACATATATAAAGAAATTTTCTATATTACATAGATATATACTTAATATACATACCATACAAATACATATCCACAAAATATATAAATGAATTTAAATATCATATTCCAACGACAGGTAGTATTTTTTGATCATAGTTTTAAATATTGCTAGCGATTTTGCTTTTCTGATTGTAACAGGAAGCGCGTTCCAGAGCTGTATAGCCTTAACAGTAAATGAATTGTTATAAAAAGTTGAGTTATGCACAGGAGTGTTCAATTTAAGTTTAGTAGAAGGGCGTAAATTATGAGAACATGAAAGAAATTCAAAATTTTGTTTTATATATATATATATAGTCCTCCTTACCGATTTCGGTAACGGCGACCCCTCAAATGTCATTATTTCGCCGCCTGTGGGCCCTAATGTGGCTGGCCAGACCGAATTTATTTTTAAATTCCCGGTTACATATCGCACAGTATAGTTGGCCAGCGGAGTTGTACGTATAGCTATAGGAGGGCTTGGGTCGCTCTTTGCGAGTTTGACGTTTGGTATCCATAACTTCTAAGCGCTTCTCTTCGAAAGCCTTGACTTTTTTAAAGATTATGGATCGCCAAGAAGTCCTTTACATAGCAAGCTGCTCCCATTTTGTCACATTTATGTCACATGCAGTTAGATGACGCTTGAGCTTCTATTATATATGTATGTACGTAACATAGAGCTCTATGTTACGTACATAAGGGTAATAAGGTGTTTTATATGTATAAACCTTCAACACTTTAATTTCTTGGTCAATTAACTACAATTACAAAGAAACTAAGCCAAATTAGTGTAGATAATTGCACAGCAAAACATAAAGAAAAGTTGCACCCAACCTGATGTAAAGTACTTGCCTAATACGTGTAATGACATGTGAGCAACCTGAAAACGTACTTGTTACTGAATTTCAGCTATGGTTGTCTACATCACAATTGCAGCGTCATCTTTTTTACTAATCCGTCTACGTTCACGGAAATAACGCGATTTATCGAGGTAAAATGTATCCTAAGGGTTAACTGAAATTGAAGTCAGCTCTGTGTTGTGATCATTCATACATTTTCAGTAGTTTCCAAAACAAAACGTGCCAGGAGCGCCATCTTTTTCGCTATTGTCGTCTATCCCATGGAAACGATGTTATTAATCGGGATAAAAAGTCTTAAGTTTCATGCTGGGATAATGCTCTATGTCGAGTTTCATTGAAATCCATTTAGTTTTAACGTGATGCTCTAATAGACAGACAGACCAAAAATTCTAAAAATTGCATTTTCGGAATCCTCTGGTTCGAATTATTAACCTTGATTTTTCATATTTTTAAACGCGTTGTCATTTAAAATTTAATTAAAAAAATAAATCAAAAAACATTTTATAATATTTATTTTAAATATTAAAATTACTATTATTTTTACCGATGTGAAATTGATTTAGGTATTAAACTAATATACGAGTATAAAACTATAATTACAAAATAACAAAATTTAATTTCTAAATTTAAAGTACATTTTATTTATAGACGTTGACTTGAAGAGTTATCCTTCTTGCCGAGATGCGACAACAAGTACGAGAAGTCCACCTGTGGCTGTGTTTACTCCGAAGCCAGTTCCTGAAAACACCACCAAACCAGAGCTTAGCATTAACAAAGTTAACTTTACAATCCCACAACCCATATTAGATGATGTCTTTAATAATAACTTCTCGAGTACAGGTAAGTGCAAAATTGAAACAAAGATATTAGACTGTAAGCTTTTAAATTACTAAATATAGTTAGTCAATTAGGGTTAGTTAATAGTAGTTACTACTAGTAATAATAAAGGTTAGTTAGATAGTCCTATTGCAATATTCGAAATAAAATACAGCTTTATATTCTTACCATTTAATAACCGAATGACATGACGTGACAATTCCAAGAACTCATTATAAAAATACAACAAACCTTTGAAGTACAATCATCACATCCCTGCCTACTAAACCTAAGGATACTAACAAACGGGAAATACCAAGAAAAATCAATATTTATAAATAGGCGATTTGCTTAATAGGTATTGACTAATGGGGCGCCCCTGACCAATCGAGTTTGTTGCTTTACCAGAACTTTGCTGCAGAATAAGAACTCGATCCTGGGCCTGGACCAAGCCGCTGGGTCCCAGTTGAGGATCCATTGCATTGTTTCTCGGAGTCACAGACTGTACGTGCGCCTCTTCGCCGTGCCATTATTGATTTCAGATGGTTCTCTGTCAAAATGGTCAGGTTGAGGTCTAGCGCTAAATAATAACATCCCTCTAATGATATCACTAGGTGGTGAAGGACTATGGCTTACCCGCTTTTTATTTGATCGATATGCCTATGAATTAAAGTATCAGCAAGGGTCAACATTATAGTCCCTACATCCCAAACGATCACAAATCCTACATGGGGCCCATTCTTCCCAAATATGGTATTGTCTGTATCAGACTTTAACTCACTTGAGTAACTATTTAGCTTCCCCATATGCACCCTCAAATCAGCTTTGTTGCACCCTTAATACGCTGACTTCTCTATCCGGCCTGATAATATCCAAGCGTGTGAGGGTTCTTTTACCTAATAAGAATAGTGCTAGGCATTCTCCGATTGTCTAGTGCTCAGCATTTCTATAATTTAACAGGAATGCACATAAGGATCTACCAACATTCTGTTTGACTGAATGACCTACTTAACTTCGTTTTTAAGAGTGCGAACTGCGTTTTCAGCTGATTCATTCGAAGCCGAATGATATGGCGCTGCAAACAGGAACATCTGTTTGCCGTTACTTTTATTGAAATACTGAAACTTCTTGTACGTAAATTGTGAACCATTATTACTTAAAATGGGCTTGAGTAACCCGAGACGTCTGTAAAATTTATTAATTCTAAAAATAGCTGTGGCTGAAGAGACGTTAAAAATTTCTATCCATTTGGACATGTCTGTAATAAGCATCGGGCTTATTGAATTGTTCTCGGACCTTGTTCGAACACATTCGTAGAACAGGACCTGTTTTCTTACATAAATTGCAAATGGACTTTCTGAAATTACAATAATTATAGACATGGTTATATGCATCTCCAGTCCTCTGCATTTACATTTCCGTTTTTTTATGAAAATCGTTTCTCTTATAACTGCGACTATCATCTGGTCTAATGACACAAAAGTCATTATCTATTGCACTTTCCTCATATATCTTCGAAATTTAAGTCACAGTTGCTACTTTCCATTTTGCAGCTTCGAAATTAATTTCAATATTTACTGCATCAGTTGAGCTTAAAACCTCTTTCTCCGTAAATAGGAGTTGTCCTAATACGTTACTTCTTAAGTCACTAACAAACTGATCCCGAAGGTTTTCCAATAGGTTTGGATCAAACTTGCAATTTTGTGCAAGACTTGTTAAATCTGCTACATATTCCACCACGTTTTCTCCTTCATTTTGTATTAGCCTAAAAAATAACTTTTCGGCCAGTATAGTAGGAGTTGGGTGCAGACGATTGCCTCAAATAGTAATTGCATCATCATATCTTAAATCAGATGGTTTCTCGGGGCTCGCTTAATGCGATAATAACTCGTAGCATTCCTCCCCGATAACGGTAAACGTTAATCATCTTGATTTTATTTACCAGAATATACATCTCCAGCCAGTATCTCCACATACATTGACCATTTTCCCGTCTTTAACGAGAACTCTTAAATTTTATCGAAATCTGCTATTTTTATTCAAAATAAAATAGATCTTGATTTTCCCGACGTTTAATAACCGAATGACATGACGATTTCAAGAAACTCATTATAAAAATACAACGGACCTTTAAAGTACAGACATCACATTCATAATTAAAATTAACTTAAGCAAGTTCTAACCTCTCGTTGCCCTTTTTAAATTTTAATATATATTTTATTTACAGACGTTGATTTGAAGAGTTATCCTACTGGCCGAGATGCGACAACGAGTACGAGAAGTCCACCTGTGGCTGTGTTTACTCCGAAGCCAGTTCCTGAAAACACCACCAAACCAGAGCTTAGCATTAACAAAGTTAACTTTACAATCCCACAACCCATATTAGATGATGTCTTTAATAATAACTTCTCGAGTACAGGTAAGTGCAAAGTTGAAACAAAGATATTAGACTGTAAGCTTTTAAATTACTAAATATAGTTAGTCAATTAGGGTTAGTTAGTAGTAGTTACTACTAGTAATAATAAAGGTTAGTTAGATAGTCCTATTGCAATATTCGAAATAAAATACAGCTTTATATTCTTACCATTTAATAACCGAATGACATGACGTGACAATTCAAAGAACTCATTATAAAAATACAACAAACCTTTGAAGTACAATCATCACATCCCTGCCTACTAAACCTAAGGATAATAACAAACGGGAAATACCAAGAAAAATCAATATTTATAAATAGGCGATTTGCTTAATAGGTATTGACTAATGGGGCGCCCCTGACCAATCGAGTTTGTTGCTTTACCAGAACTTTGCTGCAGAATAAGAACTCGATCCTGGGCCTGGACCAAGCCGCTGGTTCCCAGTTGAGGATCCATTGCATTGTTTCTCGGAGTCACAGACTGTACGTGCGCCTCTTCGCCGTGCCATTATTGATTTCAGATGGTTCTCTGTCAAAATGGTCAGGTTGAGGTCTAGCGCTAAATAATAACATCCCTCTAATGATATCACTAGGTGGTGAAGGACTATGGCTTACCCGCTTTTTATTTGATCGATATGCCTATGAATTAAAGTATCAGCAAGGGTCAACATTATAGTCCCTACATCCCAAACGATCACAAATCCTACATGGGGCCCATTCTTCCCAAATTTGGTATTGTCTGTATCAGACTTTAACTCACTTGAGTACCTATTTAGCTTCCCCATATGCACCCTCAAATCAGCTTTGTTGCACCCTTAATACGCTGACTTCTCTATCCGGCCTGATAATATCCAAGCGTGTGAGGGTTCTTCTACCTAATAAGAATAGTGCTAGGCATTCTCCGATTGTCTAGTGCTCAGCATTTCTATAATTTAACAGGAATGCACATAAGGATCTACCAACATTCTGTTTGACTGAATGACCTACTTAACTTCGTTTTTAAGAGTGCGAACTGCGTTTTCAGCTGATTCATTCGAAGCCGAATGATATGGCGCTGCAAACAGGAACATCTGTTTGCCGTTACTTTTATTGAAATACTGAAACTTCTTGTACGTAAATTGTGAACCATTATTACTTAAAATGGGCTTGAGTAACCCGAGACGTCTGTAAAATTTATTAATTCTAAAACTAGCTGTGGCTGAAGAGACGTTAAAAATTTCTATCCATTTGGACATGTCTGTAATAAGCATCGGGCTTATTGAATTGTTCTCGGACCTTGTTCGAACACATTCGTAGAACAGGACCTGTTTTCTTACATAAATTGCAAATGGACTTTCTGAAATTACAATAATTATAGACATGGTTATATGAATCACGTCCTTTGCATTTACATTTCCGTTTTTTTATGAAAATCGTTTCTCTTATAACTGCGACTATCATCTGGTCTAATGGCACGCAAGTCATTATCTATTGCACTTTCCTCATATATCTTCGAAATTTAAATCACAGTCGCTACTTTCCATTTTGCAGCTTCGAAATTAATTTCAAAATTTACTGCATCAGTTGAGCTTAAAACCTCTTTCTCCGTAAATAGGCGTTGTCTTAAAACGTTACTTCTTAAGTCACTAACAAACTGATCCCGAAGGTTTTCCAATAGGTTTGGATCAAACTTGCAATTTTGTGCAAGACTTGTTAAATCTGCTACATATTCCACCACGTTTTCTCCTTCATTTTGTATTAGCCTAAAAAATAACTTTTCGGCCAGTATAGTAGGAGTTGGGTGCAGACGATTGCCTCAAATAGTAATTGCATCATCATACCTTAAATCAGATGGTTTCTCGGGGCTCGCTTAATGTGATAATAACTCGTAGCATTCCTCCCCGATAACGGTAAACGTTAATCATCTTGAATTTTATTTACCAGAATATACATCTCCAGCCAGTATCTCCACATACATTGACCATTTTCCCGTCTTTAACGAGAACTCTTAAATTTTATCGAAATCTGCTATTTTTATTCAAAATAAAATAGATCTTGATTTTCCCGACGTTTAATAACCGAATGACATGACGATTTCAAGAAACTCATTATAAAAATACAACGGACCTTTAAAGTACAGACATCACATTCATAATTAAAATTAACTTAAGCAAGTTCTAACCTCTCGTTGCCCTTTTTAAATTTTAATATATATTTTATTTACAGACGTTGATTTGAAGAGTTATCCTACTGGCCGAGATGAACTAATGAGTAACAAGTAAAAGTGAAATTGCAAACAAATATACTAAAACAAATACTTTACTATAGAAATTGGAAGGAAACAAAAGGATCTCACCGGATCTTCTTCAAATGTTTTATACAGCAGTTGTTCGAATTTATTATATCTTATATATTTTACGACCAATTTTATTGAGTAAACAAATGATTAGATTATATGTATCACTACTACACAATTTACTTTATTGTATTGTTAAACCTATATGCAACCTTTATCTCGGTACTGCTGGCGAGATAAAGAATTACTAAAAAATATATTCGAAAATGACGTTTATGTTTGGAACGTTATAAAAAATGTACTAAAATATTAATACGTGATGTAAAAAACATGTATTCTCATAAGTTTACCTAAAATACATTATAATGTTTTAACTGAAAAATCCGGAGTTTTCTTGAAGACCACGGCACCCTCGGTATCTAACAGCAATTTCTCCAGTATTGTATTCTATTTTTAAATATTCATTTCACCTTATTTTGAGTTACGCACAGAGTGTAATTGGACTATCTCCTTTCTTACCGTCCATTTCTTCTTACTTAGTGAGCAAAGTATATTTGGTTCAACTAAAGGTGAAACTCTAGTGCATGCATCTTGTTTAAACAGCAGGCGTTAATACAGGTTACATTGTATAAAATTTTTTTGTTAGTGCTATTTGCCTCCTAAAAATTGGCATCATTTTATATCGCAAACTATCTCATCTCCCAGGGTGAAAAGTATTTATGTCCATTTTCGTTATTAAAACTGCATTCAAACACATTACATTACTGCAAAACCGATTCAGCACTCTTAGCTAGTATTTTATCATGAATGATAATTGTTGATATCTATATAAACATGAGAAATGATTGGTCTCCTATGCAAACATCCATCATCTCTTTCAACCCGTGCTAGTTTTTTTTAATCTAGCCCCGTCAATCCCCCTGTAAACTACGTAAATGACAAAAGTGACTCCAATGACCAAAATGACCAAATTGACCATAATGACCAAAATAACCTAAAAGGCAAATCACAAAAAACTAGCCTACTTTCTCGGATAAACTTAAATCTATCCCATTATCTGGGATAAAAGTCTTCCTTGTCAAATCGGTCCAGTAGTTTTTTCGTAAAAGCATAACAAACAAACAGACAAATATATTTTTATCCCGAAAAGTATCCCATAGTTTTCGTTTTCGGGATATAAAGTATCATTGTGCATCCTCGGCATCGAATATATACATATGTCGGAGAAGGCCTCGTTCTCACGACATCTCCTTTAGTTATTGCAGGTTTAGTGGGCGTCATCAGGGTAAAATGCGAGCATAAAATACGATAGCCACGGTTTATACACTTTTAATTTAGATTTAAAAGACATTTTAACATAGTTTAGACCGAGCAGCGGGTTCAGGGCACCGATCATACTTTAACTATTTCTTAAATTCTCAACGATCCAACTCTATCAGTCACTATCACTCAAATATACCACAAAACCTTAAGTAAAAGTACAGATAGCGTCTTGACCCCGCTCGAGGCATATACTCTGCTCTGATTGGTCGTTTATTAATTTACAATACTCATAACTTTTATTAGGTTAGATTTTTTTTTTTTTTTATTTAATTTTTTATTGAGACTTTTCGTCACTAGTGACGATATCAGCCTCATAGGTGATGGCAAATTTACATATTTTTAAATATTAAATAAACTCAAGTATAACATTAAACTTAACTTTAACTCACTCTATTTTTAAATATTTTAGTAATGAACTTAAATAATAATCCAGCCTCCTTGCTCAAAGGGTTGCTTAGAATAATATTTATTCCTCCACTATGCAGTGACGAGTCTGGCAAGAATGTCCTTCTAATTGATTGGGTTTGGCCACATTCCAGAACAATATGCATGAGATCCTCTACTATGTTACAGTGCTCACAAAGAGGTGTAGATTTTTGCCCTATCATGTGATAAAACTTGTTAACTGGAATGTGGCCAGACCTTATCCTAAAAGCTGCAACAGTAATTTCTCGAGAAAAGTGTGTGCCCTCAAACCATGGATTGTTTGGAAGCTTATTTTGCAAAGTTTTGTACCATATACCCTTGTCAACAGAGTTTGCTTCAAAATGTTTTGACCACATGTCTATACAGTTATTTTTCAGAACAGGCAAGAGTTCCGAAGAAAAGGGTATACATTCAAGGTTTATTCCATCGCTTACAGCGTCTTTCGCGAACCTGTCCACTTCGTCATTCCCTGTGATGCCTATATGTGAGGGGAGCCATTGGAGTTTAACGTTTACTTTTTTATTGATTAATTTATAAATTACTTTAATTACTTCATAAGCTATCGGTGTACCTCGGATGCCTGAGATACAACGAGCCAAATGTTGAAGAGCGCTCCTGGAGTCTGTCAAAATAACTACTTTCATATAGCCCTCCCCTTCGGCATAAGAAAGAGCTTCTGCAATAGCTGTTAATTCAGCTCTCATTATACTCGCCTCATCACATAAAGTAAATTGACCTTTCAAATTATTTCGAGAGTCAAAAAAGGCAGCGCCTACTCCATTTTCGGTTTTAGATCCATCAGTATAAATTTTACAGTAGTCCGAATATTTATGACACAACATATCATCCACGTAATTTTTGAGCACCACACTATTTATTTTCTTCTTGGCAACATTAAATTTATTTACATTAAATTCAATACATGCCTTAATATCAATATAGGATATCCAAATACCAAACGAGAACATTTCTAAAAGAGGACATGTATGTATCTGTTTTTCTTTAAATTTATTGTAGATATTTATTAAGATGGGCTTTTCTTTATGTCTCCAATAGCTGCTCTCACATAACACAGCAAGGCTCTCAATTGCTGACACAGACAGATTCCCAAGAAATGAGGAAACTTTAAGCCAGTATCTACCAGCCAACCAGTAACGTCTTACAGATAATGGAGGAATAAACAACTCACATTCCATTATATATATTGGCGTGCTTCGTAAAAAGCCACCGCAAATTCTTAAAGCCCTATTTTGTAATACATCTAACTTCCTTAAATGTGTCTTTGCACAGTTACCATACAGGAAGCTGCCGTAATCGATTCTACTCCTGATCAAAGCAATGTATAATTTTCTTAAATACTTAGGATGTACTCCCCATGATCTTCCAGCTAGTACTTTAAGAATATTTAAGTGTTTATAAATTTTTCCACAAATTTCATTGATATGTACACCCCATCGCAAGGAGGAATCTAACCAAATACCTAGATATTTGACTTTTTTGACAACATTAATAGACCTGTTATTAATTTTTATATTAAAATCTGGTTGCCTCCTCATTGAACTAAAAAGGCAAACATGACTTTTAGAATCAGATACTGTTAGCCCTATTTCTGAAAGAGCTTTAACAAAAGTGTCTATAGCGTCTTGCAAACATTGGCTAGCTTCAATTATCTTATTTTTATGCGCCTGACAGTATATAACAAAATCGTCAGCGTATTGTGACATAAATGTACATGTATTTTGTTTAAATATATTTGTAGTTGCTACATTAAACAGAAGAGGAGAAAGGGGGTCACCTTGCGCTAGCCCTTTATCCGTTTGTCTTATTAAGATTTGATTATCATCGCTTGTTAATTGTAGCTTTCTGTCAGATAAAAAGTTCCATAGATATTTACAAATATTGCTGCCTACTCCGATTCTGTTTAACGCATTAACTACAGATTTAACACTTATATTATTATATGCATTATCTATATCTATGAAACAGGCCAACGTAGACTTTTTATTGGAAAAACCTATCTGTATATCGGTAACTAATCTAGTTACATTATCTACACCAGAATGCATACGCCTAAATCCAACTGTTGTAGGAGATAACAAATTTCTGCTTTCTATAAACCATTCCATACGCTTCATAAGTATTGAATGAAAAACTTTACACGGACATGACATTAATGATATAGGTCGAATTGATGACACCGAATTAGAGTTTTTGTTGAGTTTTGGAATAGGTAATATCTTTATAATTTGCCATTGCCTAGGCGCTAAACCTGATTTTAAATTCAGATTATAAATATGTAAAAGATACAGTTTGCCAGAATTTGACAAGTGTGAGATCATAGAATAAGTGAAGTTATCAATACCTGGAGCAGTATCAGAATGCTTCCCCCCAGGGGGTGCCGCCCTGGTCTCTTCTCCGACCAGGTAGCGGTACAAGGGGATGCGTCCCCGGGGCCCCGAGCGGCCACTGTCACATTCCCCCCTTCGCTCCGTGACAGTGGTGTCCCACCTTTCCGCCTCCAAATCCCAATGCCTGCCCTTCCTTACCAAACCTCCTCCCCAAACGCCCCTCCTTTCCGATGCGACCGCCAGCGTCGAGGTGTTCTCCGCTGGCTGTCAAGGACGGCGGTGGTGATGTCCACCCCACCACCGCCCTCCTGACAGGCGACCTATCCTCCCCGACCCCGTCTGCCAACGCTGCTGTGTGCGCGAGGCGACGGGAAAAGGGGAGGAAGGAGAGGGGGGAGGGGTGATGGCGCAGGAGAAATCCTTCGCGGCCTCCCCCTCCCTCCTATCGCGAGGCCCCCCCCGCCGCTGACGCTGCCGATTGCGCGAGGCGGTGGGGGGGGCGGGGTGGAAGAAGAGGGGGGAGGGGTGTTGGCGCAGGAGCAATCCTTCGCAGCCTCCCCCTCCCCCCATCGCGAAGACACTCCCCCCCGCCGCTGACGCTGCTGAGTGCGCGAGGCGGCGAGGGGAGGAGGAAGGAGAGGGAGGGGTGATGGCGCAGGAGTATTCCTTGCAGCCTCCCCCTCCCGGCGGCAGCGGGCGTCGAGGTCTGGGGGATCAACATAGACCTCCGCCCGCACTAATGCCGCGAGAGGGCGCGAGAGGTAGCCGCGCGTCCCTCTCAGGGCCGGGGACCACCATCTCCCCCGGCCCGCACACAGGAGAGGCCGCCTCTGTTTACGAGGCGGCCGGCCGCTGCCGGGGTTGCGGGTTAAGCTCACGCATGTACCGCGACCCCGGCGCTAGGCGGAAGGAAGGCTCCCATGGGGTTTTAGTGGGTATACCGGCAGCCGGTCGTATTGAACCGGCGTCGGGAAGCCCCACACACCGGCCGCGCATGATCCCCCGCGCGGCTGACGGTGCGGCAACGCATTTCCCCATGTAAAAAAAAAAAAAAAAAGTATCAGAATGCTTAAGAGAAACTTCTAATTCTGCGGTGGTAATCGGTGAATTCAAAACATTGTCATCGTCTTTGTTTATTACAGGGCTTTGTTCGCGAACCGTATCAGGTGTTAAAGATAGTAACAATTTTTTTGCTTTCTCTGGATCTACACCAAAGAGTATATTGAATATATGGAGATAGAGTCTTCAGTCGGGAGAATCGTGCTACTAGCACATCTAGCGAATATTAATGGCGCTAACTCGTATATGAACGTACCTAATATATGCATGCGTGTGTGTGTGTGTGTATGTATTTGTACGTATAGCGGGTTTGTGTATACTTTGTCTTATTCATAGACAGAGTAAGTTTGAACGCTTATGGTTTCTAAAGAAGCGTTCAAACTTACTCTGTCTATGAATAAGACCGATATTCTATATATTGTATGCTTAGGTATGGAGATTTCTTCCACCAGGAATTCCAACTGTATTTAAAATAAAATTTCATATTATTTATAAATTGTATATAATTTTAATTAATACATATCACTGCACATCAAGTTTTGTGTTGATATAAAAATCCAATAGTGTGTTTGGTCGGTCCAATTAAACAGATTCACAAGTCACATAATAATAATCAGTAACTTCGATATCCAAAAGCAGTTTTCCTTAATAGATTCGCCAGAGTCCAAAACTACATATAGATCGTTAATAATAATCCACTTAATAAAACAAACAGAAAACTATCCCAGATGTTAATATACATAAGTTGAAAATATGACGAAAGTCGGCACTTGATTTGAATATGCATGTTTATTTAGAAATATTAAATATTATTATATTTGATTAAATAAAAATGGGTTTCATTTGAGTTTTTTTGATAATGTCATTAATAACAAAATAATGCTAAGCAACGAGCTGCAGTCTATGGCAGGTACAAAGAGTTTATTATCCACCATGTAAATACTGCATAATAGAGAACCCATTTCAGTATCGAATAATCGATAAAATAAATCCTGTCAGATATTTGTAAATTTTAAGGATAATTATAGGCATAGGTATCTTATGACTAACAACAGGTAGACGGAATCTCCCATATTAAAATCTAAAGGAAGGCGATTTTGGAATATGAAACTATATGAAGATTTGCCATCGCAAGGATGAGATGCAGAAGTCTCCGAAGTAGCGGACCCACGTCCTACGTCCGCTCTTTTCTACAAAACGGCTAATTTCTGCAAAACTGCTTATTAAAACGTAAAGAGGGATATAGCTCATTCGCTCTAAAGAACTGTACTACTCCTTTTGCTCAGCAGCGACACGTAATAGAAATAGAGCCGACAACTCTCACTATAGTCCATTCAAGAGCCTATAGAGCTAAAGCGAGTCGTGTTGTGAGCCGTAAGTACGACAAAATTCTAGATCAAAATATCACTGGCGTAAACAAAATATTTTTGATCTACTTTGAAAGAATGAAAGATGTAATATTATTAACGTTACTTGTCAATAAAAAGAATGTCATCATATACAAATATATGCTTAAGTATGTTAAGCGCGCCACTTTCCTCTGTTCTGAACAGTGTCTAGATTTCTCAGTTTTGACGTTCGTTTAGGTGATCCACTCTTATCTTTCTAGTGATACTAACTGGTCGCCCCAAGTATGCTTTCCTCATATTCCAATCCTCCTCCATCCGTTCTACGTGACCGAGCTAGCGGAGATATTGAGCCTTTCTCTCTTCAATTATTCTAGGCTCGGCCACGAGGTTTTCTATGTCGGAGTTGGTTCAGGGTCCGTACTATCTCCTCTGTTTGTTGGATCCAAACAGTAAACTTGCTAATAACTTATTGTTTTAAATTGAGTTTTTATATTTGATTAATTTCTTAGATTTTCTAAGTAATAATTTAAACTACAGTATAATTTTAAAAAAGTTGCACAGCTTTCAATGTTGAAATTGGTAAGAATATTTGTGCATTATGATTTGTTGTTGTTGTTAAAAAAATCCAATTTATGTCTTAATATAACAAATAGATTATTTTATTGATACATCTTAGTCCATAAAATATAGCACATAAATATGTAATAACGTTGAAATAGTTTGCATTTAGAACATTTGTTACCCATGCAGACGCAACCAATGTGTATATTACATAAGTTAATGCACATATCATTTTAAAGAATACTTTACTCCATTTAAAAAATATTTACGTGGCGTTTGTCGATACATTAATCGTCAAGGTATCGATTAACTCAATTTGATAAGATCATAATAAGCCATCCCTAACTACATTAACAAGTATTGACACTGTCGTAATTTGGCACTTTTTTTTTCAATGACTCCATTTACTTTGGTTAGTTATAAAGAGTCTTAATTAAATGTATTCAAACATATATTAAATATATATCAAAAATATTTATTTCTAATAAATATTTATGTTTTTATAAATGTTTACTTATATATTAATAACTTAGAAAACAAATATATGTGAAACAAAAACTTAAGGATACTAGCAGTGCTATCTGTCATGTAAAGTTTTAATCATTCTACGAATAACCTGACTAAATGAAAAGGACCGAAAGAGCTAAACACTAACAGGAAATTGAAAACATTCATAAATCTATAAGTTAATAGCGATTTTTTTAAATTTTTTTTCACCTTCATTTGTTTTAAGTTTATAGCCCATGATCTACACAAGCACGATTTTGGTGAATTCCTTTAACCCATCTCATTTTCCTCCACATGTCAGAACTAGAAGTTTCCGAGTCAATGCTCGAGCAGAATTCATACCAAGATTTGGAGCGTGCAGACTTAATTAATTTTCGTGCTTCACGCGTTTTAATTTCGTAAGTCGAAAGATTTTCAGGAGTGGGATTTCGCCTAAATTTGCTCAAAGCTAGACGTCTTTCAGCTACTGCCTTGGATAATGTTGAATTCCAGTATTGTTTTGGAGCAAACTTTGATTTAGGGTCTTGGCTGGTTTTTATCCATGGAATGCATTCGTCCGCCACCAAATCTATCTTCTGCATGAATATATCATAGCACTGTTGGGCATCGCTGTAGAATTGCAAATTCTTGAATTCTTCTTCTGTTCTATGATTATAGTCTTCCCATCGTGCTTCCTTTAAATTTCTTTTCCTATTACAGATTGAAGTCTTTGTGAAGCCAAGTGTAATTTTAATGATTATGTGGTCACTGCCCAGCGATTCTGTTGTGGTCTGCCAGTCAAATTTAATAGCGTTATCTATAGTGGCAAATGAAATGTCCGGGGATGATTTTTGCAAATTACCATTAACATATTTAAATCGTGTTGTAGCACCATTATTTAAACAACAATAGTTATTATCAAGCATAGCCTTATATATTTGTTCCCCTCGATTATTTGTTTTATATGACCAAGCAATATGGTGACCATTAAAGTCTCCCAAAATCAAGGTTTCTAAGCCAGAATGACCAAATATGGAATTCCAATCATTTTGAACAGTACGTACTGTAGACGGACAATATATTGATATAATATTTTTAATTCCTTGGATATTAAAAATTGTTATAGCAATGGCCTCAATGCCCGTATTGCTTGTTGTTAATTCTTTTTCTACAAATTTAATGCTTTTATGCACTAAGATACATAGCCCCCCATAGGAATCGCTTCTATCAGCCCTAACAATATTGTAGTTACTTACTCTTATAATCTTTTCTGGGCACAACCACGATTCGCTTATAGCAGCTATATGAATTTTTTCCTGAATTAACAGTAGTTCAAAATCATTTATTTTTGGCAAGAGGCTATTAGCGTTCCATTGATAAATGTTGATTAGGCGGTTATCTTTTCTTCTTGTATTATCCATAGTTTGACGTAATTAGATTTATGATGTACTCTAAATTTATGTATTTGCTTAAATATTCTTTTACAAGTTTAAGTATTAACTTAATTAACTCTTTACCCTTTACGTTCCAGTCACATTCAGAGAATATAATTTCTTTTAAACTCGTGAAAAATGATCCGACAGGTTTTTCACTAGTATCCATCTCTTCTTCACTTCTTGTAGTTGCAATATTTTTATTTCTTATGGTTCTAGTACTTTTTTGACTTTCGCTTTTCTTTGTGTTATCCATGGTATTATTAGTTTTCTGTTTATTTTTCTTTAATGTCTTTCTTGCTGTCAACTTTCTGCGTTCGTTTCCTACAACAGTCTTGACACTATCAGTACTATTCTGACTACCTTCTTTGGCATTGTTCTCTCCATTTTCAATATGGTTTTCTACATTTCTTTTAGTTACACTTTTTTTTCTTTTAACCATATCTGAATATAAGGCCGTAAGGTTTATATTACTATGTTCTTCTTCTAGAGGAAACGGTACATGATCCTGGTACTCTTCCGCTTGCATTTCTACACTATTCATTTCTTTCATTTTCACTATGGCAGTTTTATAGGTACAGTTGTGAGATGCCATTGTTTTCCTTATGTTTTTTTCCCTCATGAAGGCAGGACATTTACTTTTGATTAATGACATGTGATTTCCTCCACAATTAACGCATTTGAATTGCGTGGTATCACAATTAGCATGATCTTGACCACATTTTGGGCATAGTTGCTTTTGTGTCGGACAGTATTTTTTAATATGTCCGTATTTCCAACAGAGGGAACATTGTGTTACAGGGAAAATATACGGTTCTACCTTCGTCCTTGTTCCATATATATAAATATAAGGCGGTAAGATGGCACCTTTAAAACATATACGCACCGATTCACATTTAGCCCATTTCCCTTCTTTTTTATCCTTTTTGTCTAGACGTTTAATGTTTACTATTTCAATGTTACTTTCTAATATTTTTTTAATATCGTCCTCGCCGTAATCAAGATCTATATCTCTAAGTAACCCATAAGAAAAACCCTGTTCTTAAGTTTTTCTACAAATCCACCCTTTCCCTCTAAAAGTATCGCATCCTAGAAAATTTTCCGCTGCACTAATGTTTTTAAATTGAATAAATATTTTATAAGGGCTTTTATATGTTATTTTCTCGATGTCAGTTATTTTTTCTTCTCTCAACATTTTGCTAAATCTGATTTGCTTCGGGAGTTCTTCATTATGTGTTATGGCGACTTCCGTATACTCCTTCTCGATCTCTAAGTCCTGGATAGATTCTCCTGCCTTTAAAAATTCTGAACCCCGGGATGCTAGCAGACGTTTACGTTTTTTACCTTTACTCGTGACAGTGGTGAAACAAACATCACTTTCAGATGCTTCATATTCATCCTTAGAATAGTTTATTTTACTCGCCACACTGTCGCTTCTGTTACTTACTCCGTCAATACTATTCATGTCAAATTCCCAATTCTTACGCGAAATATGCGATGTGTGAATATCAACATCAGTATGCACAATATTTCTCTCATATGGATTATTCAATCCTTCACTTTCCTCTCCCAAACTATTATTTTGACTCATTTTTAAAAAGCGGGTAGTTTTGATTTAATTTTAATCTTACATATTTATCCAAAAGCACTACATGTAAGATAACTATCTATTTGTATAGTATTTTACCACAACATAAAATTACATTATAACAGGTTATTTGATTAACTTTCGATATTAAACTACAGAAATATTTTTTATTCCGGCGCAACGCGTGACCGAACTTTACTCACGGCTATCTCCCGGCGAACTAGGTTAGATTTTAGAACGATTTTTAAGTTATAGAAAGATTTAACAAATCAAATAAAATAAAATTAAGGATTTTAAAAGTAATTAAAATGTAAACAAATAATATTGTGCGTTATACATCCAAATATATATGACAGGCCTTTATTGTAATTGTTTTGTTAGGGCGCGCTAATTCTCGAAAGTTGTAAGTCTATAATTTTTTGTTTGTAGCTCCACTCCAAAAACCTATTAAAAAATCCTTTTTTGTAAAGTTTACCAAATTGATTTTTTACTTTTTTCAGTTTTTAACCGACTTCCAAAAGAAGAAGGTTCTCAACTTGGCCGGTATATTTTTTTATGTATGTACACCGATTACTCTTTGATTTATGATCCGATTTACGTGATTCTTTTTTAGTTCGACGCGGCATAGCTCCCATTTGGTACTCTAAAAATTTAACATGCTTTGGCCCCGTAGTTTTCATATTATTAATATTTTTTATGAAAAAAAATCCATACCGTTCCATATATACACCGATCACGCTGAGATTTATGATCCGATTAATCATTATTCTTCTTTAGTTTGATACGCAACAGTTGACATTTGCTCCCCTAAAAATTTAATATAGTTTGGCCCAGTAGTTTTCATATTACGATCATTTTTTATGAAATTCTTTTCTGTTCCCGTTTCTTGGGACCCATATTTTTTAAGGCGCGAAGCACCTTTCGTAGGCCTACCCATAGCTAGACACTAAAAAGTAACAAATAAAAAAACTTCGTTTAAAAAAACCGACTTCAAAAACTAAAAAATATAAAATAACTTATTTCTATAACTATGTTTTTAAATTTCCTTTAAGGGCACTGCGTGACCCCGCGTACAAAAAGAGCCTTGTATATATATATTAGGGTGGGTCAAAAAATCATTTTTTTTACTAATGACACGGAAAGCTGGGTTACTAGACACACACTAGATTCTCACAATACGAGCTCTTAATTTCAATAGGTAGAATCTCCGCATCGTAGTTTTTTTATTTTCTTCTCAGTCCGATAGAAAAAAAAACATACCTTATCATTAATGGATTGTACAGAAAAATGTTGTTCTCAAAGAATTTTGTAGGAAATTTAATGCTCTACAAAAAGGTATCATATATTTTTTCCCTAAACCTTACCATTTGAATGATATTGAAGATTTAAGTTTGATTATTTTAAGATAAATTTCATTTTTGTTTATGAATTTTATAACTCGACAATAAATGACTATTATAATATGCACAATACGAATTTTTGTAGGAAATTACTGCTTAGATAAAAATGGGTGAATGAAAACACTTTATTCTCCACCAAAAATTTAAATTACGATCTTGAAACTAAATATAGTACATGTTGAACAAAGGGCGGCCTTATCGCTTAAAGCGATCTCTTCCAGGCAACCCCTAAATCAAGGAAAAAAAATGGCTTCATATGAAACAAAAATAGTTTTCTATTTCTATAAAATGTATATAAAGACTTTCCAAAGCGATCGCTGTCTTATAAAAGAAGCCTGTTTATAAAATTGTGGTTGCGGGGAATGTCCATATACTAAGTATCGACATACCTGAAGCTCCTATGTTCTATACAAACACGACCACTTTGTATGTTTAAATTTGAAATGATAGTTTGTTTTTTACATACATATATATATAAGTGAAAAATATAGTAGTCATTTCTATCCACGCACATTGCATTGTTCATACAGGTGATAATTGACAGATTTGCTATTGTCCCACACAATAACTCAAAAGTATAAACGAAATGTCTTTAAAATGTAGCAAATGTACTTTGTTTAAACAAATTTTCGTTACTTTTGTCAGTTCTACAGTTTGGATTATTTTCATTTTGTACTTAAGAGTAAGCTAAAGTGACTACCATAATTTTTTGATATTAAAAGCGCATGCTTACCACCTTGACTTAAACAAATAGATCGCAAAAAATATTGCTTCTTTTTATTATTCGAAACCCACTTAATGATACGCCACACGCCTATACACTGATTTTTTCACCTTTTATTTATATATATATAGTGGCTAACACCAATTCTATTTTCGCAAGTTTCACTATGGTAGCGGCATATAAATTATACCGTTATTAAAACTTAGATCCATATAAAACCATAAAATGTTTTTTGATAAAAAGTTGGTAACATAAAGCGACGGACAGGTGGATGGATGAACATTAAGAAATTGTAAGAGTTTAATTTTTAGTTTCAGGTACTGGAATCCTAAACAATTGAATGTCTTAGATCTTTTGCGACCACGGTGTTTTCCTAAATTTAAAATATTTAACCTTAAGCAGCGTACATATTGAGCAAATGAAGGCCAGCCAATTAATTTTTTAAAGTTCGTACCTTTTACATAGTGAATAATTTAATTAAAAGGACAATAAACCTTTTTCTGAAAATTACAATAAGGCAACAATACTGAACTTAATTTCGTATAAACCAATGTGTTAAGCAAAGTATATTCCGATGATGTCTTTTTATAATATCTGTAATTAATACTCAATTTTAAGCAGTTACTTGACACTGAAATCTGTAGTAATTTGACTTTACTCACTTCAAAGAACAATTAAGCTAGTTTTTTTTTTAATAAGTGGCCAAATAACAATTAATCAAGAGCTATGCATGTATTTAAAAAACAACATTTCTCTATACGCGATCGGACTCTTTCAAAAAGGGTTTCTTTTTAAAATACGATTCCAATAATATTTTTTTGTTTAGGCTCTCTTTTCGATATTAAAATTCGTCGCTTATTAAATAATAAAATATTTTTAGACAGGACACTCCTACACGTGTGGCAAATTTTATATGTCATATGGCATAGTATGTCGGACAGTTAGACACCACAGGGTCCCCCTGTGGTGAATATCTGTTAAAACCTTATATTCTCAGTGTCCCTTTTAAAATAGGCTTTTATTAGCAACGTAATTTTACAAGTTTCAAAAGCGTTAACCGTTTCTGATTAAATTGAAAATTTATACACATGTTAAGGACATATGGCAATAAAATAATTTCATAATTTTGTCCTCAAGTTCTTCCAGGATCTCCAGAATAAAACAGGTTAACTAGCCCTGCACTAGGATTGTCACATTTCAGAAATTGCCACAAACATGATACTACAAGTTAAGTGTATACTAAAAGTTGTATAAATGTGAGTATAATTACTTTTACTTGGTTTCGAGACTTAAAAGTAAGTAAATAATTATATTTTAAAAATCTTAAACGAAAAAAAAACAATCGGTATGTAGAGTTTGTTCTACAGTGATGGAAAATTCAGCTATCTTCTATATAAAAATGAATGTTTGTCTGTATGTGTTTTATAAATTCGTAAACTATACATTTGATCATATGATGATCTTTAGCAAAATTGTTGTGCATGAGCCAGAAAAGGTTTCTGAGTTGGTTCACAATTGGACCCGGTAGGTGGCGCTGATCATGGTGTCGGCATATCGATTGAAGCTTTTCCGGGCAAGACGACGTCTGCCGGGGCAGCTAGTTTATTATGCCTTTAATTTAGATTAAAATAAAATTAATTTATTCTCACAAAATTATCTTGTAATAGCGAGAGGCGTTTTACTGTTATGTTTTATTTTTTGTTTAGTATAACTATACTTTTATAAGTAGTTATTAGTAAACAATTCGTAGTATTCGATATCAAGTACCCCACACATTTCATAATATCTTTTTAATTATAGAAAATATGTAGCTGAATTTTCTACCACAGTAGAACGAACTCTTTATACTTGAAAAATATTTTCTATTTTTCATTTGAGTTTTTTAAAGCGTATGTTTTTACCTTTATATGTTGGAATCGTATTGACTCCAAAATCGAATATTTTAATTCTTTATGGTTTTTCCTTGTATGATGATATTCGTACAATCGATTCATTAAGTTTATATAAAAAGTTATGAAATAAACTCTTTAGAAGAATGGACAATTTAAATTGGTTATAAAATTCAAAATATAATGATATTGTAGATGAATCAGAGAGATGAAAACAGGTTTTAAGACAAAGAAGTGCGGCGGGGGAATATTGTACATCGTTTATAAACATACGTGCATATAAGATGCCGGTCATTTTGTAACCTAGCGTAGCAGTGATAGAGCTAACGAATTAAAATTATTCGTAATAATAGAAGTTATCACTGAGTTAAATGTGTTTGTTTTAACTTTTTGGATCATGATGACCATATTCGTTTTAACAGGTGAGCAGAATGTTATACACGTTCTCTTTCAAATAGTACCTACGTAGTAACATAAATAAGTAAATAATTGTGTGTATAAAGGCTGATTTACATTGATCGAGATACTGACCTAGGGAGCGGACTCACCGTCTATGGGACTGGCTTTAAAATATTCAATAGCGGAATATGTATCTGAAATCAGCCAGATTTGACAACGCTGTGCTAACTTCAAAACAATTTATACGATGTAGTCATGGAATCACCACTGGCTTCCTTCAAATTTGAAGTCAGTAGCTGAATCAATGTAAATTAATTTTATACGTTTTTTATGTTTATGTTGCATGGAAGAAGTAATTTATTTCGGTTTGTTGTATATATTAAAGCATTAAAGATTCAAGTACTGACTGAATCTTCAGTGTTTTTTCATTAATTATATTTATTGTTTCGTTAAACTTGACATGGTCAGCAATAACTAGTCATGTATTTGAAGGAAGTTGAATTTGGAATAAATATTTTTAGTAACTTAACATTCCATTAGTATAATTAAATATAAATATTTGATAATAATGTGTCCATTTCATTTTGCTCTTGTGTCAATATTTTTTTAAGTGGTTTACTTTATATATTAAATTCAGATACAGTTTATATAAAAGTGTTAATGAATATTGAAAATCACTGAAATGCACGGCTATATTATTATTATGACTTTATTTATTTTATTACAGTGGTATTTTGTTTACTTAGCCAAAGAATTGCAGGCTATAGACCAAATAATGGTGGATCTGATATCCATCATAACAAAGAAGATCTTTTAGATTTAGTAAGATGGTGGGATCATGAAATGCCGGATTGGGCTAAATCAAAGGAAGAGATAGACAAACCTTATTATTTAAGCTTTTACCATCCATTCAGCCCGGGCACAGATTCAGGTGATGAACAAGAAGATTATGATTATGAGCCAGTACAATATCCCAATATTATTTGGAAACCTGATTCATTAGGGTAATATGAAGTTACATTATACATGTAGATTTAATAATGATATTACTTGATCAATAAATTATATATCCATTGGACATCCCATCCATTAACGGACAAAACCATCTAATTGGTTTTGTCCGTTATCTTTTATGAATGTTGTTATTAAAAACGTAATAAGTCAAAACGAAAATATGTAATTTATATCAGGGATGGGCCGAAATTCGTTTTACATTCGGTGTGACCGAACTTTGACATTCGGCGAAATTCGGTTTATATGCCGAACATTCGGTGCAAGAAAAAGGTAAAATAGTACTTGCACTATTTTGACTAAAATTAATGGAAATCATATCCTATCATAACCATAAGAAATAATTGAACCTTTATATATTCAATGTCATTTATTTTAGTTAGGATTATGTAAACCTTAACTTGCAATGTGATAAAAATGAAATAAAATGGATTCTTCTTAATTGAAGAGTCTTTGCCTAATTAAATAGACATCAAATTAAATAAAAAATGAAATAAACTTATTATTCCTCTAACAACCATAATAAGTAGGTTAACTGCTTAATTATAATGCGTAAATTGAATTAAAAAAAACACTTCTAAGAAACATCAGCAATTACAACTTTATTTAGTAAAACTACGTTTTAACGGTTTTAAGCGTGGTAATTTATTTTATTTAGGTTTATCCGACGTTTCGGCCGCTTTCCAGTGGCCGTGGTCACGGAAGACCGTCTTCCGTCGTGGTCTTCCGTGACCACGGCCACTGGAAAGCGGCCGAAAAGTCGGATAAACCTAAATAAAATAAATTACCGCGCTGAAAACCGTTAAAACGTAGTTTTATTATGTGTACAAGTCGCGAAAACTTAAGAAAATATTAACTTTATTTAGAATTATAAAATGATGTTTTTTTTCAATAAACTGTTTAAAAATCTCTTCTTTTATCCACTTACTCGTATTTAAATTTACTAGGCAAGTTATGGTGTAAAAATGACAAAGATTCGGTGTTACCGAGTCACGATATCAACAAGTAACGAAGTATTGATTTTGAGAAAGCGTGGCGAAATTAAACCGAAGTTCGACCGAATTTCGTATTCGGTTCAAACTGCATTCGGCCCATCCCTTCTATATATATATATATATATATATATATATATATATATATAATATTGAATTAAAAATTTTAGGAGTATACCAGAAAAAGGGAAAAACAACCGATTTCAAAGTAGCTCTAGGACAGAGACTTTTGATGGAACGACAGACAGTGTCAAATGGCTGCAATCTTCTGACTTTGAAACTACAACACAAGTTTATTTAAATAACAAATTTACCCAAATAACAAGTGCCCCTAATAATTTGATTCCAAGGTATACAAGGCAATCTGCTGACAACAATTTGTTTGGAATACAATACCCATCAACTGCTACTGCTCTGTCACCAACTATAAAAGAATGTATAAACAGGTGCCCTTCTACAAACGAATATTATCCTGTGTGTGGTACTGATAATGTAACATATAGTAATCAAGGCAGATTGGCGTGCGCTCGTTATTGTGGAGTAGGTAAGTAAGATTTCTTAAATATTTTTGAAAATTTTAAAATGTTTCTTCAGCGTTGGTTAGTTTTTAGAATTATCGTTATGTGACTATGCTATGGAAATGAATTGTTGCAATAATAGTAACAAACGCTATCGTCATAATATACCTATATACACAGTCGAGGTATGAAAATGTTTGCCAGTTTTCAAATTGAATCATTTAACGTTCAGCGAGCACATGTTACCTTTTCAAATTAAGCCACAGAACAGTCTGTTCCATAGAAAATTATGCTTAACTATTTAAAGTGTATAATTACATAGATCAAAGTAGTTTCATTTTCAATCTTGTCTAAGAAGACTGTTAAAAAAATATTGGTGTTAATATTTATGTTAAGCGTATTGATTATATCCTCTTTGTTTCTTAATGTTAATAATCTCAGCGTTTTCATTGTCAACATTACAATTTTCTTTTTCACGTTTTCATATTTTTTAAACGTAACACTTATTAAAATGTTGGCAGTATTGTTTCTTGTACTCGTGCCAGCAAAATTCGACTTTAAGGTGAAGAACATTTTCATTCGGCAACTGTACCTAATTCACTTAAATCTTCTGCCTAAACTGTTTTAAGCATTTCTAACCTTCCTGTTGCAAAATAACTTCTTATAATAATTTTAGATGTATCACTTCGAAGAAATACACCTTGCACCTTTGGAATCAATGAAGATAATAATGCTCCTCAACCTCCACGAGTAAATAGACCTACTAATATTGATGTCGTTCCAAATATGAATTCACAGTCTTCTAGTATACAGTCTTGTATCAATAATTGTCCCAGACAAGGTGAATCTGATCCTGTCTGTGGTTCCGACGGTAGAACCTACGACAATCCTAAACATTTACTCTGCGCACAGTTTTGTGGCAGTGGTAAGTAAAGACAAATTCGAAATAATCTTAAAGTCAACATGGATCATTTTTTCATTAATATCTCTCTAATTTCAGATGTTAAAGTTCAAACATTAACAGCATGTCCTAATAACAATGTTGGTGTGAGCAGTCCGAGCATCAATTTTAATACAGGCGGTGGATTTGAAACAAACACCCAAAGCAATATACAACCAAATCCACTTAGTAACTCTGGTAGCAGTTCTATAAACAGTGTGCGATTAGTGTAAATCCTGGAAATAATTTTGGATTGTCATTTAATGACAATGTAAGACCACTACTATATCACCCTACGTTCGATCATGTTTAACGAAATGCTCAAATACTGGCGACAATAAACCTGTATGTGGTTCCAATGGAGTAGTTTATAGCAACCTTAACCATTTGGCTTGTGCCAGAATTTGTGGCTTAGGTAAGAGCTATGTATATATTGTATTATTTCATAAAGTTAAGGCATAATGCCTCGCTTAAGTAATTAAAAGGATTATTTAGAATTCTTCTTATATCACTTGTGTAACAAATTGACGTCTCTCTCGGTAAGGCTAACGTAAGGCAACAACGACTCTCAAATATTTGCTCTGGTTTTTACGGTCTATGTTCCTAATTATCAGCTTAGTTAAATAAATCAACACACACAAAAGAATCCAGGATTCCCAGGACATAATATACTACGGCATTTAAAATAGTAGGTAAGTTGTCGTTTTAGAAGGGAGACCGGGGACAAAAGTAACAGAGTGTCGAACGTAACAAACGCTTTGTAGAATTGTCCAATGGTCGAAACGACACGGCCGACGTTGGATGCTAGCTTGCATCTGATCTTCGGGTTCGTGTGATACTGATATGTATAATATTTTTAATAAGGCTACGTGATTTTAAGCACAAAATGTAAGATTTTTAATAAGTATACATTAACTTGTCAGCACTTGTCAGCAATACAATGCATTATTCACAAGTATTGATCCTTTCATAGGTAGCCTACATCAATTTAAAATCCAAATTAAAAACATTTGTAATTTAGAATGATCCAATGACAGAATAATAACATAATTTTTTTTATATACTTTCCTTTTTTGACATTTTCTTTTATTTTTTTCCAATTTTGACATAATGTAAATTATATAGACATTTTAGTTAATTTTCGTATAATTGTATTTCATTTTTTTGTTTCTTTATTGTGATTAACCATTTGGGCCAATTTTTATTTTTATTTTCATTATATAAATTATTTTATAGTGGAAACTTGATTAATATATGTATTAATTTTGTGTTTTATATTTAAGAATATTAATTATTGTATGTTTCCCAAACAAATTAAATAAATAAATATTTATTTTTGTAGTATTATGATCATGATATGAATTTAACTGTTTGGCTTTTATCATGTGATAAGATGATTGTTATTAAAACGAAATAAAAAATCGGACGTGTACAAAAGTAACATAATCTGACAGGACAAGACTGAGAATATAAATGTACTCAGACAAAAAATACAGCATTTATCGTGTCACGGTATAGAGATTCATGCAAAAACTTAATTGTATTAATCTCATTAGACTTAACCTGATTATTGCTTAAGAGTAGGTAAATTATTTATTACAAGAACAAGATTTTTTATTTATTTTTTGAGACTAAATATTTGTTTTTTTTTTTAAATTATTATTGTGTAATCTTATTCTTCATTCAATTTTGTGTTTATTTTTACCATAGTCTAATATCGTTACTTTCAACCTGTACCGTGTTAGTTTTGTCTTTACGGTCAGGATAGGAGTATTATTCGCTATTTCTTTTTACAACAAAATGAAAATTTCAGTCACGCGAGATGTATCAAATAAACTAATAATGTGAATTTGTAGAATAAGGATGGTTGTACCATAGAGTTATATTTATTTTATTAAAAACACTATGGTTGTTCAGAAATCTAGCCAAAAATGAAACTGTTACTTTTGTCCCCGATCTACCATACAAATAATATCCAAATCAGCGAAGAACTCTAATCACGTCGAGTAAAATTCACAGAACAACAAATACGAAGCAATTGAAACAGAACTAAAGCTATTGTTCTGGTGAAATGGGATCGAAATCCACAACTTTTTTATGCAACCTAACTAATTTGTACTATACTCGTGAATAAATCCCAATGGAATAATCCCGCGAGATTAGCGGGGCGCAAGACATTTAAAAAACAATGTAAATTATCGTTTTCGTATCGAAAAATGTGTTGGCATAAGCTAATTTTTGCACCCGAACAACTAGAAACTTCCATTCTCGGAATAAAAAATATCAGACATTTTATTACGTAAAATTGGTATCGACCAGTGAAAAAATGACATTGGAATTCGATTTTTTTAAATCTGGCCATTTTAAATCATTACCAAAAAAAAATTCGACGGATTCCCGGGATAAAAAGTAGCATAGACTTTACGTCTAAGAATTTGTTGTCGATCAGCGAAAACCGCATCGAAATTGACCCAGCAGTTTTTTCCGGTATCCCGAAAAAACGAACAAACCGACAAACACGCAGGAAATGTAAAAAAAATGTTTTTTTATTGGATTGACCTTTATGTTGTTAGTCCGAAGACCTCACAACTTTATCGGGGCATTGGAGCGAGCGCATTTGCATCGTGTGCTCCATCGTTTATATAGTCTATTCCAGTTGTTTTTTTAAATAGCTTCAATGTATCATGCATGTTGCAAAAATATTTTTTAATCCGCTCGCTGTAATACTCTACGTTTTTAGTTTTTATAGTCCTTAATTACATGGTTTATAACCTGTTATTGTGGTTAAATTAAAGGCCTAGTCATCATATAACTGGTACTTGTATTTTATTTCTTATTGTATTATTATGTCGCAGCAGTTTTACTTTGAGATTTAGCACTGTACAGATACAATTCGCAAGGAAAGTGTCTCCTATTATATATCTTTAATATTATAAGGTTCTGAAAATACCGTCTCTGCAAACTATTTAAAAAAAAACAAGTGGAATAGACTATATAATTTTTGTTTTATTAATTTCTTTTAGGTTTCTTGTGTGTTTGTTTGTTCGAAATTCACGTATTAACTAGTGGACCGATTTCTGTTTCGCTGATTACTGGCAAATTCTTTGACTTAGAATCTGCGGTAATTTTTACTCCGGAAATCCCGGGAGAATTTTCCTGTGAAGGATTTAAAGTAATCAGATTGAAAAAAACTATGATTCTGACAGGATTTTGCACTGATCCATAGTAAATATTCTGTAATAAAATATGCGATACGTTTTATTCCAGAAATCCTGCGGAATTTTCCCGGGACTGGATTAATTTTACATAATTATCTAAAAATCGACTTATTTGGATACGACTTACTCGTATACTAAAACAACAGTTTACGTTCTTTTTCAAATACTATGGTTCATTATATCCCAGGAATCCAGTGGGTATTTTTCCGGGAACGGTATGAACTAGGTAGCATAAAAATTAGCTGATTCGGATCCAATTGATACTAAAACAAGAGTTTAAGTTTATTTTTAAATGCTATGATACATTATATACTGGGAATCTCGGATATTTTTCTGAGAATAGATCATACGTCTAAAATTGCATGAAGATTGGCCGTGTTACTCTTATTTTTTTACAGATGTCCAACAGCGACCTTCTTCTTTTTGCTCCCCTGTAACTAGTATATCAACAACAATACCAACTACAACATCAACAACAACACTAACTACAACAACACTAAGTGAGTTAGAATGCAGAAATACGTGTCATCTCCCCCCAGAAGTGAAACCAGTTTGTGGCACAAATGGTATTACGTATCAAAATATAGGTTATCTAGAATGTGTAAAGATGTGTGGCACCGGTAAGTAAAAATTTACGTCAGTTAATACGTATTATAGTCGTATAACTTCAACCCATATATTTATGTTATATACTGAAGATGGAATCAGTACTGTATTGGTCAAATTATTGACCCGCCTAATTTACTATAAGATTACTAGCAGGGTTCTTTCCAATATTCACTTCAGTTAAGAATCAGAGTGCTTTAAGAAGTATATGAGGTATCTAATAAGAGTACATTTTCCTGCGGCGGGCGGGCTGTCGTAAGAGGCGACAAAGCAACCTACAGCTAAGTGGTAGGGCATTTGCTTGACTAGATGGCGACCACCCCTGGTCTAGAGTATGCCGCCATAACAACCTTGAGTTGTGTTCCGGCATTAGTGATCAGGTTCCAGTCTCCCTTAAGAGAGCAGCAGCACATTTGTAGCATCTTTGGTGTTACAAATGTGCTGCTGCTGTCAACGGTTGGTATATTGGCTCCCGGTCATTAAAATTGTTTTCCATATGACTCTCGAACACCCCTAAGCCTCTAACTTTGAACTGTAAAGTGAAAATTTCAAGAAAATTCAATGTGGTTTAGCCTGAAAAATACTTTCAACGAAAATTGGTATAAACTAATTGTCGGTTCCTATATCTTACTATTCATTCACTTGCCCTAGCATCGGTTAAATTTTGACATTAGTTGTATTGAGCAGTACGTGGGATCTGGGTGATAAAGAAGTCTAGTAAAATGCAGTAATAATCATGCTTGAATTTGAAACTCTTATAGTCTAGACTCTCCAGAATTTATCTTAACAGTTTATATATAGAAACTGGGATTTCTATGTGTAGCCTAGTATTTAAGTAATTCAATAAATGTAAGATTTAATATGTATATTAGATGGTTAAGTTCTTGAAAGCAAAATGTAAGGAACGATCGGTAAGATATAGGAACCGGGGCAAATCTTTTAAGTTGTTTTGGTTTAAGGGGTGTTTTTGGTTGATTGTTTATTTGGGGATTCGTAGCCAAATGCAAAAATGGTGTAGCTCTGTGAAACCGTTCTATATGCGTGGACCATCATGCACTTGTCTGCATGATCATAAAGTTAAACCAGAAACATTTTTGTGTAATTCCTTAGGTCATTAATGTATAGTCGTAAACAAATCCGTCAGATGAAGTGAAGCATTTTAGTTTTACATACTGGTGTGCGTAAGCTATTCCAAAATCCATAATTCAGCCGGCCTCTCTTTAACAGTCCACCTCCAAGAGTATTGGGATCCTAGGTGTTGACATCGCGAACGATGTACAGTTCAGGGGCCATCTTGAAGGCAAGGCAAAACTTGCCTCCAAGAAGTTGGGAGTGCTAAACCGGTCCAAGCAGTACTTCACACCGCGGCAACGCCTTGTGCTTTATAAAGCCCAGGTGAGGCCGCATATGGAGTACTGCTCACACCTTTGGGCTGGAGCACCTGCCTACCAACTTAATCCCCTGGACTGTATTCAACGTCGAGCCGTTCGCGTTGTTGATGATCCCATACTAACAGACGGTCTAGATACGCTTGGCCTTAGGAGAGATTTTGCTTCTCTCTGCGTATTCTACCGACTGTATAATGGGGAGTGTTCCGAAGAACTGTTTAGAATGGTGCCTTCGTCCTCTTTCTACCATCGCACCGCTCGCCATCGGTTGGGAGTTCACCCCCACTTCCTTGAGCCGCTTCGCTCATGTACGCAACGGTTCTGTAGAACGTTTCTCTTGCGTACCGTGGGGATTTGGAATGAGCTCCCAGCCGAGGTTTTCCCACAGCGCTACGATATGGAGTTTTTCAAAAAGGGTGTCATAAAATTTCTTCGAGGCCGGCAGCGCGTTGGTGACATCTCTGATGTTGCAAACGTCCATAGGCGACGGTAACCGCTTTCCATCAGGTGGGCCGTCAGCCTGTCTGCTGTACTCCAGCTATAAAAAAAAAAAAACAGTCCGAGACTCCGTCTTCCTATTAATGGTCTAAGTGTAATACTAATTGTTTTTGACAGTGAACATTTTTTTACAGACGTTGAATTGCACAAGAATTTTTCATGCGAAGATGAGTTCACGACTACAACAATTTTGCCTGTGACTGCCCTCGAGCCGAACCAAGAAACCACCACGCAAGCAAGTCCAGTTTCTGGTCAAAACCGACCTGAAATCCCGCCAGATGTACTAAATAGTGTCTTTAACACTAACTACAATACAACAACTACAACGGAAAGTGACATTGATTATGACTTGATTAGAATTAATGAGAAATAAACTAAATTATAATAAATCTGTTGTTTTTTTATTCCTTTTTTGTTCCGATGAAGCTTGAAAATGCTTTAGATACTGAAATGATTTCTGTGTTTAAAAAACTATTTTCTTAAAAAACTATGCTTTTCTGTGCCTATTTGAGACAATTTTTTAAACGAGGTAAAGTCCGATTGTGGATCAGACGCCGCGAGCGAAAGCGGCGGGAGCGTGTGGAATTCGACAACTGAGGTGGAACTAGCACCCCTGTGGAGTGCTATTGCCAACTGCAATAGATATAATAAACTGTGATGAGGATAGTCTGAGGCTGGGTGCCGCACGACCTCACCGATGCTCAGAAGCAGGTCGAGTGGAATGGCGCCGTGGCGTCTTTCTATTCTGTATAAGGCCGGAACGCAAGGGTATAAAACTAATCACGTATAGATTGGAAATAGGTTTTTTACGAAGCTCTTCCAATCCATACAAGAGCAGTACGCAAATACTCGCGTATACTTTGTAGTAATATAGAAGTAGATCTTGCTCCATAATGTACGGCGCCAGTACGCATAGGGACTAATCGTGTATGTTTCGAAATAAGCGCGCTAAAATCTAGATTACAATTTGTACGTGAGCACAAATTGTAAAATGTAATCTAGATTTTAGCACAGCATAGCACAGACAGATTGACATGCGCAAAACTCGCCTCCGATGACCCACTGATGAGTTTTACCAAAATAACGATAATATCGTTGAAAATAACTATCCGATTTCCGATATTCCCGTAGACATGGCAACATCAGAAGAGTCCCCAATGTATTATGCACCAATGATGATGATCCCGTTTTTCTTTGCAATTATAATGAAGCACAGACAGAAATGAAAGAAAGTTTCAACAAATTCACATTTAGGGTGCGGTATAGATAAACGGCACATTTGTTTATTACTTGAGATATAAAATTATTTTTGGGTGGTTATAAAAAAATTACCACGAAGGTTAAGCGGGTGCCAAGCAAACAGGCGACGAAGATACGGCGCTGCATACCCTACAGGAATGTCCTGCATGGACGGAGCAGCGCCAAGAGCTCGTCGCCTACACGGAATTAGACCTTTCGCTCCCGGCCGTGGTTCACACCATGGTCGGGAGCCGCACCGGATGGGACGCCATCTCCTCCTTCTGCGAGCACATTATGTTTGCGAAGGAGGAGGCGGAGCGGGAGCGTGAGCGTAGATCCTTGCTCCGATCCCGCCAAAGGAGGACATGCCGACGCCGGATGTCGGAACTCGAACTTCGGCCACCGTAAGCGCGCCCCTAGGGGTATAGAGGTTCTCACTCACCCGCATATTCCGTCGAGATGAGAGTGCGAGTGTTCCGTGCGCGCTCATCTCTCTTCCCGTGGGGCGCGTTACAGACCGCCCCACGCACGGACTAGACCAAGGAAGTCGCCGGGGGAGCAGCTCCCCCGGCATTGGAAGAGGCCCAGTGAGTGGGGCCCACGCCTGCCAGGGCATTGCGGAGCCGGGATAGCCCATTCCCGTAGCCCTGGGGTAAGGCGCAGGACACAACACCCAGGGGTTTTAGTGGGTATCCCTAACTGGGGAGTGGCAATAGCGTGGCTCCGGTTCTGACTGGGCACGCTAGTGCCACCCCCGATCTGGCGAATCCCCCACTCACACGGGTCGCAAACATCCCCCCAGGCTTCTGCGCCTGTCGCGGCTTAGTCCTCAAACGGATTTCCACTGGCCAAAAGAAAAAAGTGTGCCAAGCGAAGCGGAGCACCCGTTTTATCCCTCTAACCTATATTAAAAAAGTTTCGATTTGTTCATAATAAATAAATGTGCCGTGTATCTATACCCTACCCTCATTTTAGAAGCACATCCATCGTCATCAAAAAGCCATTCATTTTTTTTTGTAAAACATTTATTTTCAACAATTTCAAAAAGGACTGTCTCGCAAGATATATGTACAGCCGACATCTCTTTCAAGACGAATCACGAAGAACAAAGGGACGCGAAATAGGATACAAGCAGGGCGGCCTTAGCACCCACCGCAAACAAAAAAATGGAAAAAGGAAACACAACCTAGCATTTAACGTCTCGCATAATATTAATGATGCTCGTTAAAAAGTACTTTTTTTAATAAAAAATATTATGATTAAAAGTTATTTTTATGTATTTAATCTATATTTTATCCTACCTAATAAAGTTCAAATATAATTCCATATTTTACTTAATCAAATATCTACTTATAATTTTAAAACTCTTGTGAAGCGTAAGTAATGCAGTATAGTTAGGAACGAAGACGCGAGCATCCACGATACAAACTATACACGATGAGTAGGTACGCAAAATTCTTGTATGCATTATAATAACATATTTTTAAAACAACATTACAATACATACGCGAGCAGTTCCCTATGGCTGCGTTCTTAGTTGTATAGAATGTAAATACGCAGTGCCGTGATATGATAAACAAATTCGAAGTTGGCTTGTTTCGGCGTGTTTACGACATCATTACAGGTGATAAGTCCTGGATTTATCAATGCGGTCTAGAAACGAAGCGCCAGTTGACGGTTTGGGTGTTTTAAAACGAATCAACGCCTATCAAAGTGAATCGATCTAGAAGCGGGGAGAATATTTTGATCCCGAGTTTTTTTCAATGTAACTGGCTACTTGGTGTCAATTCCTTTACGAAACCAAAGAAGCATAAACACCGAATGGTATACAATCAAATGCTTGACAGAATTTTTTTCTGTCGTAATCAACAAGCGACCAAACACAAGGCTCCGCGGGCTAATGCTCTACCACGATAACGCGCCCACCCAAACCGCGCTCAAAACGAGGGATTTTCTGAAGTCTTTTCTGAAGTACGACGGTCAAACTCCTAGATCACCCTCCTTACAGCCCTGACCTGAATTTTTGTCTCCGGAAGATGCGCTTTCCGTGTTCGAGCGAGCTGTAAGCGAGGTGTCTGCGGCGGTCTGGAAACAGTGTTTCGAGAACTGGTCAGACTCATGATGCTTTGCAAAGAGGCTGCTGGAGGCTGAGTACTTTGAAAAGATTAAAAAATATTTACCTATAGAACATTATTATAGACGTCGTCCTACTGAAATTAACAAACAAGCTTTTATACAAGCACGCAATCGCTGCAATAGAGCATGTAGGGATGCACAACGCCGGTATATTCACGAGTCAATAGATATCAATAATCCTAGAAAAGTGTGGAAATTTCTTAAATCACTGGGAGTTGGTAAAACTACACCCATATCTAATTCTAATAAATTAAACATAGATCTTCTAAATCAGCATTTTGCTACCACTTCAACTTTTAATCAGACTGTTAAGTCTGAAACGCTTAATTTCATTTCTTCTCTTCCTACTCCTCAGTGCTCTCCCTTTTGTCTCAATCAATTTTCTGTATGTGATGTTGTGAAAGCTATTAAATCAATCACTTCTAACGCAGTTGGCAGTGACGGAATTAGTCGAAACATGATACTCCCCATTCTTGACATCATCAGTCCTACAATTTCCCAGATCCTTAATGACTCCATATCCACTGGTACATTTCCTGCTCTATGGAAAGAAGCCCAAGTTATTCCCTTACCCAAGAAACCTAATCCCTTATCCTTCTCAGAGTTTCGTCCTATATCTATCCTACCTTTTCTCTCTAAAATCCTGGAGCGTTTGGTTCATGATCAACTAAGTATATTCCTCAACACACAATCCCTCATGAATCCTTTTCAATCTGGATTTCGACCAGGCCACAGCACAACAACTGCACTAGTCAAAATTACTGATGACATCCGCTGTGGTATGGACAAAGGTTTAGTGACTGTTCTGTTACTTCTCGACTTTAGCAGTGCATTTAACAATGTGGATTTTGATATACTTATCGAAATTCTCCGCTCTCTCAACATATCTCCATCTGCAATTGATTGGTTTCACAGTTACCTGGTTGAACGCCAGCAGCGTGTACGTATCGATGACATGTTTTCGACATGGCAAGATCTATCTGCTGGCGTTCCTCAGGGCGGCGTTTTATCTCCTCTTTTATTTTCTATTTTTATAAATACCATCTCCGAAAATCTATCTTCTTCCTATCATCTCTATGCAGACGATTTGCAGATTTATACCCAGGCTCCAAAGGAAGCCTTACATGATGCTATTAAGGTTATTAATAATGACTTGAGTCGTATACACAACTGGAGTATTTCTCACGGACTTACCGTTAATCCTGGTAAGACTCAGGCTATTATTATAGGTAGCTCTCGAACAATGTCCCAAATTGATTTTGAATTACTCCCTAATGTGATGTTTCATAATTCGCATATTCCTATTAGTGATTAAGTCAAGAATCTCGGCGTAATCATCGACAAGGAACTGTGTTGGCGACCCCACATTACCGAGTTAAGTCGCAAGATCTTTGTATCCTATGCCTCACTCAGAAGACTAAAAAAAATCCTTCCAACCGCCACTAAGATTTCGCTTGTTCAAGCAATTTTACTACCTATTCTTGACTATGCGGATGCCTGTTATCTTAATATCACCCAAGAGCAGCTCATCAAACTTGAGCGTCTCCAAAATGTTTGTATTAGATTCATATTTGAATTAAAAAAATATGATCACATTTCTGAATATCGAAAAAAACTCAAGTGGCTGCCAATCTCACTTCGCCGGAATGCTCATCTTCTACATTTATTATATCGTACTCTATTTATACCCTATACTCCTCCTTACCTTAAGGAATGTTTCAACTTCCTTCATACATCACACACCTTCGATTTGCGCTCCTCTAATAACCTCCTGTTAAAGGCACCTGCACATTCTTCAACATTTTACTCCAAATCCTTTGCTGTGCAGGCTGTCTATCTTTGGAACTCCTTACCCGTAGATGTCAGAAAAGCTAAATCACTTGCCATATTTAAAAAATCTGTCAAAAACCATTACCTTAGTTTATAACAAGATATATATTTTTCTATTCTTCTTTCTTAACTTAGCTGTTTACTGTCCACATGTAATGTTCCTTCTTTTTATTTTACTTGTTTTTAATTTAATTTTACCTAGACGTAAGTAGTTAATAAGTGTCATCTCGGTCAGGTTGCCTGGAAGAGATCGCTTTAAGCGATAAGGCCGCCTTTTGTTTTGCCGTTTAATTATTATAATTATTTGTTCTGTAATTGTTTATTTTGGTGAACAATAAAGTGTTTTCTATTCTATTCTATTCTATTCTATTATTTATATTTTTATAAAACTTACTCGATGTTCCACATATATAAAATAGTTACGTACTTGCTTTTTATAAATAAATCTAAGGTATCTATCAGTAGGCAGAATAATTTGTTTCTAGATGAATTATCTAAGGTTTCATAAACAAATCAGAACCGTTTTGGAAAATCCTCGTCAATTAAAAACGATTTAAGGGCAATTAAAATATATTTAACGATAACTGTGTAATTGCGTCAAATTAATTAACCATATGAGATTTGACGCAATCACACATATTAATATTGTATTCAAACCCCACAAATCGTAGTGATATCGTTTATATTGTTTACTAGCTGTCCCGGCAGCGTAGTCCTGCCTGGGAAGGACATGCAGACATTCATTTTTATATGTCAAGTTTTGCTTAAGCCTTATTTACATAGCTAGTTAACTTGTGAAAAAATTCTTAATACATTTGCATTATTTGTGAAGCAAGTAGGTATAAATAAAGATATAAAGAACTACTCTGAATGTGGGTTAGAGAACAGGTTTTTTCCATTAAATTTGAGAAAGCGAACTAATTTATTGTAAAAATAATAATAAAATTATACTATACATACACTAACGGTCCCGACATACGTCGTCCTGCTTAGAAGAAATAAAAATCTAGAACCCAATTGCAACGCCACATAACGGGTCCTATTGGAAACCTAAACCCTCCCGGAATCCTCTCACACACACAAAAATAACTTCTTCTATATCCTGGAAACCGATTGCAGCGCCACCTACCTGGTTCAATTGTGTGGAATCCGATTGCAGTGCCACCTACCGGATCCAATCGTAAATCTAAATGAATTTCGAATCCATTTGGACACACACAAAAAACCGTCAAAACCGGCCTAAGTTTAGGAGGAGTTCATTAACATCACACGAACAGAAGAATTATACATACTAGCATTTGCCCGCGACTCTGTTCAAGTTGGACAGGTAACAAAGATTACAATTACTTTACGAATATTTAAAATCAAAGTTTATTACCAGAAGAACGCTATTTTTGAAGTTTTTATATAAACGGGTGATTTTTGAAGTTAGGATTTTTGACAAGTAAATTAACAATCTACAGCAGAGTAAAAACAATATTATGCACAGTGAAAATGTTTAATTAATATTAAGAACACACGAAGCAAAGGCCTAGGGCGGCCAATCGTGACAAAAACTCTCTTTAATGATGATAACAGAAATAATTCAAAGTACGTAAATATTTTAAAGGCTCGCGCATATTATGGTGTGCCGCACTGCACCGTATCGTATAAAAATAATCTTCCTAAATCACTTTTTATAAATAAACTATAGATAATGTAATGTGAAGTAATTATTTCGTTCAAGTAAATTCATTATGTACTCAATATGATGGGTGCTGAGAAAGGGGTGGCTGGTACTATATGGCCTGGGCCTAGGGCGGCCAAGACTGCAGATCCGCCACTGACCCCCTCAATGTATTTACTCTAAAGAAACAAATTATTTGAACAGACACAGCAACAAAACCTTAATGTATTGTGTGTATATATCTATACATATAATAAAATTGTAGAGGTCGAATTTCTGTACAATGAAAAAAATGCTAAAAACCGAGTCAGGGGGATGTAAGAAGTGAAATAGAACTAATTTAGATATTTTTCGAATTTTTCGTTTCTCTGTTTGTCTGTCTATTTGTACTGGCTAATCTCCGAAACGACTAGACCGATTTACATGAAATTTTGTGTGGTGATAGCTTATATCCCTAGTCAACATATAGGATACTTTTGAGCCCGAAAAATTAAACAGTTCCCGTGGGATAATTAAAAAGCTTGAATTACTTAAACAGACTAAAAGTAATTTCTCTGCAACGTAACATAATAGAAGCGGATAATTTGACAGGGTGGGGTGTCAGTGAGAGAGTTTTATCTTATATATATATATATATATATATATATATATATAATATATATAAAGCAGATAAGTTTGTTTCTTTGCTTGAATGCGCTAATCTCAGGAACTATTGGTCTGATTTGAAATTTTTTATCAGTGTTAGATAGCCTATTTATTGAGGAAGGTTACAGGCTATAAACCATCACGCTAAGAGCAATAGGAGCGGAGCACCAATGAAGAATGTTTCAAAATCGCGGGTGTTTTTTAACTTCTTTTCCACGCGAACAAAGTCGCGGGCAGAAGCTAATCTTATATATAAAAACGAACCGCAAAATGTGTTGGAAAGACAAATTGTAGTCTTAGGAAACGCAAGTGCTCAGGAGGTAAACTCAGGTCCTATAGAAAATCCAGATATAATACATAAGATCATCACAATGAATTCTCCGTATGAATGATAACAGTTATTAATACAAGGAAATCTACAGTTTTATTTATTTTATTTTATTTTGATGAAGCACATTAGCCGTATGAGGTAAAATTAGCATATTATTTCGGATAGTTTTGAAATTCACACTGTTTTTTATCCATCGTGAACACGAGACGAACGTCTTGAATAGCAACTACAAAACTTAAGGAATTACTTTTAACAATGTACCTAATTAGATATATCGAAAGTCAGACTTCGTACGAGTTTTTAATTTTAAATTTGAAGGTTATTAGTTACTTATATCTATTTTTGACATATTTTTATCATATAACTAAGGCATGTAAACTATGGTAGTAAAGTAATAGAATTTTAGGTCATTTTATTTGTGTAATTTTCTTTAATGTTTTGTGGAATCCTAAAATCTGGAAAAAACCTTTTTGGAACTTTTATAGGATAAAAACGCAAAAAATACGCCGTGCTTAAAAAAAGATAATAGCCCGTCGTGTAGATATTTAGTAATCTTGAGGAGGATTTTTATGCAGAAAAGTAACTTTCGAGATAATAGTAAAAATACAATTTTTTGGACTACCCAAGTTTACATAGTTTCATACTATAACGCCTATTTTTTATCGGAGTAAGCAAAGACAATGGATTATCATCAGCTACTATCTTGGCACGCACGGTGCACTTGATCTACTTCATTAATTCCCACACACACATGCATGCTTATTTGCAATACTTTTGATTTAACCAAAGACTTGCCTTACAAGATTCTTGAATCTGATCAACATAAGTTGTTTTGTCAGTCTCTCTTTATTTATTCTTTCTACGTTTTCATATCATCTTTAATGTATACATATGAATGATAGTTTCTTATTGAGTAATTCACAGTTAGCCAAGGTGGTTTTCTTTACACTGTCTTGGGTTTTTTTTCAAAGTCGAGTCAATTAAAGACGGAGTTTCCAACCAAACAAAACAATCGCACCTTACAAATTAATTTGCACAACGAATTTAGAATTTAATTGTTAACATAAAAGTTTAAATTATGAACAATTTCCAAGTACAAAAGAAACATAATATAAAAGTCTCAAATCCCTGTCTTAACGTGCCCAAAATGCTGGCCAATTTCCGTGCTGGATGGCAACGCCGATGCTTTACCGCAAGTAAAGGTCAGCCTTTTGGTCACATGGGTTTTCTAACAAATTGAACTTTATAATTATATCAATTAGTTATTTGTACAAAAACGGATTGTCAATTTTCAAACAATGTTTATTTAAAATGAAAATACAAATTTCAAAATTATACTGTACAAAAAGCAAATTAAGTAGTTTGAATATGCATGATGACTATGACTTACTTTATTATTCTAGGATAGTACTTAATCACACTCAAGTATTAATTCAGTTATAGTATTTTCTTAAATAGTATTTTTTGTATAAGAAATAAAGACCAAGTTTAGGCGATAGCGTTTCATAATTTTTCAGCTATAAGGTATTTTCGATTACATACTTTACTGTTGGGTTCTGTGGCTAATTGACAAAAACAGTGGATGTTGGTCCCAATACAACCCATCGCTGTGAAAGCATTGCACGCACTTGGGCGACGTATTTAAAAATATGGCCTTCTTATCAATATTGTAGTTGATTAACCTTAGTTTTCAATTAATTACATAATTGATGATGTTTCTTAGGTTCCATAATATTTTGCTAAAAACGACAGAAAGCATTATAAAATCTTCACGTTCGTTTGTTTGTATTTGCAGATGTCTGTCTGCTTTTACTACTATTAACTTTTTTATATAATTCATAGCACTATTTATCAAAAACACTGGGACTATGCTTTGCGATATTGCAAAAACGTGTATTTAATAAGTATGCTACTACGAAGACGCAACTGAGTGGTTAAAAATAAGTTAGTAAACGGGTAGTTGTTAAACGGGTTTTCAGAAATTATAAGTAACAGTGTTTTTAGATCCTATATGGATAGTTGCGGCTAGAGGTTTTTATGGACATAGCTTTTTAGAAAATTCATATTAAAACAACGTAGGTACCTATATCAGAAGTAAATAATTTTGCACAGTTGTTAGGTTCGTCTAAGTCCCAACTCAAATGTCGGCTCCGTGCGAATACCAGAAGATCAGATAAGGGCGCATAGATGTTCCGCATGTTCCATTCCGTCTCCACATGCAAGACGATGCCGGGGGTTCTCTGCCTGGTGAAGGATGAGGCTTTATTGGTAGGCGTCTGCCCGGGTTCGCAAAGTGATCAGGCTATTTAGATGGATAGAACATCAGGCAATTACTTACTAGTAACCTACCTCTAAAAGTGTAAGGCCCGACTGGTAAGTAGCATACGTTTACGTTGATAAGCCCACAAAAGGATTCTCCTTGTTTGAAAAAAGATATTACATATATGTAAGATAACGAAGAATCAATACTAGCGGCATCTAGGAAGCACAGTAGGACTACTTAATAACGACCAAGATAAGTACTAGGATTGTCATTTCGAATATGCTTCTTTTATGCTTTGGTGCTATATCATGTTAGTTTGATGAAGTTACTCAAAGATGGCGCTATCTAAAAAGGAAGTTTTAATTACAATTGCAATAAACGATACCTCTAAATTAGGATTCCGTAGCTAATTGGGCAAATAGGAAACTTTATGCCGCAACACATTGTTGAAGTGAAATTAGGAAAGTTAAGATTAGGGGTGACCGCTATACATGTAACAAGGGATTGATACTTTTTTAGAATATACTTAATAGAACATTAGTTATTATTAAGTATTTATTGCATAAGCTGTCACACGTATATAAGTACACAAAGAAAAGATTTTTTATTATTATTATTTTTAGGTGAACTTAGCTGTGTGGTGTAGACAAATAATGAAGAAAGATGACGCTGTTTCTAAATAACTTGTCAATAAGTGGTATGCAATTTTAGATGCTATCGGAAAGCAATAGGTTCACATTTAGAATAAGAACGTTCATATAAACCATGCTAACATAGCAACTGCATAGATAATGCTGTTTCAATTTATCTTATGACAGACACAATTTAATACGGGGGCTGCGACCGCCGCATAGTTTTCGGAGATGTCGCGAGCTGTATCCCATTCCTCCATTCTGATCTCTCTATCCCATCTTTTTTACCCCATTCCTCTTACAGCATCCTAAAGGCTAACAACGCATTAGCCTGGTCTTGCAAACATCTATAGGCGAGTATATATAACTATACGTAGCGTAATTATAATATATACGACGCGTTTAGCACAGGTACCTACGAAAGACTAGACTAGACAAAACAGTTCTAACACATAATTATATTGAACATAGTTCGCTTGACTGTTGTATGCCGCATTTCCAACAAAGGAGATTGGCAGTTGAGTTAATTGCTGAGCTGAAAGCTAATACATCCGTGGAAAAAGAATATATTTTCTTCCGTAATACAGCAGGCGAATGTACGAATGTGAGGCTTGGGCTTTAATATAAAGTAAGGTATGACGAAAGTATCTGGGTCCCAAAAGAAAGAATGATGGCTTTTGGAACTGACCAAAACTAGCTGATGAAAATGTGGTACCACGCCTACAATAAGAGCAAACTGTAGAGCTTAAGCTGGCTTGGCCACCTGTAAGGGATAGCGAAGGATCGTGGAACAAGTGGATAACTTTTAGTTGGTCACCCCTGAGAGCATTGGAGTTTTAATTCACACAATGGATGGAGTATATGTATAATATAGAGGCTGGGGTGGATAGTACTGGAGGCTGACCTAAATGTGCTTAAAACCTGTAATGTGCAAAAAACATCGCTAGCCACCAAAAGTAACGATTCTCGTTTCAGTACCTAAGATTCACATTGAGGTACTGAGCCACAAAAGCAGCACAAAAGGTAGTTAAAATAATGAATAATCAAAAGATTATAATACTGAGACAGAATACAGTGTGGAATGTAAACATTATTAATTACCCACCCGATGTAAAGTCGCGGCGTCGCGAATGGGTTTGCTGTATAAGCATTCCCATGATGAGTATGAGTAGAGGATGATCTTCAGTAAAAAGTTCCCCATAGAATTGCTGTGCAAACTAAGTTAGGCAATCACAACAACAAAACTACATTCAAAATGTTCACAATCCCAGATAAACAGTGCGGACCTGCGCCTGCTGTATCGACCGCGTCGATGCTGTAGGTTTGTTTTCATCTCATATCGATATCTCTAATTAAAATCTCAATTACACTAAATACTGATTCTCATCTATATGAATGAATTCGATACACGAAATCTGCTTAAATATTCAGATAAATGCTTATGACGGTGATGTGATTTTTACGGATTATTAATAAACAGAATTTAAGGTCACTTTTGTCATTATTCTTTACTTCTATTTTGGAAATTTAATAATCTTTATTAACGAACACTTAACGAACGAACACTTAAGTAACGATGTTATTTTTTAAGTTTAGATTAAAATTGTATTGTATTGCGAAAATCACAATCAGAAGCTATAATGGGTGGAATAGATCTTACCGAGTTGTGAATTATTGATGGCGTCATTTCAATGGGGAGTATTTGAAAATATGCAGGGGTTATCGATGAGTTGTGCGCCGCACTTTTACTTGGGGGTGTTATGTGGGAATTGAGAGCAGCCGACGACGCGGCGCGGCAGTCGACGCGCGAGAGACGCGTGGGCGGCGGCTCCACGCGGCTCACCGCCGCATTGGCCCATTCAGGGCTCATCGGCTCATTAAGCTCCCGATCCTCGGCATCATCATGGGCCAAGCAGCTGGAGCTGAATGTAATGACGACGACGAACCTCGCATTCGAGTAAATCCCACGGAACGATCATTGGTGAGTTATCTAACAACTAAACCAATGTGCATTTTTTCAGCTTTTTTCAGTTTTTGTTTCAAACATGATACAAGGTTGAGACAAATATTTGTGAGGAATGAACTTAACGAACATTAAAAGCATTATATTTTTTTCAATTCTACATCTAGTTTTTATCTCACCAGTATGTAAGGTTTGAAATTCTTAGTAAAAAATAAAAGCTTTATCAATATTAGTACAATAGTTGTAAATAATTAAAAGTATATACTACTATTATACTAATGTTCCTTCATAAAAAAATCATTGTATGCGCTATTCTATTTCATATTAATTTCTCACTTTGCGCCTGACAATAAAATCACACCATTGATTAACATATTTTTAAAATCATTAACAGTTATTTGGAAGGTACTTCGTATATCGGTAACTTGTAATATATACTGGTTATGTTTATTGAATTTTATATTTCAATTAAGTATTCTTGTATGAATTAAATATTAAATTATTATTATGGACTCAGACGCTTCCGTGGTTGCATCTTAAAAAGTGATTTGCAAATTTATCTAATTTAAAAACAGTCCTTGTTAATCGAGTTTTTGACTTATAAGTGACTTAAAATATGCATTATACTAATATAATGAGGGATTTCATCCCAGAATTGAGCGTGGTTGAGATTTAAAACATAAAACACTTTCCGTAATATAACTACTCCTATGTTGTAATTTAAGCAAGAAGATATTTTGTTTTATTGTGAAAATTTTACATTTAAGATAGAAAGAATATAAATATTGTAATTTGCCCCGATGCTTCTTTGTCCGACCTATCTTTTATCTTTGTGACGAGACTGCATTTAAAATTTTTAACCCTGTGTAATTTTCGCGCTTCTCGCACTTGCGCGCTATTTGTTTCGAATTTTGACAGTTGTTAGTCTGACTGCAGAGGAGTGGGTCTTGTGGTGTGTGAATTTTGTGAAACGAAACGTCACAGACTCGTAGGCAAAACAAATTCTGTCAAATTGTTTTGTTTTATTAACGAGATTTTTCATAAATATTTACAGTGTTTTTCTTTAATCAGTTAAAGTTGTGCTAAGAATATTTTCTCGAAAAACATCTGATAAGATATTTATAGAATAAGTTGTCAAATATGGGGTTATACATTTCGTTTATTTGCAGTGGAAATTAGATTTGTTTTGTTATCAAAGTGAATTAGTTTTGCGTGTTTACACTCGCAATTTTTATAAATAAAAATATTGAGTTTCTTTAGTGCTTTGACTAAACAATTTTTGTGCTATAAACCAGATAATTTATAGTGATCGTGTGACGGGCGTATAAAAACTAAAATGTCTAAGGTGTCCCTGAACAATGTGCCTTCAAACCCTCGTATGAATCGTCTGAGAACATTTTCCAGGGTATGTAATCCTGAAAAAAGTAAATTATTCATAGAATACATATGTAATTACCAAGCATTTCTTACCCTAAGACCCATCTGTTTGAGGTTATTCCTTGATTATCTATCCATTTACGGCTATTTTGACTAGTTTAAATAACACATCGGAGAACAGTGTTATTTTGTTAACATAAAAGTAAAACAAAGGAAGATATAACATAGGTACTTCAGTTTGATAAACATATTGCTTTGTTATCATGCTAAAATAAACTAAGCCACAAATGTTCACACAAAGCCTATTAGGTAAGTTTTAAAATTTTAATTCACATCATTTTATTCTATAAATGGTGTATTATTCTATTTTGTATTTGGATCTTATTTACATAATCTTCTGTGTTTAACTTCCTATCAATAATGCTAATTATTTGTTTATATTCCTATTATCCTTAATTACACTTTCAATTGTATTGGCAGTAATTATTTAGATAGATGAAAAATAAAGAGTTATTTACTATTAATAAACATTGAGCTGGAGCCTTTATTTTGGTAGTGTTATTTTAGAAGGCTTGATTGGTAGATTGTTTACCCTTTATTTGTCCACAATGAGTTGCAACTTGCCTATGAAGGAATGGATTGTTGTTTGTGAATGTTTGTTTCCCTTTTCACAGTTACATTGACCTATGAATAGCTAGTCCTTTTTGGAAATTTAATAATGTCATTAGGTTGGCTACAAACTCATTAGTGTGCTATGTGAACCAACATAGGTAATTCTTTGAAACATTTCAAAGGTAATGGGGAATTCTGGGACAAAGATATGCAATGGAATTGAGATATGGACTGCAACTCAGATATCCATTTTATGAATTTTAAGTAGTGTGTTTGGGGGGAAGTATACTTACCCTTTCTGGAACCCTTAAGGTCCTGAGTCGAGTGATCCATGCCACTAATCTTTTGCTGGTGGCTTATTTTCCCTTTGAATTGGAGTGATTGACAATAGTTCACACTAATCTCTTCGTTTACACTATAGCGAGACGTCATAAAACCTTATTCCTTTGTAAACTATTACATGAAAATTCTCAGAAGCCATATCCGACAAGTAAATAATTCAAAGGAATTGTGGGCGTGTTGCTAAAAGGCCATGTCTAATTTACAAATGCAGAGGGTTGGATAGTCGAGGAAGGAGTTAGTCTTGTTCTGACTATATCCTATAACGGCATACTTTGTGGGGTTTATGTGATAAAGATTTTCCCATACGGTTTGGTTTTGTTGTATTCAGCTATTCTTGTGAGAACTGCGAATTACTTATATGTACTTGTAACAAACTTTGTGATAATTCCAAGGGCATTTTCGAATTTACATCCTACAAATCCTCTAAAAATTATTAACAATATGTGTAAGCATGATACATTGTACGCCTCATTATTAATAATGAACACATTTAAATTACCACAAATAAGGATGTGAAACACCCAACATCCTACTTGACATATTAAATGAATTATATATCGGACATTCCATCCTAACATAAGCACCATAAACATGATTTCATAGAGTTCTCCAGTTATTTTTGTGTAAATTTATTTTTTACCAATTTTTAATGGTAGTACATTCATATTGAGGCAGTATACAGTATTAACGGAATTGGGAATTGATTTAACAATCAGTACTTTCTATCTAGTATATTAATACCAAACAATTATTCTTAACCTTATAGAAAAATTATATAATTTATAATATATTCTTTATTGAATAAAATTCAAGAATGTTAAAATTTTTTTTTCTTCCTTTCAAAGAAGTATTTATGTTTTTGAGTTAAAAATCAAGAATATCAGTTCAATAGAACACAAGCTTATGAAAAAAAACCAGTTTTTATTATTTTTACACTGTTCCACCACTTCGAAAAGATTGAAAAAATTCATAAGTGGAAAGCACATATTTTGAAAAAACAAGTGGTGATAGATAACTTTAAAATAAAAACTCAAGATAATAAATATTTTAGTTTTATTTCATTTTTTAAAAACCTCTTTCATCCAGGGAATTACAACAAAAATCTTGTTTTACGCCTGTTGCTTCTAAGTATTGGTAAAAAGTTCGCCATGAGTTAATTTATAATTTTAATATTGAACAAAAAGTAATCAGAAAATTGTTTTTCAAAAAAACTCAAAAAATACTTAAGATAAAAAGCTGAAGATTTGGGTGAATTATTTTTATTTAATAACAAACATCCCTATAGTAAAAGTAGAAATGTCTCAGGGGCAGTTTTTACTTAGAAACCCTGCTATACCCTTTGGTAGGTATAAAAAATAGTAACCGAGGGATAAAAACATTCCAATGTTAGACATGTTACTAATTATGGCTGAACACACAGAAAAACTAAATAGTTACAAAAGAAATTGAGAACCTCCTCCTTTTTAAAGCTGGTTAAAAAGGTTATTTTCTTCCGATGTTGTAAAAATGTCCCCCAATGTAATGTTTCATATATGTCACAGAATATCTATAATATTATAAAATTCTAAAATGCGTGTCTGTACATTGAAGCAATTAAAAAAAAAACAACTGAAATAGATTATATAAACGATGGAAAACACAATGCAAATTTAGATTTCTTGTCTGTTTAAAAACTACTGGGCTGATTTCAATGTGGTTTTTGGCAAATTCTTAGACTTAAAATCTGTGCTACTTTTTATCACGGGCACCCCACAGGAAATTTTCTGTGAATTATTTAAAATGGCCAGATTGAAAAAAGTTTGGAACTCTAATGTGATTTTTTTACTGATCGATAGTAAATTTCACGTAATTTCCCTCAGAGGGTGCCGCCTGTAAAATGCCTGTCCGGTATTTTATAGTGCACACGGGTACGCGAGCCCGAGGTCCTCGACGCGGCCGCTGTTACTTTCCCTTTGTTCCGTGACAGTGGTGTCCCCCCTTCTCCTCATCCTCGTATCCTCCATCTTTACTCCTTCCCACATAGCACTATCCATCCCTGGTTTCCCTTGATGGGTTGTGTAGGTCGGGCGGCAGCCGCTATATTTAAAACCAATACTCGCCACATCTTTTATGGTTAGTATCACTAGAACGTTGGGTATGGTTAGGGCGTCGCCGTTAAACGACGCGCAGGCACATCGCCCTACACCTGCGACAAGTGGGCAAGGGCTACCGTGTCAAGGGCGGGCACGGCTAACGACGCGAGTCCAGACTCAAATTAGGAAACTCCGCTTCGCGACGTGGAATATTGGCACGCTGACCGGACGTGCAAGGGAGTTGGCTGAAGTACTCTCCAGGCGGAGGGTGGCCGTGGCGTTCTTGCAGGAGACTCGGTGGAAAGGCTGCAGATCCCGGTTCATTGGGAATGGCTACAAGCTGATCTATACGGGTGCTCCTGGTGGGGAGAACGGGGTTGCTGTAGTGCTCTCCGAGGAGTTCCAAAACAATATTCTGGAGGTGAAACGCTTCAGCGACCGGCTTATGGTCGTGTCGGTTCTTATCGAAGGGGTTGTGACCCATTTGATAAGTGCCTACGCGCCACAGGCTGGTTGTAGCGACACTGACAGAATGAGGTTTTGGGATCAAATTGGGGATGTGCTGCGTGGCATCCCGTTATCACAGGGGGTCGTTTTGGGTGGTGATCTGAACGGTCATGTGGGTGAGAAGTGGGAGGAATTTGAACGTGTTCACGGTGGCTTCGGATACGGAAGCCGCAACGCAGAAGGGGAGGACATCCTCCGATTGTGTGCGGCTGCCGATCTGGCCATCGTGAACACGTATTTCAAAAAGAAATCCGAACACTTAATCACCTACAAGAGCGGGAGGCATGCTACCCAGATCGACTACCTACTCACCAGGAGACACCACATCGGCAAAGTAGCCAACTGCAAGGTCATACCCGGAGAGAGTCTCACGGCACAACACCGTCTCCTTGTCATGGATCTCTGCGTAAAACCCAAAGACAAACCCGTTGAGCACTGTCGACGCCAAATTAGATGGTGGCTGCTTGACGAAGGCAAATCCCAGGAGTTCGCTTCAGTATCCGTAGATGTGTGTGTCGGAGCTGACAGCGAATTAGTCCAGAGCCACTGGGACAAGATCCAGGCAGCCATCACTAAAGCGGCAAAGGCAGTGCTGGGTGTGTCTAAGGGTGGACGCAAGTGTGACAAGGAGACTTGGTGGTGGAACGACACAGTCCAGAGGGAGGTTAGGGTGAAGAAAACCTTTTTCAAAAAGTGGCAAGCGTCCAGATCTCCCGAAGATCGCGACGCATACAGGGCCGCAAAACGTGCCACTAAAAGAGCTGTAGCCAGAGCCAGACGAGACCACTTTCGATCGATGTACGATAAGTTGGAATCGTCTGAGGGGCAGAAGCTCATTTATAAGTTGGCACGTTCCAGGATCAAAGCGGCACAGGACATTTCCAAGTGCCGCTGTGTTAAGGATCCTGGCGGTAACCTGTTATGCGAGGACCTCGCGGTGAAGGAGAGATGGCGCTCGTACTTCCACGAGTTGCTGAATAAGCAACACAAAGAGGTGCAGCCACCGAACCTCCCTCCGAATCAAGGACTAGTGCCACCGATAACGCCTGAAGAAGTCCATAGGGCTCTTCGCCGCATGAGGAATCGGAAAGCTGTCGGAGCCGATGGAGTCCCCATCGAAGCCTGGAAGGCGATGGGTCCTCGTGGTGTGGGCATTTTAACAAACCTTTTTAACCGCATACTCCTCACCGGAAACATCCCGAGCCAATGGAGACTGAGTGTTATCACCCCAGTCTTCAAAGGTAAGGGATCGGTGCAGGAGTGCGAAAGCTACCGCGGAATAAAGGTAATGTCCCACACCATGAAGCTCTTTGAGCGCATAATCGACTCTCGGATCCGGCAGGAGTGCACTGTCTCGGGATGTCAATATGGGTTTCGCCCCGGGCATGGTACCATGGACCCTGTTTTTGCCCTAAGGATCATCATGGAGAAATACAGGACGAAGAATACGCCTCTGCATTTCCTGTTCTTGGATCTGCAGAAGGCCTTCGACTGTGTTCCTCGCGTGATGATCTGGTGGGCACTGAGGTCCAAAGGGGTACCAGAAACCTAAATTGACATTATCCGGGATATGTACCGTGATTCCGATTCCTTAGTTCGGACCGCTGTTGGCGACACTACACCCTTCCCCATTACCGTAGGCGTGCACCAGGGATCGGTCCTTAGCCCGTTTCTGTTCAGCGTGATATTAGACGAAGTCTCGAACAGCATCAGAGATGCGCATGAGCAACCTCCATGGTTGCTCATGTATGCTGATGATATCGCGCTGGCAGATTCGGACAGGGGGCGCCTGGTGCGGCGCGTAAATGCGTGGAAGGGGTCGCTAGAGAACGGCGGTCTGAAACTCAATGTGGCGAAGACTGAGTACTTGGCCTGCAATACCACAGATCCCACATCCGTGCGCATAGGCGAAGATACGGTCGAGCGCACGGATCAGTTTAAGTACTTGGGATCTGTCCTTAGTGCGTCCGGAGATATCGACCTCGACGTCAAGGCCCGTATTACTGCAGCTTGGGCCAAGTGGCGTGAGGTGACAGGTGTCATTTGTGACCCCAAAATGCCGGTCAAATTAAAAGGGCAGGTCTATAAATCTATCATTAGACCTGTCCTTTTGTATGGCAGTGAAGCGTGGCCTGTACTTGAGCGACACAAGCAAGAACTGCGTGTCACGGAGATGAAAATGCTGCGTTGGATGTGTGGAGTGACGCGGAAAGACCGTGTCAGAAACTCCCGCATCCGTGGCAGTCTTCATGTCCGTGACATAGCAGACAAATTGCAGGAGTGTCGCTTACGTTGGTACGGCCACGTTTTACGGAGACCGGCTAATTATGTGGGGAACAAATGTCTAGCCATGCCACCTCCGCCAGGTCCCGGACGAAGGGGAAGGCCCAAGAAATGTTGGCTTGACGTCGTGAAGGATGACATGCGTGCCAATGGTCTCAAAACGGGGGATGCCGAAGACCGCGCGAAGTGGAGTAGAAAAAGCAGGAAAGCGGACCCTGGGCGTCGGAGTGAACGCTCCGAACGCAACCGGGATTTAACGCTCGGATGATGATGATGAGTAAATTTCACGTAATAAAATGTGTGAGTTTTTATTCCGGGAATCCCGCGGTAATTTTCCCGGGAGTGGTTTGTAGTTTTTGAGATGCATAAAAATTAGCTTATTCCGACATAAATTTCACTATAAAGACAGCTTACATTTTTTTTAAATACTCCGGTACCTTGTGGCCCGGGAATTCCGCAGGAATTTCAAGTAAAGCGTGGACGAAGTTGCGGACATATCCTAGTTCAGAATAAAATCATTATAATTCTTAAACTATCAGTGTGTTGCATTATTATCCTTCCTAGTCATCGCCCGCGGTCGAAATTCAACGATAACAATTAATTTAAATTATAATTTTGAACATTATTAACTTAATACTTCTGTAATCACAGATTTCGCCAAGGGTGCACTGTTAATTTGACATTAACAATCTATATATATATATAAGCAAGGTTTGTTTTCTTTGTCCGAGCTAAACTCGAAAACTACTGGACCGATCAGCATGAAACCACAACCATTCGACGCGGAATTAATCATAGATGGTTATAGGCTATATATTTTTCAAATTCCATGAGCCCTTTGCCATGTTTTCTCAATTTGTTTGTTTATTAATTTATTTGCTCCCATAAAACAAAAGACAGGCATTTTGGTTCATTTGTTTTCTAGCTCATAAAAGAGGAACATGATATAACCTCTATGTTAGAAACAACATGATTTTCACTTATAACAAAGCGTGATCCGTTTTAAAAAATTCTATAATGTCATTCGCCAGGCGAAGCGGGCGGGAACGGCTAGTAAGAGTATATACTCGTATATATGCGTGTGTGTGCCAAATACATGGTAGTGTGTGTAATGTATTTTTTATGCATAATTTTAAAAAATATTAGCATTCTGCACTCCTTCTCTATATGAAGTATAAGTATGCGAAATTTCATACTCCTCTGTCCGCGCATGTAATTTTCGTTAAAAGGGGTACAAAGTTTTTGCTGTGTTTTTGCTTCACGTATTAAAATATTTATATAGATTAGTATAAAATAGTAGTAATTAGGATAAACATAAAAAGGTTACCCTACAAGTCCAATACTTTAATGATGTGTGTAGCAATTGTTTTAAATAGGCATCTGGGTCATACATATGTAATGATCTGATGATGGGAAGTTCAACTGTATGATGGTGACTAATTTTTATACCATTGTTTATTTATATTATGTTATTTACTTATTTAATGTTTTTAAACTCGATCTTCTTTATGAATTAGAGAAACTTTTAAGTCATAATAATGTAAAGTTAAAGGTACCCATATTCTGTCCATTTCCTCTGCTACCAATGTTATATCAATATTGACGATAGTCGATTTATACCCAAAGATTTTTTAAATACGTTGTTATAAGATGCTCTTAAGTTTGTGGCAAAATACTGCTCCACTTCAGATGTAAGATATATGGTATGGTAACTAATGATTAAATGTTCTAACCATTTGTTCACCGAGAGCTTTTATTTATAGTGTCATCCTTTGAAATAAACTAAATATTGTTAATATGAAGGTATGGATCACGATAAGGTGATTCACAGTCATACAATTATCATTGAACAGGAAAGCTATAATTAACCGAAAACATGTTTATTTGTTATCTATTTAAAATATTTCAAATAAATGTAACTAGTTTAATGTAACTGTTTAGTATTATCAGTTAACTCTTGTGCAAAGCATTAAAAATACTGTGCTTATCTAAAGAAAATGCCCCTGAAAGTTGTAATCGCAGATTTAGCAGAAGTATGATAAACATGTTTACATTTATCACTTAAAATTTGCCTTGTATAACAGGTAGCTAGCCTTGAATTTTGTTATGATTAGATTCAAGAAACATTGAAGTCTCATTGAAGCGAAGAATAATAGGAATTCGTACTTGACAACATACTGCTTGTTGTGATTTTATTTCATAACGTAATGTGCCAAGTGGGTATCAATTCACAATTAAGGGTTCTGTACAGGGGGACACACATCTACTGTTTTTGTTAATTGGCTATAGAAGTCTAAAGTTCATTTTATGGAAAATATTCCAAATTCAGTAAATTAAGGTTTAAAATATATTTTGTGCTCAATATATAGAATTGATTCTGAATATTTCGCTTCATAGTTCAAAAATTAAAGATGCACACGTTTTATGGCTTTAGAAGCGAATTCCTACAACTAATTTACTCATAAACGTTTTTAGAAGAAAACATCTTTATACTTTTTTAAAATCTATCCTAATGATATCGCATAAACTTTGTAGGAGTAATATGAGACCGTAAACTATTCTAAATCCTAGGATTAACCAACATGATTTGGTAAATGTCAGAATTTATTTAAAACCAGGATATGCCAGGATATGATATCTTATCCGTGCAGGAACGGAGAAAGAATACATTGTCCTGCGCCGGGCGGCCTGACGTAAGAGGCGACAAAACAACCTACAGCCAGGTGGTAGGGCATTTGCTCGACTGGATGGCGACCACCCCTGGTCAAGAGTATGTCGCCATAACAACCTTGCGTTGTGTTCCGGCATTAGCCAGGTTCCAGTTCCCTTAAGAGAGCAGCAGCACATTTGTAGCACCTTTGGTGTTGCAAGTGTCCATAGGCGATGGTAACCGCTTTCCATCAAGTGGGCCATCTGCCTGTCTGCTGTACTCATGCATAATAAAAAAAAATGCCCACGAGGTACAGGTAGGTGTAGGTAGCATGAAGATTTTGGGAATAAAATAAGTCGTCGTCGTCGTCGTCGTCGTCGTCAGCCATTCACAGTCCACTGCTGGACGTAGGCCTCCCCAAGACGGCGCCACTCATACCTATCTGCTGCCTTTCTCATCCAGCGCCTACCGGCGACCTTGCGTAGGTCGTCGGTCCATCGGGCTGGAGGGCGTCCGACACTACGTTTACCGAGACGCGGTCTCCACTCACTCCACAAAATAAGTAGTAATCATTTATTGAAGTGAAACTCCTTTAGAATCATTATGATTTGAAATTCGATGAAACGAAAAAGCGGCACTAAGAAGATTATTAAGCCTGCGAGAGAATGAAATAGAATACATAATATTTAATAATTTAAACACTATGCTCATACAAATTGAGTTGGAACTGTTTTAAATTTTTCCTTAATACTTCAAATTTCGTTATAAAGCTTAAATATATTACAACGATATAATATATGAAATTGGATGTTATGACATTCAGAATCTCTCCCACCAACCACCAAACCTAACATTTTCTAGAAATCTTAAGATTTACCAAGGCTTAAGGATAAAGCCCGAAATTGTTCTGTGATCATCGTTAATTTCGTACTTTGATTAACATTTACTCAGTAAATCTTAGGGTTTACCTTAAAGAATCCAGATAGAAGTTGTTAAAGATAAGAAGTGAGTCTACGAGAAGTTGCTAGAAAATTGTCTGTAAGTGGAGCATAAGATTTCAAGAAATGCAACTGCCAAAAGATGCTTGATAAAAAATGCGCTTGCAAATCATCAAAATTACTTTGTAATTCTAACTATTTATTATTTAATTAATTACTAATAATACCAAACTATAACAAAAATACTGAAAATCCATCAGTATTTTTTAGTCTCTGACTAACATAAGCTATTATTTTTAGTTGTTATTTGTGGGAAGATTATTTTATATTATTTAAAAAGAACAGAAGAAGAAAAGAAAGATGTTTTAATAGTATACCTTCATTTCACTATTGATAATAAAATAATTAATAATCAATAGTAATAAGTTACAAATGATAAATTAATATTATGTAGGTATTAAACTGATAATTGTAATAAATGATTAATGAATATTGAATAACAAATTATTACTTACTATTATTATTACTTGTTTTATTCCCAAAATCGATATGTAATAACTTGTATTGGTTAACCCTAAGATTTACCGTAGTTCGAGGTTTAACAGTATACACTGAAAATTTTTGTAGTCCCTCTGCATGCATAATGATCAACTCAATTTTTTATATTTTCACTACAGATTTTTATAATGGTTTAATTATGTAGTAAATAATCCAGTTAAAAATCATCCATAAGGGTCCAGTAGTTTTAGAGAACAATAACTAATATATAATATCTATCTTTATTTTTACTCACGACATTGCAAGAGGTGTTTTGAAGCACAAAAACAAACTAAACAAAACTTGCATTTATAAATTACACATATTATATAAAGGTAAATAAACTCCTACCTTGAAATGGAGTAATTGAAGGAATAACGGACTCCGGACGTAGAAAATTAATAATGGAAATTAATAATGGATTTAGTTGAAATAATGGTCACGCATAGCTTTGACTGTGACCGTGTAATTTGAAGGCTGCGTATCGATGTTACCTTCGTCAAGGGTGGTATTTTCAAGGCAATGCATTGTTGCCAGCCCGAATTAAGTCAACGATATTCTATGGTTCCACGGTAAAAAGGTGATCCGTATTCCATAGATTAGCGTTGTTTTCTACTACGTAGACATTTCTATGTAGCAACATATAGTGGTGTGTGATTTCAAAATAAATGTAAACATTTTAAACCAAGCTACTATTTATACCTTGCCTAATCATAACTGACCTTTTTCAAGATTTGGAAGTTAGTTCGCCTTAAAATTTCTCCGTCAATTGTGGATTGATTTTAATTCGTAAGTGTGTATGCCCGCCCCGAGGGAGTTTCTTAGTCACCAAGTTACGATCTGATGAGTGGATCCCAGAGAAATTGAGAGTAACCCTTATTAAAAAACGTCGAAAGTCTACATTTTTTTAAAAAAAAAGCTTTTATTCACGTGCCAGTATTACACTTTCTATAGGAGCTTAATGTTTTTGTATGCATGTTACGCGATTTCTCCGTCAATTGTGGGCCAATTTTCAAGTCGTTTTTTTACTCCCAAGCTGGTCCCAAAGTCACCAAGTCAGAATCTGTGTCTTTGTGGATCTCAAGGAAATCGAGTGCAACCCTTGTTGGAAAGTATATACACTGAAGAGTGAGATGGCAAATTTGCATACGCGTGCCAGTTTTACAATTTCTTCAGAGGCTTAATATATTATTTCTAAAGCTGTTGGAGTATTTGCGCAACTAAAAAGCGTTTTTTTTAATCAGAAACAAACCGACTTTATATTAAAAACCATGTTCTTTTATGTTTTATTTGGCACTGACTTCAAGATGTTGTAGAAAGAAGTCGGATAAATATTTTGTTTTTGTTAAAACAATTAAAAAAATACTCACGCGCTTGATTTCGAAATGTTAAGCTATGATGCAGAAGAGGATGTAGCATGCTTATCTAGAAAATGTATATTTATACACATTAGATTTGTTAAAGACCAAAGACACTGGTATCCATCCAATTTATCCATAGATTTTGCTGATAAAGATAAGATTAATAAAGATAGTATGAAATTTATTTTGTATAAACTGTTAAAAGTGAAATACTGTGTAACAAACAACTCCACTGTGTCACGTGCCTCATGTGTAGCAAGTTCGGGTGCAAGAACTGTTTAGCACAGATAATTTATACTATTAAAATTGACATGCATTTTGTGAAACTGTTTTTATAGCATCCATCATATCAATTAACATAATCACTAATCGTTTTTCAACGAATAAAGAAGTAAACTGTAGAAACAAACTGTACAAAGATATTTGTTTAAGGAAATAATAATGACTAACAATGGCAAATTGCCAGTAAGATCTGTAATAAAATATCACATGGACTCTTCGAGCATTTATTGAACAAAATTTCCATTGAGTTCAAATAAAATAAACATTGAAAGATATCTTATAGGTATAGTTTTTTTATTACATTAGGCAGATTTTTTTGTCATCCTTCAGTTTCATGTATGGTGGCTAGCTTTTATTTTTGTTTTATGATTTTGTAGTAAAATCATAGTGTATACCACTATCTTCTTAAAAACTTTATACATTCCTATAGAATCGGCAGTTTTTGAAAAAATGGCTGTTACATACCGAGGCAGGTGGACGGCCGCCGTGAAGATTTATTAAGTGTCGTTTTTTGCGAAAATAATTATGATATCCTAAATTTTTTTACAAATAGAAAATGACTTAACACTAAAAAACCAAAAAATATATATTTATCTACAACAACTCAAAGTCAGTGCCAAGTAAAACATAAAAGGACAACAAATTTACAAAATATAGTAATTTTTATGTAGAAAGTAATTTGTTTTGTTGAGTGAAGTCGGTTTTGTTTTAAACATTTCATTACTTTTTAGTTCTTACTTACCTACTTTTACTTTAATAGTTTTTTTTCTCGGTGCAGGAACGTAAAAATTACTAATTCCTGTGGCCGGGCGGCCTCTCGTAAGAGACGATAAAACAACCCACAGCCAGGTGGTAGGGCATTTGCGCGACTGGATGGCTACCACCCCTTGTCTAAAGTATGCCGTTATAACAACCTTGAGTTGTGTTCCGGCATTAGTGACCAGGTTCCAGTCTCCCTTAAGAGAGCAGCAGCGCATTTGTAGCACCTTTGGTGTTGCAAATTTTCATAGGCGATGGTAAGCGCTTTCCATCAAGTGGGTCATCTGCCTGTCTGCTGAACTCCTGCAATAAAAAGAAAATTTAGCGGCTGTAGAATACCCACACGCGTATACAAAAAAAATCTAAGAATATAGGCGCACGGCGTTTTTTAATAAGGGTTATGCGCGATATCCCTGGGATCCGATCCACTTATCCTGACTTGGTGACCATGGGACTCGGGAGTATATACTTACGAGTAAAGAAAACAATTTAAAAATTACTTAACAATTGATGGAGGTATTGTGTTAAGAAGAAGTTGGTTAACAAGCTTGGAATCTGCTCATCAGATCCTGACGTGGTGACAATGGAACCAATTCGGGAGTATAACATTTCGTTTAAAAGAATATTTTGAAAAATGTTCCACAATTGACGGAGAAATCGAATAACGAACATACGAAAAGAAACATACAGACCAGTTGGGAATCTCCTCTTTTGAAATGAGTTTAAAATCTGCTAAATGCGTGTCATGCACATATTGGCAATGGTTTCAGTGAAATTCCTGTGATGTGATTCCACGGGACGTAGGTACATAACGAATTTGCCATTTGTGAACTATAAAGATTTTTAAAACGAATTTTTTTTTAAATAGAAAAGTAAACATTTTTTGTTGGTGGTATTTTCTATGTACATTGCTTCATAAGATTATTCCAGTTCGTAATGGATGACTTAATTATATATTCTAAGACATAAAATAAACTGACATTATATTTTGCGTCAGTTCTAATTAATGTCTTACTTTTTAATTAATTTAAATGAATTTCAAAATTTGAATTGTAATTGTAGGATATGTTACGATTTATATGCTGACGGCTTTACATTTTACATTTTAGTTTACATTTAAACATCAATATTTTTTTATTTCTTTTTCCGTTTAACCGCAGACTTATTGTATCCGCATGGTAAAAAAATATCAATATTGAATTGATACTATATTATATCAATTCAATATTATGCTCATAATTTAGTTCAGTGGTGCATCGACATTTGAAATTATATCCGGTCGAAATAAATAGTCATTTAGAATACATAGAACATACCAGGCAGAATTTAGTCAGCCTTTGGTTAACTGTACCTCAAGAAAATGCGGACCTGGAGTATGTACGGGGTTCAGACCTTTCGGTCCCTATCTATAAAATGTGTTCTTACAATTTACTTTTAGTAATCAAACTACTAGCTCGTAAAATACACTACGAACTAGTTTAGGGGCTAGTAGAATCCATTAAATTATTGTCAACTCAATGTAAGTTTCAAATAAATAAAATGACAAGTATATTATACAAAAGAGTCATATTAAAGTTACCAAATCTATAATATAATAAAAGTCTAGGCATGCTGTGTCAGTACATTGAAGCTATTTAAAAAGAAACAACTGGAATACACTATATAAACGATGGAGAACACGATGCAGGGCAGGCCGATGGCTAGGGCTACCTAGAAAAGATCGCTTTCTACCGATAATCGTGTGCCAGTTGTACTGTCTTTTGCATTTTTCTACTTCTGTTTATCTATATTTTGGTGTAAAATAAAGAGTTATATATCTTAAGTTCTTCACGATGATTAAATAAGTTAACATAAATAGTTGTATTTAACTGTTTATGGGTAAATTAAATTGAATAGATAATAGATACACATAATAGATAATATAGTACAAACCTAGAAACATAACCGAACCTATGATCCGAGATTAGTTTTTACAGAGCCATACAAAGTTGTGAGTGTGACTAAACGTGGTAATCTGTTTGGTAAACAAATATTCATGTTAGCATACAATTTTGTTATAAACTTGATGGAAAAACACTTATTACTCATTTAATTTAACTAATAATATCCGTCGCCTCGCTTTGTGTTAGTCAATGTATGTACCTTGGTTACAGCTGACGTCGTGATTCATGTATAATATTATCGTTCTTTATCCTTACAAACATATTTCTATTAAGCTATTATAGCTGTCATGTACTCTAAATGACATCTTATATACTTCCCATTGTTGGGCACGTTAGGGCCGTCTTCATCTGGGGGTGCAAGGGATGCGTATCACCCGGGCGCAGATACCTAAGGGACGCAATCCTATTGAATTCACATATTAAATTTCAACCATATTAACCCAGCGGTTTTTGAAAAAAATGCATAATTTATTTAATCTAGAGAAGTTTTAGTCAGATGTGTTGCTGGGAAGCTTTTCGCCGCTAGAAAGCTATAGGACTATATAGAATAGGAAGTACACATAGAATTTTTACTTTATATGTATTTCCGTAAAAAATATCCAGTGGAACTTGGTGTGAATAAAAACTTTATTTTGAATTGGGTCAGAAAGATCATGTGATTGGAATAAGACGCGAGTGCATTAACCGCTAATCTACGACGACTTGCAAAACTGAATCATTTAAATGTATATGATAAAAAATGTAAAATCCATAACTTCGAGGGATACCACTTTTCGTCGACCATCCCCGTCTACCACGTCCTGACCTACGGGACCAAGATGTGGGCACTGACTGCAGGTTTGATCCACGAGCTCCAAGTAGCTCAACAGGCTATGGAGCGAGCTATGTTGGGTGTTTCTCTTATGGATAAAATTGACAATGAGGATATCGGTAACAGAACCAAAGTAACTGACATTACATAGCATGCAAAATTAGCAAGTTAAAGTGGCAGTGGGCCCGCTACGTTTGCAGCAGGACCGATGACCGATGGACCGAGTCCCGGAGTGGAGTTTATCGTAGTAAACGTAGTGTCAGACACCCTCCAGCAAGATGGACTGGTGACCTGCGTAAGGACGCTGGAAGGCTTTGGATAAGGAAGTCGGAGGACATGGATAAGTGGCGTCCGTCGACTTGGGGAGGCCTACGTCCAACAGTGGATTACGATTGGCTGACTACGACGAAAGGAATATCTATCGACGCACCAATTGCGTATGCCTAGCGACAGTGGGAAGCAGAAACTCGAAAGTGAGTCGTAGTGATGATCATTGTAAATTTAAATGTTGTCAAGCATTAAGTTGAAAAATGACGTCCTTAGGATATAAGACTATCGCTATAATCTAAGCTTTTAAATTACTGTTATAATATGTCATTGTCTAAAAATGTGATTTATCGCTTAGATACAGTTATCGCTGTATTAGTACGTACGAGTACACTCTTATCGTTATTTCATAATCTTGGACAAATAAAAAACACTTTCTTCTCTATTAATTATGTTCCAATATACTAATATTTATTTCCTGACTAGCTGCGCTCGCGGTTTCACCCGCGTGGTGATGGAAAATCGTTGTTATATTTTGGATAATTCTCCTTTCTTTATTAACCACCGATTAAATGTCGGTGCACACCTGCCTAAATACTTTAAACATACTTCAGATTGATTACTAATAAAGGCTCTTTAACCAGTGTTTTATTGATAGTACTAGTGCTGCACTACAATATCTAATTACTTGCGCGGATAGATCACGTTATATGTAGGTACGGAAGTTTTGTTGCTTTTATGTATTTTATACATATTTTATATTATAAGGCATTTGTCCTATATACCCCTATATATGCATACTAGAGTTTACCCCGCGGCTGCGCCGCGGGTTAACCTCTAGTGCGTGTCTCTTGTTTAAAGAGCAAGTGCTACAGGTTATATTATATTACAATGTTTTTATGTATTTGCCCACGGAAGATTCACTTCATTTTATATCGCTAATTATATATACTATCCCCCGTCTATCTGTCAACAAAATAAATTACAAAACTTGACCAAAAAGGCCAAAATGGTCTAAATGACCAAAAGACCACAGTGACCGACATGGCTAAAATGACGGAATAGGAAAAAACGACCAAAAAGGCCAAAATAATCAAAATGGTCAAAATGACCAGAGGCCAAAATGACCAAAAAGGCCAAAATGACCAAATAGGCCAAAATGACCAAAAAGGCCAAAATGACCAAATAGCCCAAAATGACCAAATAGGCCAAAATGACCAAAAAGGTCAAAATGATCAATAAGGCCAAAATTACCAAATAGGCCAAAATGACCAAATAGGCCAAAATGACCAAAGAGGTCAAAATGACCAAATAGGCCAAAATTACCAAAAAGGTCAAAATGATCAATAAGGCCAAAATTACCAAATAGGCCAAAATTACCAAATAGGCCAAAATGACCAAATAGGCCAAAATGACCAAAGAGGCCAAAATGACCAAAAAGGCCAAAATGACCAAAAAAGGCCAAAATGACCAAAAAGGCCAAAATGACCAAATAGGCCAAAATGACCAAAGAGGCCAAAATGACCAAAGAGGCCAAAATGACCAAAGAGGCCAAAATGACCAAAGAGGCCAAAATGACCAAAGAGGCCAAAATGACCAAATAGGCCAAAATGACCAAAGAGGCCAAAATGACCAAAGAGGCCAAAATGACCAAATAGGCCAAAATGACCAAATAGGCCAAAATTACCAAATAGGCCAAAATGACCAAAGAGGCCAAAATGACTAAATAGGCCAAAATGACAAAAGAGGCGAAAATGACAAAAGAGGCCAAAATGACCATATAGGTCAAAATGACCAAATAGGCCAAAATGACCAAAGAGGCCAAAACGACCAAAGAGGCCAAAATGACCAAATAGGCCAAAATAACCAAATAGGCCAAAATGACCAAATAGGCCAAAATGACCAAATAGGCCAAAATGACCAAAAAGGCCAAAATGACCAAATAGGCCAAAATGACCAAAAAGGAAAAATTACCAAATAGGCCAACATGACCAAAAAGGCCAAAATTACCAAAAAGGCCAAAATGACCAAATAGGCCAAAATTACCAAAAAGGCCAAAATGAAAATTATCCCTTGTCCATCCTTAATATTTAATTTACATACGTGCCGAATTTCAGCCAAATCGGTCCAGTAGTTTTTCCGTAAAAGCATAACAAACAAACAGACAAATATCATTTTATCCCGGAAACTATCCCATTTTTCGGGATAAAAAGTATCCTATGTTCATCCTCGGTATCGAAAATATATATATACTGAGTTTCAGCCAAATCGGTCCAGTAGTTTTTACGTGAAAACGGAACAGACAGACAGACAGACAGACAGACAGACAGACAGACAGACAGACAGAGTTACTTTCGCATTTATAATATTAATAGGGATGTATACCGCCATAACAACATTGAGTTGTGTTCCGGCATTGGTGACCAGGTTCCAGTCTCCTTGAGAGAGCAGCGGCGCATTTGTTGTATAACCTTTGTTGTCCATAGGCGATAGTAACCGCTTTCCATCAAGTGGGCCGTCTGCCTGTCTGCTGAACTGCAGCAATTAAAAAAATATAATGCTAAAGTGGGGCTCAGTGGATTTTAATTATAAGCTGGGGAAGCTACTTAAAAAAAAATTGAAACCCATAACTCAATTTTGAATCAGGTTTGTGGTTAGAAATAAAAAAGTCGTGGTACGTTATGTTAGATGCTTAAGGTTTTTCTTTTTAACTGCAATATCACAATTTTATTCGCTTACTATGTTGTGTATCAAAATACAGAACAGACTTTGTTTACGTACAATGTACATGTTATGTTAATATCGTATAATATGACAGAATGTGAACAGGCATGTGTCTGTCAGATACGAACATTATCACTTTAACATCGCAGTTTTCATTTCTGGTTGTTAATTTTATTACATTAGGTATAAACGAATATTGGGTTGGAAGGAAATGTTATAAGTTTTCAACGTGGAATATCGATATTTATATGGTAATCGATACCTGTAATCTTAACAGTCGTAGCTAGAACTGGCTGCTTTTAGTTAGCAATACATAGCTGCTCAAGAGACCCTTTTTTATATAAAATCTGGTGTTCAATAGGTTTTTGCATTTCATAAAGATTTGACTTGAATTCAGAAAATCGTGGTAGCGTAATAGCTAGCGCACGCGTCCGATTCTCAAAGGATGCGGGTTCGAACCCTGGCTGGAACGCATGCATCACTTTGGCAGTTTTCTGACCTGATGTCCATATTGTTAACAACGGTGAAGGAAAACAGAGTGATGAAATCTGCACATCGAGATAACCGATGTGTGAAATCTGGCAAGCCGCCTTGGACAAGCCTGGCGGGTATACAGTCTGTTTTTTCCTGTAGTGTGAAGCCCGAGCCCATCAGTGGGGCGTTTACAGGCTGTTATTGTATTATATGTAATATAAAGATTGGTGTGGGCTAAATATATTAAATCATACTTATTTAAATATTTATTATATTCCATATCATATTAATTTTTCTTACATCACATGTACATTTAAAACGTTATTTTATTCTTTAATGTTTGTTAGGTTTTAATAATAGTCTAAGTAAAGATTCAGGATATAAAATTTTAGAATGTTAATAGTAAATATTTTCAAAGGATATTTCATCTTGATCTGTTTTGCCGCATGCTCGAGTCTTGCATTTTATTATACGTTGTAATTTTATTTATTCCCCATGTATTAAATTGCAGAAGTATATCCTACGTCAGTAGTTTATAGGTAGTAATTAATGCTTCTATTTAATGCAAACCGATTATCATAACGAAGCTAAAGGACACGTGTAATAACATTCGCTAGTTTCAATTCGATCTGAGATGTAGTTTTTCTCTTTTTCGATATAACAGTTAATATTATTGTCGATAAAGTGTTAGATGACCCTTTTATACACGACGATAAAGGATTCCTTTTAATTATCAAAGGTGTTATTGATTAAAATATGAAATTATCGAATTATGCCGCAGACTCTAGTGGTCGTTATCAGCTGTTATTGCTAAATGAGTTTGCAGCTAAAGTGGTTGTATCTTCGTGTGATATTAATTAAAGATATTCTATAGTTTCTTTTGAAGTAATGGCTAATGCAGTGGTGAGTTTGTTAAACTTTTCAAAATGTTTATCTGCAATATGAGTTCTTTTTATATTAGCAGTAGTTGTTATGATTAGTAATAGATGTATGGCTCTTTACTGATCACGTGTCATAAAAATGGCCCAGACTTTTGGGGATCGCTTGCGTGGTGCAATGAAAAAAAAGGCAAACTCGTAGAGGCCCCTTGACGAATTTAATGTAAATGTGGCGTGACACTGACTGGCGATTATCCCTGTCTACATCATATAGTAATGCACCCAAGGACAAACCCTGGTCGGTGTAGGACTATCGTAGGAAATGAGAACAAAAGGTACAGGGGTCTTGGGATGAACTGCTATTGGAACTAGGGATACCGGTACAATGGGGGCTATAGCGTCCGCCCGTCGCAACGTTCCAGGAAGGGTGACTCGCAACTCTGCATGGGCCCTTAAAATACCGTACAAGATTTGCGAGCTTCTGTAACAGCGCCCTTGTTTTTTTAGATATTATAGGTACTTCTGACGTTATACTATTTATCACTTCCACCTCTGGAGCTTGAGTCCTAACTCTAACGTTCTCCACACCGTGTCGGCTGGTTAAAGCAAGCACAGAGGCAGAAGCTTTGCCTTAGTCGCTTGGAGTCGGGTCCAGGGTGTCGCTACTCACCTAAGGCTTCGCTACAAAGCCCTCTTGCTGAATAATATTGTTAATTGTTTGAGGGTTCATTCGTTCATCGCGGTATAGAATTTCATATTTAGCCAGTGTTTTGAGTGATAGACTTATTTAAATATACGAAATTTAATTAGTATCGAAACTGAACTTTACAATATTATTTTGTGAGTAATTTAAATATTTTTAATACGTAATCTTTAATGCTTTAAATATCATTACACGAATAAACTAAATGAATCAATTTGGTTAAAAGGCACAGACCCGAAAGGCTACGACATTGAATGATTCAAGTTAATGTTATATGTATCACTTTGGTTAACTCATCCAAAGTGAAAGCCACAAAAAACCGTCCAATACCAGCTTAATACTGTATTTTTAAATAAATATATCTCATATAGTCGTCTAATATTTTCATATTCTGAAGATAATTTGATATTGTTGTCACTAACTGCTATGATGCCGCCATCTTTTTAAGTCGTCGGTTATTGAAAACGACTAGAGGAAGTAGCATGCGACAAGCGTGCGGCGCTAATCAATTAGTAGCAATCTAACATCACGTGTGTACCAAGACCATACCACGTTGATCATTGCTGGGCCTTTCAAACACCGATTTGATTATATAAATTGACCTGAAAGACACAGCTATGAAGCGTGATTGGCCTAGTTTTTGGGCTCGTGTTATCAAACATTGGCATTGCAGAACAATGGAAATGTACAATACGTACGTACCCTTCGATCTCTCTATCAATATTTGGCCAGAATTACCCTGTTAACTCGTTTAATTTTAATTGGCATGCGCATTCTGTTTTGATAGCTTTAGCTACACTTCACAGTACATATTTTTTGTTTTCCCTCCTTTGCATGTTTTGTAAAACATATTATATATTTTAGAGATACCGATTTAGATCTGGCTACTAATATTTAATCGTGTGCTTTCTTTGTATCAAAATAAGATTTTTCTTTCCAAGTACTGTTTGTGATAAATCAGGAATGAATGGATATAAATATAAGTTCATTCAACTCGTTTTCCTTTGTAGATGTTTTATCCTCTGTTAGACTTTATCTTTTTTGTTTTACGAGTTTTTTTTGTGTTTCACCAATTGAAGGGGATTTTTAGAAGATAACGTAGAAAGTTTTTAAGTATAGGCTTTATTAGTTTCATATTAGTCATTTTTTTATTTTGAAAATGAGTATGACCAGCTCTTTAGGAAATCTCTACTTATGTAATAGACCTTTTTAATGGCTCGATCAGATATGCATTAGTTATTAATGCTACACGTGTATTAAACTTCTAACAACGCGGAATCTTTTGTCATATGAATTCTAATTAAACTTAAGAATTCTTTGTTATTAGAACGCACTCTTGGAACACAATCGAGGTTGACAAAGCTTCCTGATTTAATTAGTATTTTCCGCTTTCCTAGACTTCAATCGGATAAAGTAAAACATACAAATCTGTATTTATGGACAGAAGTTAATCTAGACGTAGAATACTCTTATCACCTGATAACATTGTGAATGTCCAGGAACTTCATTTTCAGTTAGCAAAATTAATCATTGTGTCAAAATGATTTGTGATGTACACAGTAGCAAGGTCAGCTGGTACGTCGCTACCTATTTCATTTCATATGTTTATGTGCTTCACTGGCATCATTGGTTACTGTCAATATAAATTGGATATTGTTTTTAGAATACGACAAATTTTTATTTATGTGAAGTCCAATTATAATTATTGTTGCTATTCATTTCAGTACAGATATATTTGATTATGTTTACTATGAAGACCTTGAAGGCGGGTGTATTTAATTGATTAGCATCATGTGCTTGTATTAATTTGATGAAAAATTTAGAAAGTTTTGTAAGCATTACGATTATCTACGTCTATATTTTTCAACGATAAAATACTTATTTTACCAGGCTTTCTTGAGCAAATTGACATGGTTATTTGATGGCCTCGGAGTATGTAGATATTAAGTTATAATCCTCCAAAATATTGCACAAATTTTATAGCGCTCAATGAACTATCGTATCGATAATAATTTTAATATTTCTTCATACTTATCTGAAACCTTGGCCTAATTCAATTTCAACTTTTGCTGTTCACCCATATTTTACCATGTAGAAAAGTTTTGAATCTTTCACAGAAATTTAAGATAATGTTTTATGTCCTGAAACCTCAAATAATTTTCTTATGTCTATTACGTTTTAGTATCTTGCTTTACTTGCGGCTTGCAGTAAAATATTTTTAATAAGTCTGTTTTGTATCCTAATGCAAATAAGCGTTTCGTTCTTCTCGTCCAGGATAAATCACATCAAAGACTACTATAAAAGAAAATGTTCATTAAATGTTATACTATAATTTTCAATGAGAACCACATTTACTTCAATATTTTGAAATTTTATTTGTTCGTATAAGCGTATAATATAAATAAATAAAATAAAAAACTACGCTACCTCGTATTTATTTATTTTCATAGGTACTAAAAAATTTACTGTGTTGCAAGTCTTTGTTTTTTCATTTTAAAATAGGTTTAATTGTAGATAAACGTTTTGGGAAGTCATAAAATTATTATTTTATGTATTTTTAATTTTTATATAAAGTAAAATATATATGCTCTTCTTCTCTTATTATTTTTTAAGAAGACGAAAGGCGAAGTAAATATAGTCTATAATCATTGGTGAATAAATAGTAAATTAACGTTTTAAGACTTAGATTATTTGACAGTCCTAATATTTTGTCATAGCCTATCCATAACATATATGAAAGCTGAAAGAATATAGTGAAATTTGAATTAATTACATTCTTATATGTATTTTCGATGAGGAGGGTAAACAAGGGATAGTTTTTATCCTTGTAATTAAGATACGAGAGACTTTTCGTGGGAGATGGGCAGATGGAATCCAAAATTAATGACAGCAAGTGATTTTTGATCTTCAGGAAGTAAGAACGTTATTTCTGTAGGATGTTTTACGTTCCTCCCGGTCGTGTTTGAAGACTGTCTCACCTGATGTCGATTGAAGACACAGTTTAGACGGAGCACGCTAATGTAGAAGATACCTATTCACCCGTGACTTGTAAACTCTTAGGGCATTATTTATAATCGTTTTTTAATTTTAAAGAAACTGCTCAGCAACTGATTAGTGAAAATCTTACCCATAAACTCCTCTTTAGTCGAATGTTTTGGGTACAACCTACGTTAATCATTCAAATTTCGTTTATCTGTGCTCCTTTTAGGTAAACAAGAGGCAAACACGATTATAAGTGAAGAAAAAGATATTCATTAATTAGGGTCCGATTCTGAATCTCTTATTTAAGAGATGCCTAATCGTTTCTTAACGAGATTATTATAAGTAAGGCCGTTAGATTCATAGATGGATATCCATCCATCTATGAATCAATATCCATTGATTACCAGTTTGCACGAGCAATGCAGCGTGGAAAGACATACTGGGCAGTGGGCATACAATTTTAGAATCCTTTGTTCATGTGTATAGGTCACCTCTAGAACATAATTATGAATACAACTAGTACCATTATGTCATGTTATAGTCCTGTTCTAATATAATTATTATTATGATATAATGATATAATAATATTCCTTTTGTATATTGCGCACATAATGAATACTGTTGGCTTGTTAACAAAGAAGTGATAACGATAATTAAATGTCGTTCATAAAATTTAACAAACGATGCCCTATTTCTTAGTTCAAAGCATGAACAGTCACTTAGTATGTGCAAAGTTACATATTTACTTATAAAATATGAGTTATGTTACTTTGTAGCTGGTAATTAATTATTGCGTTTTGTTGACATTTCAAATTAATTATTTTCTTTGATAGTAAATAATTAATTATGTTAGTTTGTTATAAATGTTTACTTAAACAAAATGTTTGTGACTAAGTTAATCCAACAATATTCACGAACATTGTCGGAGAGTATTTTATGAGAGAAGTTATATCTATTTCAAAATATCACTTCATGAGAGACACTGGGTTGAACTTCCTTATTTTTCGAGAATGAATAGTAGGCGAATTGGTTCTTTTCTAAATTCTAGAAAATTAAATTAATTATTTCTTCTGAAAGCTTAATGAGGAGTCAATATACATTTTAATTTAAATTTGGTTTTCTTATAATAGGTGTGTACTGAACTAACGATATTTTGACACTATTATTTGAACTAAATATTACATATGTAATTATGTACACATCGCGGAGGATTTCATAGTTTGGGTATCAAAATGTTGACCAGATGATTATGTACTACTTAATATACACTTACTTATACGTAAGTACACATGAAATAAGCTATACTCGGGTATTTAAAAGTGACTTGGTTTATTTAGATAAACCTATTGGAAAGTGCCATTTTATTGGCATCAACTTGGGCGTTGCGAATAAAGTTTATGTATAATATTATAACATTCTGAACATGCCGTGTCACGTTGCAGCTATTTAAAAAACAACTGTTATAGACTGTAATTATTTAACATTTACAACAGAGAACACGATGATTTTTCTTCTTGTCTGTTTATTCGGCATTTACGTAAATACCACTGAGCCGATTTCAATGTGATTTTCGGTGATCGCCACTTTTTATCTGGTAATGCCATAGAAATGTGTCTGGGAATGGTTTAAAATGGCCTGACTAATAAAATTCCAATGTAATTTTTTCACTGATCGAAAAATATCGCATATAGCAAAATTTATATATTAAAATGTGTGATATTTTTATTCCGAAAATCGATTTGTAGTTGTTCGGGTGCATAAAAAGAGCTTATTCCGACACAGCTTTTACTAAAAATATAGCTTACATTATCTTTTGAATGCTGCGGTACTTTGTGTCCCGGTAATCCCGCGAGAATTTCAAGTGAAGCGTGGAAGAAGTTGCGGCATATTCTAGTGTACAAATATAATTCGTCAATGTCATCGGTTGTTTACGATAGGTAAGACTATGACTGCGTAATGTATTCGCGGCACGCGGTTAATCATTCAGTCCACGTGTTTTGAGGCCTTGCAACTAGCAGAAATTGCTTTAAAACTATTGAGCAACGACAATGATCTTGAAAAATGTGCAACAAGATGAACTCATTATTTCTTTTTTTTTGGTTGACTGCGTGGTTCTCTACCAGTTTTAATTGCACGTAACTCCTTACCCATTTCTTTATTCATAACAGCTATACAAGATTTATAGGCATAGGGTCAAAAATGATTTTATAATCGAATTCTTTCTGCCATAATTTTTCATTACGAGTCTATAAACCTTGTATAAATATAAAAAAGGGCTCGTCTTTTACAAAAGGCTCTTTATCAAATAATAATTCCACCAAATTTCCTATATTTTGTCTCAAAATCGAAACCAGAATATACTGACATTGTGTTCTTCTGTCGCACAATGTTTCCTCAATACGAAACTCTTGTTTTCAAGCTTTGAAGGTCGAGTTTAAAATTATGGACGAAGTTAGAATTTTATGAACCTATTAAGGAAAAGTGAGAGATCGTTAAAAGCAAACATTTTATTACAAGGTTTATGTTAAACGACAATAAACTTTATTTATGCCGTTGTATATGACCTAATGCATAATTTGCGTCACAATAATTTTAATGGTAATAATAAAATTCGGATTGTTTCTCTTATTCATCATAATCGCCATCATCGGTTAAGATGACAGGGAATGTATCTACGATAAGTATCCATACAGATAAATAACATTGCATTGTGTTTGTAATACCAAAATAACAGCTTTTTACTAAATGCAAACAGTATATATACGGAATTTATACCAAAAAAACAATTGGTCAATTATTTGTCTGCTGTCAGAACGTTGCGGCTAATCTCTGAAACGGCTGGATTGATTTTGACGGGACTTTCACTGGCAGATAGCTGATGTTATAATGAGTAACTTAGGGTACAATTTTTTAGAGTTCCGCGAAAAAATCCACGCCGACGAATTCGCGTGCACGGCTAGTTTAAAATAATTATTATTTGTTTAACAGATGTAATAACAAGTGATTATCAATTTAAATGTACCCACAGTTTCTTAAGACTACAACACAAAATAAAAGTTTTTTACCAATAATCTTATGTTTGTGTGCTTAAAGTAGAGTCAAACTAATTGAGATATCGGTTGATAGCTACAATATTGTCATGAATTATATTTCGGTAGTTTGTTGCGATATCTTAATTTTTGATGATCAAAAAAGTGTTTGTCTAGAACTCAAAAATAAAAGCGTTTTTTTTTCAAATTGCTATTAATACGACGCCTAATACTAAATGACCGTTTCTATAATTATTGTCTGTTTGAAAGTTTATCTTAAATAGATTCCGAAACGGTGTACTGGAATTCAATGAATAAATAGTAATTTTATCAAACTAAGAAAAACAAACTAAGAAGAGTCCTGAAATAGTTTTAAACTTGTAAGATGAAAATGATAGATGGCAGCCAGTATAAAGATGGATGACTCTTTGTTACAGCATTAACAATATACATCAATCATTGTTGTGAACAATTCTTCGTGTTTGTAACAATTAATGTTTTTGAGTTCTTACAAGTTAGAAATTTGTCTTACAAGTTAGAAATTTGTTGGATTTTATTTTTACCTTATAACAGATCATTTTGTGCATTAAAATAAAATGCTTTGTTATAAAATGTATTTTGTAACCGTTTAAGTAAACTACAAATTTTACTGTAAACACTAAAAGATCAAGTCGTGTGTAATGGCTAGCGCACGCGTCCGAAACTCTAAAGGGCGTGGGTTCATGTACTATATGTATAGGTAGTTTTCTGTGTGCATATAGTTGCAATTACCACATGTTATCAACGGTGAAGGAAAGCATCGTGATGCAACCTGCAACACATCAAGATAACCGATGTGTCAAAACTGCCAAGCCGCCTTGGACAAATGTGGCTGGTATACTGTCCATTTTGCCTCTAATGGGAGGCCTGAGCCCAGCTGTGGGACATTTATGGACTATTATTATTATTTCACATATATAATTATTTATATTTTTTAATACAATTTAAATCAAAAATAAACATTTAAAAAATATTGTACTAAAAGAGTTATTAAAAATCAGCAAGTAATCATGCACCACATCCATTGGTAAATCAAATACATGAATAACCTTTACGCTAGGTTGCTTCAAGTAAATCGCTTTAAGCGATAAGTTAGCTTGGTTGTTTTGCTTGAACCATCTCAACTTGCTATGTATAATTACTATGTGCTGATAGTGAAGAAAAGCATTTTGACGAAACTCCATATCGCGAGTATCGACTATCGTCAATCACCTTTGAAGAATCGTTGTAAATATACCGTCCGTTTCCCTGAAATGGGAAGTCACAAGTCCAGCAGTCGAATACTTTATGATATTTTAAAAGGACTTACATGTGTTATATGCCTTTCCATTATTTGGTCTGATTTTTAATTTATTTTTATTATTTGATGCACTAAAAATCAATCAATGGTACTTGTTTTCATCAATGTAGAATATGTACAATAGTCTCTTTTATTGTTACAGACGGAAAGTGAAACTTCATGTGAAGAAGCCGCGCGATTAACCGCAGAAGGTGCGGCAGCGGACGCTGACGATGACGAGGCCTACGACTACACAGCGCTGCCTCCACCACCCGACGGTGGCTACGGTTGGGTGGTGGTCTTCGCTTCTTTTATGTGCAACCTGATTGTGGACGGCATAGCCTACACATTCGGGATATTCCTCACTGAACTAGTTACGTATTTCGGCGAGGGCAAAGGAACGGTCGCGTGGGTCGGCAGTTTGCTCTCCGGAGTTTATCTCGCCGCAGGTGAGTTTCTTCATTAATCTTTCTGCCTTAACAATACTATCTATATTCTAATCATAAATTTAAACTAGAATCTCACATCTGGAGTTTGTTTATAAATAGATCATTAAACTTTTGAAGTTGGGATTTATAAATTTTGTTTCTAACATTAAACATGTTTGTTTAGAATTTAAACTTATTTCTTCATTGTTCTAGTTTATAATGTATATATTTTTTTATATTTGTCATCTATACGTTCTTAAAACACTGATCACATTGTTTTGAAACTGGGAGGGCGCTTTGAGGACGCCCGCGAAGGTTTCTGGCCCCAAAAACATTACATACAATCGAATTTTATTTTATTTTACGTGGCATTGCAATCCATACCAGCTGCAGCTAGTTTATGTATATTTCGTTCAACCATGTTTAAAAATGAATTAATTATTCTAAAAAGCCAATTAATGCTGATTGCTACTGACATGCAATAGACTCTTGAATTTTTTGCATATACCTATATAAAAAACTTTCAAAGCTTCCTCGTAATCGGTTATTAGGTGATCAAACGGTTGTTGCCAACTTCGAAGAAGGGTTAGTATGGAATTGATGGGGGCGATGGAAGAATGTGAACGAAGGTCAATGTCTAATTTATGGACTTGACAGTCTTTACCTAAAGTTTAGCTATTAATATATATAGCTTTAGCTATTAATAGCAATTAACGTATTGCTACAAATAATATGTTTTTCTTTTGGATTTATAAAAAGAAAAATATGATCAATTTATGATTGTCATGAAAATCGCATCAGGTTAGGCATTATCTACGACGTTCGTAACATCCTTTTACACCGCTTCGACAGTTTAATCTAACCTAATGTTTATAATTTGACAATTACGACGTACAATTAGGTGGAGGAAGGTATCCGGAGCAAACCTGTACTTTGAGAATTGCAACATATGAAGTCTGTCAATTCTACCTGGAGAGATGTTATTATTTCCCGTCCGATCTCTTGAAATCTGGAGATATGGGAATAGAAGCAGAATGTTTATGAGCGGCCACTAAATCTACTATTGAGGTCTTTGATATTTTCCTTTACACTTCCTCGTAATGAAAAATAATGTACTTATGGACTCTTTATCAACATTTCATTGGAAGCCAATCAACATGGTTACGTGATTGCAATTGAGAATTGAGATGAAAACCAATTACCAAGGCATTTAGTCCTTTTTGAACGTCATTTCGATTGGGCGTATTTCCTATCGATTCAGGTCACGTCGTTAGATGCACACGTGCATTATTCATGGCTGCCTATTGCCATTAACCATGCTCACCAGCATTATGTATGTGACGTATGAACTTGCCTTTGTTTATTGCATTACTATACATATATTATTTTATAACTATTTGCTAATCAGTTGACTTGAAGAAAATAACTGAAATCGCCGAAACATCGTAAAGATTTTATTCATCCCTCAGTTCCATGTATTGTGTGCCACTCTTTAATTTTCCAGACGCTTTTCTTTAAAACATTTGTCTAGTGCCATTAGATATTGTGGCTGTCGAACAGATATGACTAAATTATTTTAGTTTTGGTCCTTCCATTTCGCTTTGGAACCTTAATAAAGTAACAATAATAGTATTATAGCATTAAATTGCCCTTAAGTCTGATAACAAAGTATTAACTTGGATTATCTATTTACCTCAGTAACACCAAATGTAAACGGCTTTATGATAAGATAGGTAATGAATCTCTAGTGCGCATACAGCACTCCGCCGTTGAGAGTAATGCATACAGTAGTACAGTCAAATTAAAAAATCAATATATAAACTTATAAACTAATATTATCTCTTATAAATTGAGGTATATAAAAATGTAGTTATTTTAAATAGGTATAGTTTAAAATACATACATATTTATGATGCCATAGCAGTTAAACAATTATAAACAACATCAAAGGATAAATAAATAACAGTGCCCTATATTCTTAGTAAATAGATTACCAAGATTGCAAAACAAAAATTTTAAAATTAAATACCTATAATATGTTTTAGCAATACTTATTATATCGCATTTATTCGTGTAAATACTTATAAAATAAGAGTGTGTAGCTATTTATGTTCTTACATTTAAGATTATATTGAGGGTGACAGGTAGTTCCATCCGGGCTGGATGTATACGACAACCAGGGGTTTTATCAGGTGTCCCCGACATGGCGTGGCAATAGCACTTCTGCGGGAGTGCTAGTGCCACTCCGACGTGTCAAATCCCACACGCCGCACACTGCTTCTCCCGCGGTTGCTTGTCCTCAAGTGAATTTCCTCTAATAAAAAAGGGTGACAAGCAATAAGAGTGAAGACATGAATATATTTTGCCTTTGATTGTACATGTTATTTGCAATATTTATTACACGTTATTGATTTTATGTTGCCATTGTCACAAACAATTGATATTATTATTATATCAAAAAGCTTACAATATGATTGTATGCAATGCCACCCGAATATTGTATCTTTTTGCCAATCTATTTTAGTCAACTATCAGGTAATCTGTTAGTAACAAGTGTTTGTTCATTTCAGTTATTATCGCGATTATACTTATTATTATTATATCTGTATAAATACGTAGATAAACACAGGCAATTGGTATTACCTGATTAGTTTTTATTACATACGCATCATATAGAAGTTTATTATGCCAGTAACGAGAGTTCTTTTATTAAGTGGAAAGTCAAAATCTACAACAACGAGAACTATGGTCTGGCAGTCACAAAAAGTAATTATAGCTTTAATCCATCAATAAAGATATATGAAAGAGAGTTTGTACCTATGTTTGTTTGTTCTGTCTACACTACCTACGGAATAAATCGATAGTTATGAAATTAGTATCGATGTCCTTTGATAATGATAATACAATGACATAATTTATAAAAGTATTAGAAAATATTATCATTTAGAGTAAAAGGTCTCAAATTGTGTAGCTCAATATCAAGTAAGGATCTCTATTAAAAATACAAAAAAGATTTGGAGATGGGAATTTTAATTGGTGCTTCCACTATAATACTCTTCTAACCAGTAACCTTTTATTGAATTGCTTTTGTATTTCAATGGTGTCCTATGTCGTTAACAGAAGCAACCTTGATCTATTTTGCGAGGACTGCGTCTGTGTATATAGCATTCGGTATTCGTGAAAGCGGCTGCATACGTAATACGCAGTTTCAAGATTTCGACGTATTTTCGAGATATTTCCATATCAAGTATTATCTGTTATGAAATATTTATTTAAATGAATATCAATACACAAATCAAGTGTTTTATGTTACTCCTTGAACTGAATCCCTAACATGTATTGAAATTATGTATCCAGTAAATAACAAGTTTGTTATGTAGGTTTTGGTACCAAGGTAGCCAAAGTGCAATTATATACCATGTTTAAACATATTTTAGTCGTTATCCTTAGAATAATTACCAACATTTGTTAACATATAAGGAAAAATATTCTTTCGAAATTTTAAACTAAAATTAGTCAACTTATAAAAATGGAATGATTTGTAATTTTTTTGCAATAATATGAAATTTCACAAATGGTCTGATGAAGGATACTATTGCATAAAGCATTAATAATGTCGTTTTTGCGCCCACACTAGATTAAAATGTCATCGATATGTTAAATTATTATCTTTTGACCTAGCTGTGTGGATATGGGATAATGGAGTTTCATAATCTATACTAATATTATAAAGAAGTAAAGTATGTGGGTTTGTGACGTTTTATGAGGTAATCTCTGGATCTACTAAACCGATTTTGAAAATTCTTTCTCCAGTGGAAAGCTAAATTATTCCTGAGTGACATAGGGTGACATTATTTGATTGTGATTAATAATAAGTATTGTTATTTTTTTCGGATGCCCATCGAAGTGGGCACGGGTCACCTAGTCTTAAATATAAGACGAAACATTGTTATGTATAAACATAAGTGTCCATGGCAAGCAATCGGATTGCCGATGCTTCTTTCATTTGGATTTTCGTTGTGAGCGTACGTCCAACATGTGTTTGTGAGATAATGGATGAGAAGCGAAGAACAGCAATTTGTCGAAATTGCTTGTTTGTTAGCAGAAGAGGAAGAAAAAGCTAAACATTCTGTATGATGTCATCGGCACGCATCGCAAAAGTTACCCCTCGGACCACAGGCATTGCCGATGAGCAGATTGGTGCGCTCCGTACGATGCGGATCAGTGGAATCACTTAATTACTTTCTATATACAAATAATACTACGACCTGTTTGATACGATGCGTCTGAAGGTTATGATGCGGGCATGTGGACGCTTACCTTTAGAAGCCGTTTCAAATTAAGTTTTTTTCATTTTGACATTATAGTGACAGCCAATACCATAGTTAGGGAAAATTATAAACACGACATGTTATCTTTATAAATTAATTCAAATGTATATTTGTCCTCTATGTGACAACGCCCGTGAGAGTTTCTGGCCCAAAAAACACGATACCCATACAAAAAAATTATTTACGTGGCATCGTATTGCATGCCGGCTGCAGCTAGTATTTTATAAAATATCTTTACATAACGTGTGACATATCCGATCAGATTTTCAATATTAACTGGAACAATGTTTTTATAGAGATAGAGGTACATGTTTATGTTTATGGACTACCTTTGATGTTTCAGTCGCTACTTTTATTTAGCTAATAGCTTTCAGCCGAGATATTGACAAAGTAAATATGAGTTGTAAGTCAAAATGTGTTTATAGATATAGCAGTAGGTTTAATTTTTGTAGGTTTTCGCTAATCGACAGCTAATTCTCAGACTTAAACTTTGCGCTATATTTTATCCTGGGAATCACGCGGGTTTTTTCTGGGAATGATTTAAAATGGCTAGATAAAAAAAGGAATTCTAATTTCATTTTTTTTACTGATCGATAGCAAATTTAATGTAATAAAATAAGTGATTTTTTTATCCCAGGCATCCCCCGAAAATTTTCCCAGGAGAGGTTTTCAGCTATTCGGATGCATAAAAATTAGCTTATTCCGACATAGTTTTCACTAAAACGATAATTAACATATTCTACAATGTCCACGCTTGACATTTTCAAGTCAAACGTGGACAACGTCGCAGGCGTATCCTAGTAGCAAACAAAAAAGTAATCGACAGACAAAACACACACATTGTATATTTCAAAGGTAAGCAAATTACGCTTGTGTTATGAGTAACATATGACGGATTACTCTGGGCCGATATCAAAACCCAGACCATAAATAGTTTTAAGTTCGTCTTTCATATAATTACCAAGAATTGAACCTGGAGCCTCTGCGTTCCAGTGACCTATATAGGTAAAGACAACCCACTCAACTACAAGGCCGTCATTAATTGATTTAACAATAAAGTTCTAACAAAATATAATTAGTTTGTTTGAAAAATAACATGTAAATTTGTGGTGTGTCAGGACGTATGGAAGAACATGTGCTTGACCCCAAATGATTGGGAAACATATGAATTTTTATTACATCAGTAAAAGCACAGTAAAAAAGGATGACCTCCTCTTAAATATCCTTACAAAACTTTCTCTTTAAGGTCAACTTGTATTTTGCAGTTGCCCCACTAATATTGTTCGAAAATTGTAAGAATTAATGAAGTTGTTTTGTTCCTCAGGGCCATTGGTATCGGCGTTATGCAACAAATTCGGTTGTCGGGCTGTCTGCATCGCTGGTTCTTTTGTAGCGGCAATCGCCTTCGTCCTGTCCACCTTTAGTCAGAGTGTCACTATGATGATGATCACTTATGGCCTTCTTGGAGGTAAGTGTATGCTACTGAATTAATGATTTGTAAATTTATACATACATACATATTGTTACCTCTGTTTCCCATTGGGGTAGGCAGAGACAATGGATCTCCACTTGTTACGATCTTGACAAACACTTTTCGCTTCATCAACTTTCATTTATCTTCTCATACATACACGCTTATTTAAACTACAAAATTTATCTTTTTTTGTCGTTTGTTTTTGGCTCGGTACGACTCATGTACTGTCCACTGTTTTTAAAATAATCTTTATCAAAGGCTGCAGCCAAATAGTAGGCCTTTGACTGATGCAAATGAGAGAGCTCTTGGGGCAACTTGAAGAGGGACATCGTAATAAAAGCCGAGATAGTTTTAAAAACAATCAATAAACTATATACAAGTGGTGCCTATTTGTAACCAATATTACGCATTTTTTTAATACAACTGCGCACGCACCCTCTATCATCCTCGAGTTGTTGCCAATACGAAAGCTAGCAAGCAAAATTTAGATTGTTTTTTGTAATCATCAAACGATGAGATCTAGAAAAAATTATTCTGTTCCTACATCATTGTTTTCAGTATTTTTTAACTATCTCTTACTCTATTCTTTGTACAATATTTGAGTTAATAATAATATTATACAGACGTAATATTAACAATCGTACTAATTGTTTTCGTTCATGATTTACATATAATATGCTTAGTTATTTAGGATAGTAACATTATTTTTGAGCATTTTTAAGTACCTTGAGTCCTAGAGCGTTAGAAATTTTCCGTTCACCTTCCTGGTCATTAGTTTTGTGACACATTTGATTCTATTTTGAATTCCAAGGGCATTGAGCTATTTGAGAAATTCAATGTGTATTTATAGTTTGTTTTTAAACTACAAAGAAATAAGAATTTGAGTCAGTAATATCTTTTACGTCTGTTGGCATGGTGATGATGTGAACAGTAGAATATTAAAATTACAATAATAATTGTATGTACATATCGATGGTGGGTTAGTGTGCATTTTTTTATATCTATACTAATATGTAAAGGTACATGTTTGAAAACAATTATTTGTTTGCTCCTTCTGCAAAACCTTAAAACGCGCACTCACCTGCGAGCTGTAACCGTAACTGTTGTTCCTGCAATCAAAAATCATAGTTATACGTGGCTCGCGAGTCCGAGGCTGGCGACACGCGGCGCGCTCGTATCGAGCCTACAAAGAGAACATCAATATAGGAGTATATATTAGAGCACGTTACTGTATCCGCTCTGCTACAGTTACGGCTCGCAGATGAGTACGCGGCAAAGATGAATGGTTTATTTTGAATGAGTCATGAAATTACTAAACTCTATTTATTTCTTAAAATAGTATTGTTATAGCTAGGCAAGAACACGAAGTAATAATAATCCTCATAAAATTATAATGTGTACATCATCATTATTCTAGCGGTAAATCCCGGTTATAGGCGGAGTATCCGCTGCGGAGCTTAGATTCCGCTTTTAATTTTTTTCTCTACTCTACTACTAAATATAAAATAAATGCGAAAGTAACTGTCATATTGGTAATTTCGGTCATTTATGTAATTCACAAATACATAGGCTGGGCATAGATAAATAAATCTAGAACGGATTGAAATATATTGTATGTGACCAATAATTTCTCAAGTTTATAGATATGAAAATTCATCATCTATAAAAAAATGCGACAGTAACTCAACCTGGCGATCCGTTCAGCTTTCACGGAAAAACTGCTAGAAGTACTAGATCGACTTAGGTTTAACTGTAGATTTAATACCGAAAATAGATATAAATACTGTTTATGCCGGGAGATGGGTTAGTTTGCGATATAAAATGAAGTGCATCTTCCGGGGGCAAATAGCCCTAACATAAAATTTAGTACAATGTAACCCGTATGTAATGGTTGACCCGAGCAGCAGCGGGGTAAACTTTAGTTTAGTATAATGTTATATTACCGATGTCGGGGATGAAGGTCATCAATCCAAAATCATTTTTATCCTAGGAAACGGAATAGTATGCTCGTGACACGAAACTAAAATTTGCGCGAGTGAAGTCGCGTGGGTAAGCCCAGTAATGGATTAAGAGTGTATTTTGTTATTTAATAAGTTGAGATAGCATTCGAAAGCGTCATCTCCATTCCATTGTTTCATATAGTTTAATGCATATTTCGCAAGCCAAGGGTAGTTATTTTGAAGATATCGTATTTAGATTGCGAAAATGACGTCACGTCGTTAAATGCGTAGGTTTAAGTAAATACAGATTTATGTGATGAATTATTATGGGAATGTTTGCTTTTATTATCTTTATCAAAATATGAATGATCCAACTAAAACAGCCGATGCCCATAGTAGTTTTAATTAATCATAAGTTATTATGTAATATTATGATGTCGTTTAAATTATTTTCTATATAAATGATATATTTATTAGTGCTATTAAGAAAACAGTAATATTCATATTAGATGTTTTGTATTCGCTCTATAGTCCTTTAGCAGTCTGTCTGTTAGTAGATTACTGAGCCTAGATGACTGTTTTCTCTTGGTAAAGTGCCTGATACTTGGCTATGTTACCTCGTTGGATTGCCATACTGATCTGTTGTTCGGTATAGCCATCAACATTAATCTTCCGCAGAGTTGAATATGTGTTTGAAAGCTCTTTATAAAGGTTCCTATTCTCAAACTTCAACGACGCGAATGTTTCAATGACAAACAACACAAAAAGCAACTCAGTGAGAGTTGCATGATTGCGCCGCTTTAGTAATTCAGTTGTTTACGCCGTTCAACCAGCTGACCCAGCCCTATTGGTAACTGTGATGCGACCTACGTGTTCATGCAGATACATCCCATGCAGAGGTTTGCATCACCTTCAGGGAAGAAGAATAATTCCGTGAGGACGCTCTCTGTTGATTGGTTTCTTTTATTCATGTGTTTACACAGAAACATTTAGACCAATCATGATTTAATAATATGCATAAATGAGACAAATGTTTCCCAAAGTTTGCTTCGTATATTTCATATGACATTATCTAAGTTTTGTATAAATGCTAGGACAAATAATGATATTAATACACTACTCACGTCACTGTTTATTAACATGCATATATTAGGATATTATTTTGGTATAAACATCAGGAAAACAGTTTATTGATTGTGGTGTGTTCTGGAAAATTTTAGTCATACCTATTTGTTGACTTATACTAGCGGTCACACACTAGTCGAAATTCGACAGTAAAATGGATAGAAATCACGAAAAAAGGGATCTGTTTTGGCCAACGAAACCGTAAATCACACATACAGAAAAGGTTATTATAGAACACTTGGCGCATGTAGTATGAGTATGTAATTAAGGTTAATTAGAGGATTGCTCCTGGAATTCTATATATAGATCAGCTGAGAACGGTTCAATTTGCGCTGATCTATATTCGGACCTGACATCGGAATAGTCATAATAACAGCAGGAATAAGCGTGAGACTTATGTAAATATCCCCGCCGGTTTGGCCTCGGCATATTGGCACATTGAAACGCTGCATGGGGCCTGTTGGCCTCGCAACGTGCCCAGGACGTCCTTCGGGACTTGCCGACACAAATAAAGACTTGTGGGCATATATTATATCGGTTTATAGGCTTAAGTCTGTTTGTGCTATCTACGTGTTATTGTATTATTTCGTCAATTCTGATCGTCTATATTAACGTGTTGTATGTAGTGTATGTATAGCTTAACTTTCTGATTCTAGTTTAGCTTCAGTAATAATTTTAGTCCCTATTGTCGCGAGTTTTTAATAGCTATCAATGTATTTTAGTGCAAAATCACTAAATTCGTAAATACCTAAGAATTCTCTAATAGATTAAGTGACTTTAAATATGGTCCTTCAAAATATTCCCAAGCGTGGCTCTTCCTATCACGCACTTGATGTTATCAACTAACTAATAAACTTACTTCTGCGGGTCTCTACGCCCATCAGTGTCGTTGCCGTTAGTTCGTAACATGTTAGGGATAATTGGTTTGATATTTTATCTCTTTTAGCGTTTATTTCCAATAGAATTAAAACATAAATACGTGTGTGGCATAATGCGTTTTCTCTTAAAGCTTTACCTATTAATTAGCTTATTTTGAATGTATTTTGTTGCTTAAAATATGTTTTTTTTTAAACGGTTTAATATTCTTTAAATATAAATAGATTTGAATTCTAAGTCTATAAATGTGATCAGGAATTTGTATGGATGTTTGATCTTTACAGTTCCAATACTTCAAGATCAGTAAAAATGAACCCATGTTGTTTTACCCCGATGTTTGTCCGTCTGTGTGTACCTGTTTATCTCGAAAGCTAGGTACTACATTTGAAGATATTTTAAGAAAGTTAGCATCCTTATTAGTTCTATAAATGCGAAAGTGTCCGTGTGTGCGTGCGTGTTCCGTTTTCACGGAAAACTTACTGGAGCGATTTGGCTGAAACTCAGTATTTTAGATGCCGAGGATGAACATAGGGTATCCTATGTATTAGTACTTACATAAAATACATAGACATGATGATCATCAAAAAATATTTGTAGTGGTTGTAATCTTCGAGTGGAATTGTAAACAATTTTGCTCACGGGTATAGACCGATCATAATAACATTTGCTATAGACTCACCTTTAGATATGGTGATAATTAAATTATTTTAGTAAAAAGCATCTCAAATAAGAGTGAATATAAAGAAAGTAATGAAAGTAGATAAAGCGAAAAGTGTTTGATAGAGGAGTACCAAGTGTAGATCTTTTGTCTCTGTCTACCCCAATGTGAAACAGACGTGACAATACGTATATATGTACGTACTTTTATCCCATGGAACAAGGATCCAAACGTTACGTCGGCGGAGGCGCAAAACCCTAGTTTTCCCACCCAAACCCTCTGACGTCACGCATTTAATTTTGTTCCTTTACAGATTCTGTTGTATAATATTGTGCTAAAGGTTACACAATTAAAATGTTATAAAAAATACTGAAAAGATCCTCGTGTGGCTTTCTAAAGGAACATTTTCTTTACATTCCTTTGAAACAATTTTTTTATGAGACAAGCAAGTCAAGACATTTTATGTAACAACGTTACATACCATTCTTTATAAATTATTAACTGAACGAAACCCTATTTAACCGACTTCACAAGAACGTGGAGGTTCTGGATTTGTATGTATGTTGCTGTTTTTTTTTGTATACAGTATGTTACTCGAATTTTCCGCAACTCGATTTATCCGGATAAAAGTTGGGATCTGACGAGATACCAGGGAAATCGAGAGAGCTCCTTACGTATACGCGTACCATTAGTGCAATTTCTACAGGCGGGCGCTTAATATATTATTTCTAAAGCTATTCAAGTATTTGCGAAACTAAACGGTAAAAAAGTTTTTTAGCATAAATAAAACCGACTTCAACTTAAAAGCAAAAAATTAAACATTTCATGACTTTTATTACAACATCTTGAAGTCGGTGTGAAGTAAAACATAAAAATTACTATGTTTCTAAATTTGTTGTTATTTTTTTACATTTTACTTGGCACCGACTTCAAGATGTTGTAGGAAGAAATCGGTTAAACATTTATTTTTCGCGTTTTAGTTTGAATTCGATTTGTTTTTGTTAAAAAAAATCTTATGCAAAATTAGATTTTAGTTTCAATTATAGAATCATCTTGACACAAGAGTTATGTAGTGATCATATATTTATAGTATGCCGTCTCTTTCACGTCTTAGTAGAAGGCTTAGGCCCAATAAATGCTGGATTGATGTCATAAAACATGTGCATTGTGCACCTACCAAAGGTCTTAAACAAGGGATCCCGAAAACCGTGCGGAGTGGAAAAGATAAATTAGAAAAGCGAGTCCGGGCTTCGAAGTGAACGTTACCAACACAACCGGGATTTCACGTTCAGATGATGATTATTATGGAACACCAGACTTGTTCGTTTTTTGGTCTAAACATACCACCGAGCAATACTGCTATCGCAAAGCGGTAGGGTGTTCATTACAGGTTACACATCAAAAAAGGACGTTGGACAGTTTGTATCTCAATTCTATACTCTTGAATTTGATATATTAAATGATTAAACACGTTTCTTTGTTCTTGCAAACCCTTGGATACAGTACCGATGTACTGTGTGAAATTGGACATGTGCCAACATTAAGCGTATTAATGAAACAGCTGTAGTATCCCTTTTATACAAGAGGTTATAAGCCCTTTTAACTATTCGCAATTGGTGCGGAAAACCGGGTTTTCCATTCCACGAATGCAATTTTGTAAGGCGATTTGAATTACTGATAGGGTTATGCTATTTCATAGTCGACTCTCTTTTTAAATGGGTCAGGTCAACTACTTTAACCAGTTACGAACATTGACGGTTTCATTAAAAAAATATATAGCCGTTTCCTTTCACACGATTCCCCGTTGCGTTTTGTTTTAAGTATAGAATTTAATTTAGTGAGTAAATTCCAAATGAACACTTCACTCACGGTTAAGGCGTGAACAGCACAATATTGATCTTGAATTGTAGCTGTCGTAGCGTGGTGCGTTCCAATACGGACAGAGAGGATACGTCACCTGATATAAGGAACTAAGAACAACTGTGGAATGTCTCTTTGAATTAAAAATATTCCATAAAAGTAATAAGTAAATATAAGATTAAAAAGATGCATCCCATTTTGTCGTAGTTGACGTATTTCGGTTAGAACTTAAATTCTATTAAATTGCTTATGTCTTTTATGTTTACATCTTTCCAAGTCTAGTCCTATTTTACACTCTGAAGGTCAGTAAGACTATTGGCCAAGAGCCAGATATTGTAGACTGGATGGCGCCATACCGAACATGGCGTTGTTCAATTGTTTGACCGACTTTATAAATTCTGAAATATTCACATAATGAATGTAATGACGTTCTATTTTGTTTCGTGTAATAAGTGATATCATCCAGTATAATTGAAATTGACTGGTTAGTATATCTACGTAATGAGTCATGGTACTTTGACCTCAGGGATGAGCTTATTAGTTCTCTAAACAATATCATCGTTTTCCACGTTGTTAACGCCAAGAGTATTTTAGCATACACATTTTTAGAGATGTGTCGGTTCCTTCGGTTTTTTACCGCTGTAAACAAATACCAGCCAATAACCATCCATTGCTGGACTCCGGCTTCTCACTATTAGGGAACGAATAGTATACCCGTCACACTTGTCACGGTGGCTTGGCAGTTTAATATATCTTGAAATTTCGCTCTACATAACTTGGAGTTTATGAACCAATTTACCGTCACGGACCATGGCTCGTGCTCGGTTTCAAATCAAAACTTTATAATATACATCTTCAAATCGCTCCCTTTCATCGTTATTTAATACTACGAACGAAAACGTGATTTCATAATAAGTATTTCTAAGTCGTTCTAAGGAATACTAGACGATTTCCTGTGTTTATTTAAAGATTTCATTAGCGAGTTTAGCACCAATTGTAGAATGATCCCAGTTGGCAGCAAGCCGTTGAAATCATCACATCTCAATGTCAAGACTATTCGAATTCGGAAGCGACGTTGCGTCAGCACTATTGTCTGTTTATAATGTCATTTTATTGTACTCCTCAAAACATGAACGTTATAATTATTACTGTTCATCTATGTGCAGCGTAGTATTGTCATTTCCTATAGCTGATATTAGACGGATTAACCAAATTCAATCAATTTGTGTGACAAGCACATAACTGAAAGGAGAACGGCATTCAATGAGATTTAAAGATTCAAGTTTATGTTTACGTAGATCCCTTTGTTTGCTTTATACAAATTAAAAGACACTAATGAATTGTTTAATATCGGATTATGGAGAGACCCATTCGGAATGTAAACTCAGCATTGTCTGTATTTGTTAAGAGTCAACCGGAACATTCATTACATATCGTTTTGGCACCATTGATAATTCCTAATACCTAATTCAAGTGATTTTTGTTTGTTTTATTTTCTTGTCCATTGTTTTGCTGCTAATTCAAAATGTATTATGTTTCGTAAAATATTAACTAAAGGATTAGTTTTAAAATGTTAAAATTAGGACAACTATTATTTCTTAAATTTTTATAGGAAAATGCATCGATGACTATTTGTTCGCCACTATTTTAAATTTATCTGTTTATAACCCAAACATTTATATTTTATACGCGCGTCTAATGTCTATACGCTACATATACTATTTTTATCCCAATACGTTACACATGTCTGTTACTACTTTGTTCTACCTTTGCCAAGTTTTCACAAATAATATTGTCAGAAGAGTCATCTGTTTACGCGCTCGTTATTTACTCACCTTCGTATTCAGAAGCTTTGTTATTTTTCTGAGGAAAACGTCGTATTCACAAATGAAAGTAATGACGATTGTTTATAATACATTCAACTTTACGGTAAGATTTATAACAAAAACTTCAAATGTTGCTAATTTAACATCAATAATTTTTATATCAGCTATAGGTGTAGCTTAATTTCTTACTTTACTATGATTTTGTTGCTTTACATTTACAATATCGAAACCGTTATATACAAACATATAATGGCCAACATATATGTACCTGTATATTAGTGTATATAAATATGTTGGCAATGAATATGAAGAAAACTTTTCAGTATCACCAGTACCCATCATTGTGGACTGTTATTACTGTACTGTAGTGAATTCATACGTTATTGATTGATTAAACGAAGGGATAATAGAACAAATAAAGGTTTTAGCTTGAATTTGGTAGGTTTCTTGTGGATTCGTTATCATCATCGCATGATGGCACTTCCATCAAGATTTGCCGATGGTGAGGTCTCTTAGAGACACATCAGTCGATTAACGGATCTAGGCCGCCGAGATGGAGACTTGCACCTGTGTGTGTGTCGAGCGTGCGCATCTCTGTTGAACGTGACATAATGAAGTGAACGCTGGGGGCGCTGACAAGTTGCGAAACCTAAGCCTTTATCAACATGCAGGTGGTGGTCCATGAGGAGGTTCATTTACTGGCATACCAGCTGTGAGTCGTTGAATGGAGTAACACCAGGGATATTTTAGATTAGAGATATCCTACAATTGTTGCGTGTCCCACAGTCATCGCAATGATACCCTATGTAGACAATCAAAAATAGTTAATAATAAAAATTCAGTCTCGGAAAAGCAGTTATGAATTCTAATTCTAAGTAGGCTACTCGGAATTATGATAAATCTTTGTTTTTCTTACCTATTTATTTCTAGATGTTGAATCTTTTGTATATTATCACCAACCAAAAAATTATTGTCCGAATTATCTTTACAGTTCGACCTAGTAATTCATATGTAAAACACTCGTCATCGTGCAGCGATAAACTATCGGCCTTTGTTCTAATGAATGTGTCGATCGCCCAGTTACCGAGTTAAGTGTTTAACTGATACATATATTTCGGTATTGTCTGCAAATTAATGATAACTTTATTGAATGTGAAAATGGGAGTATGTGCCGGAAAATGACTCATGTTTTAATAAATGCTGTCGACCTCTTTGCACCAGGCATCAACCCGTATGTTCCTTTGTGCGGTTCCAAATTGCGATTGGTGCGCCGCCAGTAAACAATGATTCATTGTGTATCACATTCCTAGTTAATAAATGTGCAGTAATTTCATAATTGGCTGATATGTTAACACTATTGCTAGATGCGTAATTATTTCGTTCCTTAATTAATTTATAATTTGTAATTGTTCAGTGGCTAACCCACCCATATATCAATCATATTAAAATGTTATCATTGCTACTTGTCTAAGAATTTTTTATTAAGAAATTGTACATAGTCTAAACTTTTATCCAAAATATAAATAATTTTATTATTATTCACATAATATAAATTTATTAGATTTTCAATTTTTCTTGCAGCTATAATTATATTGAAATACGATAATGTGTAAAACCAAAAACTGCAACATTTGTTTTATAAAAGAAAACATGTAAAATATAACAAACTGAACCATTTTTTTTCGTAGTAAGAACATTACTTTTGCCGATAGTGGGCCGGACCTATGTCTAAAACTAAAAAACTAATTTATTATACGGGTTGAGTCAAGAGAAGCTGCCTTCTGTATCCGACCTTCTAACATCCTCATCATCATCCCACCTTTTACGATGATTGACATGTTCTTAGTCCATTCATAGACTATATAATATCAGCTACAATTATAAAGTTCGAGTACCACATGACAGTAACCCACAGAGTACATTAATATATGATACGATACGGGACAGTAACCTCATGAAAATAACAATATATTTGGGTTTATTTCTCGAGAATTAAACGAAACTTACAATTGGAAGAAGTAGGTCTCCAAAATACAGGTTGACCTACTTTGGGCCAATGCACTTAATATATGTAAATAATGTTTCACCCAAACAAATGTTTTACTGGTTTGGGCCTAAATATGTTTTAATTAAGAAAACGATAAAAAGCAGATAATTTGTCCTGTCGTGCCATCTAGTAGTGTAGGTTTAACTTTTTACAGTAAAAAAAAGTATTTGATATAAAATAGCAGTCTATAGCAATCAAACAAAAAATAGTTCACAATTATACAAGAATCCAATAATTATTTTATTTGATTTGGGGGTAACCAGGGTCGTAGCTATGTCCGTACCAGCTATATCAATAATGTGGATCCCCCCAGGTTACAGGGGCTCCGAAAGTGTGTACTTAGCTAAAAAATCCTAAATTTGTAGATTAATAGCTTGTTTAAGAATCACTGCAGGGCCAACAGGAATGGCTATCAGACTTGTCAGTTGCCATTATTGTTTATAGAGGCAGAAAATCTAGACAAACTGAATCGTCTTAGGCTATATACTGTATACATGATTTGATAAATAGTTGTCGAAAAAAAGCGACAAAAGTGTATCTTTGATTGATTTTTTATCTATCTTGGTTTTTAAGTAATTATAAAAATCATAATAAATATAAATTTTAAAATTCAATCTGAGCATTTTTTTTTTATTTTTTTAATAATTTTTTTTTTTTTTTTTTATAGCATTTTATATTTTGTATTTTTATATTTTTACAATCGTTATCATTTTTTTTTTTTTAGTTTCTTATATAAAAAACCTTACCTTTCCTGTGGGCCTTTCAACACATTTTGATACAGGGTCCGCCTAAGGCAAACTACGCCACTGGGGCGGAGCTAACATTATAATAATAGATACTAGATTTATGATGAATGAAGAGTGCGTAGACTGATTTAGTATTCTGTTGCTAACCACATGTTCGCCGTTATCGGTCAACTTTGGTTATAAGTATTGTGTATTGTCATAAGTCTTGTCAAAAGTGGTTATACAAACTGCGTCACAATAAGCTAATTTACGCCCTTTGTGACTGGTATACGCAGAATCAAGTCACGTCTTCGTGAGAATTCGAGACGAGTTCAATGCCCAAACACACCCGTTTAACGAACTTGTGGCTTAAATTTAGTCTTATTCAACAATGAAGGGTATGAACTAAAATATCGACCTATGTCTGGAACGAGGGGTTAAAGTTGTATCGACCTCGAGGTTGCTTTCATTCGTTTAGTGAGAATAAATTATACTAGTTTTTCCAAGTAAAAAGCTGTGGTAGTTTGGTACAAATATTTCTTTATCGTATATACGAAAATATTTCACAACGGTGTTGCGTTTTTCCAAAATGTCCAGGAAAGGCCAAAAACTTACAAACTAACTCTATGATTAATTGCCATATAAAACTTGTCTTATTACTAAAGAGCGATATTTTTTAGGAGACCCTAGAATAAATTAGTGGTAGCTTAAGGGCTAAGAATACCGAATATTCTTATAACTACGACTGTGTGGCTGGAACCGGCCCCAGATTGTTCGGTGTATATTCCCAAAATACTAACGTAACTTGCTTAGCACTGGAATACATATTCAATCTACCTATTTTTAGCCGATTAATTAAAAAACTAAGTAACTGAAATACTAGTATGGCCGCCCTGCATTTGATTCTTTAATTCGCCTGTCTTATTTGTCCTACATGTCACCCTACACGTGCCGGAGACGAAACATAGTGTGCCAAAACTGCAGATTAGAGATACAATGCATCCTACTATATAAACGTTACTGCTGTGTATATTAATATAGATATAGACTATGTATTTCACTGATTCATTCGCAGCTGCTTGTACTGAAAACATTTGTAGTCTAGGAAAATAGAAGCTGCTGTAATTTGGACTACGCATAAAATAATGTCGCCGAAAGTTGATTGTGACCTATTCAGTCTTATGGTCTTTCCATTTTGTGTATTTATCTATTTGTGGGTATTCATTCTGAAATATTCAAGGTAGCACTACCCTTTCTTAACACAATAAGGCGTTAACGAGTTCTTAGATAATAGTTTAATACGCTTTGATCCAATATCGATAGGAAACAGATTGAACATAAAATAAATATCCGAAGTATAGTGCTTCGCTGTTGTATAAAGTTTGTGCTGATACCATCTAGAATGCTCGTCTTGTTATTGTATTGTAGAATACAATTTAAGTTTTTTTGTTTGGCCTAGTTTATAATTAAATGTATATTTTATTGTAACCTGGAATTCAAACAGTAATAAATAGTTGATAATAGACAATGGACAACTTATTCTATTCTCTTCTCTAGGTGTCAAGAGATTAATTTAAAATTTAGACCTCTAGACACGGAGGCCATCAAATAATTGTACTAGTAAATGAATTAATTTTAAATGTTAAGAGAAAGCTCTGGGTCACAAGTATTTACATGCCTAAGTTCGTTAAACAGATGCACCTATACATAACAGTAGACCATCTAATGTAACTGTTTTGTGTAATTTTCTTTTGGTTTCATTTAATTTCTTGGTTGACTTATATTTCTCATTTCAGGTCTTGGCTTCGGCATGATATACCTTCCATCAGTGGTAGCGGTGGGATACTACTTCGAGACGCGGCGCTCCTCGCGACAGGAATCGCCGTCTGCGGGTCCGGCGTCGGCACCTTCAGCTTTGCACCCTTGGCTGCGATACTTCTTAACGAGTTCGGATCGTGGCAGAGTGCCAATCTACTGCTGGCAGGCCTTATCCTTAATTGCGCCGTGTTTGGCGCATTGATGCGGCCTTTGGTCTACCCTAAGGTGAGAAACTAGAGTTTGTTTTTTAGTTATTGTCAAGTCTAAAGGCACATTTTTATAAGTGCTCTCACAGCCAATTTACCTATTTTTAATCTAAATTAACATAATAGTTAGCTGGTAATATTTGCCAGATGGTAGGACATTAGCCCGTATGTATGGCTACCACTCGTGGTCTTGAGTATGTCACCAAAACAACCTTGAGTTGTGTTCCGCCATTAGTGGCTAGGTTCCAGTCCTCCCTTCGAGGACGGCAACACATTGGTAACATATTTCGTATTGCTAAAGTTTATAAGCGACGGAGACCACTTTCCATCACATTAGGGCTGTGGCAGCCTGTTTGGTGTAAAGAAAATATTGTCAAGCTAGTTTTTAATATATGTTTAATTGGGATTGTTCACTTTTTTCAATCTAGCTATTTGTAAAACCATTTCGAGAAATAGTGTCCCTAATCATTTCTGTCTAGTTAAAATTCCAAAAAACGTACGATCTTCTTGTGTTTTGTAAGAAATGCGTTTGACCTTTATTTGACTTTACTAAATCCAATCAGGATTGGATTTTCCCTAAATACCACTTTAAAAAATTTAACGATAACTATAGAAAATAATAATGGTTGAACACGAAAAATTATAAGCTTAGCGACAAATAACATTAAAATGATCACGATACGTAATGAGTAATGACAGTGACATTTAAATAGTAGCACAGATTACTATGATTATATATAGATAAAACTAACTTTTATTATTTTTGTTTTCCAGGCAAAGAAATCAATGTAAACTTGTCCCTTATGACGTCATCGGAGAAATAATTTTAAAATCGAATTATAAAAAAACAAACGCTTAAAATACAAAAATATTCAAATTACTATCTTAAAATACCCTATTTTACGTAATAAAAATTTTAAATCAGAGGGTAATTTTTTGTGAACAATCCCCATTGTAATTATGCATGTATTATATAAAAATCTTTATTGTTTTCAGACGTCAGGTGAAAAGCCTTTACTTCAACGTATGGCGGAGGAGAAACGCCTTCAGATGGAGCGGGGCTCCATTGGCGGGTCATACTTCGTGGTACAATTACCTGACGGCACTATGGAGAAAAGGCTGAAGGTAACATTGGTGTTCAGATTTTTTTTGCTTTATATTAATTAGTCACGATGGCTCGGTAGCTAAGGCGTGCCAAAGCCTCTTGCTAATTATATGGGTCCAAATCCTTGTGAATAGTATGCAAAGCTTAGGTATTGTTATACCCAGTGTCGGCACATCAAGTGAAAACTACTGAACGGAATTATATAAAACTCGACATTGTGCTAGCTTATTTACCGGGGCGTTACTTTGGATACTTTTTATCCCGAATGACGTGGTTTTCGTGAGATAGACGAAAATAGCGAAAGTGTTGCCGTTGTTGGCGTGTATCTTTTTTAGAAACTATTCAACGTATATACATAAAACTCGATATAGTGCTGGCCTATGACCCGAGTTAACACTATACATCTGCATCATACATACATAATCTACATTTTATCCCGATATGATGTGTCCATAAAATGAACAGATTACCCAATTAGATGGCGCTGTAGTCGCATTTTTTCAATTCACTAACATATACGTTGTCATAGAAAACAATCATTCATTGTATTACTTCAAATCGGGCTGGTTCGACTCATCTCTATGCTTTGCTGAGCGTCTTTTTGAACTATATGGACTTACCTTCTTTGTAACTGTCGTAAATTGCACAAGAAAAATTAACTTTAATAAATATTAAAAATCTAATTTTGTTTTTTGTGAGTTACATAGAGCTACCTACTTTAGGGGTTTTAGCTTTTACGTTTTGGGGTTGTAAAACTCTAGTTCTATCTATAATACGTAGTCGTGGTAGCGTGATGGCTAGTGCACGCGTCCGAAATTTAAAGGGCGCGAGTTCGAATCCTAGCTGGATCGTATGTATTACTTAGACAGCAGACTGACCTTATGAGCATAATTGCACAATTATCACATGCTAACAAGTGTGAAGGAAAACATCGTGATGCAACTTGCATATCGAAATAATCAATGTGTCAAACCTGCCAAGCCGATTTGGGACAAGCGTGGCGGATATACTGTCCGTTCCCCTATAGTGAGATGCTCGTGCTCAACACCAGCGTCCCACAAAGTTTATGGGCTGTTATAATATATATTATTTTATATCTAAAATACCTTTAAAGATTATAAACTGATTATTGAGTCTGGTTCATCATCATAAATACATGGCTAGAAGGTTGACTACTTTACCTTCTTCGATCGTCGGATTGATCGGTAATAGGAATATTCGTAATAAGTTAGATGGGTAAACTAAACAAAGACAGTTGGTAATTTTCAGGCCCCGTTGAACATAGATCCCGGAGTGCATTCCTCTTTGAACCTGGAGGCGTTGGCCCGAGTGCCCACCATCCCCAACATGCCGGGCGTGCCGACCGTGCCCACCCTGCCCACTATCACGGAGGCCAAGGTCACCGACGATATTGGGGAGAAAAAGAAGGTATGTTGCTACTTTGACAGTGACACGTATGTGACACCATAAATGAAGCATTAATCAAGAACTAAGTACAGCACGAGTGGAGGCATAGAATAAAAACTATAAGACATTGTTCATTTCTCATATTCTGAAAGTACGCTTGGAGTTGCTTAATCACAGAGTTGAAAACAGCACGTTTCTACCCTGGATACGATTCTCCCTGCAGTCAAAAATTTTCGAAAACTGCGATCTATAGATCATGTCCAACTTTTTTTTACAGCCACTGTTAAATCGCGGCATAAATTTTAATAAAAATATAATAACAATTTTGTAACATCATTTTATACTTATCAATTAAATATTATTTATTTTACACAAAGAACTAAATATTTACTTCAGCAGTTACAAAAAAAAAACATCATATGTGAGATACGTGACAACGTTTCATCAGATTCAGATATGGATTTAACGCCTAATTTTATTCGAGAAGAAGTTGTGTGTTTAAAGTTTAATAAATCAGTTTTTATTTACTTTCCTTATATTCGAAATGAAAAGCAGAGTGTTAATAATAACACTACGTTTTATTATGTTTACACGTCGCGAAAACTTAAGAAAATATTAGCAGATTGTTAACCCGGGTGAACGATCTACTTAGGCACTCGATTAGCGCCTTTGTTACGCTCGTACGCGAAACCACCTCGTGCCTAAATAAGTCACTTTCACCTCTCGTGTAATAATCTACTATAACACCACTTACTTTCAACTCATTAGTCTAAGTGTACCCATGTTTTAGCCGACTATGGAAAATCCAAAAAGGTTATATTTTTTATCGACTTAAAAATGGAGAGGCTCAATTTTTGTTTTCCGATATCTCCGTCAATTGTAGCCTGATTTTATTTTTTTATTAATTCAAATAAGAATGCTCTGAGGTGGTCCCATTGTCACCGAGTGTGACTGATCTGATGAGTGGATACCAGGGAAATCCAGAGCAACCCTCGAATATTGTACACATATAAAATGTGTTTCAAATGACTATTTTTTCTAAAGTTATTGAAGTATTTGCGTACTTAACTAAAAAGTAGGAAAAAAAAATAACCATAACCAAAACCGACTTGAAACTAAAAAGCAAAAAAGCTTATTAGTCGGAACTTAGTTTTGGTTTTGTAAAAAAATCAGCAGTCTATTGTATGTTTTATGTACATACATTGTTTTAATATAACAGCTGTTAATATATTTCAACGTAAGGTTAATACGTTTTATTACGAAAAGCATATTATACAGTAAACGAATATCTAGGACATAAATAACTATGTTACAATTAATGATGACTTATATAATGTATAACAGTATTATTTCGAAATTGATAAACTGACGATAAAATATATATAAAGATATTTTTTTATATTAATTGGATAATTTGGTTATTGATTAAATAATGTAATTATGGTCAGGTACCATCAAAATCGCCCGCTTTGTACGTTCGAAAAAAAACTCCAACAACTTTGTAATTTTATGATTGTGACAGTTTATCAATACGGGCCTTACTTATAATATCTCGTTAAGAAAGGATTAGCCATTTCTTAAATAAGAGACTCTAAGCCCCTAATCAATGGCTGTTTCAAATAAAACTTGCCATCTTGCTCTTACCAGTCATTGAAACTAGCTCTCGATGTTGGTTATTTATGAGTTACTTTACCCCCACATCTTATCCTTAATAAGAGTTTATGGGTAAGATTTTCGTTAATCAGTTGCTGAGCAGTTTCTTAAAATTTAACAAACGATTATAAGTAAGGCCATAGATTGTTTATTCTATTCTAAAATGTAATATACGTCACCCACTCAATTAGCTTTGTGTGCACTGGTCAGGGCGAGAACGGCAACGTGATAGTGAACCCAGTGCAGACGCAGCAGATGGCGCGCAACGTGTCGTCGCCGGCGTTCAGCGCGCAGGCGCCGGGCCTGCCCAAGAACGGCTCCGTGCCCTTCTTCGACAGGCAGCGGAAGCACAGCACCGGCGACAGGTCCGCTGATAGGTAAACCTAGGGCGTTCTCTTTCAGGGTGGTGGTCCGGTGACATCGGTGGAGGGTTTTCGGATATTAAGACTTATATACATTTTCTTTTAGGCTTTTTGTTTAACATTTAAATAAGTCCTAAACAAGTTCTATGAGGTATCTCAACTACTAAATGGCGAGTCTATAAGCAAACACAAACACTTTCATTTTTAACCGACTTTCAAAAGAAGGAGGTCCTCAGTTCGACTATGTTTGTTTATATGTATGTCACTCGCTTTCACCGTCAATTGTTGAACGATTTTCGAAATGTCTTCCTTATTCGAAAGAGTATACACCTTTGGTGGTCCTATTGTCACCAAGTCAGGATCTGATGAGTGGATCCCAGAATATTCGAACGGCAACCCTCGTTGAAAAGCGCCGAATGCCGACAGTCCTGGAAAAGCAAAACTCGTTACACGCGTACCAGTAGTACAATTTCTATAGGCGCTTAATATATATATTTATTACGCAATTTCGCAGTCAATGGTAAATCAATAAAAAATATTGAAAAGTACACTGCTAAGGTGGTAAATCAGTATGCTTCCCTTTTTTTTACAGATTTAAACCGTCCTTAGCAGCAATCAAAGCCACGTCCAAAACTTCAATGAGCAGCCAAATTCGGAATGGAGTAGATGTAAGCATTATTATTTTTATCTCTGATATACGATAAATTATGTTTCTTATAATATTCCTTCACAGACATCGATCCTTACAAGCTACAATAAGATTTGATATAATAATACAGCATGTGGTTATTTTTCAAAATCAGCGGATTCGATTCTTGCGATCGATTTTTCAAAAATGTAGTGATACCACTTTTCGCGTCAAAATCTGACCCGAGACTCCTGTTTCGTTATTTCGTGTCGTTTAGGATTTGGCCCTGAAAGCCTACTTGAAAAGTTCCTTTGTATAGATAGTAGTTTAATTTTGTCTAGCAGTGAATATCGATTCTGTAAATAAAAGTACATTGAGTTGTATATAATCACTGTCTAAAAAATATTTTAAGTGATTTACAAATAACTTCAATATTTATAAGAATCTATACCATTACGCATGAAATAACTGCTATCATAAATAAACTATCTGTAAGGGCATGCTAATTTCATAACATTCAAATGGAAATTGCCACACATCAAATCACCGTCAATTTGTAACATCATTGCTTGTTTAGATTTAAAGTAAAAATGTTCATATTAAATGAATTTTGATCAGAATGACCTAGTTTTATAAATAGACTCAATAACGTTTACAAACAATTGTAAGATGGAAATTTTTAGGGTACGCGTTTACGCAAAACAAAAGATTGAGAACCTTGAACTTTTGTTTGCGAAATTGTATGCCAAATGGTCCATGAGAATTGGCAATTTTCCAGTTCATATTTAGATCGTTTTCCTAAACATTCATGACATTTTAACTAGTGTTCAGTTAATATTTGTTATTGATTATTTCGTCCAGCATATATGATGTACTCAATATGTTGTTTGTATATAAATGAATTGACATCAATGTTACCACAAAGTATTATTATATTTTTTCTACTTATTATGTGATTTATTTCTTTACTGAACTTATAAATTATTTTTCTATTGGTAGACTGACTATATAACATCTTCATTAATTTGCGTGTTACCTACACTATATTCGCAATAAAATTAATTTAAATTTATAGGCACTACGTGTTTCTAGTATTCTCTGGAATAAAATATATCTTTTATACATGGATCTGTTAATATGTATGATGTTAACTTTTTTCAGTTTTTATCTTATGTGTATGTGAATACAATAATTTAGTTTGTTCAATCAAAATTAATAGAAACACCTGTTATTAGCCCTACATTGTTAAGTATTATACTTTTCTGTTTGTTTATTGTAATATGCGCTCTCGGTTGTTTAAATAAATAAAAAATATTGAAACTTTAGAAGTTTCATATCTAAATTATTCTTAACAAACAAATAATTTAATTTGCCATTTAAATGTTAATGGATAATTCTAATTGATCATACCATAGAAGAAGAATACTACAACATAAATATAACAATCACCCAGTGAAAAACGTCCATTTGAACTTTCTAAATTTTACTTGGCTAAGTTATGACAGAGATCAATCTATTGTGTTTCAGTTACGTAAGATTGAGAAAGAATCTCGCTACATGACTTATGATTATTTAAAATATTTCTTAGATCAAATCACTCGAAGATTTCAAGTCTTCATAAGTTTCTTTTACTTAGGACTAATTTGGTCTAAAATCACTGTCTCCAACATTTTCTATGGTCTGTATAGTGGGAATTAGAATTTAAGAGTTTCATTCACATTTAGTTTTTTTTGGTAATTTTTTGTTCTATGCTTGTCTGTTATATATTTGATGATTAAAAATTTCAGAGTGACGGTGAAAATGCCATGTATACTTCGAAACTATCAGTATCGGGCCCCAAAGAGGCGCCGAGGATGGTGCGTCCGATGTCCCGCAAGGATATCTTCTATTCGGGCTCTGTGCTCAATTTGCCGCAGTTCCAAAGTCAGAAGTCGTTGCAAGGGTACAGGAACTCGGTGCTCAGTTTACCCCAGAGCAGGCAAACTGGAGATTTGGAGAGGCAGGAACGTAAGTACGCTGCTTATTTACTTATACATAGTTTTTCCAGAGTGCTACAATGTAAGGTTCTTCCTAAGGGCGAAATAGATACGTAGTATCAATGAATTAGGCAACATATCGGTTCCCGTAGCGTTGCAGACGAATGTCAGGATTGGCTGGCTTTAGATACTTTACAGTAATAATTTACAGTAAAACTTTTTTATTATTATTAAAGACACGACTATAATTAGTCGTGTCTTTAATAATAATAAAAAAGTTTTACTAGATGCCTGAAGAAGACTTAATAAAAAATTTCCTTTACAATGAATAAATGAATCGGTTTTATTTGACTCGACAGATATAGCTTAACAGAAGTTACTATTAACGATACAAAATAGGTGGTCTTATCAATAGGTGAAAGAAATAATGAATAGCGATCTATTCATTATTTCTTCCACACAACCCTTGGATTGTTCAAATATAAAGGAATATAATACTGAAAATTTTATTTTGTAATAAAACTAATTTATTAATATTATTTTTTTATTGTATTCTCCATAATATACTCCCTTAAACCAAGGTCTTCTCTGGGTAAGGTGCTCTAAAACGGTATCTTGCTGGATTGCCCTACTGATCCATTTCCAAGGCAGGCACCAGCCGAATGTCCGTTTAAAGAGTCACTTACAATATTTGAGTACTCAAGACTTCAGAATATACATGTCTTGTGTATTGATTGTATTGCAATTCATTTCCAGAGTACGACTTGTGCCCGTGCCTGGCCCTTCCGAACTCATTCAAGTCGGCGCTGTCGTCGATGCTGGACGTGAGCCTGCTGCGCGACCCCACCTTCATGCTGATCGGCGTCTCCAACATCTTCGGCATGGCCGGCCTCTACGTGCCGTTCGTATACATTGTAGATGCGGCCAAACTTAACGTAAGACTAACTCTTATATATTTTAGTTGTAATTTGAAGACTGATATTTTGCTATAGTCTGAAATGCATCTCCTGTCACATGACAAATAAATTAAAATTTCGCGTGTTGAGGGACACTTTTTCATACACAGAGACGGTTCTCTTTACCGCTACCCTCCATAGTTGACTGTTTTCAACATTCTAAGCTACTTCTTTCATTCTTAGAAAGATAACTCGAAATCAATTTGAGTATAATACGGCCGGCGTAACTTGGCAAATGTGAACATAGGCTCTGCGAACTTTAGAGCATGTACACTCGTGTGATGAGTGGGCATACGACTTGTCAGTGAATACAATTGGTCGCCCTTCATCCCTGTATTTTTTCATTGCTTTGTACTAGTTGGTCACTGTATTTTCTTCACGAGTTTACATGCGCTAAAGTTCGCAGAGCCTATGTTCACATTCGCCAAGTTACGCAGGCCGTATTATAACATAAAAAATAAATAACTGCACAAAATCAATGGAATAATAATAAAGGTTGAATATAATTATGTTACGTTAAATCTTTCGATTTTCTCTATAAGCACATAAGACTTTGCCGACTTACTTCTTCTAATTAATTATGAATGCATGGTGTTTTGTTATAATTGTATTTAATTTTTCCAGGGTGTACCAGAGTCCCAGGCGTCATTGTTGATCTCAATTATTGGCATAACTAACACTATCGGGCGTATCGTTTGCGGATGGGTGGCCGATTTCCCTTGGATGGACTCGCTTTTGCTCAACAATGTCTGCCTTATTATTGCTACTGTAAGTATAAAATGTATATTAACAGACTGTTTGTTGTTTAAAATGAGTGAGTGTTTGTGAAATGAGATTTTTCAAACACATGCTATATTTTAAATTTATATATATTATAGTATATCAATGATTATAGTACACGTTATACTTAAATGCGTTTCGAGAGAAATTAGCCATTTAGGTTTGCGGTAAGGCTCAATGTGTTATATATGTGTTAATGTCGCAACGGTGATGTGCAAAAGAGATGCAATGCGAGTATGGATAGTAGTCGAGTGAGAGCGCAATATTCTTGTTGTTCAACACAATGTGTACGAACTTCAAAGACGTATTTATGTTTTGATGGTAGTCCAGTTAGAGCTATTATGATGGTGGTTACGAGTATGATTTCTCAGTTTTTAATCTTATAGCCACAAGACAAGAAGAGGTATCTGCTCTATTTTTGGGTAATTTTCCTGGTGGTAAAGGAAGATATTGTGCCGAAATCTGCATATCGAGATTACTAGTGTTGAAATTATTCGTTCTTCTAAAAATAGGAAGGTCGGAACTCAACCGTGGCATGTTTCAGGCTAATATTATTATTATAAAGAGAATATAATAATAATATTAAAAATATATATATATATATATATATATATATATATATATATATATATATATATATATATCTATATATATAAATGTCTCTAATATTTACTGTAATATAAATATTTTAATAATTATTTTTGTTTATTTCCATTCTAGATATCGGTTGGTTTGACTCCGTTCTGTTATTCTTATACTGCGTATATTGCTGTTGCAATATTCTTCGGTATAGCTATTTGTAAGTATATTTTGCATATTTTGTGAATTTAAATTATATCAATTCTATGAGTATCGGTATAGTTATTATCAAATAACTATCTATTTTGTGTAACTTGACTTACGTACGTTTTTTCCTGAGTATTCTTAAACTTATACTTACAAACGCCTAGTTGTGTTGTCCACTTGTTTTGTCATTGGTAATTTAAAATTGCTCTATTGCATTGTAATTAAGTGTCCAAATCTCATTGGAGATATTCTTTTCAGTGATGTGATTCTTCCATTTAAATCTTTCTTTAATTTTTTTCATAAGCCAAAATGATTGCAGAACAAACTTTTATTTTCATTAAACTTCATCGTAAACATCAATCGTTATTCGTTATTTTTTTAGACATTGGTCCTCCGAACCGGATATTGACCATGATTCACTTAGATACTAAAACTTACCCCGATTAGTTCCTGGAACGAAGAGGGGTTGAATTTGATTTTTGGCATAAAAATCGTATACAAACTACGTTATTTGCTATGGTTAGAATATCTGGCATCGGCTTTCCCATGATTTTTTGTACAGCCATATGTAGCAATTCAGCTGGATCCAGCTCAAAAATAATAATTCATGATCACACAGGAAGTAAATATTAATATAGTTCGGCCGCTTTTAGAATGCGTTCCGGATTTCGTGAACATATGAGCGGATAACATTGTAATAACGAACAATTTACAAAATATTTATTTTATATTTGGATTCTGTATTCATTACTGATTCAAGATTTAGTTAAAATTCAAATCGCCACGACAGTAAACTAAATAGCATCAAGCGACCGGACTATAGTCTCTGCCATCTGGAATATTGGTTGGCAATTGATTCTGGCCGCTACAAGCTGCTATCGTTCTCCAGCTGGCTACATCTCCCTGACGTCCATAATCCTGGTGGACCTGCTGGGGCTGGACAAGCTGACGAACGCGTTCGGGCTGCTGATCCTGTTCCGCGGCGCGGCGGCCATCGTGGGCTCGCCGCTGGCCGGCGCCGTCTACGACGCGACCAAGACCTACGACGCCTCCTTCTACATGGCCGCCGCTTTCTTCTTGGCGTCCACGTTGACTTCGTTCGCTGCCCCCTTGTTCCGCAGGTCTGTATAAAAGTCCTATTGAAATATATATTTAAGACTAGCTTCTGCCCGCTACTTCGACGGCGTGGAATATAAAAAAAGAGAATTTATAAAACCCCCCAATTTGGAATCATTCTTCATTGGCGTTCCTCTCCTATTGGTCTAAGCGTGATGATATATAGCCTTCCTCGGTAAATGGGCTATCTAATACTGAAATAATTTTTCAAATCAGACCAGTATAGTTCCTGAGATTAGCGCGTTCATTCAAACAAACAAATTCTTCAGCTTTATATATTAGTATAAGACTAGAGTTTACCCCGCGGCTGCGCCGCGGGTTAACCTCTAGTGCGTGTCTCTTGTTTAAAGAGCAAGTGCTACAGGTTATATTATATTACATTTTTATGTATTTGCCCACGGAAGATTCACTTCATTTTATATCGCTAATTATATATACCATCCCCCGTCTATCTGTCAACAAAATAAATTACAAAACTTGACCAAAAAGGCCAAAATGGTCTAAATGACCAAAAGACGACAGTGACCGACATGGCTAAAATGACGGAATAGGCAAAAACGATCGAAAAGGCCAAAATAATCAAAATGGTCAAAATGACCAGAGGTTAAAATGAGCAAAAAGGCCAAAATGACCAAATAGGCCAAAATGACCAAATAGGCCAAAATAACCAAATAGACCAAAATGACCAAATAGGCCAAAATGACCAAAAAGGCCAAAATGACCAAATAGGCCAAAATGATCAAAAAGGCCAAAATGACCAAATAGGCCAAAATGACCAAATAGGCCAAAATGACCAAATAGGCCAAAATGACCAAAAAGGCCAAAATGACCAAATAGGCCAAAATGATCAAAAAGGCCAAAATGACCAAAAAGGCCAAAATGATCAAATAGGCCAAAATGATCAAAAAGGCCAAAATTACCAAATAGGCCAAAATGACCAAATAGGCCAAAATGACCTAATAGGCCAAAATGACCAAAAAGGCCAAAATGACCAAAAAGGCCAAAATGACCAAATAGGCCAAAATGATCAAAAAGGCCAAAATGACCAAATAGGCCAAAATGACCAAAAAGGCCAAAATGACTAAATAGGCCAAAATGACCAAATAGGCCAAAATGACTAAAAAGGAAAAATTACCAAATAGGCCAAAATGACCAAAAAGGCCAAATTGACCAAATAGGCCAAATAGGCCAAAATGACCAAAAAGGCCAAAATGACTAAATAGGCCAAAATGACCAAATAGGCCAAAATGACCAAAAAGGAAAAATTACCAAATAGGCCAAAATGACCAAATAGGCCAAAATGACCAAATAGGCCAAAATGACCAAGTAGGCCAAAAAGGCCAAATAGGCCAAAATGATCAAAAAGGCCAAAATTACCAAAAAGGCCAAAATGAAAATTATCCCTTGTCCATCCTCAGTATTTAATTTACATACGTGCCGAATTTCAGCCAAATCGGTCCAGTAGTTTTTCCGTAAAAGCATAACAAACAAACAGACAAATATTATTTTATCCCGGAAACTATCCCATTTTTCGGGATAAAAAGTATCCTATGTTCATCCTCGGTATCGAAAATATATATATACTGAGTTTCAGCCAAATTGGTCCAGTAGTTTTTACGTGAAAACGGAACAGACAGACAGACAGACAGAGTTACTTTCGCATTTATAATATTAATAGGGATAATAGGGATTCATGACTTACGTGTTAAAAGTAGAATCACAAAACAGATGTATGATAGTATTGTGAATGGTAGAGCTGTTGCCGGTAGACCGATACGAACATACCATGAACAAATATCGGAACTGTTAAAGAGAGGTCAGGTAAAAAGCATTTCAAATAAACGCGAATGTACGAAGAGGTTAATGAAAGTAGGTGAAGCGAAAGTTGTTTGTCAGGATCGTCGCAAGTGGAGATCCATAGTCTCTGCCCACCCCCATGGGAAACGGGCGTGATTTTTTGTATGTACGTTATAATTGCAGGAAACCAGAAGAAGTCCAGCAGCCGTTGGACGTGTTGACCCCCATCGACGAGGATCTGGAGGAAGGCGAGGAGGACGACCCCGAGGACACGCCGATCACGATGGGGGCGCATCTCGCCTCGCGGCCGCCGCACATCGTGCGCACGGCGGCCTCGCCCTCCGAGCCGCCCTCGCCCACGGCGCCCGAGGAGCGCGCGCAGAGGGAAAGTGTGCTCTAAGTCCGAACTAGTAAGGCCTAATCTTGTTCACCACGTCTCGGTTGATTGTGACGGAGTCTAGTTGTGTGATGAATTTGCATGTATACATTTGTAAGTTGAACTGGAAGGAGATTTATGGCCAGTTCCGATGTCTTGCCATTCATTCGCTTTTTTTTAAGGCGCGGGAAATGCTGTTTACGCACTATACTGGGTCCTTTGCAAGGGATTAGACCGAAGTCGCATATTTTGAGTAAGAAAGGTCTGAGACTTAAAACGTAGTTACGCCCAGTCCGATCGTAGTGCAAAAAGTGCCTAAATATGCCCCGTGCCATTCATTCACTTGCCTTAACATCGGTTGAATTAAAGCGAATGAACGGTCGACAAGATATAGGACCCCGGTGGTCCTATCCATTAATAGCCATATTCTAAAACGATACGCTAGTGCAAATTGAGATGATAAGTGATAAAGTTGATGTATCATGCGCGTGTGCATTTTATTATAGTCTTTAATGATTCTTTTAAGAAACGATTTGTTTAAGAATTTGTTATAGAATAAAAACTTGAAGATATGCATTAAAGACCATGGGATCATTCATATTGAGTTAAAGTAAGTTGTAGGCGTCTTTAAGGTTTTTAAGGAAGCATGTACAAACTTACTAACTCAATATGAATAAGACCGTGCAATCAACTGGCAGGAAGTTTGTATTATATTTAATGGTATTGATTTTTTAATAATAGTAATTTTAAACTACCGTAAAGGGTTATGCAATTATAAATTGTTGGTTTTCTGAGATTGAGACAAGTTCAAGTTTTGATCTGACGAATGGAGGGTAGAACCAAGGAATAACAAGTTAGTAACATATATAGTTTTAAACTTAACCGTGCCCACCAAAAAGCATCAATATAGTTGGTGATGAGTTGGATGAGGATGATTTTAAAGTATACCAAAGAAATATAGAGGAAGTAATTATAGTTCTTGTTTTGTTGTAATATATATAGTATAGCACAATTTCAATATAATTCCGTTTTTCTTTATATATGACTTGGGTCTACTTCTCGTATTCAGTTGTCAACTTTCCTCAATTTAATATCATACAAAGATCAATCACACAACTAGCCTTTCAAAATACTTAGTCATTATTGAAAGAAAATGCAAGAAATGATTTAAAAAATCCGATGACTAAGTAAATTATCGATCTCATGTTCATCGGGAATAATACAATGGTGATTTTGCAGATGTATAAAAATTACTAATTCTCAAGTAGATATTTTTAGTAAATGTATAATGTTGATAGAAAGACTGTTTTTTCATTTATGATGTATATAGTAATTTTAAATATGTAATATTGGAAAAACGATTCTTTCTATCGAAAAAAATACGTTGATTACGAAAGAGTGTTGATCGTAAGTGAAGGTAATGACATAAATATAAAAAGTAAAATAACAAAAATTGGATTTGACTTCGAGTAATAGAAGCTTCGCTTTGCATTTTATACACAATTTAAAATTATCTATGATTAGATTTTCTACTTCTTCTACAAGATAAATAGAAAAAGTATTGTTGGATTGGTTTAATAATTTTGCTCTAGCAGTGTCAATTACAGGTGATAATGACTTGTAAAACGGCGTATTTAATAGTATAAGATGATTATTGAAATGAAGAGAAATGAGATAGAGAAATGGACTAAGAAATTTATTGTGGTATTGAGAAAGGATGAAAAGTGACAAAAAGATTATTTATATTGAATGATGGTTGATGGCTATAAGAGTCAAGGTAAGATATTAAAGATATGGATGGATGTATACAAGAATTATATATACCGATGTAACTGGTAGCCAACTGAGGTTCAAGTCAAAAAGTGTCATTCTCCTTTAATAATGTGGGATCGAACTAATATGTCTTTTCCTTCTCTCTACTGGTATATAATCTCTATAACACTAGAAATTTTTGTCTTTCTTTACACCCATATATTTATTAGGAACAAGTTTTACTCTTATACATATAAATATTGTAGTTTAACACTTTTTATTACGAGAGGTAAACTAATAATAATCCAAAAAAATTACACAAAAAATGTCTTTTAGTGTAAGGTCTTAAGAAGAGTACCAGAAAATCTTGTCATAGATAATACTTTATTCAAACGTGCCATATTATATTTGTCGTGGTGCTAAAGTCAATATTATCGATTGCGCATTCATGTTACGAATATATAATTAATACTCAAAGACGAATCCGCTTTGAAAAACAATAGTATTAGGATATTGTCCAAAATGTCATTAGCAATAATATTTATTGGTACTTAACAATTATAAGTACTTAGACTACATTTTACAAAATTAAGCATCTCGGCATGCTTTTAGGCTTGATTTATTGGAAAATGACAATAAATATATTTTGTCTCCAATGGTGTGTTGTAATATTACAAACGGTGTTACAAATATTGAATCGATCCATTTTATGTAGTTGCAATGTAAATAATTTTTCGCACTTATAATAAATGGGTAAATAAATGAAACAGGACTCGATATTGTCTTAAACGTTTCATGAACGATCGATAATCGATAAATGGTGAATCGTTTTCAAAAAGTTGACACATTTTGTGTATACACCGTAATATAAAAGGTACTTTAGAGGACATATTTCTATTACAAAATAGAAACGTCACACTTAATTTTATTCATACTTTAAAACAAATGAATTTAGGATTCATTTGTTCAAAATAAATTTACCTATGTTTCTCCCTTTAACTACTACTAATGCTATAAAATGTGAGATAAAAAATTGGGTTCTTACCAAAAATAAGACGGCAAGTCAGTTTTAACTTGCATAAATAAAATAGTTACAAACACAATCAAAAATCAAGATAATTGATTATTCAAGAGTTGCATATTTATTCCAAAAAAATGATTTGCCAATTTATTGGGGACGCATTTAAATTTGGCGCGTACTATATAGCACATCGGCTACCATGGAAATATTACCATTCGAATGAATAGTCTGCAACGTAAAGATTCTAATAAAACTGTTTTTGGGCTGTCTTGGAAACTCCTAGTGTGTATATTTCTGAAAACATTGTCATAGTGACATGTTACTAAAATCTTTGCTGATCGCTTCTTTGCTTCAATAATGTGTTATCTTGAAAATTGAAACATTAGAAGACTCTTTTTAAAAGTTGAAAAAATAATTGTACCGAAACAAATGCTTTGGCATCTGCGAAAATTCATTAGATTGACAGAAAAAGTTAAGGATACGCTTCGATAAAATTACTTCTTATAGGCCTAAAATGCTGTTTTCTAAAATTTCTATTAACAGGATAACACATTATTGAAGCAAAGATGCGAATATTGTCCATATGAGGTATAGAATATTGATTAGTCTTAATTATTGTGTGCATCTTTCGGCTATTTTAGCATTTTGTAATCTGTATTTCTATTTCAAAGCTTAGCTTTTTTGACGGTTTATTGCCTACAAAACTTGAAGAGACCATGATTATATTATGATTCGGCTCGTCTTTACATTTTGCGTGGGAATTGTGATTGGCTTTTTAGGAGATTTTTTGTCTCGAAAACTGTTTTTTAGATGTAATGATGAAAATATGCATGCGAGGTGTAAAGACGAATCTTAATCCTGTTCAATGGGAACGTTTTACTATCTGTGCCATCACAAATGAACAACTTGTACTGTAAATAAGTGTTGTAATGTTAAATAAAGTTTTAGAAGTGAATAAATGGAACGCAGTCAATTTTCCGTGCATCATTCACCAAATGTTTAGCGTGAGAATTTTTGCGGAAGAAGAATATTTGTGACTGGCAATAGGCAATTCACATTGTAATCTGGAAAGAACCTCCTATTTTACATAGAGGGCACTACTAGTAATTGTTTTCTCAGTTTTTATTAGAAAAACAGCACTGGACGTTTAACAAAAAAAAAAATAAAAAAATCGCCTCAATTAAAATCTTAGTCTTTATAAATTGCATGCAATTGAATTTATTGACGGATTTATCTAAATAAAGGGAAAAACGAAATAGATAAGTTTGAACAGCTGTGCTGCAGGCGTAGAATTATAATAAAACGTTCCTAGTGACATCTACTGTACAGGTGGAGCCAATTATTAAGGTGTTGAAATATTATAATGTGTAGATAATTAGATAACTTTGTACATTATTACAGAAATGTACAAGCTAGTTAACTTTTTTATTAATATAAAAAAATTAGCAGACAATCAAGTCAACACACTTTTTATCATCTTACAACGCCGCGGCCGCAGCCTCCTATGTATTGTACGAGTGAAATACGGTATCAAGTTTTGTTTGAGTAGCAATCTTAATTATTTTGTTATTATATTGTAAAAGTTAAACGACAGCAAGGTATATTAAAGCCTTTTGAAATATCATCATTATTTGAGAATTTACATAATTGTCATTGCTAATATTCTTCTTTCATGGCGTTATTCGTAGTAATGTAGGCTTTATGTACTTGCCACATTAGTAGGATGTATATAATATATTATGTGTAAAAAGTTTAAATGAAAAAAATGGTCGATATATTTTTGTCATAAATATATTTTCTGTGGATAAATTGCATAATTTAGCTTTAAGCATTAGTGTTTATTGTGTTAGGGAACTGACATGAAAGTTAGTTTTAGGACATGGTATTATGTGATAAACTAATATGAAAAGCGTTATTTTGAATATTCTTTTTTAATCATTTATGCCTAATATATAAAATATGTTAGTGTCTTTAATGTGGTGTTGTTTCTGCACATCCTTATTTGCTGTTACATTGCCGTTTCCAATAATTGTTCGGTTAGAAACTTTAGTCTGTTATAACATATTGATCATTTAAGCGTAGTATTTTTTCTCTTTGATTTTAAACTAATTTTCGATGGCCTTGAAACTATGACTTTTGAGGAATTACATTGTAAATCTGGCATGTGTCTACATATGAGCCTTCCCCGCCATTTTATGGTAAGCGACATTTGCAACTAATTATATTTTTGCATGTTCAGGTGTTTCAAACTATTATTAAACAAAACAATACTTCGAAACACCTCTACAAGCAAAAATATACTTAGGTGCAAATGTCGCATACCATAAAATGGCGGCAGGGGCTCGATTATACTGGTATCGTAAGCATATTTCATAGGATACCTTGGAACGTTGACACTTGTCTTAATCGTAATAAATTCCACAAAAATGGCCATTTTGGTCCACTAAGTTTTAACATGTTAACTTGGTGTTGTTAAACATTTTAGTTCTTCATTAATTCCGCCTGGCGCGCTAGTGTACAATGTTAGCTGTATACACAATGCTATATGTTTTGTAAATTCACATAATAATCTTATACTTACTACATATTACTAGGACAAAAAGGAAAGAAAATATCAAACTGAAATATATTTTTTTTTAAATTATTATATTTCATTTCTATTTATTTCTTTTTCAAGGCTTTGGATTTAAATGGATTTGTATGAAATATTGTATATAAATATCATAGAAACCGGAGTCTAAAATAAGAGGTTGGTTATTTACCCAATAGATGTCGCAAGAAATTCCTTAATAAAATATAATACAAAATAAGTATCTTTTTTGAATATCGAGGTAAAGAACACCAAATTAAAGACATGCTTCCAGAAATAACGATTAAAGTAAGGTCATAAGTAAAGTTTTGTAAAGATGGAAATTGTATAGAAGTATGCTAGGGATTAATCTAGAAGTTACGATGAATGTTACTGTTGTTAATAGCTTTATGGAAGAAACCAAAAGTGTTATTATGTTTTTAAGGATAAGAAAAAAAATCAAATGTCTAAGGACGGAATTATATTAAATTATATTCAATGTAATGAACAAACAAACATACTAGTTAGCCATAGTTTATATAAATTGGTATTTTTAAAAGTATAAGAAACTTGTACGTTTGCCACATCAAGAAGATGATTAAAAAATGTTTAAATGTACACAGGGGCCCAATTTTGCTATTACTATCTTGTCGGAATTGCCGGACACTATCGTCTCTAACATTGGTTTGCCTAATTTCGGTATTCTGTTAATTCCAATGGCGTGCCCGTGACAAACCACTATATATATATATATATATAATATATATATAATATATATATTATATATATATATATATATATATTATATATATATATATATATATATATATATGTATGTATATGTATATAAATAAATAATAAAAAAATTATAAGATAAATAAATGTTTTAATTTTTGGTAGCTTTTCAATATCATTTTGATTAAAGCCATTCCTGATAATGATAATACCTATGACTTTCACTTATCGAGATTTGTGGGTTTTAATAGAATACTAAACTTTGACACTCGCAATGGGCTCGTACTATGTATACATGTTCGTACTGCTAAGATATTGAAATAGCCGAATTTGGCCCCTGATGTGGTCTATTAAGAGGTTATGATATTTATGTACTAGATGGCAATGTATCATGCAACTTCATATTTAATTTTTTTTTGGGTATTTGGATTGAAGCATGCAACAACGTATACTAAACTAAAAATAAATTGTATGATTAAACGTGTAATAAAATAAGTCATGAGTTGCTATTGGTTGCCCTTGGTTATATCCGTCTGACTATATAAAAGTAAAGAGGAGACTGTGAAGATCGACCCTCTCCCATCTGATAACCAGATGATACATTATTTATCAAATTATATTGATTTGTGAACAAGTCTATGATTACTTGCCAATCTAAATGTTCATGACTATTTTTTATTAAATTTTAATCATTTTTTTTTATAATCTACAACTCTTTTAATAACTTAACTTTCGTTTCAACTGATAGTTTTAACATGGAAAATATGCCTTGATAGGCTTGCCTACTTATTTCTGTTCATGGCTAGGTAGCCAGGTGGCAAAGACGTTTGAAAAGGTAAGTCAATATAGGTAACTACATCGTTCTGTTAACCAATAAAATTGGTACCACAAGAAAGATATGTTAATTACAAAAATAGGCGTTAACAGGATTGCCTCCGAAAAACCGTTGTAAAATTGCAATATTTAATCTATAATATTATAAAATTCTAAACATATCGTATCTGTATACATTACAGCTATTTAAAAGTAACAACTGGAATGGGCTAAACGAAGAAAACGATGTTTTTTTTTAGATTTGTTGTTTTAACACAAAAATGTATATGAAGATGTTGATTACGATGCCATCTGGTAGTGGATGTCTTTCAGATTCCTTTACTAGAGCGTAAGTTATTTGATGTGTTTAAAACAAACGTGCATTAATTATTTAAAATTATATCAGTTATTATATACAATATTGTATAAAGTCTTAGATTGTTGCACTGAAGTGCAAAAAAAAATGGCCGGCTAATTCTGCAAGTATTAGTCGATCGGAATTATAAAGTGTCGAAATTCGTATGAAGAATAACTCAAGAATATTTTTGGAGGCATATTAAATGTCTTGGTTTTTTAATTCTAAATTGGCTGTAAGTTAAATGTGAATGAATAATCGCTATGATTTTATTGAAATAATTTATTTGTAATGTATTAAACTCAGTATTGGCTCAAGTATTGTTTATTTCCATTAACAGTGTTATCAAGTTGTTTACATGACCCTAATCTCTGTTAATTAATTATTTCGATTGATATGAAATTTTTATATCACAATAATAGTGATATTGTTATTATTTAAAAAAAATAAAATAACATGGCTTATGACTATGCTTCTTTCCAAGCAACATTGAAAAGCATCTAATCTGAAGTGGTTTATCAAATATTATTAATAATATTACCGTTTTTATAGCTTTTATTTTATACCTTTCCACTCAAAATATACTTCGCCGAAAGCCATATAACTCCAGGATAAATTGCTACTCCATTCATAATGTAACCAGCTTGATGTTATCACGCATTTAAGGCTTTTGTTCCCAATAGAAAATATGTTTGAAACAACTTATACCAAATAAGATGAAAATCGCTTTTATCTAATACGAACGTCATTTTATTAGAATATAAAGAAGCAAAGAAGTAAATATTCCTAAGAGAGGATTCAGGCGTCTTATTCTTTGTACATCGATCACTTATTGATCGATCTTTTTCTATTCAGATTTGATCAAGTGGTATTGATCTTGCCCGCATTCTTTCGCTTCGAGTCTTGAAAGAAAAAAGAGATGTCTTTAAAACGTTCTACAAGCTAATATCAAAGTCACCTAAATATTAATTAAACCTCTTGGTAATCCAATTAACCAATGGTTTTAAAAAACAAACTAGCAAAAAAGTTCTTAAGTGAATGCAAAAAATATCTAATAATAACATGAAAGAAAATACTATTTTCCATAATTCGTAATATAAATAATGAAAGTTCATTAGTAGTGTCATGTCATAAAATATAATATGATGCGGTCAATATCCACTGCTCACATTGTATCAAAGCATTGATTTTTTAGAACCTAAATCTTTAGAAAATAATATAAGCCGTAAGTACCTTAAACGACAGGTAAGTTAGTATTTTAATACAAAATATGATCAGGAACATATTTTTTCTATTAATCTTTTCATGATATATTTACTAACAGCCGCATAACAGAATAATGATTATTTATTCAATTTCACTTTCTGTGGTCTCCTCCTATATTATATATCTAGCCGTGCCCGTGACTTCGTCCGAGTACAATTTATTTTCGCGGATCTCTAACAAAAACAGCTCTACTCTTTATAAAATTCAGTGAAAGTTCCGTCAAAATTGGTTCAGCCGTTTAAGAGGTAAGGTGAAACATCTAGACATACATAATTTTTAAAAATTGATTTCCTGATATAGGTACCGGATATACCTCCATACGGCGTTTAGTAAATAGTTGTTATGATTTCATTACAAACAGACAATTCAATTTTATTTATCTGCATTGATGTATAGGTAGTGAGTATTATGTGTTTCTAAAGTATGACTAATAGTGTTTATAGCAAGCAAGCAAGAAAAGTAATTACGAAAGACTAGCGCTCAGTAAAAATGTAACTCCGAAAAGCTCTTAAAACCGATATTACCTATTAAATGACACTAAAAATCTGTCATTTTATGATTTAAAACATTTTTAGACCAAATTGTCAAAAATAAAAGGATATACTTTTTTCATTGGTTTAATCTAAGTACACACATACCTACATAACTTCACGCCAGGTCCCTTGGGGTGTAGGCACGAAGAACAGAACGCCATTATTCTTACACACCTCACTTGATCTAAGTAAGTACATTTAAAATTATAAATGAGATAACCAGTGGCGCCATCTAGTTATGCAAAATTTAGGAGCTAGTTAGAGTCGTGTTTAATGGACGTTTGATATTCCTATAATATTTTTCTATGACAATATCAACGAAAACCCAAATTATCGTTAACAATTCTACATAACCTCGCTTCGTATAATAATAAGTGTATTTTGTACAAAATCTAGAAAATATGTTCCTGGCCAGAATATTACCACCAAACTTAGATAATGAAAAATACGTTAATGTCAGGGAGTACATTAATTTATTAGAAGAGTTAATGTCCGCCTTTGACATTAAAACACATAATGCTTTTGAAGAGTGCAAAGCTTTTTAAGAAAATGTCCACCGATCAAAGTTGTAAATATCAGAATTATTAAATGATAATGATGACTGAAGTTGAATGTTTTATTATTTAATTATATCTATAATATTATAAAATTCTGAACGTTCCGTGGCTGTCGTTGAATCTTTTATAAAAAACGAATGGAATGGACTACCTAAACAATGGAGAACACATATGTTTTAGATTTATTGTCTATGCGAGTTTATGTGATTGTTCGGTATTCACGTAAAAACTACTGGGCTGAATTCTAAGCGGTTTCCGGTGATCAAGAACAAATTCTTGAATCTGCGCTCCTTATTGTCTTGGGAGCTCCGCAGGAATTTATATGGGAATTATTTAAAATGTCCAAATTAATAAAAAAATGGAATACCAATGTGATTTTTTCACTGGTCGATAGCAAATTTTATATAATAAAATATGTGATATTTTTCCGGGTATTCCGCGGGAATTTCAAGTCAAGTGTGGTCGAAGGCGCAGGTACATCATAGTATAACTAGATCAGATGTAGTCACTATCTTGAGGCTTCGGTCCGGACACATTCCATTAAATAAATTCGCTCACCTCATGAGAAAGACCACCTCTTCAAATTGCTCAGAGTGTGGAGTGGTTTAAGATGTACATCATATTTTAATGGAATGCATCCGGAACGAAATGGAAAGAGTCACCTCTTTCCATTTCGTTTCCATTGAGCGTTTTAGTCTGAATAAATTAGATATAGGTCTCTGTAATAGCATATTGGCGTTCCGTTTAACGAGAGAAGCCAATATGCTATTGAGAGTAGTTAAAATAGGACTTAAAAATAGATAAGAAATTAGTTTGTCTAAGTTTATGTTCGAGGGTGGCATAATCGTATCGATTAAACCCTCTATAAAAAAAAGATAAAAAAAAACTATAACTCTAAACGCCGTAACTACAAAGTACCACAGGTCATTTTCCTCTCACTTGTTGATGTGTTATTATTTTAAAACATTAGATCAAACAATTAAAAAATTATAAAGAATCATCCGATCTTGTATAATACAAAAGGATAATAATGAGGGTAGCTGAATGCAAAGAGTTGTATCACCATTAGACGCCTGATGTATTTTTATAGCAGGAAAGTAATGGATAATAAAGTACCGCTTCTCAAATATAATTAAATAAAAAATAGGATCTTCTGGATTTTTTAAATACACAGACCTTTTTTGAGTTTGGTTTACATAACTAGTCATTCTAAATGCTATATAGTTACTATTGGGTACCTACATAATATTCAAGGTTTTATTCAAATTTGTATGACTTTCTGGGAGATAAACATTGCCTGTTATAAAACAATATCACTTACTATATTATTACAGCATATGCCTGATATCGTGTAAAAATATTTTAAAATTTCGACAGATGTCTAGATATATTCGAAAACTAGCTAATGTACTGAAAATATTCTAGTTATTGGGATTCAAATGTTATAAATAAAAGATTTATGATTTCTATCAAGACTGGCATTGATACAATAAATTAAGTATAAAAAATATTCAATAATAAGGAAAACCTGGGACAGAATAACATATACGGAAAACAGATTTAATCTTTTATTAGGCTTCTCCGTGTTTGCAATAGGCAAAACGTAAAAACAAAATCGTGGCGTCAGAGATTATACAAAAATTGTGCGCATTGTATGTATGCTATGACGCAAACTATTTGATAAACATTGAATATTAATGTAATCAAAATCATTTCTCTCTGCATAGTTAAAACTAATTTTGAATGTTGTAGACTATACCTACTACAATGCTCCGTTTTTATCTAGGAAATGTCAGTCATATCAGAGTGGGAGCTGGAATAAGAGGGGAGTAGAAATTCGCTATGGTAAGAAGTTGAACAATTAATATACATTTTTCGTTTAAATTAGTTTAAATTGAACATTCTAGTTTTGAAAATACTTTTGGACGGGTTAGGTCAAATCTTAATGCACTTCAGAGAAACGACATTATACTCTTTCATACAAATCAGGCGCATCAAAACAAATTCGGCAGTAGACCTGGGCAGCTTATAGTGTGAAAATATAAAAATGGTCTCCGTAGTCGATTTATCGTTGGACGCAGAGGTCTCTGGTAAATGTAGAAAACAACATTGAATATTTACTCTGATCTGGGGTCAAAGGTTTCTGTTTCCGAATTTTTCCTTTTCTGTTTCCCATTACAGAAACGTAATGTATTTTCCTGTCTATTTTTCACACATATAATAGTTTATTACACAAAATATAATATATGACCAAAATGCTCAAATTTTATTGCAGGTTGTCATTTTAAAACAAAGGAAAGTAAGTTACTATGATAATTTTAACTCGGGTTTAAACTTTTATGACCTTACTTATAATCGTCTCTTAAATTTTAAGCAATTGCTCAGTAACTGATTAGTTAAAACCCATAAACTCTTAAGGACAAGATTAAAAATGTAAGTGTCGATAAATGTTCAGTCGCGCCACAAGAGGTATTGTTCATTTTGTTACGCTGTACACAGGGATTCACTAAGAACGGTTTGCGTCCATGTGAGTGGGTGAATAGGAACAAATAGTAGATATGTTGGCGTTTATTTTGTTATCAATCTAAAATTGTGGTTGAGCGTTAATGATTGTCACAATTGACCCCACAAATAGAAGTCCAGCCGTCCGACACACTTACCTACGTTTAACGGGTTAACTTGTTACATCAGTAGTTCAACACTTTCAATCATTATTTAATTGCGACCTCCAAGGGAATTCCGAATCATTTCAATCGTAGACTAAATGCGTAGAAACCTAATTCGTTTTAATAGACATTAATTATTGTAAAGATTTATTTGTCAGCATCCGTTTTATTTATGCTTCTTTATATGAATGCAAAAGCGTAACGCTGTCGAGTATTCATGGATTCAGTTTCAAAATATTCCGAGCAAGTAGGCGCTAGGCCACAATTAAACCCATGTTTCTTTATTAATTATTGCTAAAGCCGTATTATAGCATATATCCGTATATATAGTATTATTATATCCGTAGAACAACAAAGGTAACAGACATAGCTCGAAAATTAGCAAGTTCAAGTGGCAGTGGGCTAATCACGTGTGCCGCAGGACCGATGCCCGATGGAGTAAACTAGTCCTGGAGTGGAGGCCGCGTCTCGGTAATCGTAGTATCGGACACCCTCCAGCCCGATGGACCGACGACCCATGCAAGGTCGCCGGTAGGCGCTGGCTGAGGAAATCGGAGGACAGGGATGAGTGGCGCAGTCTTGGGGAGACCTACGTCCAGCAGTGGACTACAAATGGCTGACGACGACGAAGCACAGCAGACAGGCTGACGGCCCAACTGTGATGGAAAGTGGTTGCCGTTGCCTATTAACATTAGCAACACCGGAGGTGCTGCCGGCCTTGAAGGAGAACCATGTAACAAACAGATTAATCAAAAGCGAAAAATGAATGAGTTCAGCAGACAGGCAGACGGATCACTTGATGAAAAGCGGTTACCATCACCTATGTACATTTGCAACGCCAAAGGTGCTACAAATGCGCTGCTGCTCCCATAAGAGACTGGAACTCGGTCACTAATGCTGGAACTCAACTCAAGGTTGTTATGGCGGCATACTCTAGACCACGGGTGGTAGCCATCCAGTCGGGCAAATGCCCTGCCACCTAATTGTGGGTTGTTTTGTCGCCTCTTACGTCAGGCCGCCTATAAATTGTATTCTTTCTCCGTTCCTGCGTTCCAATACTGACACAAACGAGGCCGCATGACCCCAATAGTGCATACTCTCACACGATAATCTCAGTTATTAAATGTCGGATTAAAATATATTTCGCAATAGCTCATTTATCAAAGAATGTTATTGTCATGATCATATTCCAAGACTTAAATTTAAAATCAAAGATTAAGCAGACATGATCCGATCCGATTCTCTGATACGTGCGTAGCGAGCGAGTTTTGCAACGTCTCTTGTGCGGGAGCAGGGTAGGCGGGAGATCTCGAATACGGAACGGGAAGGAGTGAACGAATGGAAAGAACCGTACACAGTTCATAAAATATTATTAATGTAAGTAAACTTGTAAAAGATTTCGGCGTTAAATGTACACACCAATTAAGTGATGTTCAGATTACTGGTTATTATTTTTAATTATTGGGTATTATTAAAATTATATCCGCCAATAAACGTCTCACTTATACCTCTTGTTTTTAAAGGAATGAACGGCACCCACTTGTCCCAGTCAGTTCTGTGGGTTTCACATGATGTCTCTTATCGTGATGGGCGGGTCTGATGTGTAACTCCCACTCAGTGTAATTATAAATTGTTCTAATCAATGTTACGGTATCTGTTTATATGACGGAAAGCCGCTACTTGAAAGGATATAAAGATTTTATTACCGTTTTCCGTGTTGGTACTTTCAGTTCCGCAATAGACCTTATGTTGGTTCAAGTTTGTGTGACGACGGATTTTTAGTCGACTTCCGAAAGCGCGAGTAATGTGATGTGAAGAAAAAACTGGCTTGTTTTGTAAGATTCAAAAACCAAATGGCAAAATCGAAACCTTTATATTCCTTAAGTCTGTTATGCCTCTGCAACACCTGGGATAATGTTAGTGTTAGTGAGTGTGTTGAATATATATATATGTAGCCAGCGATTTAATGTGTTATTTGAGATGCGAAATTTTTAATAACCTTAAACACCGACAGATGCTGTAGCACTAATGTAGTTAACCATTATTGCGTTACTTTTTTACGTTACGATTCAGTCGCACTTTGTAAGAGTCTCTGACGCTAAGGTAGGACGGGAAAGATTAAAAAATTTTATATTTTTAAACAGCGCTAACTGCCGGGTACTATTATAAATGTAAATCACCCAATCACCCACTCAAACACACAAAAACATCATCAATGTCAGTCCAGCGGTAAAGGAAATATTTAGTGAAATCCACACATACAGTGCAGAAGAGTCAATAAGAAAAAATATATTTATACTAGAGAGAGAGAGGTCTAGAGACTCAGACCTACCCAATATGGATACAAAATTTCATGAGAATCGGTCAAGCCGTTTCGGAGGAGTTTAACTACAAACACTGCGACACGAGAATTTTATATATTAGATAAAGATTAGTATGATTTTGTAGATGCTTCCCGATAAGGATTTGAATTTGAATGCACCTCATTGATATAAAACTCTATTATGTTAGCCATTAAGCTACACGGCATAATTGTACTCAATAGTAAAATTTTTGTGTTTTGTTTTGTTATTTAATTTGAAAAACATTGTAGCAGACAAGGCTGTTTATTAAAGGTTTATTCCGAGACGTAGATTTTCAGATAAGCTAACAATGCAATTTTAAAGGTAATTTAGAATGACATTGCACGAACATATTTCTGAAATAATAATTCGCGCACGACTAAAAATGTAAACAGTCGTTAATATTAATTTGTTATATTTGTTGCTTATTTTTTATAATATTTTTAATACGCTTTTATTAGCTTCATGTGTATGTTAGTATGTATGTAACGAAATCTTTCAAGTTAAATTTCATCGACTTCCCTGTTTCCGATTGAGCTGAAATTTTTCACGCATATGTATATTGCGTGACAATGCAATAATATGGTACCATGGAGCTGATCTGATGATGGAGTCGGATGGTGGCCATTGGAACTCAACAAACAAGATAGACCCGTCGTGTTTGGGCTCGTTTTACTTGTCTTGGCTAGTACTCTGCTGCTACATGATATGCAGGATCTCAAAAGCTTTTATTTAAAAAAGCTTATTTTTACATAACGTTCCATTTTATCATAAGAGTGTACCTATTTAATTCTTTTTTCAAAGTTTCCACGGAGAAGGGAATTAAATCACTAAATAATCACTAAAAATGAAAAATAAATAATAGTTTAAATAAAACTAAAAAAATACGCTTTTATAGAAAATCCAACTAAAAATAGAAAATAAATTTGAATTAAAAATATTGTAAGAAAAAATGTTTTTATTGTAAAAAAAGCGTTACCTTTCTACTCGTATCTGTTCATACAATATTTATAACTATTGATACCATGCACCCCACGCTTTTTTACAATAAGATCATTTTTTCTTACACTATTTATAATACAAATTTATTAAAATTTATTTTCTATTTTTTAGTTGGATTTTCTATAAAGCGTTTTTTTTTTAAACTATTATTTTATATATCAAAGCGGCAGAAATGAGACAAGCAATTTGCCCCACTGGATAGCTACCTCTCTTGGTCTAAAGTTTGTCGTCATAACAACCTTGAGTTGTGTTCCGGCATTAGTGACCAGGTTCCAGTCTCCCTTAAGAGAGCAGCAGCGCATTTGTAGCACCTTTGGTGTTGCAAATGTACATAGGCGATGGTGACCGGTTTCCATGAAGTGGACCGTCTGCCTGTCTGGTGAACTCCTGCAATAAAAAGACATTACATTTTCTTATTCAATTTTTTCTCCATATAGATCGAGTAGTACTAGTATCCGAGAAAAATCACTGCGAACTACAAAGCCAAACATGGATGACGAAATCATATGGTTCCATTCTATTCCTAAAACTACGGAACCCTAAAAGATAACGTTAAACAGCTCCCTGAAAGATACTAGTAACCAAACTGGGTTTATCTAACTTTCAAGCTTTTAATCGTGTTCCTTATAAACTTTATTATATAAACAGAATCAAACTGTAAACAGAATCAGATCGGCAGCCAGAGCCCATCTAAGGTGAACTTAACCGGTTTTATATGACTGCCATGAATCACGTGGGTGTGGTCAAAGATTAACGTCTTAAGTGACTAACGTTGATAGCTGCCGTATTCAAATCGCCGTACACATCCGCACGTTGGTATATTTGTCAGACAAAATTAATGAATTTGTAATTGAGATACCTGTGTGATTATGTCTCGGGAACCCCGCGTGAATTTCAAGTCGGGCATATCCTAGTAACATTATAAATTCCCAGATAACCTGACCATAGTAAATGCCAGAATGTTTTATGCTATGCCGCCGTTTTGTGTAATACGACTCTGGTTTGCTGTGATGGTATACCTATATGATTCCTCTCCTGACTCCAATTATGGCATGTCGGGCATCTGCATCTGGAGATCAAGGGCCGCTTGCATAACGTTGCTTAAATTTATTTAAGAATCACTAAACGCATTTAGTGCTCTTAAATACAATTAGCGTCTTGCACAACGCAAAATGTGTCGCTAAACTGTTAGAATATCAGTCCAAAATTGTCTATGCATAGAGGACTGCACTCTCGTTCATGTTGTTCGTTGACATATGGCGTAGGATGTAAGAACTGTTTGTAATGGGTGTGTCCATATTTACTATGAGTGATTAATAATAAAACAAATATAAAACAGTCACAAGATGTATTTAATTATAGAAGCATGCTTTCCTGAATAAAGAATTTCAACATCCACGGACCTCTGATACAACAAGAATGGGTGAGCATACCAATTTCCCACAACTAAAAGATCATAGTAACTTCCATAATTGGAGATTCAGACTTTTAACCATTTTAGAAGAAAAGGGAATAGCTTACACTACAATAAAAGAAGAGGATAAATCCAATACGAAATATAAAAATGACGATGCCAAAACAAAATTTATAATAGTACAATGCTTACATGATGAGTATTTAGAAATCGTAAAAAAATGTGGTTCGGCATACGCCATGCTGAAAAAGCTTGAAAGCGTGTTTGAAAGGAAAAGTGTATTTAACAAAATAAACTTGAAGAGACAACTCTTAGATATAAAATATGGCAAAAGTGAAAAGTTACAAGATCATTTTATGAAGTTTGATAATTTAATAACAAGTCTTGAAACAATAGGCGTAAAAATGGAGGAAAGTGATAAAGTATGTCACTTGTTACTAACCATGAACGAAGATTATGACAATGTAATTACTACGTTAGAAACTATGGATAGAGAGTTGAACTTAAAATTTGTGAAAGCAAAATTATTAGACGCTGAAATAAAAAATCAGAGTAAAGACAACAAAGAGGAATCGACTTTTTACATGCCATAAATGCGGCAAAGAAGGCCATAAATCATTTGAATATAGAAGCAAAATGAGAGGAAAGAGAGGTGGATATCAGCGACGTGGAAATAGATTTACGTCTAGATGGTGACCACATGGCTCTAGAACAGCCTCAAATCTAAGTTGTGAGATGAGCCAAGAAGATATGTTTATAGCCTGCTCAACAGAAATAACAAATGAAAATGATGACTTAAAATTTATTGTTGACTCGGTAGCAAGTCACCACTTCATTCAAGAGAGGTTTGAATCACAAATGCGAGAAATAAGACAATTAGAAAAACCAATTAAAATTACAATAGCCAATGGGCAGATTCTGATTGCAGCCAAGATGGGTTTATTGGACACCTACTATAACAAAAATAAAGTAACTACTAAAGGACTAATTGTACCTGGTTTGAGACATAACCTATTATCAGTGAGTAAACTGATGGAAAGAGGATTTAAGATCATATTTAAAAATGGAAATGAATGTTGTTTATAAAGATAAAGTATATAAAGTTTATAAAGTAAAAGATAAAGATGAATTGGAAGTAATTACGCACCTGTTGCTAGAATAAGTACTATAAGAATGCTATTAGCAGATTCAGTCCAAAATGAATATTTGATATACCAAATGGATATACCATCGGCATTCTTAAACGGAGTTTTGAATGATGAAGTATATTTGTTACCTCCAGAAGGAGTAAAAGTCAAAACTGGATATGTTTTAAAATTGAACAAAGGCTTATATGGATTAAAACAAATTCAACAATGTTTAAAGAACTGTGAATACTTTTTGTGTAAAACGTATTTAGGCAGTTTAATGTGATTAACTAATTTTATTTAACGGTCGTTATGCAATAATGAATAAATAAATTCTGTAACCGTCTTTAATTTACTTTGTACGACTCGAAATTGATGTGGGGGACTAATGACAGCGCCACGAATATCCACACATTACAATTACTGAATTGCAGCTATTGCTAGCCGTCACACAGAAAAATCGTTTCCGAAAATTTTCATGCCGGGAATCGAACCCGGGCCTCTGCGTTCCAACGAGTTAGGCCGACTAAGACTTAGCCCGCTTAAGCAAAGAAGCCGTCAAATTAATTACCGATACGATTATACAACAACGACAGGTTAAGTTGTTTTTGAAATGATGCGGTTCTTTGTCAGAGATCGTATACACGTCTATATAATGAATGACTTGCACTGTGCACAAAAACGTCCATAAAAAGTGCACTAAGTTTGGTGCAGTGAGGAACAACCCTATGCATGTTATTATGGTTTCGACTACTTTACTGGTTAGAGCTTTGGCAATAGAATCATTATGCCATCCTGCGGTATTAAAATGTGCCGGAACTATTTTAATAACGATAGGATAAAGAGGTCAGTTCATCGGTAAGCTTAACTCTTTTCTCATGATTTCTTCATGAAAACATGATATTTAATTTCGATAAATTGTCAGGTGATAAATGGGAGTTATTTCCAAAACTTAGGAACATTTTGTTATGATTTCTGAAGTGAAAATTCTTTAGAATCATTGTGAGACGATGAAACGACAAAGTGACACTAAAAAGAAATAAAAATATAAATCTATAGGTATAGGCCTTCGAGAGAATGAGATAAAATACATTATATTTAATCATTTAAATATGATGATACAGATAGAGTTGGAAATATTTTCGAAAATATGCTAGTGTATAGTAATAATATCTAAACATGAGATTATGTTGCTATTTTCTTCAACTAAAGTCTCTATAAGTAAAGAAAAAGGGATGTAATTTTGTATGTAAATCTATAATTTTTAAAGTAAGCAGCACGAAATCATATACCTGCTTCTGATTAGAAATAAATGTACACGTGTATTGGTGTTTTTGGTAATTCAAACCCCATGAGATTATATAGCACACAAGTTTATAAAAAAATCTTCACCCTTTGATTTTTCGCGTAGGCTCCGTCTATACTTTTATTCGTTTGAGATAAGAATTATCAAAATAGAAAAGCTTTTAACATCTTTTTAAAATAAACTGTTTTCCAAACAAAAGTTCTCATGCACCGAAATCTATATTTATCGTGAAACGTGCCTGTTTGCACTTAAAAGCGATGCTCACCATAATTTCTATTTATTGATAGACCGTGCCTGGCTGCAAGGTAATTGACCGGCGCGGCGCGCCGCGCGTCTAGTGCAACACGCGCGAGTATTACATCAGCCGGCCTTGCCCGACACGGAACAATGACAGGCCGTGCTGTAATGAAACTAATGCCTGTGGTTTCAGGCACTGCTTACAATGCAAATATACTTTGATAATGAGTTTTAATTATTACTGCCTTTAATGTTAGCTTTACGTATTATTACGTTACTTACATAACATAACATTAAATTTAGTAATGAAAACTAATTTTATAGATAGCAATAATAGTATGAAAATAATAAATATCTACAAATTTAAAAAGTATTTTATCTGAGAAGCTCAATATTATGTAACTTAACCACAAAATTTGGTCTAGTTTTTCATGCAAAATTCTTATTTATTCCAATAAGATGGTTACCCTACACAAGGTCATGTACGGCAAGCTTATTGTAATACATTTTATCTTTTCGAGCAAATCTGATTAAATCCTTAAATCGGTGTAGATACACAATGGTCATATTGAGATCACCAAATATTGACAGTACCGTATAATTAGTATGTCAATATTGCTGATATTTATCCATTATGGACACTGGACAAAGTGTGTAGGATTTATGTATACCTAACCACGACGTGACAATTTGATATCGGTCTAAAGGGTCCTATTCACGGTCCTACATTGCAGTCCTCATGACAGTCCGCCGCGTAATCCAGGATTGTGAATGTTTTTGCAGCTTGCATTGCGTCCACCAACACAGAGCTCTGGAGTTTGCAAGTCCTACCCACTGCAGGCTTGCAATGAAGGATCGTGTATGGGGCTTCTTAAGGCCGTGGTCTGTCTCGGATGCTGGAAGCGATATCTAGCACCAATCGACGTTGAAGGCTGCTTTCTGTCAGAATCGCATAGACGTTCGCGTTAGTTTTTCTCGAGCTCTCTGTATTATTGACCTAATTTTTAAACAGATCTATTTACGCTCGAACTGAAATGCAAGAATGACTGCAGACGCAGTGTACTTTCTATAGACACTTACGGCTTATATGCGTTTGGCCTCTGAGAGAGACCACTACAGTGCATTTTAATAATAAAAATTCGTCCGTCGCATACAGCGTCACACCGTACACAGCTTACGGCGTTTGCAACAGACCGTCCGCATATGAAACATAATAACAATACGTAGCAAATAGTTTTAGTTGTAACTTCTCAGACTTTAATTCAATAATATTTTCTTAAGTTTTCGCGACTTGCATACGTTTTAACGGTTTTGAACGCGGTAATTTATTTGATTTTCATTATTCTGACGTTTTAGATTACCATTTTTGAAGTAAATTTGTAAGTATATACATTTTGATTTTATTTCTAGTTCATGCGCAACAGATCTTGATTTAAGATAAGTGTAGGTATTCTTATTACCTGAATTTTAGCAGTTTCTCAGATTATTGACGTCAAACAAGATTTAAGCTACGAGCGTCAACTTAAACACTGATTAGTTCTTGGAATTCTCATAAAATCCCCAGATATTAACATTTCTTGGGAAAACCGCGCTTGTTTTTAAACTGTGATAAAATTTAAGATTAAAATCGTTTGCGATTTAGAATAAAATACATGAATTACGTAATATATAAATGTGATGATGATTTGTAGAATCTTTCAAGCATAAAAACTACCCATAGACATTATTGGATAAAGGAGTTAAGTTATATTTTCAGATTTTTTATGTAGAATATTAAGAAATTACCATGTGTAATCTGTACAATACCTACATGTAAAACACTTAAAGCCCATTTTACTTGAGCTTACTTTTAGAAATAGGAACTGATGAAGGACTTTGGGCGTATACAAAGTGTTAGTTGAACAAAATTTTGTTACCCGTTTTCTCACTATTTATAGTATTCTTTTTCCATGCAATTTACCAATTTGTATCATGTCCCTTTTATACACTTATATCTCTACTTATATGATAATATTAAGTGTATCACGAAACAAAATGCAGATTTTTTTTCACACACTAACATTAAACAGTTCTAATTATTAACAATAAGTAACTTTTTTTAACTATGTAGAGTAAAAGCTAAAATAAACTAAGTTATAAAATACAAGCGATTATAGACTGTGTAACAAATCGCTGCCAGATGGGAGCGTGCCCAGAAGGCTGGCTGCATTGCCGCGCTGTACGGCGATGCTTATTTGTTGGGCGAAATATGGGCGAATATCTCTTTGAAGAAACTCTTTGCCGATGGACCCCACGGACCTAATGTTTCAACTCCAAACGGCACAAATATGTAACCCCTTCCTAAGGTTTCATATTTGCGCCGTTTGAACCCTTCAGCTTTTAAAGCAGCAACTTTAAATATAAAATATCAGTAGAAATTGGTTTCGACATCCGCTAAGTAATGTTTGAGATGTGGGATATTTTAGTTTAAATACATTTATAAAGTTTCGTAGCCAAATAACAAAATCAGCCGTTAGTCATCTCTATGTAACCTTTCACTATCCATGGAGTAACACGCACTGACCCAAACTTGGTTTTAATGTAATGTGACTTTCCCCTGTCTACGAAAAACAAATGTTGAATTTAAATAGCGCCTAAACCCTTAAAAGGTTGCTTTAATAGCCTTCTGTTCCCTTTAGTGATTTCTTGTAGAACTTTGAGTCTTAGTGATGAGGTTCTCATCTTTTTAAACTAAAAGAGTTAAGGGACTTTGTGAAATAGCCGTTTTAATATTACATTTTACAAACTGAAAGACTTAAGAAAAGTGACATTTACATACACTTATTACTTATCAAAATGTTTTAGTAATAATTAGTAATTACGTATTTTATCGACTGTTACGTATTTATTTTTAACGGTATTATTCTTATTGACTTAGAGTTAGTTTGAACGCCTCTTTAAGGTTCTTAAAGAAGCGTTTAAATTTACTCTAACTCAATATGAATAAGACTGTAAATCTTTTAGAACTTGACCTTCGAGATTGAACTAGCTGTAGTGTAACTAATTGATTGTTTGTTGGGGTTTTTTTCAACAGATAAAAACCAGTCAATTGGTATTATTGTCCAAGTGTTTCATTCCACGCACAATAAATAGTTCCGTAGAGGTAACCAATATGCTTATACTGTTTTTATCATTTGGTAACAGAACCCTGAAATAAGCAATTAATCGAATATATGTGATGGATGATTTCCTTGACATATCCGATAATGTTATAAGTCTGGGTAGTGTAATGGCTAGGGCACGCGTCCCAAACACTAAGGGCGCGGGTTCGATCCTGGTCGGAACGCATGCACCACCTGGGCCGCTTTTCTGACCTAATGTACATATTGTCAACAGTGAAGGAAAACATCGTGCAACCTGCGCATCGAGATGACCTATGCGTCAAACCAGCCCAGCCCAGTAGTGGGACGTTCATGGGCTGTTATTACAATACTTATTATAAATTATCCGATAATGGCGACCTCTGCTATTATTTTCTGACATGAGCACGAGAATGGCTTGCAAAACAGAAATCTTGAAAACTCGGCTGCAAAAGAAGCAATACACGTAAATGTCTAATTTTGTTATATGTGTATGTGTAGGAGGACTTGGGTCACGTTTTGCTGATCTGGCTTCCAGCGTCGAGATTTTCGGTACGAATGGTTTCGTATTCCTATTTACTACATATCTCAAAATATAGTCAACATATCTTATTTCCGATAATATTCGATAGTGTTTTTAAGATCTATTGCATTATATTGTATTGAATGTTTTTGTCTTTAAATATTTTTAATTTTCTACCCCATTGTCCAGGAGTTACAGGAAGGAGTCGCTTTATTGTATCTTTACAAGCAAATATATTATTTACCTAAATATATTATAACCACTAAAATTTGTGGGTATATTTTTTAAGACTGTTTAACAATATCCCATACGCGTATGAGTGGTTTTTATACAGGCAAATATTGTATCATTTCTCAATAAGGTGTATGATGCCGCCTCCAATTTTCATTTCTTATTTGCAACAACGTTGTTTTTAAAATAAATGTAACTCATTTTTTGCGAAATTGCAGATTTACTTTTCGAGAAAAATATTTATGATATATATACATAGACAGACTGACATGCCTTCTTTTAAGGCTTCCGCATTTGCTAAGATAGCTACAATACTCTAAAAACTAAGTCAATGTAACTTTCGATTGAAGTTGCATCAACTTGGATTTTTCTGGTTAATTGTTGTACAAATAATCTGATTGCTGGACAGTAGCTTATAGAAATGTCTTGAGTTAATTACTATAATAAATTAGTTCCAAGAAGCTGTGGAGAACTGTGAGTTTGCGTCAATCAATGAAAGAAAGAATGAAAGAAAACTATTTTATTCAGCACAATTTACACAGCATAGTATAAAAACTAGTAATTTTTAAATTAATGCTGTTTAATTTAAATTATATTTATACTACTAAATTTATCTAAAAATATGTATGTATGCGAAACAAAAGAGTATTTAATGATCTATTTCAAAATAATACAATGAATTTATTTTAAAACTCGTGTATTATCTAGTAACAGTCGTATTCATAGAGAGTTAGACTAAGTTTGAACGTTTCTTTAAGAACCATAAAGAAGCGTTCAGGCTTACTCCAACTGACTATGAAGTTAGAATTGATTAAAACTCTTTCTAAAAAGGGCATCAATCTCAGCATAACGCTGGTCAGTTACGAGCTGCGTTAATTGTATTTTTAAAATTGATCGTGATTACAGAACTCCCACGAAACGGAAACTAGATTATTAAAAAAAAAACAACGATCGTCTCACATATATTTCACAACGGTTAAACGGTGACACGTTTAAGAAAATATGTTATAAGCATTGATGAAACAATAATAGGGCTACATCAATGGTTATAAGAAATCATTCACCGGCGTCGTCACTACGTATTTACAATACATAGTGTTGAAATAACTCACACTACATCGGCAAGTAATACATAAAGAATTCGTGAAGGAGCGAACTGTGCAAATGAGACAACGCAACCTGACGCCGAATTTACGTACTACGCACCACGATGTGTTTACAACCACAAATTGGTCGAGATACGCCTTTCATTGAAAAGTCCGGTCTGATTAGCATATGATCGTCCGCATGCCGAACGCAATGAAACAAAGTGAAAAAGATACTCTACCGCTGTCCAATGACGTACGCGCATGATGTAATATCTTGCAGACTTGCACGAGACGAATTCTTATGAAAAAAATATTCAGCTAATTTTGTTGGCAAAAATGCAAGTACCTTGAATCTTTTTAGAGTTTAGCTTATGATGATAGTAACTCGTGATGTAATGCTTATTTGATTTTACATCATCGACTGATATTTAAAAGCTATTCATTTGGATCTTTCCGATTTTGGCACTCTCCCATTTACGGGCTAAAAGCCTCCTATGTTATAAAGTTCTCAGGAACGGAGACAGAATACCTACTAATTCCTGCGGCCATAAAACAACCCACAGCGAGGGTGGTAGTGTATTTTACCGTCTGCATGGCATGCATCATATAATAATTAATATAATTAATTATGTTTAAACAAAAAGTATTCGAGTGGTTGACAAAAAAAATCCTATTATAGCGTCCAACAATATTTTAAATGAGAGGTAATTAAGAAGATATTTTGTTGTGTTGTGTTTTGTTAAATAAAATAAAAGACTTATAAGGCACCAAATTAATAAATATTATGCAGAGATAGGTTAAGTATGTTTATATTTGCGATGGTATGAAAGGCATGAACGGAGAAAGAACACAATTTCATGCAGCCGGGCGGCCTGTCGTAAGAGGCGACAAAACAACCCACAGGCAGATGGTAGGGCATTTGCCCGACTGGATTAGTGGACTGGATTTGATTAGAGTATGCCGCCATAATAACCTTGATCTGTGTTCCGGAATTAGTGGTTATGTTCCAGTCCCATCTACGAGCACGGAAGCACATTAGTAATACTTAGTGTCGAAAATGTTTCTAGGCGAGACGGTAGCCATTTTCTATTACAGTTGGGCCGTCAGCCTGTCTGCTGTACTTAAGAAATTAACAAAAATACCTTTAATGAAAGTACGTAATATGCACGAGTTTCATGATAATCCGTAACCCGAGATGCAAAGGGACCTTTGCATCTTGATTTTGAGACAAATTCGTCTTACCTACTGACCAACATCTGAATTACTAAATTCATATTAGGTATCTATTCAAGTCATAATAATTAATTATCAGTAACTCTGACCTTTATATTAAATAAGTTGCTAATTAGGCACATAGCTAATTAAACCGGGGATATACATCTTAATAAAAGGCATAATTGCATTAGATTATTTTACGGATGAAAACATTTCGTTGTTTTAAAAGTGAGCAATAACTTTATTGACGATATTTTTAATTGAAGATTATTTAAAATAATTTTAGTAATTTTACGGCAACAAATGTTCTTTTATGGTTATAATGTAGCCACACTGCAAACTATATTGTTAGTAGTTTTAAGAAAATTCTTATGAGTTTTTTTTTTTTTTTTTTTTTTTTTTTTTCCGCTTTCTCCCAGGCGTACAAGATTACCTAGGTGTAGTTCTTTATTTAAATCTTACTACTATAGAAATTTCTTTCTCCTATCCATACATTTTTGTCTATCCTATCTATCTACCTATTCGTAGTTTAGCTAAGGTAAATAATTTTGATGCGAAAGGGTTGGATTGAGTGGGGGATGGTTGGAAAGTGTGTTTGGGTGTAATAGGTATGAATGTTGGGATGGGTTGGTTATGGTTGGGTAAGGTTGGGAAGTGTTGGGTGCTGTTTTTTAATTTTATTTATTTGCCAATTTTACATGTTTTGCTTATTTGTCTAATTTACAATATTTTACTATCAACTATTTTACATTTTATTTTGTATTGCCAAAGTAGTTTGCTAAATTACGATATATATTTATAATTACAATTTTTATGATGTTATTATCATAGAGGTAGATATACTGTACATTTCTATTATTAGGCTTATGTATATTGACAAGGACAATATCTCTCCTTAGGGGTTTGTATCGTCTGTGATTAATGCTATGTTTCCTTATTACTTACTACTACTTAATACTGGTACTGTTAAACATATATATAAGTATATAGTTGCAGTGCCTTATTGTTACATGGTTGTTTTGTTACTGTGTGTTGTTCGTGCCTTGATATTTTGCGTAGTTGGTGAGTTTGTATTTGTTGCTGCTTGGTTTTGTTTGTAATTGCGTGATGTTCCCCTAATCCCCGAGTTCCTAGTGTTTAGAGAAGTGTTATTTAGATCGTGTGCTGTGTGGTGTCTCATGTGTTTGAGTTTGTGTATGAGTGTTTTTGTTGTTTTTGCGCATAATGTTTACCATGTATGTTTAATACAAAAAACCACTTACTTTATAATAATAAAGAAGTTTGTTTCTTTTGTGTTGTGTTATTTGTGGATACTGTGTGCTACTGTGTGTTTTTATTTTGTGGTTGTTGCTAGTTACTATGTTTGGGATGTGTGAATGTTATAATGTTGACTGTCTATGTTAGTATGTTTTTTGTTTAGTGTGTCATCTGGTACTCGGGGCAATCTGTTCATTACTGATCGCCTGTGTAAGTGGTGTGAGTGTATGTGTGTGTCCTCCTGCAGAGGTAGCCTCATTTCTCGACACTGACCACCTGTTTGAAGCATGATAGAAGAGCCGTTGGCCGCTCCCTACTGTCTGGTGTTGTGTTACGGAGATGTTACTGATTTATTATGCAAGTTTCCTATTACAGTAGGTTGCGACTTCCGGCCCATTGCTATTATGTTCTCCCAGGTGGGGTGACTAGTTATAGGCAACGGCTGAGCGCGCTATCCACTCCCATCTGGCCCTGACCGGGCACTTGTCGCTAAAGGAGTTATGTGCAGTGTCCTTTCTTCTTTCCCTTGTACAGTTTGTACATTTGGGTAGCGTGCCCACCGCTTGCTCCTCACACTCACTTATTACGTGCGGACCACCGCAGTGGCTGCACACCTCTTGGACTGTTTCTTTGCACATCCTCCTGCCGTGCCCAAAGCCCAGGCATAGTGTGCATTGCACGAGTGGCGACCTATCCGTGACCTGCATCGTGCGCAGGCCTATCCTGACTGTTCCAGCTTCCGTAAGTCTCTTCCACAAGGTTGGCGTGACCCGACATACCACCTTGTGGGTCTTTATGTTGCGTCCCCTTATCTTATATGCAATTTCCACTGGTTTGTCAACATCATCCTGGCCCTCAAAGACCGCCCTATTTTGGTTTTTGAGTGCCCGGAGTATGTCTTCATCTGTATGCGTTCGGAGGACCCCGCTTATCATTACCAACGGTCTTTTGTTGGTAAGGTCTTCTGTCACTAACTCGGGTCTTTTCTCGGCCAGCTTTCGCCTGACGTTCTGCCGGTCCTCCTCTGTTCTGCAACTTATAATGAGCTTACCCTCTCTGGACTTCCTCATACGCTCGATTTCCAGTCCCCCTTCTACGGGGCCAATCGCCTTCTCTATTTCCGTAGAGATTTCCTCCCTGGTTTTATCGGCGTAGTCCAGGCCGCTTTTAATGACGATGGAGTGCAGTGTTCTGTACACTTTGTGAGCCGGAAGATTACCTTCCGGTCTTGTAGCAGCTACACTCGCGTAACTTGGTCGCGGAGCAATCACCTCACTCATGTCGACGCTGTACTTTTGAATAGCCTGCGAGAAGCTATTCATCCTCTCCAGGTTCTCTCTCATGAGTGAGGCGTGCTCTCCCATTCTTAGGACCAAGTCAGCCTTCTCTTTTTCGAAGTCCATGTTTCCTTGAAGCTGTTCCACTGTCTTCTCTTCCGGTCCTTGTATAATGTCGGTCTGTGTCTCGATAGTTTTCTTGTCTATCGCTTGTACGCCTGTTTCTCTGCTACCCGAGTTCTTCATTCGCGTAATGTCCCGGTCCATTTCCTTGATCAGGGCGTACAGTCGATCCAACGCCCCCTGTACGCCCTGTTTTATTTCGGTCTTCAGGTTTCGCGAGTTAGCCAGGTGCTCGTTGGCTTTGTCATAGGATGACTTGGCGTCCTTCATTCTATGACTCTGTCCGACCGCATCTTTGGTGACCTCTGGCGGCGTACGCTTGGTGAATGTTCTACTCGGCGAAACCTTACTTGGCTTTGCAGCCTCGAACATGGCCGGGACTTTCCTGGATTGGGGGGGAGAGAATTTTAAGGTGACCGCCTTCTTCTTCTTTACTTCTGGCGGTTGTTGCTGCCTTGAGCTAACAGGGCTCTCCTGTGCCGGTGGAGTTTTCTGCTCTTCCCGCACCTTTATGGTGTCCGTCCAGGGGCCTGGTGTGTTCTCATGTACTGAAGGCGGACTGTAGATTCCGGCTTCATGCATCCCGTCCATATATAGCCTATACAGTCTTGCCTCTTGTTCTTTGGGGCTTACTCCCTCCTTCTGCATTTGCAACTTATATTTTGCAAACTGCACTAGGTCTGGTGAGTAATCGTCTTCTTGTTTTGGGGCCCCTCTTACCGGTGTTCTAAACATATTGCTATTCGGGTAGCAGGTGTTTCTTAATATTAACTATACTATTCAACTTACGCAATAGCGTTAAGTTGAGTGTTGAGTGTGCGTGTGTGTGAGTGTATATGTTTGAATGTGTGTTGCGTATGTGTGTATATGAAAGTGTGTTACTTATGAACGTGAAGTCAATAGGGCACTTAACTAATTACTCTATTCGGCTGGTGCAAAAACACCGGTCGAAAGGTCATTAAATAAAAGTCAAAAACAATATATTGAACCAGTCAAATTAATACTATAAAATTTTATTTTACAGGTACTCCTGAAAACGGGTCTACGTCAGGGATTATACTTTGTCGAAACTTATCTGTTTTAAGTTCACAGGCAAAGCCTGGGTCAACGTCAACACCCAAAAGGGGAAGTCAATAAGAATACAGATAAGTATCGTTGTCGTAATACTTAAAGCTACTTATTACTAACTATTTAATATAACTTAAACTAAGTGTTCCACAAAAACGCGACTTACAATAATTTTCTTTGTTTTTCAGGTCCAGGGGGGAGCGGGATAGGCGCCGGGAGCCGGGAGGTGGACAGATGGATGCGTCTAGTCTCTACGAGTTCAACGACACCTCGCACGCCGGGATTGGACAAGAGGACAAGGATTTACAGGTAAGTGGAAAATGGGGGGGGGAGCTAGAGGGGGGGAGGGGGGGTAGATCGACAGATCTCGTCGCGCCGAGTTGAATGATACCAAGCTCGACTATGTTGGCGTTAAAATTGGCTGAGAAACAGGCTTCGAAATTCTGGTCCCCAGAGAGCCGGATGGAATTTCGAAGTTTCAAATCGTTGTTTCTCACTCAATATCAACACCAGAAGACCGAGCTTGGGCTCAAACCTCTCGCCGCGGTGAGATCTGTCGACTGGGTCGAAAAAACAGACTGAAATTTTCCAAAAATTTTGTGGTCCAAAAATGGGCCCAGCGGGTGCTCCTGGTGCTGGGATTTTCTCCTGTGGAAACCCGAGCCTCCTACGATGAATAGCGGCTGAGAAAAACCAACTTGAAAACTTTCAAGATGGCCGCCGATGAAAGTTTGTACCCGAAAAACTCAGCAACCAGAAGTCCTACTGCGCCCGTGCTTGGGTTCTATGGGGAGCCCCTGGTCTGACCTAGGTCCTAAACCGGTTTTTGGACCTAAAAATTTTCACACCAATTTTATGGTTTAGTCCTGTAGTATAGGCTAATATAACACCTACAGTCCAAGTCCCACCCTCCTGCGGTGGATAACGGCCGAGATATCGGACTTCGAAAAATTCCAATATGGCGGCCGAGATGTCAAATTTGGGCGAGAAAACGTCGCCACACCCTTGTTTTTGGTCCGATTTGGCTGGGACTTGGACTGCTGTGCTGCCCGTGGTCTTCTGCACCCCGCTGGGGGGGTAGTTAAAATTAAAAATAAACTGCCTATTTAAGAGGCTGGTCTGATGCAGAAGCCTTGCCTGATGATAGCCTTCGAAACCCCGCCGCGCTAAGTCCAAAGATGGCCGAGTTATTACAGTTTTTAGGAATCCAAGATGGCGTCCAAGTTTCAACTAAAAACACCAAACTTCGATTACTCCGGCCCCTATGGGTCAAATCTAATCGAGCTTGGGCTCAAATTAAAGCTCTCGGCGAGGTCTACCTAATGGTTATGCGAAAAATATTTTAAAGTCTATATATATTTATCTATTTACAATTTAAGACAAAAAATGTCTTATCTCAGAAAGTATAAGTCCTAAAATTACCAAAAAATATGTAACTGGTAGGCCAAAATGGTCTCTATTTTACCCCGAATTTTGTTGATTTTACCCAATAATAAAAACTTATAAAAACTTAAAAAATTTGGAAAAATCGATTTTTTGAATTTAATTTAAAAATTTTCTATTGCAAAAAATTTGGATGTTGTGCGGGCAGATAGAGCAAACTACCGCGCACAATCCTACAGTTTCAAAACCCACGCGTCACTTATACTTTCTGAGATATTCTATTTTTAAATTTAATTTTCTAATATGAAATAATTAAAAACTATAAAACCTAAAATTAATGTGAAGCCGGAAAAGAGCTGCTCCTCTTCGGGTCTTGTGGTGGTCCAAACCTCAAATTGCTCACGTCAATAATGACGGAGCAATTTTGAGGTTATGGAGTTGTTTTTTTGATGCTGACAGGTCCGGGTGAACTCCGATTTCGGCGTGCGAGGCGTCAAACGACGCGTCTCGTGAATCCCTCGAAGGCCACCGCGGCGGAATTTTGTGTCCAGGTACAATTTTGTGAAGTTAAGTCCGAAAAACGAAATTTGTCCGAAAATTTTTTCACTTTTTAATTTTTTACTAAATAACTATAACTTTTTCTAAGGTTGTAGCTGGCCAGATTACCTTAGATTTCGATGCTTTATCCGTGTGTATTTTTGAATTTTGAATAAGTCCAAAAATGGCACTTTTCACACCACGTTTTTACAGTTTTCGCACAATATTTTTGCGGTTGGAGTTGGGAAACTGGTGCTTGTATTTTTGCGGGGTGGGGGCAACTGGGCCCCACCAAAGCCGCCACTAAAAAGATAGGGTCCTCGATTTAGTTTCCGAGATATAATTTTTCAAAGTTCTAAAATTTTGTTTTTCCTTAATAAAATCTAAGTCCGAATAGTTGGAAACTTGCTTTTTGCATAGGCACCTGCGCCTCACTTTCCCGCACACAACGATATATCGCACGGCACTGTAACTGCGAAAAAACCTATTTTTTTGAATTTTTTTCCACGGAGCGAACTTTAAATCGACTTGTCTCGGTCGCGTTTTTCGAATTCTTATGAGTTAGCTGTACTCTCCCGTTCACCACGGAGGGGCCAGTCCGTGAAGGGGCCGGTCTTCGTTCGTCCGGGTTAGAAGAGAATGCGCGAGTGAGCCAGTAGCCCGGAAATGGGATGCAACGAGGATCGGCCGGGGATTTTAGTGGATATCCCCAACCGCGGCGTGGCAATAGCATTCCTGCGGAGATGCTAGTGCCTGGAGAAAAAGTTGGTAGGTTCCAAGGTGCCCTGGTCTTTTAAGGAAACTGGATTTTTCAATTGAACAATATTATGATAGGTAAATTTATACGAGTACATATTTTTATAATCGAATTATTATTGAGCACATTTTCTCAACACTCTAAACAAACGTCAAATTTCAAATATATATTTACTTATTATTAAAGTTTGTATATATAAAGGTTGTATACGAGTTAAACAGTGCCACCCCGATGAATCCGAGGCTAATTCCACACACGTCTTTACCGCGTTTCCCCCGCGGTAGTTTGTTCTTAAGCGGATTAGCGTTGGATAAAAAAGGGGGGGATCCCCACTAGCTATACTTCAAGCTCTAGTCTAGCATGCTAGACTTCAATAAAGACCCTGAGACGCGGCTTTGATTTTTTTCTGCACACGCTTTTAGTGAAGTACGTAAAGAGGATGCAACATCCCCTTTAATAAATCAGAAAAGGGGCTCAATAAGCCCACGTTTTCAAGGTTATCGGAAGTATCTTCCGTTCCTAAGACCTTCACTTTTGGCCATTGCGATGGAACACAAATGTGGTTTAGTCGGTAGATCCAAACATCAGAAGACCGATACTACACTACTTACTATACCTGGGTAGGGGTTCATGATATTTTCACATGATGCACATCATCATCCTCGAACAAGGCACCGTCGTTAAAGCTGTTTGTCCGTCTTTCCGTAAACTCATTGCTTAAGTTAGAAGGAGTGAGGAATTTAGGTTTATTTCTTGTAAGATTTTCCAACACATAGTTAGTGGCGTAGAACGTTTAATTTATACTTCGTCGGCGGATTTTCCACGGAGTAGTTAAGACGGCCAAGGTGCTGTGAGACCAGCCGAGTAATAAGTTTATTGCTTGTTAGGCATTCAAAGACTGATCAAAGTAAATACCGGCATAATGAGCAATAACTACGACTACACTTGTTTTACTCGAAATTTCTGGGCTTCCATATTTCATTATCAATTGATTTACTGGTTAAACTTTTAAAAAAACACATGGATATAATGTAAATGTTAAGCAATAGGCAGTTAAAAGAATGAATAGTAATGTATGTAAAAACCTACAATTTAACAGGATAGGACGTTCAACGAAAGAAAGAAAAATATTTATTTAGGACAGGACACAAAAAGAGATACGACATTAAATTGTGTCGTCCTAAAATACTTTTGCTCAGCATAATGCTAGTTTCTCAACAACTTATATTTCTACAAGCAGTGAGTATATATGAACACTATTATAATTATAAATAAACTAAAATGACCGAATAATTAAGAGCTGCAAAACATCTCACATCTTTATGTCTTAACGTGGCTTCGTTTACGGAATTTGGAACACTTCCTCCTTTTTAAATTTGGATTTAGCAAAGTGTTCATGAATGACTTTTAGAACAATGTTCAAAGTAAGAGTCACCAGGATAGAGGCCACAGAAGAAAGAAAAACAGGATAAAAAAGTTTCCAACATTGTAGTAATTTATACTGACAATGATGTTTTTGCGTTTAATATTTTCTACATCTACATCAATAGATAATTCGTGCTTTAAAACAACCATTACCATACAACTATGTCAATCTAAGACGTACATAATTTATCAGGTTTGGAGTATAGTGCACTAATATGTTAATACGCATGAATTACTTATAGTTGAGTGTGGGCCTCCCCGTGTTAAGGAAACGGACGATATAATCGTCAGCTACTCCAAGGTGGATTGGTGGGTTTTACACATTGGTAATCTTGATGTGCAGTTTTCCTTATAATGTTTTCCCTTATCAACATCAACTGCTATAAAATGCTTATGAAGTGCATATTAGGGTTTGAACCCACTTCGTTTGAATATGACAAGTGTACCTTAACCACTATGCCACAATGACTGGCGGTATTTCTTTACCTATCTATAATATTATAAAATTCTAACTATTATCTGTACATTCAAGCTATTAAAAAAAACAACTGGAATAGATTATATACACGACGGAGAACATTGCATCTTTTTTTAGATTTCTTTAGAAAACTACTAGATCGATTTCAATGCAATTTTCGCTGATCGCCAGCTAATTCTTAAACTTAAACTCTGCGTTAATAATTATTCTGGGAAAGCCGCGGAATTTTTTCTGGGGATAATTAAAAATCGCCAGACTAAATTATATTTAGAATTCCAATGATATTATTTTATTGATCGATAGCAAATTCAATGTAATAAAATGTGTCATTTTTTATCCCGGAAATCGCAAGGCAAATTTCCAGGAAGCCGTTTGTAGTTTGCGTGCGTAAAAATTAGATTATACCGACACAGTTTTGTTCAAAACGATAACTGCGGTGCTTTATGTCCCGGGAATCCCGAAGAAGTTTCAAGTCAAACGTCGAAGTCGAGGGCACATGTTAATTACAAATATATTTTACATTTAGTAATGTTTTTGATATACTCAAATAAGTTATTTTATTGAAACATAATTTATGTCTTATGGCTTTTAGACGTAACATTTCATTTTAATTGGTGAGACGGTTTCATATTTTATTAGTTTAGGTACACATTCTTAATAAAAGAATTAATATTATTCTTACACTACAGTATTTTAGAAATTATATATATTAGAAACGTTCAAATTGGTTTGTAATGGCATTATAGAAACCTGCAAGAAGTACTTAAATAGTGTCAAATGTGACTCAAAAATAGTCAAGTCTATAAATCACCATCAGGTAGTTTGTCTGCCCATTTGCTTATAAGCAAACAAATAGCTTTTAGCTTACATAAATCTATTTACAGAAGTTAACTTGTGTAAATAGCAGCAAAGTATTAATGCTTCTCTTAAACACGGCGAACAGCTTTTATGTGATTGACAGATGAATGTATGCGGAAAATGGATTTCCGTTACTGTACTTACCGGAAACCACAAATGTTACCATAAAGGCCTACTATTACAATATAACTTGGCATCTAACGCGGAAATAGTGCTAGACATATCATAAATCTACATTATCTAGTCTAGCATTATAAATGTATAATGCTATTTAATGTCAATATTTAAATAAAATATATAAAAAAGATTCGACTTCGTTGAAAGTTGAAATCTCGCAATTAACATGATATTTCTTGGAACAAAATTAAGTTTGTAGTATTTGAATATATCTTGAATTAATTTTATGTAAATATACTCGTTTGAAATGCATAACTTAATACACATACATATAAATGAGTAATTTGTCTAAATTTTTAGTTGAAGATGAATGCACTAATTTCATAATGGAATCACTGATTACTTATGGAAACTTTGAATGGCATTAGTCTACGACTGCTTTTAAAGCAAAGTTAAATTTTAGTTACTGTTAGAGGAGAAGAAGCGACGTAGGCAACAGCCCAGCAACGTATATAAATAGTACTTTTATAAATTTATCTTTATATTTTCGTTAGTTCGATCTCTTAAGAAACCCATGTACTGTACGAGAGGCGGAGGCCAGGAGTTTCCATAGGACGGGGCTTTCTCAGTTTGGAGTCCTGTCTCCCTCGGCTCCATTTTTGATTAAATTCTTGTGTATCATATAAGTAAGACTTACTTGTAACATTTTTTAACTAAAACTTGTATTTTTGGGAGTAAATAAAGATTGTTATTATTATTAATTATTATATTACATTTACAAATATGTTATTAAAATATAATACAAAGTTGTTTACGAATCAAAAATAAATATAATAATACTTCCATGTCATAACATTAAAATGTATGGTCTTGACAAGAAGTTGCGTATAATTATAATTCCAAATTATTTTTTTAAATTATATTTTTATTTTATTTTCGATTGTTCCAGAGTTGAGGGGCGTCAGAGTGAAATAGAAAATTTAATTCAGCTTTATCATATATATTAGCCGTGCAAACTGTCAGCTCTACTTGGCTTTTATCACATATAAGTTGCATGTATAAAAAGCATTTTCCTTTAATTTACTTCACAAAGAGTACTAAAGTTGTCAGCTATATAGTGGTTTCATTTTTCTGTCTCGATTCTCGGAACAATATATAATTAGTGTCTTGAGAGCTTCTTGTACAAGATATATATTAAGGTTGACGAAGTAAACTTCTGAATGAGTACCTAATTATTATATGATAACTATTTTAGTAGGTACTATTTATAAATTATTTGTATTTGCAAGCATGTATCACGTTCCAATTCGAACCGATTCAAAGCGAAAATAACATACATATAACAACGGCAAGGACGACAATATTTTACAAACTTGTGTACTATGCTTTTAAATAAAGAACAAGACAGGTTTTAATTTTATGCCTGGTAATGTTCTAGCAACCCTAGTGTAGTTGGACATTGATGTCCAATAAAAGGCTTTAATACTGTTGCTTTATTAGTAATACATATGTAGCTGTTACGTTGTTTTAAACTAGGTGCATTTGTAAAATACATTTCAATTTACTAAATTATTGCAACAGACATTAATTCATTGAATTTCAAATAAAATATTTATTATTATCTCGGTTCAAAGGTTTATTGATAAAGAATGATTAACTGCTTGAAATATTCCCTATAGTACTAATAATAAAACATTTCTCAGAAGCTATCAAGTTTATAAAAACAGTTTGCTGTTCATGGTTCCAGACTATACAATATTATATTGAAGGAATGTTTACAGTTTATAGTCATTTAAGCATAATCGTCCATCTATAAGATGTATTCTACACATATTGTAGCGCTACACAGTGGTGTAGTAAAACCACGAAAGTAAACATTAGGTGTGAACGCCTTACTATTTACAATCTAAAAACCAGTGATAAAAGGACTAAAACAGTCCACGGTCGCCGCCTATACAGAACCCTTCGATGTGCGGGGATTGGCACGCACTTAACCGATTATGTTTAACTTATTGATCTCTTTAAATTAGCCACATAAAATTATTTTTATCTATCACTAAATAAGAACAGATAAGTCCACCTCTAAGGCTGTCATGGGATTTCGTTAATATATTTGTTAAGACACAAAAATAAATTGGTAAAAAAAGATCCAGCTGTTTCATTTCACAATCGTTTCACCGCAGACTTCCTGACTGATGGTTCGTTCCAATATGTTACTGTTCACTTTACTTGTCTTATCATCGGTAGAAATTTTGACATTAGGTAATAAGGAGCTTATATTAAATTTTAACCGCTTGTAAGGCAAATGAAATGAACGGTAAATAATGTTTAGTTCTATTTTAGAGCCGTTTGCTGTTAAAAAGTTCTGACTGTGTGATCCTGAGGCCATGCGGCTCTGCCAAAATGTATCAAAACGACTCGTTGACTCTTCAGGTGATCAGCGAGCCGGTGCCTTCATTGGCCAACGGATTAATATGGCGATCCAGCAAGGAAACATAGCCAGCATTCTGGGCACCTTACCTATAAAAGACAGTGTCCTAGTGTGACTATAGGTAGAATACAGAATAACTAAGTGAAATTTTATTTCATTGTAATAGTTAAAGTCATTTTAATAAATGTTTTTCATTATATTTTCATGTGTTTAATGGCCTGTTAATAGCCTTGAAATCATCTAGCTCTACTACAAGATTTATTTGAAACAAGTTTACTTCCACATGTTCGCCTTGTTTAAAAAGCAGGTTACGATTTACTCGTGATGATGAATCGCTCTTACTATAAGTATAAGATGATTGATGCTTTGCACATAAAGTTTCTGAATAGCAGTTAAAGGGTGGGGGTGGTTCGCTTGCCAAGGGCAGCAAAAGTAGAGGCAGATTTTTTTTTAGCAGCACCATCTACACTGTGGAAATTTTATAACAGATTATTGACAAATTGGCATTATGCTTAATCTAGATCTGAGGCTGCAATGGTGTCACAAGCTAGAATTTACATATAGTGCCCCATTACTAAGCTATTAATATATACCATCATCGCTACTACTACAAATAACATAATGGCTAATTTTGATGTGCAAGAGAGTAGTATTTATGTCAGTAAAAATAAAAAAACAGAAAAGAGCCGACGCACAGGGGCAAAGGAGGTGAAAAAACTTCGATGTTTTCAGCCAGGAACCTTAGTGATTAAGGCATCCGAGTCCCATTTCAGTGACGTAAGTTTAAATTCGGCAGTCTCTTGACTTCATTGTCCATTGTTCTTACCAATTTACACTGCTGGAAAATATCCAAAGTGGCTTACATTTTAGAATATTTAAGCATTTATGTGAGATACAGTACTAAAATATAGGAAGGCAGATTCGCGTAAAATTATAACTTAGACATATAAAAATAAATAACTTAGACTATATTAATTTCAAATTGTAACGTATAATACATTGTATGTTATAGAGGTATATATAATTATGCTTATTTAATTATAATTAGCTATTAACATAATTGTCTAGTATTTTAATAATATAAACAAAAATAATGATTTACAATATTTCAACTTTTTTTAAACAGGTCGTGTTGAACTAAATATTCGGCTCTAAAGTACTAAAGTAAACATTGTTAATTGTTCAAATAAGTAAATCCTAAAGTAATTAAAATATTTGTGCCGCTGATAATGACTGTAGCAATTAGTATGTAGGATAAACAGTTTTAGGACTCTTATTCTATATATTTGAGTTTGTTTCAATATTATGTTTCCATTTTGAAAACAGTATACAACACCAATCGGCTAACAGTACCAATATTTAAACATTGAAAGAAAAATACTAGGAGTGATAAACCCAGTATTTTAATACATTATTTTGATATATTTTCACCTTGCTAGCTAGATATCGGTAGTAGGGTTTCAATCATATTTTACATCTATACTAATATTATAAAGACGTAAAGTTTGATAGTTTGTGACGTTGTAAGGGCTAATCTCTGGATCTACTAAGCCGATTTTGAAAAAAATTTCACCAGTGGAAAGCTACGTTATTCCTGAGGGACATAGTGTATATCTGATTGTGGTTAATAATAAGTATGTATTTTTGATTTTTTTTCAGATGCCCAGTGAAGTAGGCACGAATCAGCTAGTATATCATATTCTACAACATACTACTATTGCTTATATTACCTATTGCAGTGTAAATGTAGGCTTCAGTTCTCTCAGTTTCTTTTTACTGAGTGTATGCCATTTCTAGTGTTTATTCTTCATTTCATTTGCGAAAAAACTTGGTATGAACTCAAAAAAATATATTTTAATTTGTAATTTCGGTCTAATTATGATAATAAATTTAAATACCTACTGTTCATTATCTTTGTTTATAAAGTCCAACTTAATATGGTTGTTAGATACTAGTGTACAGCAAAACAGTGCTGTATCACTTTCTTAATTTAAACTTGTTACATCCTTGTGCGTAAATACCGAATGTGCGCCTGTAGGCGGATTCGACATCCTTTACAAGAAGATTTCAACTATTTACATAAATAAAAAACAGCTGAGATGCATGTATTTTCTACCTATTTTAATACGGTATAAAGGGCTTTATTTATTATTTTAAGGATTTGACAACGAGAATTCGGCAAAGATTCCGTAGTAAAGAATAAGTATTTATGTATTTGGGAGTGACCTTCATATATTTGCGTAACGATATAAAGTATATATGTATATTTTGTCCGTGTAAATTTGCCCTTAGACCGAATTACAAAATTAAATAACAAATGCGGATACCAGTTAATTATTCTAATGTAAATAGAACCCGAATTTAATGGTTCTGGTCAAACGCTTTATAAATACAATCTTGATTAATATATGACTTGTTGATATATACTTTATATACAGTGGTAAGGTATACTAGATTAGTATCAAATACTTTAGTAAGTATGTAATAAAAAAGTTTTAGTAGAAGAGTCATACCTGTAACATAGATTAGAAAACCTTTGGTGCATGTGTACTGAATGCAAGTACATGCTTATGTAAGCATGAGGAGTTATGTTAATACACACACATATTTATATACTATTTTCAACTTTTTATGCAGAGCAATATTAGTTGAACTATGTGCTTCTAAAGCAATACACAGAGCCTTCCCTCATTCTAAATATTTTACTGGTCTGAAAATGAAATGAGATAAGGATAGATTCAGTTGGAAGCTTAGTTTTTAGCTTTTGAAGTCGGTTTTTTAAACGAAGTTTTTATTTTTTAATTGTTACTTTTTAGTGTCTAGCTATGTATGGGTGGACCTAAGAATGGTTTCGCGCTTCTTAAAAAATATAGGTCCCAAGAAACGGGAACAAAAAAATGTTCGTAAAATAAAAACTACTGGGCCAAACTATGTCAAACTTTTAGGGGACTACATGGCAGCTATTTCGCGTCGAACAAAAATCACGTAAATCGGATCATAAATCACGGAGTAATCGGCGAACATACATAAAAAAGCAACAAAAAAAATATCCCGACGAATTGAGAACCTCCTCCTTTTTTCGAAGTCGGTTAATTATGACCAAAAATGAACATTAGTGATTACTGCTATGCGATTGTTCACTTGGTATTTTATTTTATTAGTATAAACACTAATCTAACTAAAACTATCGAAAGAAAGCTAACCTACATAATATATGTATTAAGATGTGCATTGTATTTTAATTTTAAGTTGAAAACGAATCTATACTCAAGCTACTCTTCATATATGGTTCTAGGTTCCAACCAGCCAGCCAAAAAATCGTCCAGTGCAGCAATGCTACCGGTGTTAAACAAAAAGCTTAGTAACTGCGTAGGAATGCAAGGACTTTTAATGTTTAGCCTAACAAAAATATCTTATGCTGAAACGTATCGGCTTTCCGCACTGAAATGGATTGCTGTGGGTAGGGACTATGAAGAACTAAAGGTATTATATTTCGAAATTAGGCCAAAGTAAATTCCTAGCTACTTTACTCAACTAGAAAACTCAGTACAAGGTCTTCACAACAATCGATTACGGATTGTTTGGGTAGACCGTTTGATATCCAGAATCTAGCCTTGCTTGTTTGCTTGGATTCCCGCCATCAGACCTCGAAACCAGGGTTCTCGCTTATCACAAAGCGTCTCACTGTATCAGTGACGCAAGGAGGCCTTGGTGAGGGTCACGAGACCGGCGCCTCTGGAAGCCGAGGCTTGCCGGTTGTTCTGGCATCTCACCTCAACCAATCAATCGCAATAAAAACACCAACCGGGACAATAAAAACTAATAAGGGTAGTACATTAGCAATAGAGCTATCACGGTTGTTTTTTAGGTAAAGATGGGATGGTGCCACGTTTAGCCTGGCTAAGCGTTTAGACCATTAATATTTTTTTGCCTTCTGGTAATATTGTCTTATATCCGTAGTTAATTTTGGTGAATTACAAACAGAGCTCATTTCCATGTTATTTTCATTTCAATGATGATCGAAAACCCACTTAAACTAACGTATACGGGTATATACTAACATTAAGTTTCACACGAACAGTGATTTTTAAAGTTTACCAAGGATTTCTAGTGGGATTTAAAGTAAAAATCTCTTCGACATAATTTGACAATATTGATCAAAGAACCGCCGGCATGAAACGTTTATAATGGTTCGTTTGGCTCTTGTTATATAATTGTTCTGTTAATTATCACAAAGTTAATGCTCTTAATTAATGCTCTTGCTTACAAAATTATAGTCATTATCATTAAAGTAAACATCATAGGTTATGTTCACAAATTGCGTATATCGAAATAAAAAAGCTTGGTACCTTCACAAGTTATACTAAAATTACTAGCAAGTTTGAAAATTACTCATATACTAATATTGGAGTTGCTAGTTTAGACAATTTTCGACAGTGGCGTCCCTGGTAATTTATACTCTGTTTGGCCATACTCTACAAAATAGCAACGCATTTATTTGATTACAATCACCCATCTACACGTGTAAGTTTAGTGAATTTCCTCGGTCCCTTAAGGCTGCATTGTGATTGTGTACACAAGGAGACATCTAAAGAGGCCGGCACTGAATACTAATTAATTAGCGAACACCTTGACATTGTTTTGGTGCCAAAGTACAGTCCGTTGTTTCCGGATCGGAGGATATTTGAATGATTACCGCGTCCTCAGTAAATTCGAGTTCGATTTTTGTTAATTTATCCTTATTTTCATCCTTATGTGCTAAAACTTTTGGTGTTTGTGGCCTTTTTAAGAAGAACAAGTTACACGTCTATTATGGCTTGTTTTATTTTTAAGTGCACCACACGGCTACATGAGCCGAGGGTTTGGTTTTATATTCCAAGGAAACTTGCGTTTTTTGAATGGAAATCAGTATTTCATATCTAATTCTAATCCAAATGTAAAATAATAATATAATTTATAAATATCCTACTGTTGGGCTTGAGCCTCCCCATTTTAAGGAAACGAACAGATGGCAGGTTTCACACCAATAATCTCGATGTGCAGTTGCTTTCCTTCACCACTACTTTGCGATTGTTACAATAACACAATATGCATATTAGATACAAATGTTTAAGCGATATATGTTCCTCGACTAGGATTCAAACTAATGTTATTGAAGTGATTCTCGCGTACTTTACTTAACAACCCATCATAAGAATATTAACAAGTTTCTTTTAAATTTGTGACTGATTTGATCTAAAAACCAAAAATAACACATGAAAAAACGAAACGCGAATGAACGAAATTTAGTAGTTTTTTATATTGTTCGACATGGTAGAGTGATGACTAGCGCTCAAGGGGCGCGGGTACGAATCCCTGGCCGGAACGTATGCTCAATTTAGGCAGTTTTTGACCTAATGTACTGCAACGATTACCCTTTTTAGTCGTCATTTATATTAAGAAATATAATTATTTAATTTCAAATAGAAGAATGGCTCGTAATACAATAGACAACAGAATTGTATCCGGACGCGCACGGAACGCATGGTTGTAAAAGTCTCTTGATTGATAATATAAACTATAATTATATTCTTGGAACCCAGTCTCTTATTCAAGATCCCGGTCAGCACGGAACCGCTGGCCACCACAGTACATATATATTGTTACAATTACCACATGCTAACAACGGTGAAGGAAAACATCGCGATGAAATCTGCACATCGAAATTATCGACAAACCTAACAAGCCACCTCGAACAAGCGTGGCGGGTATATTGTCTGTTTCCCTTTAATGGGGAGGTCCGAGCCTAGCAGCAGGACGTTCACAGGTTTGTTATTTATGTATTGTTTATTGGACTATTTTAATTCCTTCTTCAAAACTTTTGTCATATATTTACAGGTTCTGTAATAAATACTGTCGTATTGTAAATAATAGATAGATAGACAATGCTTACAATACTGATGTACACCAAACCATAGATTAACAAAAATAGAAAAATACAAGAGATAGTACAACTGGCGGCCTTGTCGCTATAAAGCGGTTTTTCATACTGACGCTGGTGCAGTTTATATACATATGACGATACAAACATATATGTATATAACATTATTAAGAATTATACACAATAGACTGGCAATGCCTCTGAATCTAATTTTTAAAACACTGTAAGGATTTGGCTTGTTTTTAGCAAATAGGTAGCTCATTCTAAAGACGCACAGCCAGTAAAAAAGTTATTGTAAAAACAAGACGTATATACTGGTTTGTGTTTGTGTTGTATGTCTTTAAAAGGTTCAAAGAATTATGTTTATCTCGTAAAACATTTCAATTAAAGAAGTTAAATTAATTACGTAGATTCCTATTACGTTTGGAATAAATAGTCAACTCCTCCAAGCCTGAGCCTAGCAGTGGGATTTTTATGGAATTAATATTTCAACTACATAAATGCCTACACAAGGAATTTTGTAGTATACTATAGGTATAGGTTATTAGGGGAATAGGAATCCATAAAAACTAGTTGCAATAGAATTGCTGTGATTATAGCAACATAGCTTACTTAGTGGGAAGTACAAATATGTCACTGGTATTTTAGTTGCAATGTAATGTTGATTTAGTGTTGTCAGTACTAACATTCATAGGCGACATAAAAACGCAAAAACTTGTAGGCGCGTAGCAATCAACGGATTAGGAGGGGCTCCAAACTTTTGGTTAAATCAATATTCCCTCAAAACTATTTAATAGATATATATATTGTTCAAGCTGATTATTTAAAAAATATTGCTTTTGAATTTGAAAGATAATATCATCATTATGTTTTTTTAAATCCTGAATAACCACTGAATGACATCTTTGAGAAAAATAATGTGACATAGAAACACAGAGTACAGACAGCTATGGCGATTCTATATGGGTTTTGCTCTAGCCAAAACGGCTACGGATATACGTTTTCTAATAAATTATATGTATTTGTTTTTAAAACATAATTAGTCGTTCTATATGTTACGTATACCACCAACGCTATTATCTCTCAACTCATTCCTGGGGTCACCTGAAAGAGATCGCTCTTTAGTGATAAGACTGCCCTTTGCGCACAATCAGATATACCTATTTTTAATCTGTAAGTATATTTTTTTATTTGTGTACAATAAAGAGCTACATATCTATTTAAATTGTTTCTTTAATTTAATCATATTTATTTTGTCGGAGAATGATAGCGTTATTAAATATATGCAAGATTGAGGTTATTATTAGGTTATTAATTATTAAGGTTATTATTTTTGAGCCAAATTGGCATCCGTTAAACTGGTTTCTGAGATAATATGAAAGAAACAAAAGATTGATTTTCATCTAATATATAAAATTCTCGTGTCACAGTTTTCGTTGCCATACTCCTCCGAAACCACTGGACCGATTCTCATGAAATTTTGTGTGCACATTGGGTAGGTCTGAGAATCGGCCAACATCTATTTTTCATCCCCCTAAATGTTAGGGGTAGTCCACCCCTAATTTTTTTTTTTACCGGGCAGGACATCGTCTGTCGGGACAGCTAGTATAAATATAAAATATAAAAATTCGTTTTCAAGATTTGAATATCAAGTCATTCTCATTAAAAATTACATTGACATGTCTTCAGATTTTCTTTAAGTTAATGTTAGTATTTAAAACTTTATTATTTAAATATTTAATTACACGATCTGGGAAAAACTGAATGAATGGAAACATTAATGAAACTAAGCATAGGTAGGCTTTTAAGTTAACTTAATTAATGGAGTGTATGTGCAATTAACAGGAATCAATTGAGAAGTTTTTATACGTAATACTTTGGAGTTCTCGTTTAATGATAGAGTGAATAAAGTGGTTAATTTTTTTATTCCTAGTTAATTACTTCTAGTTAAATAAACCTTACTATAAATGAAACTAACTAGAGTACATTGAGGTATATACTGTGAAGTATGATCAACATGATCAAAAATTTTCTGTTTAAGATAAGAACAATTATTAAAGTTTTTAATATACTATTACATAAATATGATTCATGCACTTAACTTTAAGCTGAGATTTTTTTATTGCGAAGCCAACGAGCAAACGGCTCGTCTTATGGAAAGTGGTCACTGTCGCCTATTGACGTTTGCAACACCTGGGGTGGAGTCAGCTCGTTGTCAGCCTTTAGGATGTGATAGGGGGATGGGATGGGAGGGTTGAGATAGGAGGATGATATAGGGGAGCCCATAGACTTCGTACCTATTTGTGAAGAGGGTACCCTGCCCCGGGGGTGCCATAAGTGAGCGCCAAGGGTAGCGGTACCGCAGATGTAATACATAAGATTTAGTTTCTTTGACCCACATAAAAGCGCATAGGCGAGAGGAGTAGGTTAGGTTTAGTGGGTGGTCTGACAGTCGACCATCCCCCTTTACTCCGCTCGGAGGTTATGGTCTCATACATCCCTCAGTGTGAAGCCTTACCCCCAGGCCCGAGGATGGTGTCCCAAGAAAAGACATTCCCCCTGCGTCATAAAAAAGGGGATAATATAGGGGAACGGGATATGGGATTGAGCAATGGCGTAAGAGGAATGAGCTAGGAAAATAGGATATGGAAATGGGATATAGGGGACGTTCACCGCCTCTTTGTTTCTTTTTTTTTCGACGCATCTGTCACTATATGAATGTGACATAGTCGGCGACGATTTGCTGCGTTCTAAACCCGCATTTATCAACCCGCTTGGTGGAAGTTACCCGCTGTGCCATACCAGCTGGTCCACTGGTTGCCGCTGCGAATCCCACATCGTTCGTAGTATTTCTGGTGCAGCGACCAATCCTAAGTCCTTTCCTTCTCACTTATTCCTGCGCTCCCGCCCGCGCCTACGAGGTATGGTTTCAGACAGGAGGAACGGGATGGAGGGAATATGACAGATGAATAGATGATTAATTCAAACTTAGTGTTCGTTTATTAACTGTGTTAATAATCGCGACAAAATGTTGTGATCCCAATGGAATGGTGACCTATAAGAAAACTCAATTTTCAGGCACTCATCCAACATGTGTGCGTGGGTATTAACCTTTTGTTCTAATTGGCAATGAAAGTATTTGCCAACACTAAGGTGACATTTTAGCCTGTTCGGACGTTTGCAATACCGTTAGCTATTTTTAATTGGTCACTAAGGCCTAGCACGCATATCAAGTCTGTAGCAATTTACAGAATTTAAATCCCATGCGGAATTAATTATGTGATGCGTATTCTTCTATAGAGTTCCATATGTTACAACAGGTTTGCCGGAAAAAATCGCAAGTCTGCATTTAAATTAGATGCGGATTTTATGGTGCAGGCACTTCTATGGAGTTCCACAATTATGTTAAAAATATTGGAGTAAACAAACGCAACAAAATATTTGTAGTGCGCACTAAGTCTAACAAGAATATTTTATATACATAGAGGAATACTCAATGCTCGATTCCGGAACACAAGGTCATTTGATAGATAACATTTTTCCTCACCAAAAAAACAAATACAAAAAGTAAATGCATAATTACAACACTTTTTGGCAAAACAACAGGCGGCCTTATTGCTAAAAGCAATGTCCTCCAGGCAAAAGAGCTTAAAATAAATTCTTAACTAATCTGGATATGTAGGTGGAGCAGAAAAATGATAAGTGCTGTTTATTGTGTATATGTAATTTAAATATACATACTTAGACTAATTTATAAATTTAATACATACATAGATCCAGATACATATATAGAATATCAATATATAGATATTTGTTTCATAGTTTTAATGTTTATAGCTCCTTTTGTAAAACTAGAATTTTCAGGGATATATTATTTTCTGCAAATTGCAAACCTGAATAATTTAAATGCCTGGGTAACAACAACTAATTATGATGGACTTTACAACACACTTTTATTATAGGATCGTGCTTGTAATAACAAATATAAGTTGTAAATACCTATAAATAATTATAATACAGATAATAAGACTAATAAGGTCTTGCATACTTCATGAACATATTATATTAATAATATCACTATAGCATTCCTAGAATAGAGATAGTATACTCGCTACTTTCGTAAAAGCCAGATTGAAGTATTTTACACGTCTGTAATCGTAATCGTGTAATCGTTGAGCATATTTCATCACCTTTTTTCCTTCACTCATGGTGATTGTGGCAATACAAACGGGTTACAAGTACTATTTAAGCGGTGCAGGCTTCCTGAGCAGGGTTGTAACCATATCATTTAAATCCCTTCCTTGCTTATTTCCTATGGAGAGGGATGAATTCCGTAGAATAACCGTTTATAAGCTATTATCTTTTATTGAAGATCCCTCAAACCGCACACTTTATATTTTTTTGTTACATTTGATATTAGTACATGACCTACAAGGAAAAAAGCAGCAGCACTAAAAATAGAATATGTGTATTATTTAAAGGAAAACACTAAGAAAAAACATTTTACTCTGTATACAGAAAAATCAATTATTTACTTAATGTATTTGACGGAATTACGGTTTTCTTAACCTACATACAGAGATTTCAGGAATAACAGAAAATAGAAAATAACGTTGAATGACCGCTACTCATTAAGCACGCACACACATGGTATATTCTCCAATTAATCAAGTTACGCTTGTGTTATAGGTGATAAACAACTGAGTACTTCAGGGCCGATCCCAGATACGCAGACCATAGTAAAAATGAGAGCAAAATTCATTTCCGAAATTCACCATGCCACGATTCGTTCTCGGAACCTCTGCTGCAATTAGGTAGACTGGCAAAATCTTAGCCCGCTCAACGACAGAGGTAGTCATTGCAGGTAAACAAGGAAAAGTTCCTACCTTTTCGCAACCATATTTTTATATCTCAAAAAATATAATACAATATTGTGAACTCAGGGATCAAAGAGTTTTTTCTTGACGTAGGCAAACGCAAGTAGCGTACTAGTACTACTCAAATTATAGAAAATTTATCAATTGGTGAAACATCATTCATGTTAAATATTTAACTAAGGGCAATGCCAATGTGTTGCCAGCTTGTAAAACCCAGGCCTTCTATACCAATAGAAGGTTTGGGAAACGGGTGAAAGGATGAGACTTATCTTAACTATCCTATTCCAAATCTCTCCTAAAGCAAGGGAACTACGCATAATTTAGATGCAACATAGGAAATAATATTAAAAACTTTTAGAGTCTACCTCGTTCTTACTTGTGGTGTCTTAATACTACAAGAACAGTATATCTTGTATGTTTTGTAACTCAGTATTAGTTTATGTACATTAACCTACCCGACGGGCTTGACTATTTTGTCGGATTGCTCTATTACAGCGATCCGACGAGATAGTCAAGTGTATATGCCACATATTTCAGTGTCCAGTCATCTCAGCGCAATTTTAAGTCATATTTATTAGACAATATTACAATAGTTTTCCATAACACTTTAATAACTACGTTCAAGCCTCATGAGGTCGAAAATGCTATAAACTGATAGCATGTTCATAGAATATTGATTGGTGTAGTCACGAGCCATGAAGTCCTTTACCCATATATAATTTTACCTGAGTAGAGTATTTCGTATAGTATTAGAATCCAAAGTAGGTACTTAAATAAGTTAATTTAATAGGTAACTCGGTATGAACTAACAGATTCCATTTTAAAGCGTATGCTTTTAGGCCTTAAGCACACTAGCTGCTTTTAGCATCAGCGATCGGCGATTTTGCGACTGCATCGCGTTTTAGCGACCCTCTGCGTTCGATCGCGGTATCAAAATGGCGCGTCATGCTGCATCATTCGCGACTAAAGAAAAGTAGCTAGTGTGCTTAGGGCCTAAATTAGTATATATTTTTTTTTTTACTTTGGTTTGCTATAAAATTTTGTTTTTATTTTGTAATATTTATATCCTACAACGATACTATTATTAAGATTGTTTTAGAATTTTATTTCATTTAATTTTAGTTAGCTATGTTGGCTGCTTAGATCACATGTTATACCTCAATGGTTGGCTATTTCTCTTATGGATAAAATTAGAAATCAGATATCCGTAAGAAAACTAAGCTAATCGTCACAGCTCGCAAGATTAGCAAAGTGAAGTGGCAGTGGGTGGGTCACGTCTGCCGCAGGACCGATGGTCGATGGAATAGACGAGTCCTGGAGTGGATCGCGTCTCGGTAAACGTAGTGTCGGACGCCCTCGATACCTAATGCACCGATGACCTGTTCAAAGTCACCGGTAGATACTGCATGAGGAAGCCAGAAGACAGTGATGAGTGGCGCCGACTTGGCCTACGTCCTGCAGTGGACTGCGAATAGCTGGCGACGACGACGACGACAACGTTATAGTATTTAGAACATAGCATTCAAGAGACTCGAATTTCGAAAAGAAGGATAATATTTCCTGAAAAAGTAGTTTCGGTGGAGCAGGAAAGCAGGAGAGGTCTGTCTCATTCTGAATCGACGACGCATTCAGAATCAATTCGATTGGAGTACTGTAGTGAAACATTTGCAAGCCAATAGCTGGCGCTGTGAAATAATTGAAGTTAAAAACGATTCCCGACGAGTACAAAAAAAATTACACATTTCCAACCATACTGGGTGGGTTTAGGCCTGTGAGGCATAACAATAGCCTCAGCGGAAGATCTTACATTTCCATTGAGACGTAGGAGCTTTGTATTATACCTAGTGTATTTATTATCTGGTTTATTTCTGCACAGAAGGATTTCGTTAGACATGCGCAAATCATATCCTACAGCGGATTGAATATGGAACGATTCACTTCCCTAGTGGAACCTTGTCCGAAATAACTCTTCACGGAACTATCCACTAGCTAGTTCAGATGTTTGGTTTCGGTTCATGTCTTGGGATCAGTGTCCATAATTAAACAGGTCCCTAGAATATCTTGGTGTAATTTAAATGCTTAGCCGAGTAGGCATTCATACATTCTTAAAACTATAATCAGTTGATTTACCTTTATACTTGGTTGACAATCCTAAGCGGATTGTCAACCGCAGAGACCAAAGTTAAAATTAAATTTATTAGGGCAATAGAATAAGCGACAACATTATATTAATAATTCTAACAGAAATGTTTACTCTAATTATTATTCTGCATCATAATTACATAACAGAAGAAGGAACATTCCAACAAACTCGTATTTGTTCAGTTCGGGAAGATTCGATCGTTGTCGGTCGGACATGTGAAACTGTGTCATTTGACACCTTGGATTGGACAGACATCTTTCCAATGGTGAACATAGTTCCTAGAATTATTGCGATCCGAAACTACATACCTCTACAAACCATTACATCTCACTCCTCCACCAATTAGGAGCATTCCTAAATTAAAAGTAGTAAGTACTATCAAATGGGGCCTTCTTTACAGGCAAAGAATTCTGATTTTTAAAATTTAGGAACGCAACAAAAATTATGTTATTTTTCACGAAGGTAATGACAATGGATAGATTGGGTGATCCTTCACAAAATCTATCCATTGTCTATCCGATATATCAATATCGGACCAATGTAACAAATATCAATATTGTTACATGCCGACAAAAAGTGGATGCACATCTGCCTGCCATAAATCTGGTTTTTTGCCTTTCCGGCATTTCGACTTCTTTTGTTTACTTCGTGTTTTAAATTTGCAATGCACCGTCGTAGGTGTGCAGATTTCGGTTTCTTGGAAACCTTAGTCCACGCGGTGCTTTGTTGTATTGCACAGTCTAGTATAAAAAGATGGGGGGTGAGGCTGTCAAGCGAGGATTACGATACGAGCAAGAGGTACATTTGATAAGCGATATAGTGACGGATTTTGTGGGTGTTATTGAATCATGCAGTTTGTACTGGTTGCGTCCAGTTATATTTGTGCCTGTATTACACGTGTTTGTATAGTTCTAATAAATTCTATAGTAATTCCAAAGGCATTTTATTTCGAGTCCTGCGTAACTCGTAACAATATCATCGTAATAATTTTGGTTAGGACATAAAACATAGTTATGAAATTTATTGTATTGTCACCAGTATTTCAAATTCAACAGTTTTATTCATAACTAGCTGACCCGGCAAACGTTGTTTTGCCATATAAACGATAACTTCAGCCCGCGCCTTTGCCCGCGTGGTGGGGTTTCTTAATTATCCCACGGGAGCTCTTTAATTTTTCGGGATCAAAAGTATCCTATATGTTGACCAGGGATATAAGCTATCACCACACAAAATTTCATGTAAATCGGTCCAGTCGTTTCGGAGATTAGCCGGTACAAACAGACAGACAAACAGAGAAACAAAAAAATTGAAAATAATCCAAATTAGTTCTATTTCACTTCTTACATTCCCCTGACTCGGTTTATACCACTTTTTTTAATTGTACAGAAATTTTACCTCTACAATTTTATTATATGTATAGATAAGTTACTTTCTAGTCTACGTGCGTACACTGCTTCACAAAATATTGTATAAAAGGTTGGAGCGAGCTGTTATTTAAATGAAGTTGTCATTTAACGTTAAGTATTCTTCAACAGTGTAGTATTCCTTCTTAGATACTTTTTAATTTGTTTACTATGTGTACACATTTTCTAATTAATCAGACGTATGGAAGTGGGTTCCAATGACGTTAAAACATTCCGTTAGATAGATTTATTCAGGTCAAGCTAATAAAACTATGTTAATTACATTTATTTCCCCGTAATGTCAGTTGTTTTACATGAAAATTATTATAGTACTAAAGATATCAACGTGTTTTTAGCTACATGGCATTTCGAATGAAACATAGGTTGTGTATCATCATTATGAAACTTCCAACGTATACTGTACATTGAAATAATGCATTATGTAACATGTTTCGTGTCACGAGTATTGTAAGTGACACTGTTATTGCAGACGTGATATGATTTGTGTAAATTCAAAGCTAGTCTTCTGAAATTCTTTTAGGCGTTGAGTCATTCTACTTTTTGTTGTAAAAATTGCCTTTTTTACAAGGGAAAGCCATTTGTGGATCCCCCGCCGAAGTCTCCCCGGCGGGACTCGTCGGCTAGAGAAGCCGGAATACCCACTAAAACCCAACCTGACGCCATGTGCCGGGGTTCGGGATATGTGTGAGCCTTTCTTCCGCGACCTTCCTGCTGGAATGACTTGAACTAACTGGTATTTCAGAACCTTTTGAGTTTGATTGTTATCTTACCGAATGTCAACTGATTATATTTTCAAGTATGAAGAATGCTTATCTAGTAAATTAAATATGTGTCTAAATTTTAAACTACAAAATAAAAAATGCATAGTGGATTTTAATTCACTTTCCTTCCCACATCTTTCAAAAAAGATGTATTGCGTTTTGGAGATATTGCGTATTTTTGATGAAGTACTTTTGTTACGTACCCAAATGTTAAAAATAGTGGTTATGATGAGGTAACTAATTACCTCTACGGTATCCTTCATAGGTTGTGGACTACCGTGTACTTGTCCAACTGTTTTGCATTGGTTTAAATTAGGTGCTTGCTCTAAAAATATAGGAAACAATTAAATGATAGACGATACTTATTTCTGTCAGTTAATTGTCGTTAAAACCATTATTGCGGAACAATTTTGCGGCATTGCATAATACTTACATTTGCGATGTTAATGCATAGATAAGACTTTTCAGGAAATAATTTATCATAGATACCAGTTAATACCGGCTATTTATAATAAATGATTAAATTTAATTATAAAACAAAAATTAAGAATTTTAATTACAAATTTATTTACGTGCTAATATTCTTAGTAAACTATATGCAAGTTTCTGTCGATTTCCACTCTAAGGTCAGCTTTGCGCCGAATATTTCGCTCCCCGGCTTTCCTTATCAAGAGAACAAATCAATTCTAATTACATTAGCATTCTAAATATTTAATATATAAGCAGGTCTCAAGTTGAAGTTCATAATTTAAGCGGACTTGTATACTGTAACCACTTTCTATTTTACATCATGTTTTGGTTAATCCAATGCTGGTAATTGGTTCCCCATTCAGCAAGGTCGCATGTTTGAATCAATTTTTGAATGTATCATAACTTTCGTAGATCTAATCACTATACAATATATATGAATTTTCAAGTGGGCCTTTATAGCAAAATTAGAAACTGAAACATATAGTGAAATAAAGGACTCAAAGGACTCTTGGGGCTGATTTTATCAAAATTAAAGCGGTATCATATGATTTTTGAAAAATGAACCCTAGTTATTCCTAACTAGGATTAGATTCCTCTAATCCACTGATATTGAAAAAAAAAACATATGGTTTTAATACACCAACTCATAGTGTAGATAGTAAGGATTAATTTCTGTTAACAAATGTTTAACGTAAAACTGCTAAACATATGGCTGGAGAAAGGCCTTCCCAAATTTTGCTCCACGTGTTAGAGCAGCCATTCTCAAACTTTTTTTATATAGGCCGCATAGTGGCATTAGATCGAGTTCCACGGGCCAGAAATATATTTAATTTAGGTGTTATTTTACTACTAAAATTCGTACCAGGCGGACTGGTGGTCCACGTGATGAAATGCGGTCATATCGTCTAGTTCCACGGGCCGGAAATATATTTCATTTAGGTGTTATTTTACTACTAAAATTCGTACCAGGCGGACTGATGGTCCACGTGATGAAAAGGGGTTATATCGTCTATGCATATTTGCACCGTGCAAATTTATTATTTTGTACAACTGTGTACTTTCTCAGCCAGGCCACTCACAAAAACCTGGCGGGCCACATGCAGTGCGCGGGCCGGAGTTAGAGTATTGCAGGGTTAGGACTATCCTATGTTAGCCAAAATATGTCCTGAATTCTTAGACCATTTGCCTCATCGGTTATTAATCCTACTTAACAATATACTTATCATAAGTTTTCTAGAATATCGACTGTAAATATTACCGAAGTTCTTTTATCAAGAAATATATAATATATATATAATTTCAGCCCATAAATGTCCCACTGCTGGGCTCGGACCTCCCATTATAGGGGGAACGGACAATATACCCGCCACGCTTGTCCAAAGCGGCTTGGCAGGTTTGACACATCGGTTATCTCGATGTGCAGGTTGCATTACGATGTTTCCCTTCACCGTTGTTAGCACGTGGTAATTGTAACAATATGCACATTAGATCAGAAAACTGACTAAGAGGTGCATGCGTTCCGGTCAGGATCGAACCCGCGCCCTTCGATTTAGGGGCGTATGCGCTAACCATTACGCTGCCACGACTTTTTATCAAGAAATAAATGTACTTAATATTGGTTTTTTTCATAGTTCTGTAATGTTAGTGTAATTTTCCTATTATTTTACACTTTATGCTTATAGATTTCACTATGCTGTACATACCGAATACAATTTATTTTGTTAGGAGTGTCATAAATGAACAAATATTTTAATAATATTACGTATATAATTTTATCAACTTAACAAGGAAAGCAAATTCAGGGCAATTTGGAATGAAAATAATATAAAATTGATAAGGATAAAATTCAACAAAAGTTACTTAATCCGAAGTAGGGAATCCCCTACTAAGAATAAATTTTACATGCTATGATTTTCCTCGAAGCTAATAAATCAGCACAAAACATTTAAGCAAAGAAATATTTTAATTACTAAGCTATTTTCTCACTAGTGTCCTTATAACATACTCTGTTAATTTGGTACTTAGAAAATGATTAGAAGTTCTCCTCGACTTCTTTAGTTTGGAATTTAAATTATGTAAATATGGGTCGATGATTGTCATGACCGATTTATGTAAATCGGTACAAAAATAATGTGTTTCGACCGGTTGAAGAACACTAATGTCATATACGTATTTCAGTAATATATAAGTTAGATATTTAAACATAATAACTAACACATAAGATACCATTATTGCCATGTCGCGACATTCTATGGTTATTCTGAATAGTACATCGATAGATTTAGCGACTTGAGTTTGGATCAAGTCGCTAAATCTAATCAGTACCGTCGTCTAAGTGGGAAGAATATAATTTATAAGAGTTACTATGTCTTAATTGTGGAGCTCGCAAAGGTCAGATGTATAAGGATAAATAAAACCTGACGCCCTTTTGATTCGACGCCCGCACCGTCGTTCACCGTACAGCCAGACGAACATATTGGTTAATGGGAAATTTAATCTGAAATAAGGAAAATACAATACTTCGTCGTCAGCCAATCACAGTCCACTGCTTCATCGGGTTATCGAACACTACGTTTAGCGAGACGCGGTCTCCACGCCAGGACTCGTCTTCTCCATCGGCCATCGGTCTTGCGACATACGTAACTGCCACTTCAACTTGCTGATTTTGCGAGCTATGTTGGTTATCTTCGTTCTCTTACGGATATTCTCATTTCTAGTTTTATCCATAAGAGAAACATCCAACATAGCTCGGTCTATAGTCTGTTGAGCGACTTGAAACTAGGGGATCAATCCTATCGTCAGTGTTTATGTCTCTGCCCCGTTGGTTGATAACATTTTACAACGCGCATAAAGATATAGTGCCTGGAAGTTAAAATATGCAGAACACAAACTTAAACGCTTTTATAAGGCGAGGGTGAGGGTGTGCTATGCACCGTCATTTTTAGTTATTTTCAGCCATTTTGGCAAGTACGGAAACCCTTCGAAATCGTATTATTTGTCCGACAGTCTTTATAGTTCAGTCATTTTTCTCGAAAACGGTTTAAAAATATGAAATCTATATGGCGTTATTAAATAATGTACAAATCCAGGCAACCTACAATTAAGTGTCACCGCCATATGTTATTGTGATGAGCGATGAAGAATTTAGAAATATGAAGAAAATGACAAGGATATATATATATATATATATATATCGTCATTTTCTTCATATTTCTAAATACAACATATATATATATATATATATATATATATATATATGCATATATATGTATACATATATTATATATATACATATATATATATATATATATATATATCCTTGTCTAGAAAGGGATAGATGATGAACAAAAGAAGATCGAAGTTATGGGTTCCAGAAGATTCTCCTGGGTATATAATCAGTGTACTCGTAAGGCGCGTCTACCGGGGATGTCAGTTCAAGACAGCGAAGCGGCAAGTGTGATACGAAAGAGTTAAAAGAAAGGTTCAAACGAAGATAGTGACGAGTTTATAGAGTTGGAAGAGAAGTATAGTAGAAGACAGTGACGAGTTTAGTGGAGCTTAGGACAGCTCAGTGGAGTGTTTAGAAGGCAGTTCAATGAAGGGTGAGTTTAGTGTAGTTTAAGAGGAGATTCAGAAGCGAGCTACACACGGTCAATTCGGAGGTAAACTACTCATCGTCAGGACAGTGTGTCGTTGTTGATAGTGCGTAAAGGGATATCCAGGAACTAATCACGTACTTACACCTGTGAAAGACGATAAAAGCGGTTACTTCGCAAAATAGAACTGGTGTTTTCTTCCAATTCTAAATGCGTACTCCCGCTCGCACGTAATAAATAATAATATATAATGAGGGTTGAATATTTTTTGCGCTTTTTGTAAAATATAATGTACAAAATCTTCTGTGCCTTTTATTTAAGTTTATAGTGGCGAGATAATTAATGCTATCATAATTATCATAATTATCTCAAAGTTATAAAAATTGTGTTCCCTCTATTTTAAAACTATGAAATGGTAATCATAAAAAAATGGACACGGGAAGGTTCAAAAAATTATATCAACAAAACATAGTATAGAGCCCTTCAATATGCGTGGTATGACACACTCTTACTTAATTTTTATACACGTGTATTAGTATTATACCTACTACATAATACATATAACTATAATATATCTTAATCATTGACGTAGACACGTATTTATTTATGCTGTTATGCATAATTTTTATATATTTATTTCTAACGCAAAAAATGGTGTCACATAAAGTCTAACAGAACCGGATATAATATATACGAGTATGTGGCTGTGAAAAAAATGTACCTACATTTTGATATTTGCTTTGCAGGTATTATTTCATTAGGAGTTCTAAGCCGATATGGCAAGAGCCCTTACGAAGTCGTCATGTCCATCTACCATTGTATGTTTCAGGCATTTTCTCACAAATGTATTCCACTACACAATAAGTACCGTGAAATTGTAAAAATGATTGGGGACAGCCTACATATTAGCTGAGAGTAATTTAATTTATAGTATACATAGATAGTCATGTGTGGTATTAATAGCTAGATTTACAAAAACCTGCAATAATGATCATTAATGACCTTTTGACTAAGTGAAAAATTAAAAAAACTTAGTGTAGCTTAAAATTACTTTCACCAAAACATTTGTTCTAATTTATTTTTGGATTTAGGAAAATGACAAAAACTGATGTCGTTATTTTCATTAGGTCTGTTAAGAGCACTTGCCCAATTTATATATTACTTCAATACTACGCGTATACATCTACATATACATCCCTGGGCTGGCGAACTGCTGCAAAGTTTCTCACCGCTATGATTACACGTATGATACTAATTGGAAGGCACGATATGATAAGGTGTGATTTGGTGAGGTCCAAAAAACGTTGTCTTAAACGAACTCAAGGAATGATAGGCTTTTTTTATGCGCAGGGGGAATACATTTTGTACAGTATGGTCCCTCTCGACTGCGGGGGTGGGAGCGGACCGTGGCGATAAGCGCCGCGCAGCGTGTGCGAAGACTCTAGGCGGGATCAACTACTCCACTAAACCTAAACCTAAACCTGCACCCCATACCCCCCACCCCATACACTAAATTGTTCAACCGCACAACAAGCTTAGGTCACCACGGGCTGCAGATTGACCCACTTTACCAACAGAGGTTGGACCCGTCGCATCCCCACAATGCGTGGACCCCTGCGATGGAATCATGGAAGGAGATTTTGCGCATAACTGTGTCTCCGGAGGCCAGTCTGACGACGGCGTCCGATGAGCGCATGCACAGCTCTCTCCCTTACTCTTTCAGCGGCTACCTTGCGGTAGATTACTGCCTTGCAAAAGGAAGAAACCGCTGACCAGTAATCATCGCTGTGACGCATGGCCTCAACCAGTCCCCGCAGCAAATTGATCGGCTTTACGATGGCCTCGAGCTCAAACCTCTGAAGTTGCCATGCAGTGCATTGACAATATAATATACCGACTGCCTTCCGAAGAGAAGAAGAAAAATTACGAAAGCGGAACAAGGGCTGCGAATCGGATGCTCCGAACGCAACCCAGTTAACATAGTATTGAAATATAATTTATCTAATTTAGAATTACATTATGTTAATTGTACACATGTCCGTGCCTACCCCGCAAGGGACCTGGCGTGAAGTTATGTATGTATGTATGTACAACTAGCTATGTCCACCAGTTCATTTCCCCGGGACCCTAAATATTATATTCCTATCTTCTGAATCCAGTAGTATACCTATATAAAACGAAATAGAACACATACAGACATTTAAGAACAAACTTTAATTATAAACCATCGTGTTATCGATTGGAGCCTATTTATTGAGACTAAGTTTCAGATAGAATAAGAGTCAAAAATTCTAAAAATAATTATTTATGTTTAGGCATCGTATAAGTATAAATAGCAATTTTGCCTTGAATTTTGGCACTTATTTTAAAATCATATACTGGCACTCAAGTAATTAATTCGTAGGTATAAACTAAACACATATAGCAACGCTATTTGCTATTAAAAGGACCCACACATGCAACGCTATTAATTTTAATCTCAGTTGTTTCAGAAACGGTTACTTGATCTCAAATATAGTAATGGGACAGTGGACAGGGAGACAATATTACAGAAAAAGAATCAGAAAATGATACGTCAGACAGTTCATGTATTTATATTACACCTGCATGATCTAATAACAAATGGCAATCAAAAGTATATATCAGTTAAGATGACCTAATACTTGGCACGTGTACTTCTGTGAGACTGTTATTTATACCGGCTAATGCAAAGTTAGCAGTTAATTACAAACTGTTTAGAAAATCAAATTTAATTCTTATTTTTTTTACTTTCTAAGTGATTTTTAGAGTTCTGTTTTCTATTTTAACAAAATGTAGCCGTCATAAAATTGTCATTCTCTCCGTTTGCTTATTTGCCTGATTTTGCCTGATTATAATAAGACCCGTGGAATAATTGTTGAGATATTTTGTATTTACAATTTTTAGGTTTCTGCACCTAAATACCATACCAAAAACAACAACCAATTGAACTTTTTCACACGGAACCCTTCACTGTGCGTGTTCAGACTCGCACTTTGAAGATTTTTATTTTTATGGAGCTTTACTACACTATTGTACACCGAAGCATAGATAATAATACATTTCCACTTATTTTACATTTTGTTATCCCAATAGTTTCCAAGTAAACGGTGAATTATAATGGAGGTACTGTTGTTGATATATCACTACGGAACCAATCTAAAAAGTAATAATGTTTTTATTATATTTATGTTGATATACATACGTTTCGATTTAAAAAAAAAGTACTAATAAGCTCGTTTAACAGTACTAATCAAAAATGTAACCGTAATATCGTAAGTTTAAAAAATAATATATAGGTGTAACCAATATAGCACGTTTTTATGAAGGTGATAATGACTACAGCAAAATTCTTCATCACCTGTCACTTTGTCACAAGAACCTTTGTATACATGAGCTGAAATGATTAAACACAGAAAATATTTTTTTTATCGAGCTAACTGGGTGTGCTTTAAACATGGCTGTCGACCGGCGGCGCCGCTCAGTTTACTCGCAACCGGTGACGGAGGCACGCGTCAACACTTTCGATAGTAAATTACGAACACCAATAAAAAAATCTATGTGCCAAAAGACCAGCTTCCGATTTCAAAACTATAGGGGTTAATTTTAAAATCAGAAACCACGCGAGTGAGTGTCAAACGCGTATAAGACAATTCTAATTAACCGGTGCAGTTACGGAGCATTCTAAAGTAATACGAATTAGTCAAGGTCCGTAAAAAACGGTTAGAAGCTGGACTGTGCAATTTCGCCTGGATTTGACCACGTGTACTGCGGGTGAGTGACTCCTTGTAACGCTAATGCCTAGTGTAGTCACGGCTTTATTTTTACACATGGGGACGCGCGGGATGCGCGTCCGAAACTAACAACGCGCAACTATTTTTGGTACATGAAACGTGCACCCTAATCTACTTTCTCATATTACAAAATAAACACAATAATAAACGTCTAAAATAATTGTATATAAAACTAGTCAAAGAGAAACCAATACATTCACGTAGGTACTTGAATAAGTATGCATAAATTATGAATAAAAACGTCTTCCTCCGCATAGTATACCACCAAGCGTCGACGCACGACGATTGTTACAGACTTTTAATATAAAAAACAGATGTATTGTTTGTATGGGGAATGAATACAGCATATTTAACTTAATGCTATAGCGTCGCCCTCATTTTCGGATATCCTGCGACCCTTCCGATAAAAACGAAACATTGGTTATCATTATCAACATGCCTGATGTAACGCTCTAGCACACATCGTGCGTGACAAACGACTGAACTGATATCCGAACCATAAACAAATAATTAACTGGGGCTCGTTAAAAATAAATAACAAGAACACATCTATTAAAGTCAAGTAAGTTAACATTGCTAATGGGTTCGTTCACATTGCAGAAGCACCGGCGAATATTAAGTTCATGTTAAAACGCTTAAAACAGAGGCCTTGGGAAAGGATTGGTATAACTGATTCAACGATATTCGGATAACGTACGCCGTATTTGGAAAATATCTAGATTCAGACGCGACATAAATTAATCATGTTCTAAAAGATACATTTGGCTTAGGCCTTTGGAATCCAATTAGTGTTGAAACATGTAAGTTGTGACTTTATCCTCCCTGTAATGTATGTACTTGACATACGAGTGTTTTATTACATAGTACAGAAAATTTTATCAAATTCAGTTCAGCAATACACGATAGGCCGCCAAAGACTTTCAGATTTATTTATTGGTTTGTCCATTTTATTTGTATATAACTAATATTTGTCAAAAATAATAAAGTTCATACAGTCGGAATTTTCTGAATCGTATAATTGTAGATTAAGGAAAAATAAGAATCAGATAGTAGTTTCCGAGTATGCTTTTTACTGTTGTAATGTACTGAATAAGGAAATATAGAATTTCATATTATTCTATCTATGTTTCTATTTTGTGGTAGTTAGTAGCTTTTTAATATAATGAACGATATTAAAATAAATTTAGGTTATTTAGTGTCTATTTACTTATTTTTACACGTCGTCGTTACCCAAAATCACAGTCCACTGCTAAACGTAGACCTCTCCAAGTCGGCGCCACTCATACCAGCCTACCGCTTTCCTCAACCAGCGACGTGGCGCAGGTCGTCAGTCCTGAACTTATTATTATTAATGGCTGTTTAAGTTAATATCTTTCTAAGGTCTATGTGTGCGACTGGTATACTTATCGAAAAAAAACTTCGTATTATTGTGTCACGTCTCGACATATTAACAAATGTTTCTTTAAATACAACCAGGTTTTTAAAAGATAAGGCTAGGCTAGGCTTAAAAATCCTATACTCTATTTTTTAAGACCACTTTTTAAAACGTGAAATGATGTGATATTGGGGTTTGCCAGCTTCAAATTGTTTTGAATCGGGACAGAAGGTAAAACAAATAATGCTTAAAGCTGCAGCTCGGGATACACAAAAAACATGTTTAAAAAAATAAAGGTTCAATTACTTTACTTAAATTTCTAATAATCTTCTTAATTTTCTAACAATATATTATTGATTTTTCAATAATAACTCTTTTTAATCAATGTATTGATTTATGGGGACATTTAGTGCCCCGATAAGGGCTGGTAGATCGCGAGGCATCCCCAATAAAAATCTGGACGCCCCGCGCAAATCGGGACACCCGGCAACGCTAATTCTAACTCAACGAAGCTACTCGAATATATCGAATATAAGGAAAAACATTTAAATATTTTTTCAACAGTGCATAAATGCACAGGTATTTATGCACTGTTAGGTGCGTATGTTTATTATTATTTTAGAATTTAGAAACAATACTGTTAGAATTTGTTTGTAAATGTGTGATTGACCGTGTACAACCATTGCATAGCCATTGTTATGCCTTTTCGTGTCAATGAACTTTAATATTGAATGAGATTATTCGGTGAAAGTGTATACTGTCATTGTTAATCCATCACTGTTGCATTTACAAAATTTCTTCAGATGTACATAATAAGCTTATCTATCCATTTCTTCTTTTCACTTGAAGTGGAAATTATATAGGCTTTATATAGAAATTATTAAACCGAGAACAAATCTCACTGCCCAGAGACAAATGTCACTGCCCAGAGATAAACCTCACTCCCAGAGAACAAATCCCACTACTTGGGGACAATAGGGTATGTTGGAGCTTTAGGTAACAACCATAGATATTCATCAAAACAAGCTAGGTGTTTATTTTGCAGCTTCGAACCACAGTTATGGAACAGGCTCGTATTCCCTTTATTACTACGAACAGACCCTAACTACCTATACTATACCGGATCATCTAACCAGGGGAAGTCTATCGCTGCAGTGAGCACTACCTACTTATAGGGCCTAGTGGGCTTATGCAGAACATTTTAGCAGCCCCGTTCCGGCGATCTTGATGAGGCTGTTCTGTCTTCAAAGGCTTTATTTAGTTTCCTATGTTTCATTAAAATGTGAAGAGCTAAATCTACTCGAATAAAACTTAGAAATGTACAACTAAACTTTCTTAGCATGTTTAATGCCAGGGCCATTTTAACCATATTGGGTGCCGGGATTCGGCTAATAATAATGTTACTATATATTATACTTTTTTAAATTAATTTGCATATATATATATATATATATATATATATATATATATATATTGCGACGGGCTTAAGCCCCCTAGCTTGCACACGGGTGCCACACACCCCTTACAACCTCGGGTAAAGACGGGTTTGTTAAATGCTACACTTTCTTTTCGATTTTGCCCACACTTACTTTTAATCTGTTTTGAATTTTCTTGGATAAAATAGAACTTATAGGAAATTTGTAATTAATTGTAAAACCAATTTTAAGTCACTTGATATGTGACCAAAAATGGAAAAATAAAATTACAGATATCTTATTTAAATATTTCTTAGTCTGGATTGTCACGTGGGTGTAACCAGTTCCGAATCCATTAGTTGAAAGTTTATAAGGCCTTGAAATTGAATAAAAACCTAAGTTCTTAATGATTGTACGAACAACAAATTAACATACTGAGACACGTGCTCATAGCTATGTCTGCAAAAGCATTCGAATCTAGCATGCTTTACACGTGTCAATATTTGTTTAAAAAAATCTTACTTAGTTGTTTGCTTTCGCTCCCTTCAAATTTGAACAGCTAAATCTACCGCCAACAAACAGAAAAACGGCAAATACTTAAGTAATAATAATTTTATCTAGGATATGCCCGTGACCTCCTCCACGTTTTACTTGAAATTCCCGGGATAAAAAAATGTACCGTAGCTTCAATTTTATAACTGTGTCATAAGCTAATATGTATGCACCCGACTCACAACAAACTGCTCCTGGGAACATTCCCGGGGGATTTATGGGATAAAAATCACACATTTTATTACATAATTTTGCTATCAATGTTTTTTACAGCTTTAATCTACAAAGACGGCGTGGTTAGAATTTTATAATATTATAGATGGTAGACGCTTGTGACAACCATATAAGGACTCTTTATGTCTGTATTACTATATAGGTATACTATATACGTATTGTCACAGATGCTTATAAAAAGCTAGCGACATCCTCACTATAATGGTTTAAAAAAAATTGTATGGTCTTCAACTGTTAGTGCTTTTTCTTAGCAAGTAGCATGGTGGTTCTAAGTATACAGAAATCTTATACAGAAAAATAAAAAACTATTTTAATTTAATATTTGTACAAAAGCATGTTTTTATTGTGCATTTACTACCTACTAACAGCGTATGTGAAATACTGCTAGGTTGTAGCAATATACATCGAAGGGTTCGTTTTTTCGAAGGTCTGACACAGGCTACAATCAAGTAAAAGCGATTAGTACGCTCATAACTTCACTTCGCTCAAAGTAAGTCATTTTACAATAACATTCATTTTACTCGTAGCTTTCGAGCATGCTGAAAAGCACGCTTGAGCATATTCGAAAAGTGCATGTTTTAACACCAAGTTACTTAGTTGCAATCACTCAGTAACAGTATGCTGTCGTGGTAAATAAAATAGTATGAAACACATCTCATTGTGTCTTGGTACCTCTACCTGCGACAGATAGCGGATTATTATTTTCATCACTCCCATTGTTACAAACGTCAGTCTTATGTGACGAGAAGCAATAAATTACGATAGCTAAAGTTTATTATTAGCCTATCATGATCATAATGTTATAGGAATAGATTTATGTCCGCCACGCTTGTCCAAAGCAGCCTACCGGGTTGCACATAACGGAAACTTACCCTCACCCACACACTAAAAAAACTGAAACCCAAACGTCAAAAGGAGATTCGAAAAGATGAATTGCTGAACTTTTTTAAGTTGTCAATACCTAAAGATATAAAAGGATTCCGTCTGGTCTTACTCCGCTGCCTGTGTCACAGTTTTCTAGCTCAGGAACTAGTTAGTATATAGAACTATAAAAATACATTAAAAGTTGATAAATATGATGATATTTCTCCACTTTTAAACTCACTTGATGGAGGGAGGTATGAAATGAAAGAACTTCGTAAGCAAATTTTAAAAATATATTTTATTTTTTTGTCCACAATTTAATTTAGAATAAGCAATAAAATATTTAATTTTTGTAAAAATATGATCAAGCTTCTCACGGATCATAAAGAAGTGACACTATTCACAGACATGTATCTCTCAGTTTTGATAGTAACCTGACCTAAAAAGATAAACGAAATTCTGAGAACAGTGTAGATAAATATTATTTTCAGATATTTTAATTATTTTGCTTATTTCAATATTGGTTTAAGATAGACCACTGAAGCCTGCGGTTTTTCTTTGCAATACAAATATTTTAGCTGTAGAAATAATCACGTGAAAAAGATAATTATGATAGCTTTCTCTCTTACGCGCATAAATTACCTCAACAACCAAGTTAGGTATCGCTGACTGTATCAGAATGTAATTACACAAAATAAACACGTGGAAGTCGTAGGAAATTTCCTATCCATTTGCATATTCTGTTTTGGAACATTATACACTGTAAAATGAAACTATCTCAAACATGATTGTGTATGCGTTTTATATTGCAAATACAGCGAAATCTCTAAATACATTCTAAATTTCATTAATGACGTGAATGCTGTTTTGTGTTGTTCAATACTTCCTATTAGCTGATATTTCTAAATGGCTGTACCCGTGACGCTGTTATTAACACTGTAAGATATTCAAATATAATATAAATAAGATAATCTGGCTCCTTTTATTCTATAAAAATTGCATTAAATCCATTTTGACACAAACTTTGAGTCTGAAATTGGAGTACAATAGTTCCAAAACAACCATAATACGGTATTTATTTTGTAATGCAAAGAGACACTTTAATTTTTTAGTATACTTAAATTACTTAATATACACGCACCGACTTTTGCGTGTATTTTCAGAACCGTATCGCGCGAAAACGATCTCATTACCGGAATCAAGATATTCCTACTTTTATCCCGGTTATAGAAAGTAAATATTATACTAACTTTTTAAGGTGACAGGGACAAAATATTCTCCTGGTCTATTCTCAATTATTTCAAGTGTAACTTGTCAACCGTACAATGTACCGAAGTACCAACATAACGCTGTGTACTGACTAAAAAAATATGTAAACAATCCAAAGAAATTATGTTAAAGCCAAATATTTATGTCTAGTGGGGATCATCGTTACCATTATGATCTCATGTTAGCTTAAAGTTTATCTGTAGCTTTGATACGTGACAGCATTACTTAATTTGTTTACAGTTTAACGACCTGTAAAATTTGCTGGTAGGCGATCCCGAAATGTTTGAACAATCTAAGCAATCGACTCGAATATCTCGCCGTTGCTCATCGATAATTATTATTATGATTTGTTTAAGCATACGTGATTCATGTCTTATGTCAAGTCATGTCCCCCCTTCACCAAAAAAGCTACTTTGACGTCATGAGGAATGACACGCGTGTCAATGTTTTCACAATAAAGATTGCCGAATAGAGTGCAGTTTTCGAGCCTAATACGTGTCCTATTACAAATACCTAGCACAGTCTGATGTACCTAAACCAATACTGATGCGTCAAACCCTACAAAATATCTTAGTCAATATTTCTTCCCTTAGCAAAAATTTTTCGAAGCTATCAAAGCACGTTTATAGTCTACTAGATGTGCCCGCGACGTCGCGTCGTCCACGTGGAATTTGTTTTCAAAACCCCCCGATTTTGAAACATTCTTTATTGGTGTTCCGCTCCTATTAGTCTTAGCGTGATGACATATAGTCTGTAGCCTTCCTTGATAAATGGGCTATCTAACACAGAAATATTTTTTCTAATCAGACCAATAGTTCCTGAGATTAGCGCGTTCAAAACAAACAAACTTATCAGCTTTATATATTACTATAACCCACGAATCTAGTCGTAATCATTTGCTGGAATGTGTGTTTCTTTATTCCTTACAAAAAGCATAAATATCAAGTTTAATATCCTCAGCGTGGACGGTTACCGGTTGCGAATACAAATTTTCTTGCAATAATCACCCCCTTGATGAAAGATTGATAAAGGATGACAAAACAAAGTAGTCTACGAAATTTCGCAATCAATTTCTTATAAGATTGCTTTGTAGATGACGTTAACGTTTTATCGATATATTGCATACAATTATGTTATTGTATTATCTTAAATAATTATTATTACGAAAACACTTCAGTATTTTTAAAGATTACGTACCAAAATATAAATATTTGTATCTTATAGAGTAACATTAATGTCTTGAAGAATATGTAAGTTTCTTTAATAATAATTCAAAAGAAGAAGGTATATTACGCTCTTCACTATGAATAACATTTATTAACTTAACATATATTGAAATGATACCAATTTTTAAACAAGTTTTTAAATAATTCGTAAGGCATTTAAAGGTGACATTTATTGTTATTGAGAATTAATAACATTTTTTTATATTAACACGCGTCTTTATAAAGAAACAATATTTATGTGATCATCAACATTAAATAAATGACTTCTTCTTTTACAAGCGGTCGTTTTTCGCAACGCGTCGATATAACGGCTATTTGACACGTGATAAGAAGTTATTCTATCCAGCTCAGTTCCTATAGGAAGTTCAGCAGCTATTTCAAGTTGCTGAAAACCTCTCAAAAGCTACCTGGGGCGTCCAGATACTTCACCCTGTATTGGGCCACCTCTCCGCATTCAAGCAAGACATGGGCAGTTGTTGCTTATTCCTCTAGGCAAGCTCTGCAGAGGGAGCTGTCGGTGATACCTATATTAAAACGATTAAATGACTTAAAACTCCAACCATTAAAATATTCAATACATAATAAGTTTGAGAGTCACACATACATTTTTTCAATTTGTTTAGTTAATTACATCAAATTTTGTTGTTTGATACTTTTGCATTCTAAAGATACCTACATTTTTCTAAGCATCATTATATATTGATATTTTAAATAAAGAGGGATTTTATTGCATAGAACTTAGTCAAGATCATCGCACCCAGTGGACAAATTCTATCTCGAGTAAAATAATGCAAATAAACTTATTGTTTAATGATGTTGAATCACGTTATTAAAATGTTCGATACATCGAATCACTCTGACCATGACATTAGCAATGTCTCGTTTCGGTTGAAGTGGATAGCGGCGCGACGCATAAAAAGTCGCCAAGTGTGAATAGTATATTTAAAGAGTTGGGTTCTTTCAATTAACTTTCTACGGAGAATTACCAAATTTTTAAAGTCCATACAATCAGAATATATTTAGTTCGTGATGTTCATTACTTTCTATAAGTACATACCTGTTTGCAAGAACATAACGATACTATCCATTATTGTTTTACACAGAATATGGAACTTTTAATAAAAGTTGTAATTTATACCGCAATAGCGATATCTTTTTGGACGCAATTCCCATTCGGCCACTTTTTAAAAGGTGACTTAATTTCGTTACTTACGAAGGTTTTATGTGATAAGGATCAATTCTCTAAGGCATTTAAATTGACCCTATTATTATCGTTACTTAATCTTTAGATTGACTGACATAGAAGCAGATATCATCTATATCTGTGGCTGTACATCTACCAAAGCTACATGAAGGTAATCCGTACTTTGTTGTTTTCTTCCGGACTAATTCAAATGCATTCTTACACAGAATTTTTCATTCATGGAGGTGTAGCTGGTGCAAGTCAGTCACACTAAAATGCCTTTACATATTCTACAATACATTCCACAATGAATAAAACTTAGTGATGTTATTTGAATATAAATGAATTAAATGGAACTCAAACTTTTATACCTAAGTAAAATAATTTTCACCAAATATGCAGGTACTAATTATTGGTTTTGATAATTAAAAAATCAATAAGTACTCGTATTTAATACCGATAATAACGTTATAAAGTCACCCAGAGAGACTTCGCATATTTACTATTTTAATTTATTATCGAAATAGCAATAACTTCAGGGCTGACAACTAATAAATCCAGTTCCGAAACCAAACTTGGAACATATAAATTAGTGATCGGATATGAATTATTGCTTCCTAAATATAAGCCCACGTTGTGAGAATAAATGAATAAACTTTCCTAGAACCAGACATAAAATGGGAACCATTCTTTATACGGTTATACGTTACGTAAAAAAAAAAATAAGCGCCGTTGTCTCATTCACAACTTTGAAATATTATGTGATGGAAAAAACCCAAAGGTCATTTCTGGGAAGTATCGACGGCGTGGGATAAATATTTTCGGGTCCTTTGACAGCAAACGCCGTCAAGTTTGGCGCCCAAACACGGAGGGTGTAAACCCATTGATTTTCAAAGTGTCGAGGGACCGCCCGCAGTTACTCCGCCTCTATATTTATTGATCCCAAATTGAGTCCAATATAGATAGATACATTTAATGAAAAGTTGTAATAGACAACATGCTATTTGTTTTTGAATATCTATTCCAATTATGATTGTATGGCTGATACTTACTGTTAAATACTTCATTTAGGGATTTAAATGACTTGACTGATGTAAATATCTTTTTTAATATTAAACTATCTGTTTAATTTTGACTAATATTTAATTGGTATTTAAATCACTAAAATTAAACGTAAAAAATATAATAATAAAAATTACACATATGAGTCCCAAATCGCGGTATTTAATAATAATATAACAATATAAAAATAAATTTTATCCTGTAACTGTTGAATAATAACGTTGTAACGTACTTAAAATGAAAATGTGTTTTAATTAATTTCCGTAATTTCAGTCATACCGTCAAAATCTACCATAAGGCAATATAAAACAAATAAAACTTACTACCTTCGGTTTCACGTATAAACGTGAAACCGACAGTAGTAAGTTTTAATTTTTATTTAAAACTAGGATATGCCTACTGCTTCATGCACGCTCGACTTGATGTTCCCGCGGGATTCCCTGGACACAGCATTTAAAGAGGCATGTAAGCCGTGTCGTTTTAGCAAAACATGTATCGGAATAAGTCAATTTTTATCCACCCGAACAACTACAAATCGCTGTCGCAAAAATTTCTGCGGGATTTCGAGGCTTAGAAATATCAAACATTTTATTAAATAAAATTTTCTATCGGTTAGTGAAAAAATTGCATTGAAATTCGTTTTTTTTCTGGCCATTTTAAATTATTTTCAGAAAAATGTTGCCGTGTGACTCCCGGGGTAAAAAGTAATGCAAATTTTAAGTATAAGAAAACCACATCGAAATCGACTCAGTACTTTTCCCGTGAATAGAGAATAGACAGAAAAGAAATCTAAAAAACAAATTGCATCGTGTTTTCCGTCGTTTATATAGTGTATTATCCCTTTTTAAAATAATTTCAATGAACGGACAAGGCAGGCTTAGTATTTTATTTTACAATTATCCAAAATAATCGCTATTTAGATTCTCGAAATTAGCTTAAAAAATATTGGTTTGAAATACATTGTTGATTTTATTACAAAGAAAATTTAATGACTGCGTTGCAAAAATGACAAAGGAAAAATAGCTGCTTTTATTGTATTGTATTGTAAATATAAATCATGTTAGTTTTGAATAGGCAATTGTTTCATATAATAGAATCTAAAGTTCTTTTAGATAAAAATACAACGTAGATATTGATGACTGTTTACATAATAATATGATATGAAGAGAATAGACTTTTTTTAAATCAATGACGCAGTTTACGATTTGAAAAAGACTACGCAGTTCATTATGCATTTAAGTTAGCATTTCAATATGATAATGGGGGCACGTAATGTTAAATGTGTAACTAAATTATACTGTATAGGTAGACATCACCTAAAAGGTCATTATTAGTTTAACACATAAGCACCAATGTAAAATATGGATAAACCACATTAGTAGCTTGAAAAAGTTAAATATTTACTAGGATTATGATTTTCTAAATATTTTTATTGTACTCCCACACTATTTATCTAAGTTGATTGTACATACAACAAAATAAATACGCTGAAATATAGTTTTAAAATGATATAAAGCTCAAGGTTTCACGTACAAGAAATTAAAGCAATTTTCACCATCTGTATCTGTAATTTTATCTGTGCAGGAATGGATAAAGAATACAATTTAAGTGAGTAGTTAAGTAACGTTAACGTAAGAGGCGAGAAAAGAACCCACAGTCAGGTGCTAGGGCACTTGCCAGTCTGAATGGCTACCACCTTTGCCATGACCACCTTGATTGTGTTCCGGCATTAGTGGCCAGGCTCAAGTCTTCCTTTAAAGAGCAGCAGCGCATTTGTAGCACCTTTGATGTTGCAAATGTCTATAGGCGATGATACCCGCTTTCAATCGGGTGAGCCGTCTGCCTGTCTGCTGCTGATCTCTGCTAAACTCATTTAATAAAAAATAGATTTTACTAGGTAATATTATATACACATCAATTAAACACTAAAATAGTAATATACACAAAAGACGTGTATTTAAAAGTTAGTAAACAGGGTCAGGGACATTCCGGAATTATAATAATCTAACTAACTATCTATCTATACTATAATAAATCTGTAAATGGTTGTAGTTTGTACAATGCGTTTAAAAATGTGATTTCACAATATTAGATTTATATCAAGAGGACTAATTCGGACCAGTAGATACCGAAAACATAGTTTTTAGAATTTTTGATAGTCTGTCTATTAGAGCTTCACGTGAAAACTACTGAACTCATTTATATGAAACTCGACACACAGCAAGCTCATATCCCGGGGTGTAATTTAGGATACTTTTTATCCCGATAAATCATGTCGTTTACATAGAATACACCGATTAGCTAAATAGATAGTGCTGTAATCGCGCTTTTCAATTTACTAACAAATAACTACGTTGTTATAAACCAATGTCATTCTTTGTATTATTTCTAATTAGGTTGGCTTTGATTGATCTCTATCTCTTGCTGGGTGGTTGTCTAGACTATATTAACTTGGTTGCTTTGTTATTATTATATATATGTAAAAAACCGGATTAAGCTTTTTGTAAATAAAAAACGATACTGTCTAGTGCCAACTTTAGTGTCGCGAGGCAAACTCCAGTGTAACTATAATGATCTAATGTAATAAAAAAAATTAAGTGTTTGTATTCTATCTTTTATTACGTATTTTTTACTTAATAGATATAGTAGTAGTATATGAGCCGGTTAAAATCGTTTTATTCTCTCGTAAATAGGAAAGAAGAAAATATACAAACAAAGTCAGTAGTCAGTAAACTCATATATTGTTTATATTTCCCCACTCCTTATAACAGAATAATAAACAAAAATAGAAAAAAGTAACAATATCAACAGATTTCACTATTGGTAAATGGATATAGTTAAAGCAAAAGGTTTTGTGATCAAATAGCATTAGTGAAATAATATTATTATCATGAAATTTACATATTTAGATAGCAATAACTAAATCACTTTAAAGGAAGTAAAATGTGATTACAATTCATTACATGTAGTGCCTCAATTTAAATAGAAATGCTTTATTTAATAAACAACAAATCTTCTGTATTCATAAAACGTCGAATATCAACACAACTTATGTATACATATAATAAAATTGTAGAGGTCAAATTTCTGTATAATGAAAAAAAAATTTAAAAACCGAGTCAGGGAAGAAGTGGAATAAAACTAATTTAGATTGTTTTCAATTTTTTTGTTTCTCTGTTTGTCTCTCTGTTTGTACCGGCAAATCTCCGAAACTGATGGACCGATTTACATGAAATTTTGTATGGTGGTAGCTTATATCCCTGGTCAACATATAGGATACTTTTGATCCCGAAAAATTAAAGAGTTCCCATGGGATAGTCAAAAAACTGCACCACGCGGCGAAGTCACGGGCAGAAGCTATCGTTTATATGGCAAAACAACGTTTGCCGGGTCAGCTAGTATTAAAATAATATTATTGCTTATTATAATTACTATGTGATAAACTTTTGCACTGATTCAGAGTGACTTTGAGATTTCGTTATCATCTAGTAAGGTTTGAGCCACTGGTATACTATGAAATCTATTACAGAGGCGTTATCCTCAAACTGGAGTAAAAAATGTCAGGAGCCTTAAGAACAGACGAGCGTGCATGACAAGAACTATGAATGTCAAAGAAGCAAGTGAGGTGTGTAAGAATAAGCCTAAATGGCGCTCTGTTGTTCGTGCCTACCCCGTAAGGGACCTGGCGTGAAGTTATGTATGTATGTATGTATGGAGTAAAATCCCAGTTGCGTCCGGAGTGTTAGCTTCCATTCCATTTTTTTTGCAATCAAGCAGTTTTTCATATGTCAAATACAATTTGACAGTTTGTTTTCATTCATTTTTGTTGATAAAGTATTGCGTAAGTGTTATCGCTTCGGTTTTTTTTATAAATTTTCATCATTAAAAAGTTAAGGAGGATATATAAACATCGCACAAAAATTAAGGGAACAAAAAGTTTTTTTTTGTTATACATTTTTGAGTTATTTTCTACAGGCTGTAACTTGAAGAAAAATCCAATATCTAGCTTTTGGATGTGATCTTAAAAAAAAACACACAAAATGATCCTTTTCCATTCAAAGACCGATACCTCAGCGATAAATTCTTGTATCGAGAGTTAAAAAAAGAAATTAAAGAGCTTTAAACAAGTTTTCTGGTCCACAAAAAACTTAAGTCACTAAAAAAAACTAGTCCATAGACCAAAAAGAAAAACGAAGCAATACCGTTTTTTTGTTGGTTATTTTCTTAAAATTACTCTGTGATAGTATAGCTCGCCACCACTTTTAATGCTTTTAAGACAAAATGACTAAAGAACTCTAATTTATCTAAAATTTATACGATTTCTTTAAATAGTTGTATAGGCAGTAGTCACATTATGGAGTATATGTATGTATGAAGGCGTATATTGTAGATAAAATTTATATCTATCTAGACAGACATAATGATCTTTTAAGGTACAATAGCTACCCACCCTAAAGTTATCTTATGTTATTAATGAACGCTTCCTATTGTATATAATGAGTCACTCAAAATTTATCTTGACTCCCACTGCAACATCTGACACGTATAAACTTCAGTGAAATATTATGACGTTGTGTAATTTATATCTTCCTCAAATCAAATCAGTGGCGTCCGTGTCACAAGTAGATTCTTTGACCCAAAGTTTCCGGTGTCGAAGGAAATTGACATTCTTTCACTGTCCCCCTCTACGTCTTAATAATCTTCCTATTAAGGTAATCATCAGGTCGTGTGACAGTTGTTTTAATTCCGGCTTCCCTATTTTTTTGAGGGGCGTTTTTTGGTGCAATTTTATACACATTTATTCTTTATAATAAGAGGTCTCTTTTCCTTGCTTACTTTTGATTCTTTAGTACTTTGTATATTTATTTCTACTTTTAATCTAATACTTTTGCATGGAGTTCCTTTATTATACTAACTCATGTGACGGTTGAGATACAATACTCTACAACTGTATGTGTATACAACATAAAGTAGATAATAAATAAGATATAAAATAAACACCAATTAAGGAAGGAACAATCTATTACTCCAGAAACAGACAATAGGAAAAAGAAATGCGATGATAAAGAAAAACTGACAATCGCTCACCGTGACCATCAAAGAGTATAAAAAATTTACTTGTGATTACTGTCAATGCCATGGTACTGTTTTGAATCATAACTGTTCGGAAAACTCGTTCCTAACAGGCTACCGAGAACAGTAATTAAAGAAATACATTTTAATTGCGTCTTGACAAACATTTATATATTGTAATTGTTGAACTTTGTATTCTTATCCTGCAAAAAAGTAAATTTATACAATTTTATTTTCTTCAAAAAACGTATCATATGTTTATCAACAATATCTACATACAACCTTTACACAATACAATGTATACAATACAATATCTAATCAATTTTAAGTAAATCAGAGAAAGCACCGTGTATTGCGGTCCCTTGTCCTTAAAAGTTTAACTTCACAGTTGCGTTTTTACTTTATCCTGAGAGTAGAAAACAAATGTGGACGAAGTATCAGTAGTTGCAAGCTAGCTAATAACGCTAGCGCCATTTGCATAATAATTATAATAAATACCAGTGATCTAACTATAAGACACCATTAATAAACATTGTTATGTGTTTGTCTAATTAAATCATGTGATGTTGCAGAAAATTAATAATATTTACACCGATATCAAACTTGATTGGTTACGTCAAAACAACGTACGTACTTGGTGTAAATGTGGCTATACTGCATTCCTTACAGCGCTTCGATATCCAAGTTTTGCATTTTATTTATGCATAAAACTAAATAATGTTATGCGTAATGGAAATATACCGGAGTTAATACATTTCTTTATCGAATACCACGGGCTTGAATGCAACTGTTTAAATATTATTAACTTTTCAACTTGTGCTCGTATGAATGCAGTACAGTAGGCCAAGGATTTCTGATCGTTATAATCTATCAGATTACTTTTTGCAAATCATACCTGGTTTAATTTCATGCAAATTGTACTTTAAACAAAGTTTAACAAATGGTTTGGGTTTTAGTGGAGTTTAACAAAGTGGGTAGGTGCTTGACAGTTCGTGCACAATCAAGGGTTCCTTCCGTAGAGGTGACAAACCTACACTGTTTTTGTCATTTGACTACGGAACTACAAAAAGGTTTTTTGAAGATTTATTTTAGTATTTCCCACTTTATAGTTTAAATGTTATAGGGTTGGTGAACATAAATCTCATACGTTTAGGAAATAAAATTTATATTACTTTTCTAATGTCTGTATGGCGGCAACATCTTTGTTTTTTCATAATTTTATTACATACCTTTGGCTAATATCGTTATCTAATTAAGTTGCGGTAATATAGTTTCTACTATAATAAAACAAAATCACTATGCAATTTTAAAACACTATAGCAATTGAATCGCGATAACATATTTTATTATACTAAATATTACATCATTAAGAATTTTTGAATTCTAAAAATTTCCATGGTCGTTATTTTAAAACCATTTAGTATGTTGCCTATTGCTAGGAAACATGTTCTTTACTTCTTAGTCATGTGATTAGTGATAAAAATGATAACATAAACTTGTTAAAAGTAATGAAATGTTTTACTTGCAATATTATCATAGAAGGAGGCTGAAGATTGGTCTAATTTATACTTGCGTAAAATTAATGGTATGGCATTCGCAGGAACTCGTAGAAGTTATGGAAAGTAGCTTCGACCACATTCTTTGTAGAACAGTTTGATGTATTTATAAATATAAATATCTGATTTTGAGTTCAAACTACGCAATCTTGGCTGTTAATAAGTCTAAATTTACTTCCTCATCTATCCACTGTTATCCATGTAAAAAAGCAGCATCAGCGTTTCAACGAAAATTTTTCACAAATTTCGAATACAGAACATCGAATTGGATTGACTATAAAGAAACAATATGGCAGCGGCAACAAGACTGTTTAAAAATATAAAACTATTCACAATTTACATACATTATACGAACAATTATCTTCACCGAGACTTTAATTTATAAATCTTCCATTTACTTTTATTTAAAGTTAAATTTCTGAAAAGGCTAACAATGATATCTCATTCAATATTCTTTTTTTGAGTTTGACCAGAGAATCAGGCGCTTCGAAAACCCTTTATGGAGGTGCAATTACATTTTTTTGAATAACGAATGCAACACGTTGCGAAGCGGTTTTTATTTCTTACTTTTCATTGTTTTACCTTACCACTGATATAACATTAACATTGGATATTGATGGAGTATATGTCAAACCTTTAGTAGTAAGGCAAATGAATGGACAGTAGGACAAAAACTTTCTTGGGTTTGCATGTGAATTTTATGTTGGCGTGACTTGGTGTTATAACTATTACGGTATAATGGAGCATGTCATCGTCTGTGTAAGTATGAAGCATTACTACCCTTTTCCATTCAATCCGAATGTAATATTAAATTTTATTGTTATTCAATTTTGATATTAATATTTAATTCTAAGATATGCCCGCGACTTCACCCTCACTTGACTTGAAATTCCCGAGGGATCCCGGGACACAAAGTATTGCAGAATTTAATAAAAGAATGTCAGGTATCGTTTAAGTGGAAACTGTGTCGGAATAAGCTTATTATGCATCCGAAAACTTCAAACCGCTCCCAGGAAAATTCCCGCGGGATTCCCAGTAAAAAAACTAGCGGAGATTTGAAGTCTAGGAATTTACTGTCGATCAGCGAAGACCGCAAACTAGAGCTCGGCATTAGGGTGCGACTCGCGGCGCAGCCACTGGGAAAACTCTAGTATGTAATACATACTAACTATATACGAGTATTAAAATAATAATTATAAATTTAGTAAAGTAAAATTCTATAAAACTGAAACGTAATTTTATACCCATCGTATTAGGTAATGTATTCAAAAATTAATCATAAATCGTAATCCACAAGGTGGTTAGGTTACAGACAACTTGTTTCTTTTAAATGCTTTACAATTTCAGTTTTAAGATATAACAATTGGCTGTTACATAATATTTATGACTAATTCCATGCAGGTAAGCAATGTTACGGAGGCAACAAAAGGTCTATTTGCACCTCACAGGGCCGACGCGAGGTCATTTGAAACTAAACTGGTTACCATTAACACTGTCATGGACATAACAAGTGCACTTCGTACAATCGTGATTTTATAACTCATTCGCTCACCAATAGCTCTAGCTAAGTAGCTATAATTAAGCACTTATCTACTAACACTGGCTACTGGTGAGCTTTACACGTTCAGTTGACTGTATATTGCGACAGTAAAACAAACAAGCAAATGCTTTAACAAAGTTGAAAAATATTGTTACGAGTGCGGGACTCGAATTAAAATGCCGTTGAATTTACTATAGAATTTATTAGAACTATAGAAACACGTATAACAAAGGTACAAATATAACTGGACACAACCAGTACAACCTGCACGATTCAATAAAAGTAAGTTACTATATATTATGTTGAATGTACACGTCTTGATCGTATCGTAATCGTCGCTTAACTGGCTCTCCCCGTTCGAGCATCGTTTTATACTAAACTTTACGATACAACAATCGACCGCGTGGACTGAAGTTTCCAAGAAAACGTAATCTGCATCTACCATAAACAAATACAATAACAATAAAATGTTTTACTTAATTACAATTTTTAAACACAGAGTAAACAAAAGAAGTCTAAATGCGGGAAAGGTAATAAACCAGGTGTGCATTCACTTTGTCGGCGTGTGACAGTATTTTAAAAAAACCAGTATAAATGTATAATAATAAGCTATTATGAAAAGTACAGATCATAATTATGTTCATTTTCATACTAAAACATAATACAAACACATGATTTGTAATTATGTACGAACAATATGAAATTAGACTACCCCTATTTTAAGTTACATTCAATAACGTGTAATTACATCTATGAAGTTACATCTAGGTATATAAAACGCTGTATAAACATAAAATCTCTATAAATGTAAACAGTTACCGTTTTTAGAAAATGAATAAAACTTCGTCTTATAAATAAATACTCTAGACAATCTAAAATCAAAGTAACAGTAAAACGTCACTTTAGCACTAAATTGCGGATAATAACGCCAACTGTATTTGAGCTAATTTGAAGCCATTATCGAGTAATGATTTACTCGTCTCTTGATTGGGATAAAATTATAGTTTTGTTGTACACTCCAAGTCACAAACGGGGGAAATCTAATCGGCCATATTTCGTTATAACGGTTCAAGTCATTAAGTAATTAATTTTTTTGTCTTTTCTACGACAGGAAATAGTACTAATAGTAAACTATAGACGTGGACTTATTTATAGTCAGTAAAAAGTTATAATGACAATTTGTTACTTTTCACGCGTAAACGGCTGAACAGATTTCAATGAAATTTGGTAAAGAGGTGTATTGTGAAACATAAACTACATTTATATCGCTAAACAGTCTTAGATAAAGTCAAATAGGATATGAAATTTTTAAATTTTAAATACCCTGTCACACTGTTTGAGTGCGAGGAACTTCGAAACTACTCAACCAATTTTGATGTTTTTTTAAATTTTGTTGGATTTGTTCCATGTTTGGATTGTATGAGTTCAGTACACAGGCAGACGGTCCTCTTGATGGAAAGCAGTTACCATCGCCTATGGCCATTTGCAAACCCAAAGGTGCTACAAATGCGCTGCTGCTCTCTTAAAGGAGACTGGAAACTGGTCACTAATGTCGGAACACATCTCAAGCTTGTTATGGCGGCATACTCTAGACCAGGCATGGTAGCCATCCAGTCGGGCAAATACCCTACCACCTGGCTGTGGGTTTTTGGTCGCCTCTTACGACAGGCCGCCCGGCCACACGTCTTCTTTCTCTGTTTCTGCACGGATAACAGATAGATCCAACTTAAGACATAGTCATTGATGATCTATAGACATAGTGTAGGTTTCATTTTTATTTATATAAAAAATATTGTTTTAAACCTAGAGGTCGGTACGTATGTGTTCTGCTGTCAACTAAGTAACATAGGCATTAAATAATTAAATAGATGACTCAATACTTTGAGCAATACGCGGAGAAAGAATACAATTTCCTGCGGCCGGGCGGCCTGTCGTAAGAGGCGACAAAACAACCCACCAGGTGGTAGGGCATTTGCCCGACTGGATGGCTACCACCCCTGGTCTAAAGTACGTCGCCATAACAACCTTGAGTTGTGTTC